>OZ030027.1:17303682-17903682 GCA_964023405.1 Apodemus agrarius
CGTTGATTTGACATAGGAGAGTCTGCTGTGGGTGCTGAGGTTATGAGAACAGTTTAGTTCTCCTCTGAAGAAAGCACCATTAACATGACATCAGAGTGCTTGTTAAAGCCTCTTTCTAGTTCTTTATCTCCACGTGCTCTGGGAGGTCTTTTCTCCCTTTCTTAGAAAGCTCTGGAACAAGGAAGAGAATGGTAGTGATGAATAAGCCAGGAGATCTGACATGCTGTTGGTGTTCCCTCAGCTTCAGTTACAGTTTGTCTAGGAGATATTTGTTACTGTATTTCAAGCACTAATAGAAATGTTGTAGTTGTTGTTGTTTTAAGTCCCTGAAGCCATATAATGTCAGAAAACAAACAGGCATTCTTTATCCACTATAAAACAGGATCAATTAGCTCCAATATAGGCAGTCAGCAAGTAAGACAGAGCTGTCGGAGCTTTGTTTCTGCAAGACTTTTTAAGACAGGGCCTTGCTGTGTAGCCTAGGCTGGCCCATCCTCCGAGCACTGGGATTACTGGTGCCCTTCATGACGCCTATCTAATCAGAAAATCTTGGCATCGTTGCCAATGCTGTGTGCACAGGAGCATCTGTCTGTCTGAAGGTAATAGATAAGCAGGGTTGGTAGAGAAGGAGACATGGAGATGTCATTCAGGGCAGGACTGTCCCAGAGCAGTGGGAAGGAGACCCAGTAGAGCCCCACTATCTCTCCAAAAATATTTAGGATTTCAAGATGACTCAGCAAGTAAAGGTGTTTGCCACCAAGCCCATCAACCGGAGTTGAGTCCTTGCGTCCCACAGGTGGAGGGAAACAACCAACTTCAGCAAGTTGTCTCTGACCTCTGCATGTGCACCATATAGAATGTAGACACACGCACACATGAAATTTAAAAATTCAATCGTTTTTTGTTGTTGTTGTTTTTTTTTTTTTAAAGAAAGTTTCAGAATCTCTATGTTTTGGGCTTGACTTGGTTTGAGATAAAGCTGAAAAGTTCCAGTCTGACCACCTCTCAAGGCTGCTACATAAACAAGCCCTGTTCTAAGGCCCCATCAAACTCTTTCTAGTTCTGTGCTGGTGCCTTTAAAAGCACAGAATATTTTGGATCTGGTATTCTTGTGCCAAATCATTTTTGGCTCTCAGTGCACTTGAAAAACATGTTTTGGAGAGTCTGTGTAACATTTTGGGCGGGGTGGTTTCTAAAAGGCTCAATCTTAAACACAAAGAGAAGCTGTAAGACCAGTGATTAGCGCTGATGCAACCTCGGGGCTCTACTGCGCATGCTCTCCTCGGGAATGCTAAACCCAGCCGTATCCAGTTGGTAAGAGAGGGTTATTTTCGTACATGATACACGTTTTGAAGTCTGTATCTAAAGTAAACTCTGTGTAGGAATTATTTGATAATAAGTGTGTGTGCATTTCATTATCAGCTTCTAAAAAAAATCATGAAATGGTTCATTCGAATAAAATAATGAAGTATAAATAGCAATTAAATCAGTACCTGTGTGCTGACCAACACATGTAAGAAAACTTTCCTAACCCCTTCATTTTAAAAGCAACCTCTATGTTTGTGTGTGCATTTACGTGTTATTCCACAAACTCACACATGAGTGTTGCAAACTCCATTGGAGAAATAGTTTTGTTTTTACTCATTTTCTACCTTATAAACGAGATGTGCCTCATGCGTTTTTTTTTTCCTGCGATTTGCATTAGTTCAAGATATTTTTTGTGAGATTCATTCATATGCATGTAACTGATTAAATGTCACTTAAAAGAAGTTCTTCCATATATGTAGAAGAAAAGATTCAGGATCCCCGAGGATACCAAAATGCTCAAGTAACTGTGTCTAAAGTGATGAGGCATTTACATATTACCCAAGCACATCTTTTTTGCATCTTTAAGTCATCTCTGGAATAATTACATACCTAATATCATGCAAACACTACACTATGTAAATAAGAGCTTCCTGTTCTGTTTTAGGAATAATATTAAGGGAAAAAGTCTGGATGTGTTCATTACAGATACATTCCCCCCAGCCCCAATATTTTCCATTCTAAATTTGTTGATTCTGCTGGAAGTGGAACTTATAGATAAGCAGGCCCAACTTTCTTGATTGTGTAAATATCCCACAAGCTACTCACCCTATCTCTTTACTTCTCTTTGACTGATAACCAGGCTGTTTCTAGGCCTGTCGGGGAGGAGGTATTCTTGACGAAGTCTCTTGGTGTTCACAAACAAGAATTTTCCTCCAAGAGTATGGAAAAAAATGGAATCACTAACTAGTGTAATATGCATTTCTGTTACTTTTATTAGATAACACCAAATTGTTTTCCCAGGTCAGAGAATCAAATGTCCACATCCACCAATGGTGTGCCACAATCTTTTCGTTTTATGTCTTCTGCAACTTTGGGACAGTTAGACTTTCAAACTTGTGTTACCTCACTGGCCGTGGGAAGGTATCCAGTTTTAATATTACTTTTCTTTCGTTAATGAAAGCTTCTGCGCATGCCTAGTAGTCATTTGACTTTGATTTTGGGCTAGATAATTGTTTTGTTTGCTGAGTCGTTGACATTCTCTTGTCTGTATTTAATTTGTGCATTTGCTTTAGAGCCTAAAGCTTTCTTTGGTTAGATCCGCTTCAAGCTGCTTCTTCTACTATTATCTTTTCAATTTCTTTTGATATTGCCTGTTAACTTCTTTGCAGTTTTCACCCAGGTAAACAGATTATTCTCTGTTTAGTTGTTAAAAGGAAGAAAATTAGATCTATTACACTACTCAGACATTTCTTCAAGCAGAAGAATCAGACGTGGTACAAGGCATTTGTGCTAATTATTTTTTAAAGTCAAAATAGCAAAGATAAATTCCTCTACAAATCTATAATCTAGTAAGATAATGGCATCTAATCTTAGACAAATGCATTCCTTGATTTATTTCACCATATTCTGGCAGAGTGACAGAGTTACAGAAAGGAACACATCTCTCTATTTGCTATCCATTTTCTAGAGAAAGCAGTATAGGCTTCTCTCTCTTTTCTTCTAATCAGATTTGACTTCCTTACTACTCACTTAATACCTAATGTAAGGTCACAGTGATCTTGTACTTTCCAAATTCAGTGGCTTCTGACTTATGGATGTCAGATTAAGCAAATAAAGCTCACAATTTTCAGATAAATTTGAATTTCAGGTAAACAAATAATAACTATCAATTATAAGTATGTCTCAAATATATATATATGTGTGTGTACATATATATACTCCAAATATTTGTCCCTCAGTCCCGCGTTAAACACACTCAGTAGAGTAGAGCAGTGTCCATGACTCACTTATCCACCCCAGTAAATCCATTGCCATGACTGTAGTGCCGGAGTAAAGCAAATATTAGGAAATTTCACAGTATGCGTGCAATGTATTTACAGAAGAGTAAGCTGTGGTTGGTTACATTTCTTCCTAATGAAATGCTTTTCTACTCGTCTCCAGGCTGAGATTTCTTCTCCTTCTGTTAGATTCTCTCTGTGCAGTATGATGAGGAAGACACTGTTCACTGACAGATTGTCCTGGTGGGAAGAGTTGGGACTCTCAGAGGATGGACCTGGAAGACTCTAAGTCAGGAAAGCAGAAGGCTAGGCTCCAGGGAAAGGGCTTAGAAGTGGGCCTGGGGGTTCTTCTTCCTCTGTGACATTGTCTCATATTTCCTCTCTCATTTCTAAACCTTATGATGCAACTCCTCCTGGCCTGTGGAAGGAAATGCAAATGATTAATGGATATCACATTTGCTCAAATGGTTCAGTTTGACTAGCATAACTTACATTAAAAAAAAGAGTAATATATGTAATAATAAAAGAATTTGCTAATATGGTCCATCTCCAAAGTTAGGCTTCAATAATCTGTTTTGTGTATTAATGCTTTGGAAGCACTTAAACATTTCAAGACACAGTCACATAGGAAGCCATATTTAAAATTATAAATAAAGACATTTTTTTTTTAAACTAAGGATTTAGGAGCTGGGGTTTTTGATCAATGATAGAGAGTACTTGCTGCCATGCCCGGGGTTTCAGGGTTTGATCCTAACAGAGGGGTGGGGGTGAGGAATGTATGGGTCTAAAAATACCTGACCTACTAAGCAAAGGAATGTACTCTTAAATGGTGGGTCTTTCTCTTATCTGAAAAAGTCACAGACAAGTCTCTACGGGGGAACGAATTTGAGAAACGAGGAATGTGGCCTTCCAGATATGTATTATCAATGGATCCCCATTTATCCATTTGCAAACTGATGTACAGAGAGTTGAGGGGCTCAGGTTGGGACAGATCTCCTACATTGCCTGTAACAAGACCACGTTGACAGAAGTCAGGTTCCACAGGCTCTTCTTCACATGTGATGATAGCAGATAACAAGGAAACATCTGCTATAGACTAAGCCAGAAAATAGGGGCTTCAAAAGCACAAGAGAAAGAGGTGGGGGTGGGGCGGGGAGAGCACTGTGGTTGCTAACAGATTTTTTTTTCTTTTTTCTTTTTTATTAGAGATGTGAAGAAATGAGTGTTTACCCTGTGAGCATTACTTAGGGAACATCTGCCCACTCACAAATCCTCTTTATTCCTTGACTCTCAACATTCTGTTCTTCTCTGAGATGGATATGGTTTTACTGCAAATCTCCCAGGCGAGTAAAGAGACTGTCCTTAGGGGGTGAGGGTATGTGGAGCTAGACACTGAAATAAAGAATAAGCATAGAATCAAGGGAGTGGCTTACACAGTGCTTTCCTAATGTCATTGTAAAAAAATAAGTCTGGTGTTTATATCATTGCTAGACTATGAAACTGCTACCATGGATTTTTCACAGTTTGGATAAAATGTGCAACAAGAATGTCTCAGCACTAGTGAAAACACATGAAGTCCAGCTTATGCTTACTCCCTGAAATATTGTTTAACAACAGAAATATGCCCCCACAAACGTGATATGAGAATCCCAGAGGATACTGCTGCTTCAGTGTTCACACAGGGCTGCTGGGTCTTCATTTTACTTTATGTTCTTTGTTTGATTCTATTCTGAGGCTCTTAAGCAAGAGGTGATGGGATACAGTATTGTATTCATGAAGATTTCAAAGATGTGGGGGTTTCTACTGGTTGACCTATTTTTACCAGTCATGCATTATGTAATGCAGAAAGTCTCATGCATACAGCAGAGCCATTAATGTGTAATATGTTTTTATGTATGTGCATTTATATGTTTATATGTGTTTTTGATGCAAAGGCATATTTTTCCTACAGGACAAGGGAAATGATTTGACTTTCATCAAGAGTGCATTTTCATATAAGATTATAGTAAGATAACTTTAAGAAACTATTCTCTAGATTGGAAGTTCTTTACAAAAAGTATATCAGGTTTAAAATCTATAAAGGGTTAGGGATGTGGTGCTCAGTTGGTGGAATGATTGCTTAGCATGCATATAATACTGGGTTTGATCTCCATTATCAAATAAAACTGGGTATGGAGGGATACCTGTAGTCCTAGCCTTCAGGAGGAAGAACAGAAATATCATCTACATAGTAAGTTCAAAGTTAGCCTGGCCTGTGAGATGTTGAGTGAAATAACAAAAACAAGCAAACAAACAAACACATAAACAAGGCACTTCTGTCCTTGCCGAGGCCTGGAAGGCAGTGGCCTACCTGTTTTTATTTTATGGAGATTCACTGGCCCAGGGCTCCTGAAATGTTTCCATCCAGCTTGCTAGGTTTCTGGTGGTAGGTCACTACCACACCAACCCCATGCTTCAACTCCCCCATGGTCTTTGTGGTACACAACTGGCACCACACTACGCTTTGCTGCCACCATACCTTTTTCTCATAAACCCAAACAAGCAACCATGTGAAGGAAAATGCAACGCAAACTTAGTTCAGAAGCAATGGCAACCCACTCTCTGGGCACAACAATTAAAACCCAATTTTGTAAGCTTTATTAAAACCTGGTCCCTCTGATAGTGAGAAACTCTAGCAGCTACATCTTACCCCTCTGCTGTCCTGGTTTCAAAAGGAAGTCACCCTTTCCTGCTTCCTCTCTTCCTTAGTCCAACTTGGAAGTCCCGCCTACTCTCTAGTGATTGGCTCCTTTATTCATTAGGGGATTGGTTCACAAGAATAGCACCCCATCCACAACAATATGAGACCCATCTAAAAACAACAACAACAACAACAACAACAACAACAACAAAAACGACAAGAATAATAAAAAAAGAAATTTATAAAATATGTTATGTTCTATTATTAGCACCCTTTTCTGGCTAGTCACATAAGAAAGACATTTTAGGAGCTTAATTAGTTTTTTCTGGTCTTTTTGGTACAACAAACAAAACACCCAATTTGCCACTTGCAGAAGGTTATATAGTAGGTGAATCTAACTATAACTATATTAAATAGTGTCAACATTCATAACTATAAAGAGTTATACAGGGGTTCAGTCTAGCCTGGACTATAATGAGATACAGTCTCAAAAATCAACCAACCAACCAACCAACCAACCAACCAACCAACTAAACAACTAGCCAATCATTTTGGCACATTTTTATTAAATACTTTTTTCTGAGCTTGGCGCAGGTTAAATACTGTGTCAATTAGAGGTAAATTTCTTTTACAGCCTGTATTACAGTGAACAAGACAGAATACCAAACCATCCCAGAGACAATAGAAGCTGATGTCCCTGGTGCAGGTGATAAATAGGCAATATTGTGGCATGACTTTGTGGGAGGGAGCTGAGGCTAACCCCAGAAACTTGCTTTGGAGCTTTGGCATCCAACTTAAGGTCTAGGGGAGTGGAGAGGGGGTTGGGGCTGGAGCGACGGGCTCTGGTATATGAGCAATTGGTGGAAGTTAAAGGCAAAGAGAAAGGCAGGGCCTCAGCCTCCAACCCTGTGGTGAAGAGACTGAATTTCTGAGATTAAAACAAATTGAAACAAAACTCTGAAGAGTTTGAAGCACTCAGATGATTGTGTATTTAAAGGCAGGTTTGGAAAGCTGCTCTTGGGTGAGTTCTCTGGCTCCAGGGATGGCTGCTAGGGAAGTCAAGGAGTGGGGGTGGGGAGTGGGGGGGGGGAAGAAAGGGCTTGACTGGTGGGAAGAGAAGAGAAGAGAAGAGAAAAGAGAAGAGAAGAGAAGAGAAGAGAAGAGAAGAGAAGAGAAGAGAAGAGAGGGAGGGAGGGAGAGAGAGAGAGAGAGAGAGAGAGAGAGAGAGAGAGAGAGAGAAACACACAAAATGTCTGGATTGTGTAGGGAAGAGCCTCTGGGAGAAGGGCAGCCCAGCTCTTGGCCTGGAAATTTCAGGGTTGGGGGCTTGGTATGACAGGCAAGGACTAAGAGATGCTGGGAAAACCTGTAGTCCAGGTCTGCTTTGGAATATAAAATAGGTATCCCAAACCCCTGTCTCTGGGTCTGAAACCAAACAAGAAGTAGAAACAGAAACAAGGTCTCTAGGAGATAGGGGCTTCTATGAGAATGACAGGAGGGCATATATAAAGAAAAAGCAGAGATGCTAGATCCTGGTTCCCTGGGAGAAGCAGGAGTGTGTCTGAATGTCCAAGAGTTCAGAGTTCTGTGAAGTGGTGAAATGCTGAGGAAGTGTGGTGGGTAGCATGCAGGACTGCTTGCTGACCAATTGATCCATAAACAAAGAAAGAGAGAAAGCTGGTGGCTGTGCATGTCTTTACCAAACTTCTGAAAACTTGAGGCAGAGTTAACCCCAGCCTTTCAAATTTTACCTTTCTATTTGTTCCCTTCCCCACAAAGAGGATTGTGCTTGGATCCAAGAAATGAAAGACAATTCAGAAATGTGTGTCAAGTGCCTCTACTAAAAGACACTTTCAACATCTTCCTCCTATGCATAAGTTTGACGCTCTCAACTAGTTGGGTTTTCTGTCTGGTTTGTTTGAGTTTCCTTCCTGGAATGGTTGTGCTAGGCAGAGCTGCTATTCTTGTCTTATTCTCCTTCCTGGAGAACAGGCCATACATTTATAGCAAACCAGAAGAACTTTGGGTGGGAAATGCAACCCACCCCCTCCCTCCTGTTATCAGAAGGTAGCCAGCCTTAAAGACTGGGCTATCTGTTAGTCCTCTGGTATTCTAAACATGTGGGTGTGGGCTCTCCACCTGAGGGTGTCTGGCCTAAATTTGTAACCAAGTTTTTTTTTTCCAAGTAGATCGTGGAAAAGGCTGGAGAGATTCGACTTTTGGTAATTCAACCAGAGCTCAGTGATTAGGCCAGGATAGTCACTGTCCTGTAAACTCATAAAGTCTAGAGATTATGTTGTCTGAGAATGCACCAGTGAAGCGAGGTGAGTGCTAAACAAACTCAGAAATGAACTCAATTCCTTAGAGTGCTTTATGGAAATGACCTCTGGAGCTGTTATATACTCCTTTCTTGAAATCCTTCAATCCGATGGTAGTGGCAAACACTTTTAACCTCTCTGTTTGAGTTCCAGACCACCCTGGCTACATAGTGAGTTCCTGGACAGCCAGGGTGGTTACCCAGAGAAACCCTTTCTCAAAAAACCAAGACAAAAACCAATCAACCACCCACCCACCCACCCACCCAACCAACCAACCATCCACCAACCAATCAACCCACCAAAATCCTTCAGTAATAGTTCTGATTGTACTTGTGCAGATCTCTTCTTTCACAGATGATTCTTTCTAAATTAGTTGATCATAGTTTGGGGGAATCATAGGTTTAGAAAGTCAAAGACCTGGGACAACTTTAGCCTGTGTTAAATTTTAAGTATAGGACAAGAAAATTTTAACAGCTGTTAGATCACACAAAACTCTAGGAAAAGATCATACATATTTACAATGATTTATCTATGAAGAATGGACCCTTGTAGTATTAAAATGTGGAAATTCTTCTCCTCCTCCTCCTTTTTCTTCTTCTTCTCCCCCTACCCCCTTTTCCTTCTCCTCCTTTCTCTTGAGACAGGCTTCTCTGTATAGTTCTGGCTATCCTAAAACTCGATCTTTAGACCAAGATGTCTTCAAAATTAGAGATTTGCTGTTGCCTTATGGAATTAAAAGTATAGGTCACCACTGCCTGGCTAAAATTTGTGTTGGTTTTTTGTTTTGTTTTGTTTTGTTTTGGAAATTCTTAAGTAGGTGCTGTTATAATTATGCACAAGAACACCAAGCAGTGAGAAAAGATTTCATAGAAGAACTTAATGACATTAAAAATGGTTCAGACTATAGTATGTAGTGAAAAATTTTCTATAAATATATATAAATATATAAAAGTTGTATACACTGATTAATTTTGGTGGAAAAGTATATGTTGGTACTTACAGAAGATGAACCAGGACTATATTTGTATGCCAAAAGTCTAGAGGGCTTAGTCTCTCCTCTTCTAGAGCTTTCCAAATAGTATTCAGTCAAAGTAATTATTTTGCAAAAAAGAAATATTCAATGAGGACATCAATATCAACCTTAATATACTTCACTGATATATGTTAATTTTGTAACTGTTAAGGAAATATTCAATTTATAATTGATTTGATATAATATTAATTTTATAGATCTGTGGTAAGAATTACATTAGATAGAGTGATTTATAGAAAATTCTTACTGTGGTATCTGGCATTTAATTATGTTCTCAACTATTTTTACCCAATGGAAACTTACCTAGGCTTAACCCCAAAATGACTTATTTTTTTTTAACCCTAAAACAAACAAAACAAACCAATGCAAATATCTTATTCTGCAAAGGATGAAGACTTGTCATTCAAAAGAATACTCTGCTGGCTGGGAAGGCAATTTTGAGAAGGATGAACTTGTAATGCCCTGGGCCTTGGGAAGAGCCCGGAAGTATACATGTGAATCTGGGGTGATTATTTTGAAGTATTTGTTTGAACATATATGATTTGGTTTGTTGTTTAAAAACCTGTCATTATTATATATCCATATTAGGAACGCAGATAGATGGCAAAATATCTAAGTTAAAGAGAGAAATTAGTCTGTCATGATAAATGGCCTGCCTCTTCAGACAGATAAAGAATGTCTTGTCAGAGTCTCTGCGTTGTAAGCACAAACTCTGTAGCTTTCTCCTAGTGGTACTCTCAAGAGAGGCTTGAGATATGGGGTAAAGGCATATCACATCTTGTTACCCACAATTCACATCCTGGGCTGTTTATCATCATCAACCAAGACCCTTATCCCTCCGCACATGCAGGCACACACACACACACACATTTCTATAAAGCCCTGTACTTATCCACAGATACACATTCTCACTCCTTTTTTCCTCTGTCTGAGTTAAGACCACCTCTTTCCCTACTCCCCTGTAATCGCTAGTTTGACATATCCCATAGGTTATCACCAGTGGTTTGTTTTGTTTTTATCTCGCTCCTGCAGTTCATTGAGAGACCCCCGTTCTTGCCTCTTAGAGCCTTCCTTTCTTAATTTTAGACTTTCCCTATTGATGGGAACATAATGCCTCCTTTAGAAGTTTGTTGTGGGCATTCCATTGTGTAATGGAAGGGGAGCTCCTGGCACACACCAGGCTCTTGATAATGGAAGCTATTATTATGATTAATTATATTATTTATTCACTTTTGTATCCTCAGGGCCCGGCACAGTGCCTGGTGTATGACGAGTGTAAAATAAATTTCTAGTGAATTAATGAATTAACTCAAGACACTTTCAGAATGTGGCTTTGACGTAAAAGAAGACAGCTGTTTTGAAGATTGGGGTTTAAAAAGGTACTAGCTCCATGGCTTAGTGGTTAGGAGCACTGACTGTTCTTCCAGAGGTCCTGAGTTCAATTCCCAACAGCCACTTGGTGGCTTACAACCATCTGTAATGTGATCTGATGCCTGTTTCTGGTGTGTCTGATGACAGCTATGGTGTACTCATATAAAATAAACAAACTTTTTTTTTTAAAAAAGGCTCTTCCTCCAAAACACCTGCCCACCTTGGGTCACTGTCATCCCTTGAGTTAAGCCACTGTTGTACATATAAACACTCATCCCCATGACAGTGCACAGGAGGAGTTTCCCTTGGGCTCTCAACTATTTAATCTATTTGGTGCACTTCTTTAGTCTTGGTTAACACTGGTGATCTGTCCTAATCCAGCAAGTAATTCATGGTGAAAGTCAGAGGACTGCTAGCCCCAGAGTCTGTGTCATCTGCCCCTCTGCCTCTTACTGTTCACAGAATCTGCTAGCTGATTTGCATGCCACCTCCTACCTTTCCCCTACTTCCTTTTAGAAAGATGTTTGTGAATTATTTTAAGCCAGTTGAATCACTCTGAGAGTTAACATGCTATTTTTAAGCTCTTTTTTTTTTTTTTTTTTTTTTTTTTTTTTGAGGAACAGTTGAGAAGGATGGCAGGGATCTGAAGCAGTTTCACACAATATCCCACAGAAACTTCAACCTCCCAAGTGTGTGGTAAGATTTCCCGTCCAAAAACTTGAGAGTACATGGTTCGCTTACTCTCTCAGATACCACGTTGTAAACGGTTCGGCTGGAAGAGTCCTGGTGGATGTGGCGGATTAGGTTCACAGGCAGCTGTCTGCCACATGAGAGATTTCTTCCTTGTCCAACTTGAAATGGGGTCCTTTCTCTTGCGAGCCCTGCAGGGGTGCAGAGCTTGGCTCCTTCCTGTCAAGGCCACTCTTCCTGCCCTTGTCACTCATCCTGGCTCCCCCTAGCTTCCTGTCCTTTAAGAATGATGCCATGGACCTAGCATCCCAACTGGATAGAGCATAGCTCCCTGGGTGGGGCACTGAGTGAGACCACTCTTGACTGGTAATCTGACTTGCTCTGATCAATTTTTTTTTTTTTGTGAGACCTTGGCTTACCAACAGACCTCCATACAAGTTCCATAAAGTAAGAACCGGGTGTGTTTTATCTCATCCTAACGTCTGTAGACCTTCATACTGATGCTATCTCAGCAATGCATCTAACTCTCCAGGATCTTTCCTTATTGCTCCTCTTTCTACAGAAATCTGTATCTTCTCGCTCAACCATATTGTCTTATTTCACCACTGTATGTGTCTCTGACATATGTGTCTTTGTATGTCTTTGTTTTCAATAACACTTAGTACTTGCTTAGAATGGGAAGACCATGTGTAATTAAGACTCAGTAAATAGTTTTTGTTGTGATGATGAAATACTTTGGCATCGTCACAGACTGTACCTTCTATAACATATATCCTGTAAGCCGTGGAAAAACATTAGTGCAGTGTTAAAAAGTTGATAAAATCTAGACTCATGTCTTATTAACAAACTGAAAACTTGGATATAGTATTTACACACATTCTCCATACATATCTAATCAGATACTGTTGAGTTAGGAGTGAAAAGCAGCCATAAACTTTCTTTTTATGGGTTCTGGATAAGAAAAATATCCTATAATATCAAGTCTGTTTCAATTTTCAGGGAATTTATCATCTCACGTATAACATACATAGATATTGCTTGCAA
The DNA here is from genome assembly GCA_964023405.1 of Apodemus agrarius. Taxonomy (NCBI): domain Eukaryota; kingdom Metazoa; phylum Chordata; class Mammalia; order Rodentia; family Muridae; genus Apodemus; species Apodemus agrarius. The sequence goes on from OZ030027.1 coordinate 17,316,124, forward strand.
TAAGGGTATATGTTATGTTCCTTCTCTGGTAATCCTTTTGATATGTAGAATACTAAGAAAAATTTAACACTAGATTTTTGAGATGTTGCTATAACCCCAATGTCACCAGGGAAAAGGCTGGTTGTCCTTTTGTTGCGACCATTTTTGGGATTGATTGATAGCACAGTCAATTTACAGGTTTATCTTTTGTCAGACTTAATAGTACATGAATGAAGAACCTTAAACTAAAATCTAGACGGAACCCGAAAGGCTTTTGTGTGTGTGTTTTTGTTTGTTGGGAAGTAGATTTTTGGAGAGGTTACTTGTGTAAGATTAGCTGACTCAGGCAGTGCAAATCCAGACCGTCAGCCTCCTAGGGTTAAGCCCTGTCCATGCTCCAGTATGAGTTCTTGGGCTGGGCTGGGGACATACCATTCTGAAGTTTTGCTTCTTTGGATAGACAGTCTTCATGGCGCTTCACTGGTGCCTTTACATTTACCGTCAAGTATATGTGGGCAGAGCCAACATGTTCTATGTATGTAGGACACACACATAAAGCAGTGAGTCACTGGAATGCAAGCTTTTGTTCCAGATCATTCTGAACCATTGCTGATTTGGCCATGTGGCCTTGGAGATCAAACCAAGCAAGCAAGCAAACAAGCAAGTAAACGGACTAAATGGGATGCTAGAAAATATTTGATGAGGGAAGAGAGGGTATAGATTGGAGAAGGCGGGAGGAAGAACAGATATCCCCCTTCCTGTGCCTCAGTGAGTCATGTGATCTAGCAGAAAAGCTTACTGTCAGAGACCTCTTACCCTCTCCCATTTCTCCCACCCTCTCTTGCTTTTCTCTCTCTCTCTAGCAGGTTCAGAGACACCTCCTTCTCACTAGGGGAAAATGGATCACAACGGCTCTTCCTGACCGTGAAATTTAAGATGAGAAAAGGAAGAAGGTCATGGGTTCCCTTTTCTTGATTTGCTTTGCTCCTTCTTGCTGGGAAGTGTGGCACTCTACTGCTTTCCTGAGCACCAGTGGACTGAGAAAGGTGCCTGAAGGGAGAACAGAGCAAAGCAAAGAAATATGAGGAGGTGGTTGATAACCTTAGAGATCAGCACACGCTCACACACACACACATGCTCACACAGATGTGAACACGCACACGTTCTCAGACCCCTCACTTCTCTTCTCCTTTGAGAGAACCCTGGCAGGTCCTGGCCATGTTCCTCGGGCTATGTTTCCCTGAACGTCTCTTTGAACCTCGATAAAATGCTGCAGGGACATGAAGGGATGGAGGCCCTTATCCCCTACGCATCAGAATCATCAGAGATTTAATATTTTCCTTTTGTTTAAGTTTTCAGGTCAGTTTCTTGATCTGAAGCATAGGTCTTCCCTTCTCCAGGGGCCTTGAAGATTACATGTCCTTTCAAGACTATAGGTTGTCTTAGTTTGTAATAAAGTTGCATGGATGAGTTGTGGTAAGGTTTTTGGCAGAGTCTAGGAAATAATGGTTTCGTTGTAACGTGAATCACTGCTATGCTGCCTCCCTAACACAATTAACTCAAGACAGTGCTTATTGTTGGAATTAAGTGATTTCCTCCACAAAGCTCTCTGCTTTATGTGGGCTCCATGGCAGGGCCAGGACACTGTGAGCACAGACAGCAGCTCTAACAAATCTTCTTTTCTCTGAAGCATAGAAAAAAAACAAACGTGTGCTCTCTCCCACTCTTCCTATGGAGATCAACCCAGGATTTCAGAGCATTAATAAACGGAAGAAGGCATATAGAAGTCAACACAACAGAAAGGAAAACAAGGGAAAATTGAGAAATATCACCTTTCCTGAGTGAGGGCTGAGGGCTGCGGACACTGTTAGTGTGGTTGTGCCCCACGGTCCAGAGCTTTGTCTATACTGTTCTCTAAGATCATCTTGCTGTAAATATACATGCTGTGGTGGGACACAGCATAGAACAGCAGTACTCGCCAGGGGACACACTGATAGTGCAAGGACTTAGTGGAATTTGGGTGACACAGCTTTGTGTTGTTGTGACATGAACCGACGTACAGTATTGTCTCAGAGTCACATCAACAAAAAAGAAATGTCATTGTCACACCATGTTTACTTTTCGCCATAGGTGGACTTGATAATACTTAAAACGCTGTGAACTTTAACTAGGACTTTAACTAAGAACTTAACGTCTTGCAGACAACCAGATGCACAACATGAATAGCAACTTCTACTTCGAGTTTTCTAAACAAGGACAATTAAATTTTACCTTTTGCAGCACTGGGCTGTGATGGCGTCTGCCCCTTTCTGTTGCAAGTTAGCATTTGACGAGAAAAGACCAGGAGGTGTGTGACCGAGCTTCCATTGTAGAGGAAATAATTTTATGGTTGGGGTCATCACAACATAAGGAACTGTATTAAAGCGTTGTAGCATTTGGAAGGCAAAAAAACCATTGGGTTAGAGGAAATAGAGCTGAACAGAAAAAAGAGATAGAAATTGTCCTAAGTATCGTTTTCTTTTAGGGTGTGGTAGATCAGTCTCAAAGTATAGCAATCCCCCTTTTCCTATGGTTCCACATTCTGGAGACTTAGTTCTTTGTGGTCAGCCACCATGTGAAAAATATTAAGTAGAAAATTCCTGAAATAAACAATTTGCCAATCTTAAATACATGCCATTCTGAATAACAGGATGACATTTTGAACTGTCTCTCTCTGGCGTCCAGGATATGAGTCATCCGTTTGTCAACGGTATCCAGGCTCTATATGCTACCTGAGTCACCTAGCAGCCATCTAGACGGTCAGATGACTATCACACTACCTCAGTACTTCTGCTTCAGTAAGTCCTGCTGTAGTCCAACACTATGTGAGACCTCTCCATCATTTACCTCATTGTCTAGGCATTTGGTCAAGAAGGAGAAGGGTGAGCCCAGATCAACAAGATATTTGAGACAGAGGGACATCTTACATAGGTTTCATTATGGTATATAGTTTGGGATTGCTCTTTTATTGATACTGTTATTTATTACTGTGGCCAATTTATAAATTAAACATTTGATGTATATATGTCTGTATAGAAATACACAACACACACACACACACACAGAGAGAGAGGGAGAGAGACAGAGACAGAGACAGAGAGAGACAGAGAGAGAGAGAAAGAGAGAGACAGAGAGAGAGAAAGACAGAGAGAGAGGATGGGACATATTTCCAGTTTCCAGAACCTACAGTGGGTCTCAGAACATGTACCTTTCATGTAAGGAGCTTTATTGGGCTTAACATGGTAATATGTTTCTTGTTTCTTATAAAAAGAAATATGAACTGGTTATGGTAATGTCAATGTGTAAATTCAAGTGGACACTTAAAAGACTGAGGCAAGAACATCAGAAGTTCAAGACCAGCCTAAGTGACTTAGTAGGACTGTCTCAAGGTAAAAGTTGAGAGATATCCAGAGATATGATCTCACAGGAGAGCACTTACTTAAGCATACAAGAGACCCCAAGTTCAATCAATACTGCCCTCTCGATCACATAAATTGTTGAACTTGATTATTTCTTTCAAGCATGGCCACCTAATGTTCATATAGGACAGCTTTCACCCTGAGCACCATCCACAGTGCTGAGTAAACTCATCACTATGTTCCCTATGATAAATGTGAACCTGCAAAGTAGGGTGGATTTTAAGGGCTATTATAGAAAGTTCCAATTTAATTTTGTTGACTAGGATAGACATAGAATTACACAAACTCCACAGAGGGAGGTCAATCTCCTTTCACTCCTTCCCACAGCCAACTTGCCTTTCCTTCCCAAAGACAATCATCCTTATCATTTTGTTGTTTCAGGGATGGTACATTAAGAAGCTTCTAAAAACAGCTGCTATCTCATAACAGGTCATGAAGATCAGCCTTTTTGCACCAGGGAAAGTCATTGGCCTCTCTTTAGCAAAGAGATGGAAGCCAAGCTCAGGTTGATGTAACGTGCATCACAATGACTTGGAAAAGCAGGCAGAGTCAACTTTGCTTTTCCTTTTCCGGGTTAGGGAAATGGTAACTACAGGAGGCATCTTTATTTGCCCCATTAAATAGGCCATGACTGGTGGAGCCAATGCCCTCATTAGAGAGCACAGTTCCTATCTCATTTTGTCCACTACCCATAGACATGCAACCATGAGTGTGGGTGCAAATTGCTTTTCTACTTAGAAATCATGCTTAGCTTTGTTTTTTTTTTGTTTTTTTTAAGATTTCATTATTGTTTTTATATGAGTTTTCATATGTTTTCATATGAGTACACTGTAGCTCTCTTCAGACACACCTGAAGAGGGCATCAGATCCCATTACAGATGGTTGTGAGCCTCTGTGTGGTTGCTGGGAATTGAACTCAGGACCTTTGGAAGAGCAGTCAGTGCTCTTAACTGCTGAGCTCTCTCTCTAGCCCTATGCTTAGTTTTGTAAAGGGACAAATAATTTTAATATTCTACTAGCAATATTGGTAGTTTCAACAGGCATTTAACACATGAATATAGATGTACATCTATACACATGGTTCCATAAGCTTTCACATCCTTTTGTCTAAATTTAGGGCTAATAAGAGTCACGGTAGTTCACAAATGCATGCACTCAAGAGGAAAGGCTGGATTTGTTTTTTCTTCTCAACCACAATGAAACATAATGAGAAAAGGGGGTGACTCAAGATGAACTTGCTGGAAGAGTCTGGTAATTGTTCCTCTCTCTTGGTAGTTTATATCTGAAAACGTATTTGACAGTCTTGCTCCCACTCCTAAATGTACTACGTTTAACTACTGAGTACCTCTGGCTGTCCCAAGAAGGAAATATCTGAGGCTGTGATGTTTCAGTTCCTGGTTGTATTCTTGTTTTAGCCTTATTTGTACACATCATGATGGAATTCTAGATTCCAGCCTCTTTTTTTTTTTTTTTTTTTTTTTTTTTTTTTTAGATAGTGTCTCTTCATTGCATAGCCTTGGCTGTCATGGGACTGGATGTGTACACCAGGCTGCCCTTAAACTCATAGAGATCCATTTGCCTCTGCCTCCTGAGTGCTGAGATTAGAAGAAGATGCCATCATACTTGGTCCCTAGCATCTATTCTAACAACACTTCGACAATATCAGTCTTCTATAGTTTCTGAAGCTTTAGCGGGGAGGCTATGCTGCTCTTTATTTCTACCACCATGTCATACTGGATTGTCATTGAGAGAATAGATATGTACTTTATGTACACGTACTTTATTTAACCCTAGTCCATGTGGATAGCTTTGCAAATGACCCATGTGATGATGACACTTACAAAGAGCATTCTCTCTGAGCTTAGACTGATTTCCCATCACAGGGAATGAAAGTGTTCTGCTCTCTAGCCAGGATTCTACAACTGCAAGGCAACTAAAAACCAAGGCCCATAAATATCAATGCATAGAGGAGGAACTTTGCCCCTTGTTGAATTGAAAGCATAGAGCCATGTCTAACCCTATTAGTGTTTCTTCCGTGGTCCAGTAAATAGCCTTTCTGAACTGCTTTGCAACTTTGCCAGAACGTCTTGAAATAAACTATTAAATATTTTCCCAGCCATGTCATAAACATATAACAATGTTGTTTGTGATATTAAAAGAAAAATTATTTGTAGTATTTCAGCTCCTTCCATCCCCCCCCCATCTGTTGGGAAATGTAGCTGCAAGTGACAAGTGTCATAGAGGAAGAAGATAATAAGTTTGGTATCCAGGATGTGTAACACTGGGGACACATCTGGATGCTTTCAATCGGTTGAGTAGCAAAAAAAAAGAGGCAAAAGTATGTCCAGCAGTGGGACTAGAATCTTGACTTCAGTGCAAAGTCAATTCTGCTGTACACAGCACAAAACATTTCTAAGCATGTTTGGACAGGATGCTCCATATTTACTATAAGAAGTTGAATGCTTGTGCTCAACTCCCCACTCTTTTTTTTTTTCTTGAGACAGGGTTTCTCTGTATAGCCCTGGCTGTCCTGGAACTCACTCTGTAGACCAGGCTGGCCTTGAACTCAGAAATCCGCCTACCTCTGCCTCCCAAGTGCTGGGATTACAGGTGTGCGCCACCACCGCCCGGCCACAAATCCCCACTCTTAACAATTCCTGTGTTGATGCCCTGCCTACCATGCATTGAGGTTCTCAGACTCAGATGTGGTCACAAGGATGAGTATATCTATGTCCATAGGAGAAGACGACGAGAGAACTCTTACTCTCTCAATCTCAAAAGGACACCACAGGAAGGCAGAGCCACTTAGAAGCCAGAAAAAAGGACCCTATTGAGAAATTGACTGGGCAGACACCTTGATCTTGTAATTGCTACCCTCAGAACTGTGAAAAATACATACCTGTTGTTTAAGCTACTGGATTTACGTTATTTTGTTATGGTAGCCTGTCCAACTCAATACTTCAATACTGCTCAGCCACTGGGGTTACAATTTATCGTTTCAGCCTGTTACTTGGTGTAACTGTTTGATCTGACAGGGAAATGTCTTGATTATGATCTAGACAGCAAATCAAGGCAAACACTCTTGTTCAATGGAGACAGCTAATCATCCGCCATTTCTAAGTTCATAGGTGACATAAGGATCTTTAATTAGGAGGTTTCGTTTTCCCTATTACATATCCCTGATAAATTTCCAAGGTATTGAATCACCACCATAATTTTAAAATAACTTCAATTTCCTTTTTTTGTTTAAGCTTCTTCACTTGAGAACATGAGCTCTAGGAAGGCTGAGATGTTCTTTTCCCTCATCTTCATATTGAGTTCAAAAGATGAAATACTACCTAAGGAACATTTCTGGGGTGTGATGATGGCTAAAATATAACAGGACTTCAAATTCATAGCTAGTTTAGTCTTGGAGATGGGATAAGTCATTGCCACATAAAAAAACTCTGCAAACAGGTATTTATAGCAGCTTTATTTACAAGTCCCAGAGTTGGAAGCAAGAGGAAGATAGAGGTTCTTCAACAGAAGAGTGGATAAACTGTGATGTATCCAGACAGTGAAGAAATATTCATAGATCCATGAGAAGGCAAAATAGAAACTAAAATATATACTGACTATTCCAAGAAGATGGGATATAAGAGTTTACATGTTATGATTCCAATTGTATGACATTCTGGGAAAGGAAAGCCACAGAGACAGTGAGAAGATCAATGGTTACTGGGACCAATGGAAAGGAAGAGAGATAAGGAAGAGTACTGAGGCCTTAAAGAAGAGAAAAAAACCTTGTATGCTACTACAGCGAAGGGCACATTATCACACATTCATTTCGCTTAGTTCCATAAACCACAATCATGGGCCCTAATGTGAACTCAGGATATGGCCATGATGACACCCAGTCTAGGATTGTTTAAAAAAGAATGTACTAATCTGGAAGGGTATGTTGATAGTGGCAGGGGAATGTTTATAGCAAGGCTGAGACATATCAGAAATCTGCATTTTCTCTCAGTTATCCTGTGAAACTAAAGTTGCTCTTAAAAGTTAAAAAAAAAAAAAAGGTTAAGAACCCCTTTGATATTTTTCCCTCTGGGTTTTTTTTTTTTTTTCATCTGACTTTCTATTCTTTGTTTTGAGACTATCCAAATTCATTATATTGCTCTGTTTTAAGGCGACAGTCACAAGGAGACTGAACTAGTAAAGAGGACTGTTAAGAGCTCTAAGTGAGCTTGTGGGGGCCATTGGAAAACTGTGTGGCTAGATCTGTAATTTCACATAAGGTGTAGTTTAATACCAAGAATTCAGATTCAGAACCCAAGACTAATTCTGCACATATCTAGGAGATTTAGAATCTGATTATCCAGTTTAGGATCATTGAACCCTATTAGAGAAAATAAAAATACAGAATTTCTTTTGTACACAATTACTAGTATCAGATAAATACCTTATACTATGATGCAAATTTGCCCACAGACAGAAGAGAAGTGGGGGTAAAATACATACAGATTTTCGTATTGTATTTGATAATTCAGTTTTCCATGGAGCATCTTGGGAAATTTCAAATCAGGAAAGGAGACTCGCTACTCACAGGTGGGGAAACCAACTTAGAAATGGCAATAAAAGCTTGGTAAGAGAGATGATTTCACTGTGCAGAGACAGAGAACAACTTTAACCAAACTATAAATAGCTGTTGTTTATGAGGAAATGTATATTCCTCAAATTTGTGATTGCCACACAATTTAATGTGTGGGGAATACAGGCCAAAATAATACAGGAAATTAATACATTTGGACAAGGGAGTCCAAGAGTGGCAAGAAGGATGGTCACAAGGTTTTAGGCAACAGTAAAAACCAATATTCACTCTTGAGGCAAGCCTCCATGAGTTTGAGGCCAGCCTGGTTTACAGAGTGAGTTCCGGGACAGCCAGGGCTACACAGAGAAACCTCGTCTCCAAAAAACAAGACACAAAATCCACCCATAACCAACCAACCAACCAACCAAACAAACAAACAAACCAAAATAATGCAGGAATACAGAGAACCATTAAGCAGGGCGTGGTAGTGCACACCTTAAGTCCCAGCACTCCAGAGACCGAGGCAGGCAGAACTTTATGAGTTCAGGATCAGCTGCTGGTCTACAAAGCAAGTTCCAGGACTATCAGGGCAATTATGCAGAGAAACCCTGTCTCTAAACCCAAACCAAACACAAAACAAAACCCCAAACCCAAAAAACCATTCATTGAGAGCATCCAACCTACCACCTTTGGTTGGGAGTTGCGGCAAATGCTTTTAAATTCCATCACACAGGAGGCAGAGGTGGGTGGATTTCTGAGTCTGAGGACAGGTTGGTTTACACAGTGAGCTCTAGGCAAGACAAGGTCTACTCAGTGAGAAAATGTCTCAAAACAACAACAACAACAACAACAAACAACAACAGTGCACCAACAAAACCAACCTCAAACACTCTGCATCTATTGCTTTCCTTACCCTAGCAACCACCATATGAAACTGGGGCCGGGCCCTTTTAATCTTCTTTTTGTGGATGACGAAACTGAGATCACAAGGTTAACTTGGTCAAGTATTAAACAACAGAGTCTGATTTCAACCCTAGCGAGCCTGACTCAGAACTGTGTGCCTCTTTATTCCCCCCCACAGGGCTTTGTCAAACCCAGAGAAGATGAAGGGAGTGGAAACTCAAAAAAATCCAGACCCTGGTTTAATAAAGGAACAGGAGTGAATGAGGAAACTGTTCTAGGAAGAACTGAATGAACACAGCAAAACAAAACAAAAATTGAATAACCAGGAAGAATGCAGAACAATGTAAACGTGGTCTTATTGGGCTACAATTGAAATGCAACCATTCACATTTTCACATTTTTGGGTAGTCCGGGACAAATCATTCAGAAAGAACCTACAGGAAGGACTGAATAGTCCAAATGACAAAACAAACGAAAACGGGTGTGGGAGAAAGTCTTCAAGAAGAGCTGGAGAGCTAGTGCCTGTGAAATCATAACCAGTGTCACTGAAGTGAATATAAAAGTTATCCATCATTTGTGAAAATAATGACAGCCCTTTAAGGTGCAAAAGGGAGACAATGTCGACCTCATTTTGTATTGAACTCGTGGTCCCGTTAGGCCAAGAGTGGCTATGGAAAGAATTTATATTTGTTTGTGTTTAGCAGACTCTCGGGAATGAGTTTAAATAACTCCTAAACACGGAGATGGACCTAACCGACCACAGTAGACCCAGTGAGGGTGGTCATATCCTTACTCGGGCAAGTGTGTTTATAGACCAGGCACAAGTAATCTCATCCAGTCTTGAAGTCGGACCCAGGTCCGAATTCCAGCTCTATGGTTCACGGAATAGGTTCTCTTCTCTCCCTGAGCTGCGGTTTTATCAACTGCCAACTGTAAGGAAGCATATACTTCACTGGGCAATTGGGCCTGGCACATAATTGGTACTGGAAAAAAAAAATGTTGCCTGTTATTATAATGCAGATGACCTGATGTGAGTCTGTCGGATGAGCTCAAAAAAGGTCTCAAGGCTGTTGAAGGTCTCAATTTGCTTTTGCTATGAGCTGCACTTCTTGGGCTTGACTCTGAGTTGTTTATGTCTCCATGTACACAATGAGAGAGGGCCGTGACCTCTCTTTGTCTTCGGAAAACACATACTTTTGCAGTAGCTTGCATATTATTTCTGAGTTACCTGTTTAAATGGCTTACAATTATATAGAGATCTCCTGTGTATGTATCTCTTTGGATTTTTGTTATTGTTGTTTGGTTTGGTTATGAGCCCTCTAGGCCTATGATTGAATGTCTGTCTCTCTCTTGAGAGTAGGTTCCTTTGGACTCAGTTGAGGACCCTGAGTCCAGGACCCAGGCATACCTTAACTAACAACAGCTATGCAATCATTCTCAGACAGACCTTTTGCAAAGGAAATGACAAGTTTCATAAAAGACAAGAAGGGACTGCTTGTTATGACTTACTTACTGCCTAGAACTCGAGTCTCTGTCCATTTGGTTTCGCTCAAATATGTCAGGTGATCTGGCCACAAGGGCCAGGTGTGACTCTGGGTTGTATTTTGCTGTAATTACATCAACAGCTGGAGCTGGAGGGCTGACCCTGGTGAACCTGGCTGTTTCATACACTCTGGTGAACTCAGCTGTCATAACTGCCTAGAAAATTCCAGAAATTATCTTGTGTGTGTGCGTGTGCGTGTACGTGTGCGTGTACGTGTGCGTGTACGTGTGTGCGTGCGTGCGTGCGTGCGTGCGTGCGTGCGTGCGTGTGTGTGTGTGTGTGTGTGTGTGTGTGTGTATTTTGAGACAGGTTCTCTCCACATAGCATTGTCTATCCTGGAAACCACAAGGTTGGCCTTGAACCCTCAGAGATCTGCCTGCTTCTGTCTTTCAAGGTTAACATTTTGGAAGAGAGCACAAAAACATGCAATTGCTTAGCACTGGGATTCCGAACATCGCTCTGTTATTAAACGGATATTCACATTAAAATCATTAAAGACATTGCTTGCTGGGAGTAATGTGTCACATGGAAGATAGACCAATAACAAAGTGTGCTCTCCCTGTCTTATCTGGCTTTCTTCTTTCTCTCTTTATATCCTTTGCTTCGGTTTTTCTGCCTAAGGTTGCGGAAAAGGGCAGCTAAGGCCAAGTCGTTCTCATTTAATCTCCATTCCTTGGCAAGATGGACCTCAGGTGGCATCTGAGCAGTGCTAGGCCTTGGCACGTGAGTGTCTTGACAGGGCAGCTTCACAGTGCTCGCTGAAGTGGAGCCTATTCAACAAGTAATCAACACCCCGTTTAAGAGGAAAACAGAAACAGAGTTTGAACCAACCAGGTCTGTGAATCCCAGTGGATTTTAGTTACAAGTGAAAATGTACTTTGGGAGAGACACATGACAGGGACAGAAAGATCTGTGTTCCAGTCAGGAGCCTATAGGTGAACACCTCCATAGCACAACCCGCTCTTCATTATATAATACTTAAGTATGTCGATTTCCCTTTCCTTAGTCTTCCCAATTATCAGTGAAATCGCGAAGGTTATCCCTGGGTGTTCTTTCTCTTGTATCTAGCATGTCTAGTTAAAGTTAGTGTGGGAAGCATTTTTTCTGTTTGTGAGAGAGGAATTGTGGATAAAAGGAAAATGGGCTTTTCCCTGTAGAGGTGAGTCTAGACTGCTCCTGGATTGTTCACTGGAGAGGAGACCTTTGTAAATCAGGGCCATTGTACAATTTGCAAATGATTAAGCATTTCTCTTAAAAAAAAAAAAAAGTTTTCCACTTATTTACAAAACTGGCTTTGAGTTTGAAGAAGAGAAAATGGTTCATAGATTCTCGGCAGAGAAGGAAGTTTCCGGAATAGTGGCTAGCTGCCTCTGTCAAGCACTGGCTTAGGGTGGTATGCTGGTACCTGCAACTTCAGTTCAAAGTCCTTTTTCCTTGCTCAACTTGAACACACATGCTTGGCTGCTAAGGCTATTTTTCTCTTTGTTTTGTTTTGCTTTTAACTATCTAATTAAGAATGCTGGATATAGATTAACTCTCTCCCAGTCCTTTCCCTTCCTTAGCTGTTTTAACTGACTGGCAGGGACTAAGCACCACAGTGCTTTGAAGGATTTCCTATTTTGATGGTAAAAACCCTTGTTTATCTTACCGAAAACCATTTTCTCTGTATCTGTCAAGGCTCTAATCTCGCCCTTCTGACTCCTGGAGTCCCAAGTCCTTTTCTTTTACAGTTCAGGAAGGAACAATTAAGCAATCCAGCCCTGTTTCTTCTGCAAGTTGGGGGGGTGGGGGGAGAGAGGCTTCAAGAGCCCTTGTGCTGAGTCATTATCAACACAGAAATTCTGTCTCCACTGTGCAGGAGAGTTAAAGCACAAAGCCTTTGTGTAAGCCTGGAGAAGTCGATGTGGGAGAGGAAAGCAGGCTGAGGGGAAGTCTTTTTTCAGAGCAGAACTTTATGGCCTTTAAATTATGGTCTCATTGGAATGAATTTAGGATCAGGTTACAATTTGTTTATAGCAGACTGTGGGATTAAACTCGTCCATTAAACCTCTTTAAACCTAAGTCGCATGCATGTTGGGTTGAGCAGTTCTGTTCCTTCCAGATGTCCTCTCTTATGATATCCTTGTTGACTGCTCCTTTCGCAAGACCCTTTCCCCCTACCCCTTCCTTCAAGCTCACAAGCAGCTGTGGGGGTTGTACATTTCCCTCTTCTGTGTCCCTAGGTGTACTGGGATGGGCCGACTGCTGCATCCAGGGAAAGCTGTGATCCGGTGAGTGCCAAGTCACAGCAGACTGCATCGTCCTAGCCCTGTGGAAGAGACAGGAGGAATGTTGAATCCTAAAAAAAACTTCTGCCTCGCCACCATCGGATTCCTTGGGTGGACAATGGAGGATCTCGCCATTTTATTTTTCCCATTCTGATCCTCGATCCGCTCCACGCTCCTTCGTGACTCACTCACCAGGAATTCGAGAATTCCTTTGCAGCTCCCACCTAGCTCTGACTTCCTATCTTCCTCCTCTCCGGTATCACACCTTCATCAGTACCGCCACAGGCACATTGCTGTAGATTGCTGTGGCTGTTCATAGGCCAGACCCAACACCTCTTAATACAGGAAATGGGGGTGGGTGAGGAAAACGACCGCCAAAGCCTTCTGGTAAACAGAGGTCAGAGAGCGTGTGAAATACCAGGATGTTACAGACCAGCCTGGAATCTGTTTTGCTGCACCATGCAGTGCTCTAACCCTCTTATCAGTCAGAAATCCAGTTGTGTTAGTTTCTGCACGGATCTTTTTCTCTTCCACTTCCGTGGTTGAAGCCATGGAAATGCTAGTAGTTCTTTGTTTTGTTTGGTGGTGGTTGTTTTGTGTACGGGTTTTGTGTAGGGGAGGGCAGAGGGGGGGATCAAACTACCCCAGCTCTACATATGCCTTGACCTTTCACACTCTTTGCAGAAAAAGATTTTCTATAGCTGCATACAGTATCAACTAATGAAAAAAGAGGCCATGAATTTGAAGGGGTTTATGGGAAAGTTCTGAAGAAAGAAAGGGAAGGGAGAAATATAATTGGATTACAATTTCAAAAATAAACAGCAAAAAACCACATTTTTTATTGGATATTTTATTTGTTTACATTTCAAATGTTATCCCCTTACCCGGTTTCCCCTCTGCAAACCCCTCACCCCATTGACCCTTACCCTGCTTCTATGAGGGTGCCCCCCCACCCATCCACCCACTCCTGCCTCACAGCCCTAGCATTCCTCTACACTGGGCCTTCAGGCCTTCACAGGACCAAGGGCCTCCCCTCTCACTGATGTCAGATAAGGCCCCTTCAGCTCCTTTAGTCCTTCCCCTAACTTCTCCATTGGGGTCCCAGTGCTCTCAGTCCCATGGTTGGCTGCAAGCATCTACATCTGTATTGGTCAGGATCTGGCAGAGCCTCTCAGGAGACAGCTGTATCAGGCTCCTGTCAACAAGCACTTCTTGGCATCCACAATAGTGTCTGTGTTTGGTATCTGCATGTGGGATGGATCCCTAGGTGGGGCAGTCTCTGGATAGCCTTTCCTTCAGTCTCTGCTCTACTCTTTGTTCATGTATTTCCATGTGTGTTCTTTTGTGACTGAGTTACCTCACTCAGGATGATATTTTCTAGATCCATCCTTTGGTCTGTGAATTTTTTAAGTCATTTTTTTTTTTTTATTTAATAGCTGAGTAGCAGTATTCCTTTGTGTAAATGTACCACATTTTCTGTATCTATTCCTCTGTTGAGGGATATCTGGGTTGTTTCCGGCTTCTGGCTATCATAAATATGGCTGCTGTGAACATAGTGGAACATCTTCTGGGTATATGCCAAGGTGTGGTATAGCTGTGTCCTCAGGCAGAACTATGTCCAATTTTCTGAGGAAACACCAGACTGATTTCCAGAGTGGTTGTACCAGCTTGTAATCCCACCAGCAATGGAGGAATGTTCCTCTTTCTCCACATCCTCACCAGCATCTGCTGTTACCTGAGTTTTTGATCTATCTGACTGGTATGAGGTAGAATCTCAGGGTCATTTTGATTTGCATTTCCCTGATGACTAAGGATGTTGAACAGTTTAGGTGCTTCTTGGCCATTCAAGTTTCCTCAGTTGAGAATTCTCTGTTTAGCTCTGTTCCCCAATTTTTAATAGGATTATTTGGTTCTCTGGAGTATCCAGTCTGGTAGTCTATGTCGTTTTATTAGGGAATCGAGTCTATTGATGTTAAGAGATATTAAGGAATAGTGACTGTTGCTTCCTGTTATTTTTGTTGTTAGAGGTAGAATTACATTTGTGTGGCTATCTTCTTTTGGATTTGTTGAAAGAAGATTACTTTCTTGTTTTTTTCTAGGGTGTAGTTTCCCTCCTTGTGTCGGAGTTTTTCATCTATTATTCTTTGTAGGGCTGGATTTGTGGAAAGATATTGTGAAAATTTGGTTTTGTCATGGACTATCTTGGTTTCTCTGTGATAATTGAGAGTTTTGCTGGGTATAATAGCCTGGCCTGGCATTTGTGTTCTCTTAGGGTCTGTATGACATCTGCCCAGGATTTCCTAGTTTTCATAGTCTTTGGTGAGAAGTCTAGTATAATTCTGATAGATCTGTCTTTATATGTTACTTGCCATTTTTCCCTTACTGCTTTTAATATTCTTCCTTTGTTTTGGGCATTTGGTATTCTGATCATTATGTTACAGGAGGAATTTCTTTTCTGGTACAATCTATTTGGAGTTCTGTAGACTTCTAATATATTCATGGGGATCTCTTTCTTTAGGTTAGGGAAGTTTTCTTCTATAATTTTGCTGAAGATATTTACTGGCCCTTTAAGTTGGGAATCTTCTCTCTCTTTTATACCTATTATCCTTAGGTTTGGTCTTCTCTTGTTTTGTTTTTTGAGACAGGGTTTCTCTGTGTAGCCCTGGCTATCCTGGAACTCACTCTGTAGACCAGGCTGGCCTCAAACTCAGAAATCTGTCTGGCTCTGCCTCCCAAGTGCTGGGATTAAAGGCGTGCACCAACACTGTCAGGCTAGGTTTGGTCTTCTCATTGTGTCTTGGATTTACTGGATGTTTTGGGTTAGGAGCTTTTTACATTTTCTTTGACTGTTGTGTCAATGTTTTCTATGGTATCTTCTGCACCTGAGATTCTCTCTTCTGTTTCTTATATTCAGTTGTTGATGCTTGCATCTATGACTCCTGTTCTCTTTCCTAAGTATTCTATCTCCAGGGTTGTCTCCCTTTGTGATTTCTTTATTGTTTCTATTTCCATTTTTAGATACTGAATGGTTTTGTTCAATCCCTTCACCTGTTTGGTTGTGTTTTCTTGTAATTCTTTAAGGGACTTTTGTTCCTCTTTAAGGGCTTCTACCTGTTTACCTATGTTCTTCCTGTATTTTTTTAAGGGAGTTATTTATGTCCTTTTTGTTTGTTTTTTTTTTGTTTTGTTTTGTTTCGAGACAGGATTTCTCTGTGTAGCCCTGGCTGTCCTGGAACTCACTCTGTAGACCAGGCTGGCCTCAAACTCAGAAATCTGCCTGCCTCTGCCTCCCAAGTGCTGGGATTACAGGCATGCGACACCACCGCCTGGCTATTTATGTCCTTTCAAAAGTCCTCTATCATCATCACGAGGTGTGATTTTAAATCAGAGTCTTGCTTTTCTTGTGTGTTGGGGTATTCAGGACTTGCTGTTGTGGGGGAACTGGGCTCTAATAATGTCAAGTAGTCTTGGTTTCTGTTGCTTATGCTATTATTAATATTATAATCTTATCACGTTATATAATATTATAACATTATAAAGCAACACACAGATAAATAAAAGGATAATATATATTATCAATAGAAATTCAGGTATTATCTCCCTGCCTGAATAGATCTTTGCCATTCAAGATGTGGCAACACATTACAGTTTGGTGGCTGCTACTTCAGGCATAGTTTTTCTTCTAGACATAAGAATTTGGGGGTGGTCATAGCTTGCCTCCTTTAACTCTTGGTGGGGGCAGGAGTTGGGGAAATACAGAGTGACGAACTATTTATTGTTTCTCTCTGATTCAGTTTACCTTTCTGATAATAGAACTTTTTTATTTTCTGGGAAAATCGACTACCTCATTAAATCATTTTGATTCTAGCTTTAAGCAGAGGTCACTCGTTGTCTCTGAATTATGGAACTTGGATTAGCAGGGAACCTCTAGTCTAGTTCTTGCCCTGTGACATGGGGCAACGGAGTCATGAAGAAGCTAATAGACATCTTGATGTGGAAGATAATGCTTGTTTTCTTCAAAACTGACCTGTTACCTCCTTTACTTTGTTTACCCTCGTTAGAATGCCTACATGCTTGAAGGCAGCCTCTGGGGCCAACTCCTGAAGAGTTATGCAGATTCTGTCACAGGCCTTGATAAGTGACTGGGTTCATCATGCTTTGGCTTGTGCCTGGCTTTGACCAAGCTCTTTAGAAAACTCTCTCTCTCTCTCTCTCTCTCTCTCTCTCTCTCTCTCTCTCTCTCTCTTACTTGCTCTGGGTTATATTGTTCCCATGTGCCACAGATACTTTAGTAGCCACCCGAAGGTCACTGGAGAAGATAGTTTATAAGATCTGGCAAAGTACAGAGGGTGGTCACATGGCATAGAGTGACAATTTTAACCACAGTGCGACTTCTGAAGCTCTGCTTCACGCTGCACACAATAGAACACACTCTCTTTGTTCCAGCTACTTTTAGATGTATTTTGTTATTTTTAGTTAAGCCCATCCTAACTGGTGTACTGGTCTAAAGGTGGTGGGCATGGTAGGAATGGATCATGAATCTAGAATTTTAACAAATACTCTCTGGCAGTGGGTCTCAACCTTCCTAATGCTGTGACCGTTTAACACGGTTCCTCATGTTGTAACCCCCCCCATCATAAAATTATTTTTGCTGCTCCTTCATAACTGAATTTTGCTACTGTAATGAATTGTAACATAAATATCTGTCTTCTCTGGTGGTCTTAGGTGACTCCTGTGAAAGGCTTGTTCGACCCCAAAGGGAACATCCATGTTCTATTTTTCATCCTTTGGCGTATATTACTTGCCTACACAGGCCTGAGCCAGCACTTATGAGTTAGTGACAAAGCGCCTGTGTATAGAAATCAGGGTGGTTGTGTGTTTAAACTCAGGTTTTCTCCACTGCTAGTCCAGGTCACCTTTGCTGGTGTCCCTGAGCTAGGACACTCAGCAATAACCTAAGAGTGTATAAAGGTAACGAGTGGTTTCAAATACCCCATGGACACCCATAGTAGATGGGAACGCTTTTGTCAACATCTTTAATGGTTTCAGCTGGTAAATTATTAACCCAATATATGTGGAGTCCTCAGTGTTTCAGACAGGTTTGCTTTCTGAGCAAGAACATTGAAGAAAAGTATCTCGGGCCAGTTCCCAAGCTGTAGATAGTCCCTTACACAACCCACCTCCTCTTTCTTCTCCTTCATTCTTCTCCTCCCCTCCCATTCTCCTTCTCTTCCAGGGCTGTGCTAGGAGCCTCTTCCTCGTGGGGGAACTTTCCACATGGCTGCAGGCTCCTGCTGTCTTCTGTAGGCATGGTCAAGTGAGTGGCTTGATTCAATTCCACCCCTCTTCTTCTAGCATGAGGGAAAAATTTGGACAAAATAAACATAAATCTTGATTCTGGTAAATGCCATAGGAATAACTAACTTATTAACCCTGTGTAAATTACTTAACTTCCCTCAATTGGCAGCTTACACGGTTTGTGTTATGTGTATCTGGGAGACCTTGTGAGAATCAAGTGACATAAGTCTTGTGCATAGACTGTTGCGCCTGTAGTCCTTACCACGGGATCCTGTTCTTCTGTACAGAAGACTGACACACAGCCACTCATGTGTTCCAATTCTGACTGACTCAGAAGTCCAGAAGAACAAGTCCACATGCCAATGAGTGGAATGACCTGCTGTACACATTTGCTGGGACACACGGTGTGGTATCGTTAACATGCTAACCCTGGGGCGTAGAGCCTGTCATTCTCTCTGATATATGCATATCATTAATATGTTGGAAATATTAAACACTGAAAGGAGAAAGGACAGGATTGAGAAAGGCCACGGAGAATGGGAAGCCAGGCTTTTTGAAAAGAACAGGGACTGTTGTATTGTTAAGGTTATCTATGTAGCATTACACTGTACTGAATTAGAGAGGACAAAGCATCCTAATATCCTCACTGACTCTACAACCCTTGGGAAAATGTGTAACATACTTAAAGTTTCAGCGTTGGTTTGATAGAAGTGTCATGTGTACATACCTCATAGGGTTACTGTGATTTTTTTTTTTTTTTTTTTTTTGGTTTTTCGAGACAGGGTTTCTCTGTGTAGTCCTGGCTGTCCTGGAACTCACTCTGTAGACCAGGCTGGCCTCGAACTCAGAAATCCGCCTGCCTCTGCCTCCCAAGTGCTGAGATTACAGGCATGCGCCACCACGCCCGGCTGGTTACTGTGATTTTTAAATAACACCCAAAATAACCACCACATGGTGTGGTGGTGATGGTAGTGGTGGTGTTGGTGATGGTGATGGTGGTGGTGGTGGTAGTGGTATGTGTGTGAGTGTGTGTGTGTGTGTGTGTGTGTGTGTGTGAGAGAGAGAGAGAGAGAGAGAGAGAGAGAGAGAGAGAGAGTTGGGAATGTGATATTCTCCCACTTTCTCTGTTTCCACTACTTTCAGGGGTACTATATTTTATTTATTGCCATTGTATACCTGAAAAGCACAATACCATGCTGCAAAGCAGTGTCTCCTCTATGTGCCTGGAGACCAGACAAAAGGACAGAAGACAATTCACAGGACAGAAGACAATTCGCAGCACACGGAGTTTACAGTCACAGAGTAAGTCAACTGAGATGCCAGGGACGGACCAATGTTATTAACAGTAGGCGCCAAGGAGATGGTGAGTTGATTGAGGCCATCAGATTTTGCAGAAGTTGTGTTTCACAGGCTGTGTCACAAAGAAGAATGACTTCTTTTGAATCAGAGGAAAAATTTCAATCATAGAATCAACAAGAGCCATGCCATGCTGAGAAAGAGGAAGAAACTCAGACTGGTTCAGACTGGTCAGCCAATGGAAACTGACTTGCCAGTAAGGTAGGGTCAGACATCCTCCTCATGAGTGCTGCCCTGGCTCCAGATAGAGTCCATCAGTCATTCCTCAGGAATTCTTGGTACTTAAGGAAGCAGCTGTGATGAGCTCGCCTGGGGATACTCCATGAACTCCTGACAAACAGTGTAACTTGTTTTTCCTCTTTCTGAAGAACAACAGCGTTTACTGAAATGTTTAGGTGTGCTAAGCTTCAAGGAAGATTGTGAGGGGGTGGGGACAAAAGGGTAGGGAGACAGTTCAGTCAGTAAAGCACAGGGATGTGAGTTCAATCCTCAGTACCTACGTAAGAGCAGAACATGGTCGTACACACGAGTAATCCCAGTTTAGGAATAGTGAAGACGGGTGGTTCCTTGGTCTTTGCTGGAACTCACTGACGTCAAACAAGCAAGCTCCAGCTCAGAGAAGCCATTTGAAGAAACAAAGTGCATGGCTCATGGGTTCTAGAATGATACCTCTTCCTCTAATATACATGTGCACACACATGCATATGTACTTGCACACACATACCACACACACACACACACACACACACACACACACACACACGAATGAGGATTATGAGGAACACAGAGACCCCCATGATACCAGGTCAGAAGATCATTCTAGTCATGGGAAAGGGATAAGCAACGTATATAAAGATAACAAATCTATAATAGGAAACGAGGACTGCACATGTAAAGAAAGAATGAAAAAAAATGAATACAGGAAATAGGAAATGGTGACATGCTTTGTCATCGACAAAGGGTGGGTTGCTATGATGTATGCAGAGCAACGTTTGGACAACCTGAAATCACGATTTGACTGTGCTTTGCCCGACATACCAGAGGCCCTTTTAGCTGTGGAGAGCACTCAGCATGCCACAGCGTTTCCTGTTTGCCTGCCATGGTACCCATCACATTTTGTTCTTGTTTTGTGAGGGTGTCAGGGCACCAGTGGTGTGTTTGGTCCTCCCCCCACTCCTCCCCACCGCTTTCTTTTTTTTAAAAATTATCTTCCTCGTGCTCCTTTATCACTTATTTATCTCCGCCTGACTCTCAGTATACTCGGGACAAGCCCTCTGGTCCTGCCTCCACCATCACACACGGTAGCTGACATTCTTTCTTGACCTGCAAAATATTTAGAATAATTTTTTAGAGGAGGACTCTTGGATGCTTCCTGCTTTGGGCTGAGTATTGGACAGGTGTAAGCCTGACACATCAGTTGACTGTCCTTGCAAGTCGGAATTAGATTTAGGGCAAGTGTCATGGTAGACACATTAATTAACACATAAACACTGAAATTCATAGGTATTCAGTTTCTAGATAAAATGCATAACTTCTCATAGGAGAAAATGACCCAATGAAAGTCCATGTTGTCACATTTTCATTAAAATATCCTTGTCCGGACCCTATCTTTAAGAAAAGAAAATGTTTGTCTTAATAGCCTGAGTCCATGGGTGTGGAGAACAGATGTCTGTGGAAACGAAGGGATTGTATTCTGTGTCATTCACTCATCTTTTTTCCTGTCTCCTTTTTTAATAACCAAAGAACAAAACTGAACAAGGCACAACCTCTCAAAAAAACAAAACAAAACCCCAGAAAGCAACAGCTACAGCAATAACAACAAAAACAAACCGGAAGACTTGGATGAGTTGAGAAAACTCTAAGGGAGATTTGGGGGTGTGATGTGGCTTCTTTAATGCAGAAGAACTACACTGTGTGTTGTTATGAAGAAAGTGGGTATCAGGGGAGAGAGAAGGTGCTGAAAAGCTATGGGTCCTAAGCAGTGTTTCTCAGCAGGGCCCCATTAACACATGTGGGCCAGGCGGTTAACCACATTCTATAAATACAGTAAGGGATTCTGATAGTGTTTTCAATATGGGTTGGGCTCCTCTTAATCAATTGGGCATCTTATTTCCTCTTCTAAAATTCTTTAAAAAAAAAAATCTTAGACTTTTTTTTAAAAAGAGGATTTCTCCCTGTTACAGTATATAAATGTCTCAGAGTGTGGGTGTCTGGCAAAGCCACTGCAAATTTACCCTCAAAGAAGCATTCTTTACTTTTGGACTATTCTGGTTTCCCTTTGACTTTTGCATGAGCATCCATAGCTCTTCCTTCTCTGTTGGCTTTAAACTCACTCTCTCAAGCGAGCTAATTCATTCTCGTAGCTCTGCTTGCTGCTGGCCTGGTTTCTAAACCCATCACAGACACTCACCAACTCTTGGCCCTATTGGTAATGCAAGGCCCCCGGGAATCTGCATTTAGGTCTAAGAAATGTAGGATAAAAACTAAACTCACCCGATTCTCCTATGCGATGCCAGTGGCGCCAACATTCATTGAGTTTCTTAATTGGAAAAATATTTGGGTGGCAATTTATTCCTTCCTATGCTACACTACATCTAGTGATATAATGGTGATCACATAAAATACCTTTAATTGAATTGTTCATATTTTATATGTAAATTGTAGTAGTTAACATATAAGCACTCAAATTCATGGGATATTTTATAGTATAGGGTAAGAAAGATGTAGTAAAAGAGACACATAATTATATAATGACTAATTGAGATAATGACAAAAACCTTAGATTCTTACAGCCATGTGATATGAAATATTTCTCATTCAGGCTGAATACTTCAGGTTGATTTGTTTTTCTTCTTCTTTTTTTAATACTTGGGATCGAATCCAGGACCACATGCATTAGGTAAGTACCACAGAGATATAGCACCAGTTCTCCTTTTTTTTTTTTTTTTTTTTTTTCCATATCCACTCACTCAGTGGCTAAGACCTGTCGAGTAGCTGTACCCAAGTGTTGTAGCTCTGGTAGGAGGGGCAGCCACTTCTGAGTTGGTTCCTCTGGGTTCCTGGCCCATTATTAGTACGGGACTATTGCACCAGTGTTCTTAAGTGTTCGGTTTTATCTAATCACTTCACTACTTAAAGATATTTAGTGATTCCCAGGGCCAAGTGATCCAGCTTCGGCCAGATTACTTTGTGTACAAGGTCTCTTGTGCTAATTGAGAATCTAGCCCTCAGCCCCGTCTTCGGCTTACACGTGCTGTTCTTTATGTCAGCTTGCGGCCTGCCTTCCTTTTTTTTGCACTGCACACCCTTTTTTGTATGAGCGGCTTTCCAACTGTGAACACTTGGGTAGGACTGGACAACGGTAGATGTGCAGAGGAAACGGAAAAAAACCGAGGCGGGGCTCTTCTTCCCTTTCTCCCTGTATTCTCTATCAGATCTCCTTATGACATGTCCCTTCAGCCAAGGGATTGAAGACAACCAACCACAGCCAACAGCAACAAAGCCCTTGCAAACCTATGTATCATTGGAGTTTCTGATTAGGACTCCCCCTCTCCCCACCCCACCCCACCCCACCCCTGGCCCCGCCCCTCCACACTGATGGCTCTCCTACCTTGTAGATTCTCAGGCCTACACTCTACTCTCAAAGCATTTGCCCCTCCTCGGGTTTTTGCTGTTTCCTTTCTCATTTCTTTTGCATTCCCTTTGCCTTTGCATAAATGAAATGCACAAGTTGATGAACACACATGAATTTCTTGCGTGGTGGATAATTCCTGCCCATACAATTAGGTTTCAAAGCTACCCTCCTCCATTTTCAGCAGTGAAACAACTAGAAATGATCAGCATATCCCTGTGATGGTCCTTCCCCTACCCCCCAACCCAGGTCTGCCCTCTTCTTTTCTCCCAGGGTTTACATTTGCTTATCTGGTATGCAGAGGTTTTCACGTTTGTAACTCACATCTCTTAGTGCAGAATGGAAAGCTCTTTTGGTGGCAAGGCCTATCTACTTTTCTAAGTTGTCATAATGCGAGTTTAATTGGATCACAAATACTGTTAACACTCATTATTCAAGCCCGTTCCTGAATCGTAACAGGACATTGTTTTATCCCAAATACCCAACAGGGAACAAAGAACAAAGAGAGCAAGTCCCTGCAGTGGTTTCTCCACAGAGTCCAAAAAAACCACATCTGATAAGCTATGTAATTTGCTATAGCAATTTGTGCCAAAAATAAAGGCACACTTCTGCAGAGTCGCACATTTCTAAGAAAAACCAAGCCACGCCCCATGCTAATCTAGCTCCTTTTCTTTCCTTTCTGAATGTGATGTTTATGGATAGAAAACACCAGGCTGCATATCAGGTCCTATGTCAGGGCTGTCTCTTGGCCAAATAGCTGTGCCTGTCAGTCTCTGTTCCTCCCTCAAGCCTCCCCACTTGGTACCCTGAAGGCCCACAGGGTAAGCACAGGCAGCGGGAGAGGTCTGTTTTCCAATGGCCCAATAACATCATGTCTTTAACAGCACAGCAGATTCTTGGCTGAGGGCCCTGGTTAAAGGAAGAATCTTCGAAGTCATCAATTTTAATGAGCACTGCCAGTATTCCAGTAAACTAGATCCCTTTCTTTCTGTTTGCTTGACAAAGAAACTTGATACATCCAAGACATTTATTCTTTTTCAGTTCAGCACCAGGACAGGAACTCCTGCTTTTTCCGCAGACAATATTAGGCCCCCTAATGGAGGTAAAAAAAAAAAATTCCTGTGTAGTCTTTTTGGCACCAAATAGTAAAGGAAACTCCAAAGGGGGGCACGTGTGAGGCGGGGGAGGGGGGGCGGGGGGGGGAATGCCAGCACTACTGTAACAAAACCTCAACTGCCCAAACAAACACTTGAAAGGGTCAGGCTGGCACCCCCCAACCCCCATTGTTAGAGGTCCCTCTCCACCTTTCCAAGAGGCCTTAGTGAGGTATCCCAAGGGCTTGGGTTGCTCTGTGTAAGTGAAAGCAGACTTAAGTCCCATCAGAAATAATAAATGACAACATGTAAATTTGTTCGGTGCTTTCAAGGGGGAGGGACATTCAGTCTGTGTGTGTGTGTGGGGGGAGGGTTGTAGAGACAGAGTCACAGACGAGACAAAAGTAGAGGAACATTCAGTTATTTTCTAACAGTGAAGAGTCTGGGGGAGGACTATTTCTGAGCACTCAGAGAAGGCCCCACTAGAGATTTCTCAGGGATATGCAAGACTCCCGTGAGATAAACAAGAGATGACTTTGGAATGTTTGCGCCTCAGACAACAGTAACCCAGATTAGGTTCTAATCTGTTCCATCTCTCTGCTACCCCAAAGAGCCCTGATGACAGAAGACAGGAGACCTGCATTTGTTTGTAACTTTGAAAGTAGGACAAGGAGCAGCTAATGCTCTGCCTGGTCTCTACCTGGGGGTCGAGGTTGGCCCTTTGGCAGTCTTGTATCAGATATCCTGCAGGTCAGATATGTACATTATGATTCACAACAGTAGCAAAACTACAGTTATGAAATAGCCATGAAAGTAACTTTATGGTTGAGGGTGACCACAACATGAGGAAGGTTGAGAACCGCTGCACTAGATCACATCCCTTAGAACACGGGTCTCCCAAACTGTGCCTTTTCTTAGGAACGTTTCAATCGGTAGAAATTCCTGTTTTGTTTTGATTAATTTTTTTTTAATGGAAAGAAAATCAATACAAGACATTCTCTACCCCTCAAACAACATCAACGACAACCACCAACTCAGGGGACGGGGATATTATGCAAATGAAAGGAAGTGGGAGGTTTCTATCAGAATGGCCCTGGGAATCCCAAACTTTTAAGTGCCGTAAAAATACCACCGATGTTGAATAATGATTGACTGGTTTTTAGAGACAAGTTACTTCCTGGCTGCTGAGGCCGGACCTGAGTGAGAGCAGGGGGAACTGCAGTGGCTTCAGGGGCCCCTCCCTTTGCCTCTTCATTGCTTTTTAAGTGAGCCACGAGCACAGTCAAAGAAGTGCTCTTCATTTTGAATTGGCTTGGCCTCTGCCATGGAGCCTCTTCCGTCTTTTCCTGTTAGAACTCAATTTATCTTCATCAAGTCCCAAGCAGGAAGATCCAGATGTTATGACTCTTTGTTTTACAGTTTTATCATTTACAGGAAACTCGGACACAGGAAAATAGTAAGGAATTCAACCCAGAAGGAGAGGACCCATCTCTAGTTGGGGCCGAAAAGAGCAGAAAGCCTTAGATCATGGTGTCTCTCTATAGGAAACGGTTGAGACTATAACGCAGTATCCCTTTAGGTAATTTTTTTGTTTGTCCTTCTTTTTCAGATCCCTGTAAAGTATTAGTTCACTGTTTGTGTAAGTCTCAGAACTTGTACCTGACGCTGTTATGGATCCGGATAGAAAATATCTAATAACTGAGAAAAAAGCAGCCTAGGATTTGCAATGTCCGGACTAGATTTCAGGTTGCTAAACTCTCTCTCTCTCTCTCTCTCTCTCTCTTTCTCTCTCTCTCTCTCTCTCTCTCACACACACACACACACACACATACACACAGACACACACACACAGATATACACACAGACACACACATGCACACGCACACAGAAACACACACAGACACACAGTGACACACACCCATGCACACAGACACACACAGACACAGAGACACACAGAGACACACACGCAGACACACACGCACACAGACACACGCATACGCACAAAGACATGCACAGACACACACACACACACATGGAGACACACAGATACAGACATGCACACACAGAAAGACACACAGAGATACACACAGACACACACACATGCACTCACAGACTTTGCACCTTGCGCATACACACAGACACACACACACACACAGACACACACACACACAGACATGCATACATGACACACCACCTCTTGTACATCACTCTTTTGCAGTCACTGTGTGGATTGGGGAAAATGACAAGTTTGGTTTCCTTAAAGTCGAACTCAAATGTGCTTGAGTCAAAACATCACTGGACACGGAACACAAACAAGGGTGAGGCTCACGGCCGAAGTTAAGAGTTCTTCTTTCCAGGCACAAAGGCTGAAAACCATTAGCATCCGCACAGCCTGTCATTTACTGAGCTAAGATCTCCTTTCTGCTCCCTTCAATTCTTAGGTCTTGGCTGCATCCTCCCGGAAGACTCAATGGATCTTGCACTGCTGCTAAGGCACAGCACAAGCTGTCTAACCGTGAGCCAGTGAGGAATAAAAAAAAACCACAGTTAAGGAACCTCAAGGAGGAAGCTTTCTGTTTGCTTTGGTTCTTTATTTTGAAAGGCCGACTCACCAACCTAGTGGAGACATTTTGTCACTCTTTCTAATCACCCTCTTTCTTTCTGAATCTGCATTTTCTTAATGGAGGGTAGAGAATCTCTGGCTCTGACTGTCCTCACTGGCTCAGCGCGGTGGTTCCTGTTCCCCGGAGTCTTGCTAGCTGTATAAACTTTTTAGTTCCTCAAGTCTAAGGCTGGCTCACCCAGGAAAGAAAAAAAAAAAAAAAAGTAAATTGAACAATTAAATTCAAGCTGTAGCTTTCGTCATGACTCAAGAGCAGAAAAATGTTTTGAAGAGCCAGCAGTACATAGAGTACCATTAATAATCCAGGATTTATGATTTCCCATTGGGGGGGGGGCAAACAGCATCATTTTTTTGCCCAACTCTATTTTGATACTGGATTGGAAAAGCTTCTCAAAACTAACCATTTGGTTGACTCTTCACCCAGGGCTGAGCAGTTGAGAAATTCTTTAAAAAAAAAAAACAAAACAAAAACAAAAACGAAAGAAGCCAGAACCCTCTTTCTTTTTTTCCTGTCTCCTCCATGCCCACCCCTTGCCTCTTTTCCTTGGCTTAGCAGCCCTGTTGCTGTGTCAGCATGCTGAGATCTGCGCTACACTCCCACCTCAGGAATTTGAAGCCCGGTGCCGAGCCTTTTTATTTCTTTAAGTTCAAGCTATGGATTTTTTTTTTTTTTTTTTTTTTTTTTTTTTTTTGTATTCAGAAAGACTTAGAGGCTTATGCTATCGGCCCAGATTTGGATAAACTAGGCCATTTTTTTGGGAAAGTCCTTTGCAATCACATTACAGGGGCCACTTGACTAGAATATCCCTGAAACATTAAGGATGGTTTGGGTGTTCTCACAATACACTGAGAAAGTCCACACTTTTACCCCTCCCCTCCCCCCAATGTGATGTTTCTAATGCAGCAAATGGCTGGAGGGTGGCGGGTGTTTAGAAAGTCGTTTGTTGGTAATTCTAAGATGAATAGAATAATTGATTTGAGCACCCCAAGTAAATATTTATCAGAGCAAACTCACTTTTTTTTTTTTAATTCCCTATGAAGAGGGCTCCATTTTCCTTTCTGCCTAGAAATCATTTTCAAAATTGCCTAAGCAGTCAGAGCTTCAAAAATCACTGCTGGGTCTTGTGGGATGCGAATTCCTGGGCTAGTTGTACTAGAGCTTAGCTAAAAGAGTTAGAATGTACGTAAAACTTATATACAAAGATAAATCTTTTTCTCTGTTGGGATTAATGACGGTAGTCAACTTAAATGCTCCATCAGAATAGGAAACTACCACGGAGTCTACTTTTTTTTTTGGTAAGTTGCTCCTATGTATTCTATTCACAGCCCCACAGTGTAAACAACATTGTCCCCATTTACACAGATGAAGAAATCTTAGAGAGATAGGTGGCCTGGACAATGTGATAAAGGCAGACCCTGCGGCAGTCTAGGAAGGTAGGTGTGGCTCTGCGCCTACCCTCTCTTCTGACATAACATGTTGCTTCTGTGGGCAGATGGGTGAGGAGGCTCCGTTGATATCCATGCTGAGAAGTAGCTCCTCTAGTGGTCTGGAGGTGTGGAGAGTCATTCATTGCCCTAGACTCAATCATCTGATCAGCAATTCTGATGAGGGGCTTCTCACTGCTGTCCAAAGGATAAAGGGAGGCTTGGAGGGGCCACTTGGACATTTCGGCCAATGGCAAAGTATCTGACTTGAAAGGAAGATCAGGCACATCCTACCTGGGACTTTCAGTGTATGGTTATTGCTGAGAGTTAACAACATCTGGGGCTTTGTTCAGAGAACCGTCAAGATGGCTTGAGACAGGTTCTAGACATCTGTGCACTTTCAATACAGAAAGACCCATTCCCTGGGAGTCATCATTTCCGTTCAGAGCTCCTGGCTGTGGGGTGGGACTTAGTCTCCTCTCAGATGTTGTGGGTATTCATTCTCCCCGCGCTGGAGTTCCCTCTGGTAAGCTCGCGCTAAGAAAGAATCTAGGCAGTAATTTCATCATTTACAGCAGTGACTTCACTGAAGGGCTCTCAGGAATGGAGCGAGCGAGGCTAGCATGTGGACCAGGTTTCAGAGGCAATGGGGGTTTCTTTTGCACCTCTTGATGTACAGGACCCAGAGAGTACCTATTCACAGACTGTTGGGGAAGGATGCTCTTGAGGGGAGGGAGAAAGACTGATAGAGATGGTGAAAGGTTCTCCATCAGAGTGTATCCCCAAGAATAAACAGATCAACACAACAGGGAGTTCCCTGACCAGCACCTCAAGTCACACAACCATAGCTGTACATTTAAATGAAAATTGACGGGGGTGTTGTTGGGGATGGGTTGCTACAGGTAGGGCTATTTTCTTTCCTGTTGTCTGGGTTCTCCACCTCTTAGTGCTAGAGCAAAATTGTGCTTTTAACTATTGCCTCTTGGTCAAAGATCTTTTCTAAAGAACAATCTTAATCACTAGTATTTTAAATGCTACTAGCCTAGGGGATACGACCTCCAAAGGTGACATCTCTTTGGGAAGTCTATGGATTGCCAACAATGCTTTCTTGAAGGGCCAAGTTGCATGGCTCATCTAGGAAGTTTCTTGCAATGTGTGTGCTCCACTTATCCCATTATGGACATTCACTGGGACACTCATCTTGGGATTGCATGCCTGGTCTGGAAAAACGTTTTGTAGAAAGGACGATCCTTTCACCGATGGCACCGAAACCCTGCTGATTGTCTAGAGATTCACAAAACACTGAACATTGCTTTCTAGAGTTGGGTAGTAGATCGCATACTGAACATTGCTTTCTAGAGTTGGGTACTAGATCGCATGTTTCTCCTTCTCTTCCTCCTCCTATTCTTCCTGTTCCTGCTTCTCTTCCTTCTCCTTCTCCCCCTACCTCTCTCTGCTCAAAGATATCTGTGGCTGTTGTAACTAGTTTCTCTACATTTCTTTTTTAATTCTAGGGACTGGGTGAAAGGCCTTGAGAACTACCTCTGTTTAAAGACTGTATAATCCACCTTTCTAGAAGGATATTCTGAGGTACTGTATGGGGAGTAATCCTAAAACACACCATCCCAAATAAAGAAAAGTTTTGACTATCATCTCTATGGTTTTCTTTTCCTTCTTTCCTCCCTCTCATCCTCTTACTATCCATTTCCTTACCTACTAACATGTTGCTTTCTGGTTGTTCTGTATTTATTTCTCTAAATCTGACAACATCTACCACACCCACAGACACCTCTGTCTGAATTTTTGTGTCCAGTGGGAAGCTGGATAGTATCAATACTTGATTATTGAATGACATTTCCATACTGTGAATCTTTGATTTTTTCAAAGAATCACTTCCCTGGAAATAGGATATTACTCTGAGTCATGTCAGATAGTTTTTGGTGGAGTGGAACCAATATTGTGATTGGAGTCCATCTAAGGTTAGATATCAAACTTTCTTACTGTAAATTTACTGGTCAGACACACAAATAGAGTCAAAGAAAGTACTTAGAAAGATGAAGACTATTAGAAGAGAGGCACAAGGCTAGCTTTCCAGGAAGGCATGCCAGTGTAATAATATCGACTGCTGCTCTTAGGAGTCCCAGATTTGGGCTAATGCCATACTATTGCTACTTTGAAATTCATGGTGTTTTCTTTGAACAAAAGATCTGTGTTTTCATTTGACCCTGGTCTTGTGAGTGGAGTAGCTGGTCCCAAGAACTCATAAGACCGTGGGAGCCATGAGGGCCAAGGTCAGACACTCTGCACAGAATGTCTATGTACAGAAGGTCAGTAGATACAGCCTTGGCTGTCAATAGAACTCATCTGATCTGGCTGGACTGTACTTCTGCCACCCCACAGGGCAGCTCCTTGAGAATGCAGAAAACTGACCTTGGACTGGGAATTGTGAGCCTCTTGGGGAAGAAGTTTAAGGGAACAGATGAAGTAAGATCTTTCCCTTCCAAAGCCATAGGAGAGAAGAGGCCGACCTTCAGGACTAGAAGACTGGGTCCATCTTGGAAGGGTGAGGACATACTTTCCAACTCAGAGTAGAATAACCTGAAGGACAAGAAAGGAGTCTTCAGGTATTTCTAGTCTTGTCCCTTATTAGGGCCTCCATAGGGCAGCCAGAAGCATTCCTGTGAGGCCGTACACAGGGAACAAACATTTTTACCCAGGTTGGAGTATAATTTAAAGATTGACAAAACCTCACCCTGTTTCCCCAGTAGAGTTGTAGATGAAAAGGGAGTCAATAATTATACACGGAGGACAGTAACTAGGACTATCTCAAATTTCTTCTTCTTCTTCTTCTTCTTCTTCTTCTTCTTCTTCTTCTTCTTCTTCTTCTTCTTCCTCCTCCTCCTCCTCCTCCTCCTCCTCCTCCTCCTCCTCCTCCTCCTCTTCTTCTTCTTCTTCTTCTTCTTCTTCTTCTTCTTGACAGCTTCTACAGGTTTACCTGTTCTTCTTGACATCTGATTCTCTGCAATACCCTTAAAACCAGATGGGCCTCCATGCTTCTGGAGTGTAGAGGGAAAGGAGGAGGTGGGAGACATATATTGTACCCTGAGGGTGACCATGGGAAAATGTCTGTCTTGGGGAAAAAAAAATTACAAAATGAAGACATAAGAGAGAAAAGATTCTCTTCCTTCCTTCCTTCCTTCCTTCCTTCCTTCCTTCCTTCCTCTTTCTTCTTTCTTTCTTTCTTTCTTTCTCTTTCTTTCTTTCTTTCTTTCTTTCTTTCTTTCTTTTTTTGGTTTGTTTTCTCGAGACACAGTTTCTCTATGTAGCCCTGGCTGTCCTGGAATTTGCTCTGTAGACCAGGCTGGCCTTAAACTCAGACCCACTTGCCTTTGCCTCCTGAAAGTGCTGGGCTTAAAGGTGTGTGACCACACCGTCTGACTGGGATTCTTTTTAATGTTGATCATCTAGGGCCAGTTCAGCGAAAGAAAAAATGTTCTCAGGTCATAAAGTGACTTCCAAAGAGTCCCTAAGAATGGTTTGAGAGTCTTTGAAGTATCTGGGGAGGGGCAAGAGGAAATCCAACTGTATTGACTTCCAGAGGGTTGTTTAAATGAATTCCAGGAGGGGCTTTTATACTACCTCTGATGTATCTAAGACTGATTAACTTGCCAAATGATGGAACCATGGTGCCCTAATCAATCAAACAGAAACAGTGCTTTCTTGTGAAGTGCCCATCTTGGTGTATTGGGTGAAGAAGCTGCAGTTGAGCCCAGAAGTTGTCATTCCCTGTGTGCTGTCTTCCTGGAAGGAGGATATGATTTGCCTCTAGATATGGTAGAGGACCACTGAGAGCCCCCAAGCTTGACCGTCTCTACCATGGTGATGGCTCCTGTTGAACAGATTCCAGGCATCAGGAACCTGGGCTGCATCCAGAGGACTGGGCAGGAAAGTGGAAATGTGGGGAGGAAGAGTGGGGTGTTTTTCTCTGCCTTTAGTCTCAGTGTCTGTGTATGGGAAAGAAAGGAGAAAGGGAGGTAACAGCAAGATGCGTGAGAACCTCTGAGGGAGAGAAGATGCTTGTATGTTAGATCATGATGACACTTGTGCAAACAGGAAGCAAAGAGAAATGGATGACAGGGACAGGTAAAGTCAAGTCAAATTCTGCATTAGGTATTAAGGACAATGGATATGTCAGAGAAAAAGCCTGTAAAGCCGTGGTGTCTCTAGATATTATTATCATCATCCTGTATCCATTCAATAAATAACAAAGAAATTCACTAAGAATATTTGCTAGCTGGGCATGGTAGGACCATCTTTAGTCCTAGTACACAGGAGGCAAAGACAGACAGATTTCTGTGAGTTTGAGGGCAACTCAGTCTACTTAGTAAGTACTAGGGTATCTAGGGCTAAGTAGTGAAATTCTGTCTAAAGAAAGAAAAAAGGAGAATGAAGAGAGACAGAAGAATATTTATGACATGAACAAGCTACATGTGTGAACACGAAATGAATGGTAACAAGGAACTCAAAATAAATAGAACATTATAGAAAGCATTAATGAGGTACAACCCAATCTAAAAAAAAAAAAAATAAAGTCAAGAGAAAGATTTCTTATTAGAAAAACATATCTGATAGGAGGGAAAAACAGTAGAGTTGTCTAACTGAAAGGTATATCTAGGTGGAAAGGAAGGCAAGGGAGTGAAAGAAAGACATTAGACATCCTGTTGCAATGGTTCATGTCACACGATTCAAAGAGGGGGAAGATACGAGAGTGTGTCCTTGGAGTTAAATGTGGGTGTGAAGGAACCCTTTGAAGGCATAGGAAAAATGAGTGCCTTTTGGAAAATGAATTATGCTAAAATCATAGTACTTGACAAGCCTATAACTTTTGTGTTGACATATTAGAGAGAAGAAAGAAAGAAGAGAGAGAAGAGAGAGAGGGGAGGGAGAGAGAGAGAGAGAGAGAAAGAGAATGAGAATGTTTTGGAGTTTGGATTGTAAATGCCCTTGGCCATGGACAGGAGGTTCTAAAGATTTGTTTTTGGTCTACAATAAGATGAAAGTTGAGCATTGGAAACTTTCGCCGCCACTCTTTATCACAACGGCATTTTTGTTCTATTGTACACAATTAACTCTTCTCCTCCTCCACAGAAGCTTTGATAAGCACTGTCCTAGCTCGTGATAAAAACAGAATTCAAAAAGTATGTTGTTCTTTGTCCTCAGAATGAATACAATGTGCGAGGAAAAGGCAATCTAAAGCGGAAATGAAAGGAATGGGGGAATTTAAGCATGCATTTGGGAGTTGTCCTAATGAAGAAAATCATCTCAAAATGAGGGGACTTGTCCTTGAAGTGGTCCTGGTGGCAAGTGGGAGGGGAGCTCTTTTACTGATGTTGGAGTCACTGTTATTTAGATTGTTTTATTTGGTGTTCACTCTTCAGATCAAATACATTCTTAGTTTTAAGGTGGGTAAGCCACCTGCAGTTCAGGGGTTTTAGTACATAGAATGGTTGATCTCAGAATACATGCCCGTATTCCATCCCCCAGAACCTGTACTGCGAAAGTTCTAGGTCTCAAGAAGAGAGGCTTATTCTGTATGAGTACTGACTGCATCCAGATATATCTTAGAGAAGAAGATGGAGAAGACATCTGGGAAAGAGGCCATAGAAAACCAAAGTGCAGTGATGTGGTCACAAGCCAAGGATGTCTGGAGCCCCCAGAAATTAAGAGACACCAAGTCCCTGTTCTCTCCTCTGGCCTTCAGGGGGAGCGTGCTTCTTCCTGGCAGCTTGACTTCAGCCTCTGCTCCCCAGAAGTATGAGAGTATTTATATCTGTTATTTTAATGCATCCACTTTTTGTCAGTGCAGTCATCTAAAGTAACTTCTGGACAACGAGAGCCTAATACTTCAGTCTTTGGCTATGATCTACTTCATAGCAGATAGATTGTATGGTTCTTGCATCAGACAGGGAAGAGGTTGAAGGGCTGGGGAGAGTGCAGAGACGTAGTGGTGGTTTGAAGTGGTCTCATAGTCCAAGTTTGAATCCCAGTTTTTCCGCTTCATATTGCTTGACTTCTCGAAGATTCAGGTCCCTCAGCTATTAAAAAGAACCCCAAATGCAATGCGGGGAGTGATGAGGCTTGTGTAAGATGCCACATGTATAATTTTTTTGGTAAATAGTTGAGCACTTTTCAAATTACTAAGATTTTTTTTTTTCTTCCTAGAAGAGATTCCATGCGGCTGATATGGTAAGGTCATCAGTAACCACTGTACTGAAGGTATAACATTAGTTATCTCCTCTGCATAGAAGACAGCAAAATGAACATCCTTTTCTCTCTAGTGAACAGTTCTGACATCAAATGTCTGCAGGAGCAACAAGAAGCCCATGAACCTGTTGAGCAATTTCTGTCTGAAAGAAAACCTCAGCAGCTATGATGCCAAAACAAAATTGTTGATTTTGGCAGGCATTTTTTTTTCAATATTCAGATAGACAATACTAAGTAACTCTATTCAGCAGCCCGGTTCATTTTAACTTGTTTACTTATACCCTGCCTTGTTCCAGAAAGGATTTAAAGTGGATTACCTATTAATACCCCACCAGATAAAAACAAAGCAAAGAATAAGTGGGTAAAGAAAGTAGGGCAACAGAAAAATGAGGTTCAGAAAAAAAATAAATAAAACCAGAAGCAGGTTGGACACATTGTGATCTGTAAACACTTGTGTACTTACCAGGGCTGGCTTCAAGTGTGTGTCTAAGTTGTCTTACTGTTCACACAAGAAAAGGCCTCTGGGTCAGGATCCCCAGGTATGTTCTCTTTGGGAAGTCAGTTATGTCTTCCTTGAGCAGGGAATCTCTACATTGTGTATAACAACGCACATTTTACAAAGATTGAAAAGATAATAAATCTTCCAATTAAAGGAGCCATGAAATTTCTATCTTAGCTCCCTAATGTGTGGTAGAGTAGCTCTCATGTGTCAATCACACTGGTGCACCCGACCAATGAAACAGGTAGAAGGATGACTTTGGTTTTTAAAACTGTTTGCATGTTGTTCCTTGTTGCTAGAAATATTAAAAAAAGATAATGGGAACATTCCCACACTTGTGCCTTGCTACTCTCTGCCCCGTTGAGCTGGCTGGCAGTGCACCGGTGGGCAATGGCTGACCTATTTTCATCTCATGGAAATTCTGACTCTGAGCTGCACGGTGTCTCTACACAACTCCATAGGTTCCCACTGGCGAGTTGCTACCACACCAACCCCATTCTTCACATCCCCCACCACGGCCTTTGTGTTGTTCCTCAGGCAAACCCATGTTTGGCCGCGCTGTACCTTTCTCTCTTGAACCCAGACGAGCCACTGCGTGAAGGAAAACACAACACAAACTTAGTTCAGAAACAATGGTAACTCCATCTCTGGGAGCCACAACTAAAACCTAATTTTGCAAGCCTTATTAAAATCTGATTCCTCTGGTGGTGAATCCTTGTGGATCCGGCCTGATACTGGGAAACTCTAGCAGCTACATCTTACCCCTCTGCTGTCCCCATTCCATAAGCACCTAACTCTCTCCTGCTTCCTCTCTTCCTCTGTCCAACCCGGAAGTCCCGCCTACTCACCCAATGATTGGCTCCTTTATTCATTAGGGGATTGGTTCACAAGAACAGCACCAGACCCATCCACAACAGCTCCTTTTGGCACCAGTCAGGGCAAGTTTGGGTTGTATCTGCTTTCTACTCCAGCGCATGCTCACAAAACAATGTGTGTTTTTGTCTACTTTACAGGAGATAAAGATTTGTTCAGTTCATGGAAAAGTATCATGGGATTGTTAGGATTCAAGTTAAAAGTGTATATGTAGCACTGGTGGGGTTTGTGACACACATCCCACTAAACTACCAACTATACACTTATTCATTCAATTTTTAGAGTAGGACTTTTGCAGCTAATTAATAATAAAAATTAATGGGAAGTTACTGTGCCCTTTCAAACTCTCTAGGCTTCAATAATCTTTGTCTCTTTGCTCTGTGGTAAGAGTTGGCAAACTTTTTCTATGAAGCAGTAAATATTTCAAGTTTTTCTAATTTTTCCACTCTGCCATTGTAATGCAACCCCTGTGTGCAGATAGTTGGTAAGCTACTGAATATAATTGCATTCCAATGGAACTTTATTTTCAAAAAAAAAATTGGCAAGTGAGTTTGGCCCCAACAGAATAGTGTCTCCACTTCTGCCCTGTTATGTATGGTTGCTTGAAGTTTCACTATATCTGAAACTGTTTTATAACAGAAACCCTGGCTTTTGACAGTCTTCCTCTTTGAAGGTGATAGGAAGGCCCTTCTTGTAGGGAAAAATACCTTAATTTGTGAACTAATCACAGTTACATACAGTACAGTGCTCCTATGTTGTTAAGAGACAAAAAGATCATATTCTGTACTCTGCTATAAAACCTCAGCCTACATCATAGCCTAACCACATGCCCAGGTCTGACTGAAATGGAAGAAGGCACAGAAGTCAACAGGTCTGATAATAATCCACTTGAGACATTTTAATTTTCAGCCCTTTGTCAAGCCACATTACTATGAATATTTATTCATACACCATATTACTTCCCCTCCTCCAGAAGTTTCCTCACAGAACTGCGTGGGTTGACACGCCTCCCTCATCTTATTAAGCACTGTACATAAAAGTGATCGTTTGGGCAGTGTTTCCTCCTTTGAAAAGTTGTTGCTAAAGATACAGCCTAATAGTCTCTTTTGTGCCTGCTTGTAAAACTCTATATGTGATCTCTCTTGAGAGTTCAGCGGGGCATCAGAAGTATATCTCTTGTTATGCTTCCTGTTATTAACCAGAGAGTCCATGCCACTCCTCAAGCTGCTTCCCCATAGCTTAATCTTCTCTGACTCCATGAAACACAGTGTATGTTCAGCCCCATTGATCATACTTCATCGATTCAGCTTCATTTTTTTAGTTTTCACTTTTTTCTCCTCACTCCACCAGCTTTTTTCTTTGCACTCCTGTTGGTCCTTCATCTTTTTCAGGTCCTGATGGCTCTGACTGACCCTATATCTTCATGTGGAATATACTACGTGGGTGTAAACAAAAAGCAAATAATTTGGGTTCACCGGAACTGTTAAAGACCACGAGGAAGATATTTTCCTTTGTGTTTAAGAGTAGAAGAATGAGGAAGTGATAACCAAGCTGCCTGGGGCAGATGGTGTAATGATAACAGCTAACAGAACTATTAAATTCAGATTTTGTTTTCAAGTTCTGCAGCAAAGAAAGTGGTCTGCAAGATATAAGAGGAAGAGCAAACAAGACTTTGTGTGTGCTTGCTTTGTTTTTTTTTGGGGGGGTAGGCATGTTTCTTGCACTTCTTCTCATTTATTTTCATTCTGTGTGGTAGTCAGAGCTGTTATTATTATCCTATTTTGTTGGGGAGGAAATTATGACTCAGCCTTATCTGACTTGTCCGCACACACAAACAATGCAAAGATGAGGTTGACTGTAAGTCTGTAGAGATGACTGGACAGTCGAACAGAACCTGGCTGCTATACATGAGCTTAGCTGTCAGCTCTGTGTGTAAGCTGTGCCCCGCCACTGGGAACACTGGAATGCTGGACAAATAGCACATATTCTAGCTATTCTCACTGAATGGGTGAATGTGAACTGACAAATCTCAGAAGTTACTGAGGTCTTCAAGAATGAAGAAATGAAAAAGGGAGATGTTGATTCATTTCTCAAAAAAGGAGGATAGATTCCAGAGCCAGAAAAATAGGTCAGCTATTCTTCTCTAGTGAGCCTAGCGAAAGCCATGGGTGGATTTTCTAATGTAATGGCTTGTGAGTAGTAAGTAAGGAATGTAGTGGTTTATGAGGCATGCGCACAGGTTCACAAGGAATTGAGCAAGCTAAGTTATGCTAGTCTAAGTAAGCTTCTTGCTTCTGAAACGGAGCAACTTTATAAAATCACAGGGTTGACTAGTAAAACATCACTTTTGCAATAATATAAAAGAAGAACCTCACGGTGAGTGGCTATTGTCATCTCAACAACTAAAGCCCTGTTTCACTTACCCATCTAATACTCTGTTCAAGCTGGTACTTTGTTTATCGCCTGTTCAGAAGATAAGAAACAGGGATCCCACAAGATCAAATAGTTTATGCAAATCACTGCGCTAGAACTGAAGCCAACTGTGTCTGCCTCAGAGCTGTTGAGGGCAACAAGTACACCATATTACCTGACACACAGCCAGGTTCAATGAGGTCTGTGGCTAAGGTGAACTATATTCAGATTGGGTCATCATAGCATCAGATAGAGTCATACAGGTTGTAAACAAGTCCAAAGCATGTTGGTAAATATTTTGGTCTTAATCTGTTTGGCACTTGAGTCAATGCATTGGCTAAAGACAGAAAACATGCTTAATCACCTCTGAAGTTGACAGACTCAAGAAAAGCCAACATCCTTACTATCAACTCAACATTTGCATAATGTTTTCCACTTTGGTTTTGCCTTGTGTACCTCAGTGGATTCTCACGATGCTCCAGAGGATTATGACTGCTCGTCCCCGCCCCCAGTATTGTTTTTCCAGTGAGCAAAAACTGAGGTTCATGAATGTCAGATGACCCAACGAGAGTCATATAGTGAATGATTTGGAGACTTCCATTTTCCATGACAATGAAATAGAGACATTCATGACCAGAGCCAGTATCAAGACATGCAGTTGCTAGATCAAAACCAGATGAAATTTGATAAACTCGGAGTTCAAAACTGAAGAAAAAAAAGTATATGTATTTGGATATTTCATGTAAGCCAGCGTGGTATTTTGATTATCAGTCATTTCAGGTTAGTATTGGGCTGGGTTAATGGAAGTATCATGTCTGCTTCCCAGTAAGTGATGATTTCACTGACCACAGTGCCATTTGTACCATCCACGACACCTGTATTCTCTAGGCCAAACATTTACTTAGTAAAATCTTGAACTTAGCAGAGAATAGTCTGTCCACAGAACCAGGTAGCATTTAAAGAGATAATGGGCTACGTGAAATATGGAAGATTGTGAAGAAACGAGAAATTCTAGTTCTTCAGAATTTCAAAGCGATTATCATTTGGAGGAGAAAAAGCTGTTGTTCTGTGATGTAGGTTACAGGGTGTCAAGTGTTAGTCAGGTTGTACCTGGATGTAACCAAGACACCAATTGAGCTTGCTTTTTCCATCATCAGCAATTACCAATCTATGGCATACAGATGAGTTTCATGACGTTTTAATGAATGAAGAAGCATGAATAGAACTCTCTGAGAGGCGATAGGGTCTTTCTGCCTCTTGGCAGTCAGCTGAAAGGTGAAATGGAGGATCTAGCCAAGTCATAGAGTGACCTAGCATGCACATAGTCCTGGATTGATTCCTAGCATTCCCCCCCCAAACAAACAAACAACAACAATGATTCAAAAACACACAAACAATGGTAAGAGAACTATCCTCCAAAAGTTTACAGGCAGATTCTGATTTTGGTTTTCATTTTTTCCTTCAATTATTGCTTGGCATATTTGTTGATATTCGAAAATATTTATAAGGGCGAATCATCAAAAGGAAGATGAAAGGATTAGAGGTCGAGGTGGGAGTGGGGGTGAGAGTGGGGTTGGGAGCATAGAATAAAAAATTTTGTGCAGATCACATCTACTGACACTTTGATTTCTGACATCAGCCCTCCAGGGGTAAAGCCGTACATTTCGGTTGTTTCAAATATCCAGTGTGCAGTGGTTTGTTACTGTATCTCTAGAAGACTCATACTCTGCATTTTCCTCAGTATGCAACTGGGACTATGGAGAGTAAACAATTGGTAACTATTTTTGAGCACATGTTGAATAAATGAATAACTAGAGAAGTAAATGAAAATTTGTTACCTCAGGAAAGTCATCTATTTTTCTGCCCCTAGTCTCTGTTGTCATTTGTAAAGTGACATCTACTACACTCTGGAAGATTTATCCCATTCTCATCTATTCTACCAGTCATAAAAAAAAAGCATATGTATGACAGAAAAATTGATCATATATTAGAAGTTATCCGGGAAGCTTATTTAATCTAAATCTCTTTTAAAAAATATAGACAGACGTGGGTTTTAGAGATGGCTAAAATTTAATTTGACCTGAGGCAAACGTCTGAAATGAATCATTTCCTGAGATGGCTTTTAGAGCTTGATCCTGTGTTTTTCCTTGATGAATTTATCTATTTATGGAAATCAGGTCAGTGAGACTGTGTGGGTTATAGGCAATGTGATTTCGTTGCACCTCAGGCCCAGCTATCTATCAGGAAAGAATCTTCTTTACCGAGGAAATGGGATGTCAGCAAAGAAATGCTGAAGGAATCAAAATAGAATGCAGAAAACTATCTCCGTGGCCAGGCACTTGGGTATATCATTGCGTGAGATGATATTAGATTCACTCACCTCAAATACTGGACTCTGAAGAATGATTTGGATGAAGTAACAATGAACAGAGCTGCAGAGACCTGTCTGGGTATGACTAGATTCATTAGTCTGGGTTCTCTCAGGAAAGTCCCAGCTGGCCAAAGAGCTCAAGTTTCCAATCCCCTCAAGATGGCTGTCCAGGGCTGATGCACTCCACCGAGACAGTTCCCCAGAAATGCAGGCCACCTTTTAAAAGTTCAGCCCTCTGATTAGATGTCTCGCCTTCCAATTGAAGCATTATGTTCTCTTGCTCTTCAGATGGGAGTTTCGGCATGCTGGTGCAGCCACCAATTAGTTTCTCTGCCATTCAAGGCTGTTGACTCCTTCTTCGGGAAACTCTCTGAGTGTCTTCTTACTAAAAAAATGTACCACCTACTTGGCCTTTCTCCTATTTCCGAACTCACATTTCCTGAGCTAGATCATTCAGGAAATGGGTCGCAGTGTACACAATTCACAGCCATAGGTCATAGACAAAGAAGGCAGAGAATTTCCAGTTGCAGAACAGGATGAGGTATAGCCTCTCTTGGTTGTCTGTTTGCCTAGATGGAGACATTTTAAAAATGAACATTTGGTACTTTGGTTTCACCGCAACTCAGATTTCTCTTGCTACGTGTATTAGTTACTTTGATGATTGCTGCAATAAACTATGTGACAAAAGCAACTTAAGAAAGGAAAGGTGCATCCTAACTTCCAGATTCAGGGCATGCCGTCTATTAGGGCAGGGAGAATATGGTGGCAGGAGGCAGCTGCTCACACTGCACTCACAACCAGTGGGAAGAGATGTAGAGAGTCCTACTCCTGAGCTTCTCCCTTTAATGTTGTCCAGGACCACAGCTCCAGGAGTAACATTGCCTGCATTCAGGGCTGGTCTTCCCATAATCTCAAAAATCCCTCATAAGACTCAGTTCCACAGCGAATCTAAATCTCGTTAAATGGACAATGATTCTATACTGACTTAATCAAGATCAGAAAGTCCAACCTAGTGCTGAATATATGGAATCAACCCAAGCAAATGTGCTTTACCAAAACGGTTGTCCAAATTTTGATGCCTTCCTATTCACGGGTTGGAACTTATCCCGCGATGTGATAACACCACAATATTATCTTGCTTGACAAATACTCTAGAGAAAAAAGGTTTTAATCCATGGTCCCTTGGCTCACTGCT
This sequence comes from Apodemus agrarius, assembly GCA_964023405.1. Taxonomy (NCBI): domain Eukaryota; kingdom Metazoa; phylum Chordata; class Mammalia; order Rodentia; family Muridae; genus Apodemus; species Apodemus agrarius. The sequence continues at coordinate 17,357,882 of OZ030027.1, forward strand.
GTGGTTCATGTTGAATGAGAGAATTCCAACAGAGTGTGCTTATAGGGCAGAATAACTCACTTCATGGCAGTCAAGGGAGAAAGATTCAGAGGGAGGGGTGGAGACAGTATATGTTCTTCAAAAGTACCTATTCTCCATGTAGGACTCATCTCCTAAAGTTTCTAGCATTTCTCTTAATGGTACCACTAGCAGGGGACCACAACTGTAGGGGGGCAGTTTTTATCCCAACCATAACAAGAAAGGATTACTTCATGCGCTCTTCCTTGTACATGAGAGAAATACCTTTACAAGAGTTAGACCATGCACCCTTACCCCCCCTTCCATGACATCAGGATATAGCCACAAGGCATCTATGACATAAAGGCTTTTAAACAGACTTTAAATCTGCTGACTGTGATTTTGGGCTTCCCAGACTCTAGAACAGTAAGATACAAGTTTCTTTTATTTATGAATTACCCAGGCTAGGACATTTTTCTAGAGAAGTCCCAATGGACTAAGATATTGCTCCCACCACCACCATTATTGCAAGTATCCCCTGGGAAGATTGTGGCCTTGCTGGAAGAAATGGCCTAAGTTAGACCAGTAACAATTCAAATGGAAAAATCAATGTCCAGAACAAAGACTCTTCACATTTCAAATCTTTGGATTATGATGAGTAGTTAGAAGATGTCTTAATTTAAGTAAATTATGTTACAGATGAATAAAAAAGGAAGTTTGAGCAAGAGATCTTATGCAGAAAAAATATTTTTCATGTTGAGACACAGTTTTATATCTTTATGGTTTTAAAAAGTTATCCCTTTTTGAATCATCTTTGCTTGATGAAAGGACAAAAAAAAAAAAAAAAAAGATGTGTAAAACAAGATAGCTGATCTAACAACCATGATTACAGAACTAAGAAAAAGAAAGGACTCAGACAAGAAACCATGTCCCCTGGGCTCTTCATTCAGAACTCTGGTTAACTGATCACAAAAGTAAATTAAGTCTTGTAGAGAATTTGAATGATGGTCCCAACACTCTAAGATAAACCAGGCTCTTACATTATTCTCTATCATCTAATGGCATCCATCTCTGTAGTGATTACTCTAATTTCTGCAGAGAGTAGAATAATGGTCTCTGATGGAAGGTCTGAAGTCTCTTGAAGATCTCCTGATAAAAGCTGATGCACACATGTACAAGTTCAAGTAATTCAGAGAAGTTACCAACGTGGGGATAACACCCTAGGCTATAAACTAATGTCCTATGCATTAAGACCATCTATGACATTTATTTCTTATGTGTTTGCGGTGTTCCAAGCATGATTCACAGAACTTTACACACTATGATGGTTAATGTTGGTTGGCAGCTTGACAGACTCTAACATCATCTAGGAGACAAACCTTTTGGGTCTGTCTACAAGGGAGATTGTAGACTAAGTTAACTGAAGTGAGAAGCCTTACACTAAGAGTCTTTCTTTGTTCTGGACATTGATTTTTCCATTTGAATTGTTCTGGTCTAACTTAGGCCATTTCTTCCACCAAGGCCACACCCCGTTTCATAGGCTGAAGACCCTAGACTGAATAAAAGCGAGAAAGTGAGCTGAATACCAGTAGTTGGTTCCCTCTCTGGTTCCTGAGTGTGGATGTGGTGTGTGACCAGCTGCCTCACATTTCTGCGGCCACGACTTCCTCCCCGCAATGGGAGATATTTGGGAACTGTGAGCTCAAATAAACTCTTTGTTTCCGTGGGTGCCGTTGTCATGTGTTTTGTTATAGCAATTACAACATTAACTAGTGCACTCAAACTACGTGATTTGATCCCTGCCAAACCCACTTGTGTTTATGTCCATTTTTATGTCTATTTCACGGAGTCTAGTCTAATACACCTTCAGTTTATTTCGCAGCTATTTTTTAAATAGTGATTGATGCTAGGTATGGCCTAGCTTGGCGCTGGGGATACTACAGTGCCCTATGTGGGCCTAGCCTTTAGCAATCCCAGAATCCAATGAAAAGTTATTATTTCTGTACTCAGAAATGTGTCATGAAGGGAACAGATGACAAGGCACCGAGAACCACATGACCAGGTAGATAGTCAGGAGAACCTTAGGGAGGAAGTCAAGGGTGAACCTCCAAAGTCATACAATGAAAAACTTCAGAAGACTTGCAATATCAGATACCGTGTGGGAGTTCAATCACTCACTGGAGGCTAATGCCACTGGGCGGAGTCTCAATTCGAACAGATTCATTTGCTCCCACCATTAAAATGCCTCACTCCCGAGAGCTCAGTTCTTGTCCAATGACAAGTCCTAGTCCAATGACTCTGAATGGCACTTCTATGCTAAGAAGACCCTCCTGGTCTTCTCCATGCCCGTGAAGTGTCCATCTCTAACATGCCACTTTTTGGTAAGAAACCGGATGTTCCCATTCGCAATATGCCATGTTGTACTTCTTTCACCATTTCCAGAAAATCTACCTGTCACCCAGTTCCTAAAACCTTGGTCTTGCCACTTAGGTCTGAGTAGGCTCTTGGTAGCAGCACAGGGAATTCTGGGTAATCATGGAGTCATTCCCTATTTGTATCCTGCCTCGTTCTAAATATTGACAGATGATGGATCAAATATGTTACCTCAACTGGTTGGGGTAAAAAAAAAATTCTAGTTTCTATTTATATAAAAAAATTTACCTATATGTGTTAAGATCTCATTGTTCTGACATGTAAAAGCCCTGCTTCAAGTGAGCAGGCCTTTAATCCATCTTGCCAGAGAGGTCGCTGGGTGACACAGGATTACTGTTAGATCTAGGGCTGGCCTCCTTCCCAGAGAACAAGGTTAGGTAATAATCAGGTTAACTCCTACTAGTTATCCCGCCAATGCATTTGGTGCCACCATGGGAAGACAATGCCAACCATGACAAGCAGAGGCACAGTGCTGATTTCAAGGTCTGTTTGAGACACTGGGCTCTGGAAAGAATAACCTGATTACAGCAGTACTTGAAATGGGCACGTTAAGAAGTCTCCTATTTAAGAGCTTCTGGGTAGATGTCAACAAACAATGGCAACGATAGAGAAAGTTTATGACATTAAAAAAGGGCTCGACCGTACACTTTTGAGTGAGCACAGCAAGGGGTTGGAGTGGACAAGATGTGACTATGAGTTTTGGCCCCCACCATCCAGAATGGCTGATTGGGTCAGGTGGAGGAGCCAGCCATCAGTGCTCTCGTATAACTGCGTTCGGAACGCAGAGTGCGCCCAGCAAACGCCATTAGTAACTCTCAACGCCCTTCATCTCTGGCTGGACGTGATGGAATTAGCTTTTGAATCGGGGGAAAGTACGAAGATGTTTTCATTCGAAAGCAAGTGGGAAGACGAAAGGAAACGGGATTCTTGGCTAGGAGAACAGGAGTGACCTTCCGAGCAAGCGAAGAATTTCAACCAGGGCTTTCAGCTTCTGAAGGGAACAGAGCTGGGAAAGCCTTGCATAAAAGAAACTCAATAGGGGTGAGCATTTGGGGGTGACGAAGAAAGCCCTCCCCCAAGATCCTCTGCACACACCACGCTTCTGCACACCCCTTACCATGGTCAAGGGCCCTGACGTGCCTTCAGCACTTTTTAATTTTTAAAGCAGGAAAACAGTATTGCTAACTGCTTTTTCAACCATTTTTTTCATTCTTTTTTTTTTTTTTTTCCTTCTTTTTAACACAGGGCCGGCACGCCAGCACATGCTTGAATGCTCCCACAGTTACATATAAACTTTAGAAAGGGGCCCTCCTTCCCCCTTGCCTGATGCATACTCCATACTTTGTATACGAGAGCTGGGAAACACTGGAACGAATGCACACAGGGACTGGAGCTGTTGTGTTAAAAGATGGGAGGGATATGAGCTGGTGATGGAGAGGCAGGGGGTGGAGTGTCACGACGGGTCACGCTGGGCACTAGGTGTAACCGATTAGGGTATTTTTGAATGTGGAAGAGCCCAGAGAAACTTTCACTGAAGAATCAGAGGTCTTAACAACCAGCGCGAAAGGTATCCAGGAAGGAGAGGCTGAGAGTAGGCGCCAAAGCCTGGTTTAGACCACAGACTCCCTTTGAGACTCTAATAAGGGCTATCAGCACTTTCTGCCGAGAAACAAACTCCACACAGTATTTCCTGGCCACTGTCAAAGGACTCATGCATGCAACTGGTGATGAACTTTCTGCTCTGCTACTGGAGGTTATTAGCTGAACATTAAATAGCCCTCGGCCATACTAACTCTTAACGGCATCTTGCTTTCTATTTATTAACCAACGGAGCCCAACAAGCATAGGGTGTTTGTTGGCCGCGGTCTCTTGATCCATGAAACATGGCACGGTATTGGTACCCGTTCATAGGTTGTCATGAGCATAAGGGTTTACAGAACCCGAAGTCTGTATACAGGAAGGACAGCATCGGGTCGCTGTCGCTGGTTTAATGGCATGCTTCCCCTCCGATCCCTTCCATCTCTGTGGCTGCTAGTGGATGGACAACTATTCCAGACCAGGTCTCCTGGCTTTTTTCCCTAACCTTATGCCTTCCTCTTGTTCCAGCCTAAGTCTATTTGCTTCCTGGCCATTCTCCTTCCCTTAAGGGTCTCTCCATCTCGCCACGCGAAAGGCAGCCTGTGTTAAACCGTCTTAATGAATCTGCCGTGCACAAGTCCATTAGGAGGAAGTCCTAGGAACAATAAGATTGCACGAGGAGTCAGTACAGCTGGGAAGTACTTCCTTGCCGTAGCCAGCCTCAAACAGTGGAGGGGACAAGTGAAAATGCCAGGTCTACAGAAGCAACTAGAAACCCACATTATTAGATTATCTTCCTTTAACAGGAGGGTAAGTGTTTTTGTCGTTGTTGTTGTTTGCTCATTGGGTTGTTGTTTTTTTTTTTTTTTTAACATAAATTATATTTAAAAAATTTAGACTTTCTCAGTTTGAAATACCATTTTTACTATCAAGTTTCTCTGGTTGGTGTACAGAAACTATTACCCTGTTTCACATCCCCCCCCACCCCACCCCCACCCCGCTCTTATTTCATTTTCTTTTCATTCATTTTTGTGTCTTTGATACCATGTAGTCTAGATTTGCCTTCAACTTGCAATCCTCCTGCCTCATTCTCCACAAACCCACACATGGGTTATAGGGATATATGAATGCCACTCCGAGCGGCCTGCTAGAACCTTCTGGCTGGCGTCTCCTCATCTACATCCGCGACTGTCACATGTATGTTGAGGCCCAGAAGGGAAGGAGAAGGGTGCTAGAAACTCTGAGGAGAGGAGACTCTGCGGTCCCTTTCCTGAACGTGGCTCTGGCTGTCCATTGTTTGGAGCCCTGCATGTCTCGCTGGTGCCTGGCAAGATTTATTCCAGCTTAAAAACCGGAGTCTGCAATCTTGTTCAGTGACGCAAGACGCTTCTAAAAGTCTAACCCTGGCAAGGTTACATCTGAAGAACAATAACGCCTCTTGTGCCTTTTTCTGCCACTCTGACTCCTACCCACTCAGACTCGAAGTAGGACTTTAAGGTACTTTGCCACAGAAACCAGAAAGCAATCTTTAAATAGGCCCTAAACGGCAAAAGCCTGCATTCTCATTAGCCTAAGTAACCGAGTTTAACTTCGCCCACACAAGAGTGATGTGATTAGATGCAGGAGAATGAGTTTTCTGGCTTTCTGATGCTTTGACATGGGGGTAGTAATTATCTTCTGTCTTTCCACACTGGCTGGGCGGTGCCAATGGCGATCCCAGCCCCTAAGACTTCCTCTTGGATTAGGGATGGTGATCACGTGATGGTCCCAAAGGGAACAGAAAGTGAGACTGCTTTGCAATGAGAAGTAAGTAGTTTTAGAGGTGTTGATTTGGTCGTTCTGTTCTGCTTTTAGACGCATGCGGGTTCAAAATTCTCCTTTACTATGTTCTAGCTGGGGCCGGGGCTAGAAACCTACTGCTATCCATATTATCGCTGTTTCCTTCTCTATAGCTGGAGGCAGAGTCATACATGTGTTTGCATGCATGCACATCATATTCACACACACACACACACACACACACACATACACACACACACACACACACACACACACACACTTACGCATATATCCCTCTGTCAAACACACACACAGTGTGTGGCACATCACACTTAAGACAAGCAGTGTCTTGAACAGTGGTAATTTCTACTGGAGGATGAAAATTTGGTTTTTTTTTTTTTGCAAAATGGCTGAACATTTATCATCTGCAGGGATTGCAGGTTTGGGAACTGAAGAGAGTACATGTTTGGGGGAAAGACTGGTATTTATGTGCTTTGAAGATTATGAACTCTTAATCTAGATTAGAAATATCCCATACATGATTTTCCTTTTTCAGGGTCCTCATAAGGTTTTTTTTTTTTTTTAATAAAGAAATCTATTAGGTTGTTAAGTGCCCTCTCATCAGTTCTTTCATGCAGGTGACTGGCTGATGTACTGATCATCAACTTTATGCTAACTGCAGCTGGCTATCTTTGTCAATATCTGAACTGAATGCCACAAGGAGATATAGCTACTCAACGAGCTCACATTTATGCCTACTCCATGTTAGATACTTTGCTGTGTTCTAGAGATGTGAAGGTCAGAGAGGCCAAAATTCCATTGCGGAAGTAGCCTAGAACTATATCTCTCGGGGTTCAAAGATTCTCAGGAATGGCGGTTTCCAGAAGAATTCTTAATATTTTTGTTTTTCATTACAATAATAAATCTTAATAGTCATTTTATCAATTTTAAATTATTAATTATATAATTATTGTTAGTAATTGTACATCATATGTTATATGTGATTTATAATAAGTAAATATATAACTTATATAAAAGTGTTCTATGGAAATAATCTCAATAAATGCAATAAGTGATTTATTCAAATATTTAGGATTATTATTATTTTTGGCTTGAGGAACAGCAATGTGCTCATATGTTCTCATATTCCTCAGAAGTCTCTCTCTCTCTCTCTCTCTCTCTCTCTCTCTCTCTCACTTGCTCGCTAGAAATTTTGTTACTTGGGGTCCTACTATTAGACTTGAAATCACTACCAGCCAGGTCTGACATTTGTCCTCCTCAACTCTAAACTTGGTGTGTGACTTTTACCCAGGACATTCACTTAAACCCAGCAGATCTTAGAAATTCACTTCAAAACAAGGCGTCTAGGCCCCATGGGCTCAAAGGCCTTCCAGCCGGAATGGTTTATACTTCTTTGGCTTTCTCTCTTATTGGAGTTGGAACTGAATTTCTATGTGACTTCTGTTTCAAAGGAGAGAGCACTGGCTGTACATCATGCTTGGTCTGATTCTAACTTTAGAAACGGTGCCATTGATGGAACTGTTTCCCTTCTTTGGGGATGATGCTTCCCATTAGAAGGACAGGAATGAGAAGGTGGGAAACAATAACGATATCAAAATCTAAATAAAAAGGAATGATTATGCGCGTCCAAAAAGCTCTGGAACACAGTGGTGGTGCTATCACGAAGAGGTGTCCTTTAGTGGTACTAAGGAAGGGTGACTTAAGGTACGTCATACAGGGTCAATGCATACTAGCAGGAGCTCTGTTCAGTACTATTCCTGGGGGATTGGGTTGCTTGCTCTATCTAGATTCAGGCTCCCAACATTACCAGAGGAGAGAGAAGATTTCAATGACAGCGCTCTTCAGTGTTCATAATGTTTGGACTCACAGTGAAAGGAAATGTCCTGAAAAGGCTGTGACCACTCGAGGGGACAGGACGTATTTCTGTGCCTCGCACATTTCATTGGCTAATGCAGGCTTCATTAATGTAGCTATAATGACATTCAAAGAGGATCGGGTAGGGTGGACAATCATAAATGGTCTCTGTGACCAAACAGTTAATATTCTTAGTGTACTCATTTCAAAAAAAAAATACTGGAGACCATGATGCCATTTACAGGAGTGGCCGTTCTAAAATGCAAAACCATCAGCAGAGTCCAGTTGGCTCTAGCTTTGAGCTCACGTGGTTTTCAGGAAAGGAAATCCTCCTGGAGAAGGAACAAGGGAGATTATGTGGCAGTTGCTGACTGGTGGGTTGCTTCCAGGGCTGTCAGGCAAGAGCACCGAGCATGAGAATGTACACAAGGAGTACAAATTTACCAGGCGTGAGCACGCAAGGGTAGATCTTTGAACGCATGACCAGAGGCGTGCGGCAGATCCTCCTCACCCTGGACTCACAAGTCCAGTTCACACTTGTGTTTAATGCAGAGGACCCGGTGAGGGGAAAACAAGTTTGGAATGAAAGACATGCATTCACATTGAGAGAGATGGGTCAAACAAGAACGAGTGTAGAGACATTGGCTGAGGCACTTGGTTTCTATGGTGGCCTGCCCTCCATGTTTGCTTCTTGGTGAGAGTATACCAGGCAGGTCAATTTATTAAATTCTGCAAGCAAGACTGATATTTTTACTAAAATGTATGTTTAGTAGGTTACCTGCTTCATAGAGATAGTAATATCTTTGTTTTGATATATTATTTATCTGTTGTCCTGGAGACAAGGAGTCTTATACTGCTTTGAATCAAATATTCTCTCTCTCTCTCTCTCTCTCTCTCTCTCTCTCTCTCTCTCTCTCTCTCTCTCTCTCTCTCTCTCTCTGTAATCTCTGGGTAGCCAGGACTCATATGTTGTTGAGGATGACCTTAAACTTTTGATCATCCTGCTTCTACATCAGGAGTGCTGGGGCTACAGGTGTATGCTACATGGTCAGCATATATGGGCCTGAGGATCAAAACCAGGGCTTCATCCCAGCCTTAATAAAACATCTTAAATGACATCACAATTTAGGGTAAAATATTAATTACCAAATCACTAAAAATAAGTTGGAATGAAGGTGTAAAAGCATTCAATATATAGAATATTTCTTCACACACACAGATATGCAGATACATACATACATACAGATATATGTATATGTGAATATATGGATATATATGTATGTTTATGTATGTTTAGCTTTTCTATGAAGCTTACTGGATATATTTGTATATATACACTTATTATTATTATTATTATTATTATTATTATTTCAAGACAGGGTTTCTCTGTGTGGCCCTGTCTGTCCTGAAACTTAATCTCCAGACCAGGATAGTCTTGAACCCAGAGATTCTCCTGCCTCTGCCTCTCAAGTGCTGGGGTTAAGGGCATATACCACCACTGACTAGCTCATTTAATATTATTTTCCACTACTGCTTATTACACTGTTGTGTTTGGAGGATTGGCTAGTGTATCATTAAAGATGAAAGGAGAAAAGAACTTTTGTTGTTTTGTTTTTGTTTTTGTTTTTTGTTTTTTGAGACAGGGTTTGTCTGTGAAGCCCTGGCTGTCCTGGAACTCACTCTGTAGACCAGGCTAGCCTGGAACTCAGAAATCCTCCTGCCTCCGACTCTCAAGTTCTGGCATTAAAGGTGTGCACCACCACTGCCCGGCTGAGAGAACATTCTTAGACTATAATATGAATCTTCTGAAATGAATGCATTATATAGGGACAGCAAAAATTAGAAGGTGGGAAAAGTTAATATCTTAAGAAAATTATGTAGCAATACTTAAAATTGTAAAACATACTGGGAAGACAGATGGGCATGTTATGGAGAAAGAGCACCTCAGTAGATCTGGTTGGGGACATGACTCCGTGATTTAGAGTGCTTATTCTTCAAGCAGAATGGCCTGAGGGTGAACCCTCAGTAGCCACATAAAATGCTGGTGGTGGCTGCAGGTGTCTGGAATCCCCAAGAACTGTCTGGCCAGCTAACCTAGTTGAAACCAGCTTTCAAAGGGTAAGCCATCCTGTGTAGTGACAATTTTGGAATTTTGATTTCTTTCGAAACACAGAAATATTATAAGGATGTGTTTTCATTTTAACCCCGGGTGTGAGGATGGGGGACTGCTTCAAACTCTGCAGCAGCAGCAGCAGCTGACTGTGATTCGTCTCATGCTCTCACGGAGGTGTGGTTCTGCCAGCTGCAGGGAGTTCCTGTGATTGTGTGATGTTTGGAATTCTGGGAACTTTTCAGAGGATTATATAAATACTAGAGCCTTGAGGGGTGTCGTGGGTGGTTGTTGGTCTTTCACAAGGGGTGGGGCTGTGGTGATGGTGGGGTGGTAGGGTTATGGGGTGGTGGGGTGGTGGTGGTTGTATTTTGTTAGTAGTTGTACTCAAAGAAGAAGAAAGAAATTAGATCCAAGAATCTCTCTCTCTCTCTCTCTCTCTCTCTCTCTCTCTCTCTCTCTCTCTCCTCCCTCCCTCCCTCCTTTTTCTCCTATCTAGAGATATGGGCTGATATGGGGCAGGGGGAGAGGGGGAGAGGATAAAGGGTATGAAAAAGAAAAACCCTCAAAGCAGCAAAGATTAGGTATAAGCAAAGAAGAAATAAGATGCAAGGATCTCTCTCTCTCTTTCTCTCTCTTTCTTCTCCTCCTCCTCCTCCTTCTCCTCCTCCTTCTTCTTCTTTTTCTTCTTCTTCTTCGTCTTCTCTCCAGTGATAGGGGGTGAAGCCAGGGAGTTACAGAGTGGGAAAAAGAAGAATCCATAAGGTAGCAAAGACCAGCTACAATCCTGTGTGAGGCGATGAGAGCGCAGCTGAGGATCACGCTGAAGTCCTCCTGAATGCATGTGAACAGGTGTGTTCATCTGCATATCCACATGTATGTTCCACATACATAAAACATGCATACATGCATACACACACATGTATCCTCTCTCACACACACAGACACTTGACCTTAATCTATACAAACCATTTCACCTCATGGATCATGCCCGAGAAAGACAGGCTACACATTCATAATATCATAATATTCATAAAATAGATAATAGTGACCTTACCCACACTAATACATCTCTAATGAGAGACAATTATGGGATCCCACAGTGACTGTAACATGGACTTCAGAATTGGCAAGAATGTTCTCCAAGCTGTGCATCTGAGCTGAATATGGCCTTGACTTTAAGTCCAGTTTCTACTTATCTGCAGAGCCATAGCTAGGTATGGAAAGCTGACCCTGGCACAATAGTAGCCCTGACTAGAAGCTGGTAAGACTGTGAACTGAAAATCCCAGGGGGAGAAAGCCACTGTTAGTGCTTCTCCAAGGATGATTGACTGATTAGAACTTGTGTAAATGTGGAGAGTTAGGATGTTGCAGGTCTGGAGCCATATTACCTTGGGCTTGACTTAGGCCTCTTTATAGACATTCACTGCCTACCTTTGTGTTTGACATAACAAGTAAAGAGAGCGAAGTCCCATCAAGGAGAGAGAGCCTTGTGCTGAGGGTGCACAACTCTCTTTCTGGCCTGTGCGTTGTTACCAAGTTTGGATCCTGCAGGTTCAGGTCTATTTTACGTTGCCTAAGGTGGTGAGTGAGGAGGGGTGCATTTTTTACGGGCTGGTCTCCATAAGAGCATTTTAGGGATTGGGAACCTGACTTTTCTTAAGGTGACATTTTGGTCCGGGAGCCAGGCAAGTTTTGCTTGTGGTGAGCACATATATGAAAGGCCACCATATGAACAAACTGAGCCAAAGTTGAGAGATCTTAGAGTGACTCCAGGTCATGGGACTGGGTGGGTCAGGGTGTGGGATAGGCCCTTTCTCCTGAACCTGGAGAAAGCCCGGGATTATTGACTGGCAACTCCTAGCCATGAATTCAGGTTATTATATAACTTGCTTTCCAAACTTTCTTGGGTAGTTGGGAAGATGGCAGCTGTTCATGGTCCCTGTGGCACCCAGGGGCTTGATATCTATGGTGGCAGGGCTGGCCTGTTGGGTTGGACAACCGTGGAGATCTTGTTATCACAAAATATTTTCTTCACTCTCTGCTTTTGTTGTTGACTTAGCAGAAGGTGCTCCACCCTCTCAGCCGGTTTGACACCCTCCAGTCCCCTGGACGGCTGCTGTAGCTTGGCTTTCAATGACAATAAATCCTATCATAACCGTTTTCTTGCAACAACAAATCCCCTTTAACAGTTGAGAAGCTCGTGCAAATTTGGTTTTGTCATGGAATACCTTGATGTCTCCATCTATGGCGATTGAGAGTTTTGCTGGGTAAAGTAGCTTTGGCTGAAATTTGTGTTCTCTTAGAGTTTGCATGATATCTGCCCAGGATCTTCTAGCTTTCATGGTCTCAGGTGTTTGGCGGTTCCTCAGAAAATTGGGCATGACACTTCCAGAGGACCCTGGCATACCACTCCTGGGCATATACCCAGAGGATTCCTCTGCATACAATAAAGACAAATGCTTCACTATGTTCATAGCAGCCTTGTTTATAATAGCCAGAAATTGGAAGGAGCCCATATATCCCTCAAAGGAGGAATGGATACAGAAAATGTGGTATATTTATACAATGGAATACTACTCAGCAATTAAAAATAATGAATTCATGCAATTTGTAGGTAAATGGTTAGATCTGGAAAATATCATCCTAAGTGAGTTAACCCAATCACAAAAGAATACACATGAAATGCAATCACTGATAAGTGGATATTAATGAGCCCAGAAGCCCTAAATACTCAAGGCACAACTAGCAATTCAAATGATTCACAAGAAGAAGAAAGGAGAGAACCCTGGGCCTGAAAAGATTGGATCCAGTTTTGTAGATCCAAAACAGAGAAATGGTGGGTGGGTGGGTGGGTGGGGATGATTGGGGAATAGTTGGGGGGGGAGAGGACTTATGGGACGTATGGTGGGGGGGGATCTGGGAAAGGGGAAAGCCTTTGGAATGTAAACAAAAAATATAGAAAAAAAAGAAATTAAAATGTCCTTGTTGTGCTATAGGAAAAAAAAAAACAGTTGAAAAGCTCAGCTCCCACGGACATAGCGTTATGATGTCAAAACAACACTCCCCCCCCACCTCCCGCCACGCCCCTCCCCCAGCACAGAATTCTACTACAAATGCAGTAGCTGTGGCAAGCACTTGAAAATAAGACCAGGACCCTACCCACGTTTGCATTCAATAGTGGAAGCAAAGAGGAAGGTTAGTCCAGGCTACTCAAATATGGTTTGACCTACAAACCAGTGGCCTTAATTCTGTGATTTTCCAATCATATCATGTTAAAGTGCTTTCTGTGGGAAGGTATTTTGCTTAGAAGCGAGGAGAAGAATTACTGAATATTGCCACTAAAAAGGCTCCTGGAGGGCAGAACATTAACAGATAACAGAGAGCTGGAGCTCAGTGTGCACACACCTTTGGTTGCTTTCTCTCTCTCTCTCTCTCTCTCTCTCTCTCTGCCTTGGAGAGTTCCAGTCTCATTGACTTAAGTCTTCAACACAATTCAGAGTTTGTGGGGGCAGAATGGACTGGCTGGTTCTACCCATTGAACCTCGATTATTCTTGGCCAATGTTGCTAAGTGTAGCTTAGAAGTCCATTTTATCGACCTTTTCCCTTTGTAGGTTGTACTCTCGTGGCGTGCTGCTCCTTTGGGCAACAGTCTGAGGACTGTTTTCAGGGTCAAAATGAAGGAGAGTTGCTAGAGGAATCTTTGTCTCCCTCCCCCCACCCCCCAGTCAGGGTTTCTCTGTGTAGCCCTGGCTGTCCTGGAACTCACTCTGTAGACCAGGCTGGCCTCGAACTCAGAATTCCGCCTGCCTCTGCCTCCCAAGTGCTGGGATTACAGGCGTGCGCCACCACGCCCAGCTGATGCCTAGCTCTTCTATCCAGGAGCTAGCGTTCTGACCTCAGATCCCCAGGTATATGTAACAAGCACTTCAGCCCTATTTGTCGGCTCTTTACAGGGACACTCTGAGAGCCATACTGGAAAAATGGCAGCCCTTCCTCGAGGACCTGGTTGGGGGGAGGTTGTATTATCAGTTAAGGAATTTGACATAGCCCCAATCCTAATATAGGAAGAATGGGCTTCTTTTAGTTTTCCATCAAACTAGTACTGTGCATTTCTAAATAATTTTGTGTCAATCAGAGTTGACAAATTTATTCTTTCCTTTTTAAAACATGACATTGACAGCTTAGTAATTCTGTATGTTTGTTTGTTTTTGAGATAGGGTCTCATGTACCTCAGGTTGGTCTGCAACTTTCCATGCAGCCAAGGATGATTTTGAATTAATGATCTTCCTGCCTCTGCCTTTCAAGGCTGATATTACTGTCATCATATGCCACTCTGTTTGGTTTATGTGATGATCCAAGATATAAAACCCAGGAGTTTGTGCATTGTAGTCAAGCATTCTACTAACCAAGCCACGTGCCCTGACTAGGTTGGTGGAATCCTAAGCATTCTAGCAATGAGCATATACTACACATTTGGGGACCAAGAGTAAGATTACTGGTGACTCTGACCATATTGCACAGCATCTAGGTTTTTTTGCCCTAACTTGGGAGAGGTGGAGTTCTCTGCTTTCATAATGTAGCTTTGGTTGGCCCATCTTTTCTGCCAAAGGTAATGTGAGCTGGAATTGGTCACAGAGGCCCTGGCAGCTGGCTTAACCTGTTTATATAAAGATGGAACACAGCCACTGATGAAGAGAGCCACCTCCTCCTGGTTGGTTTTGGAGTACAGCCCAGAATTTTCCATGGAGAGAGCTTTTAAAAGTTGGGTCCGCATCTCAATGACGATAAGGACACACAAGGAAGTCCTTGAGGGCCTCTTTGTCTGCAGAAATCCCAGTAGTTCAGGGAGGATCAGAGGAGAGATGGTCGATCAATGAAATCCTTCTGTTCGTTCTATCTCCACGAAGGATCCCTCTTTGTGGAGTAGTCCTCACAGACAGTGGATTCAATAGGTTAGTTTGAGCCAGGCTTAGCAGGTAACAACCTCTTAAGCTCTGAGACCCTTCAGGGTGTGGATTGCCAGTGATCAGAGTGATTTAGTGTCAAAGCCTTTTACATGAAGGCTATTTGTAAATTATAAGGGAAATGTTTGAAGGAGAGTCTATTGATACTGGGTTTAAGTTGGGGGAAAGCATTGAAGGAGAGCTAAAGAGGGTTGGGCAGGAAGGTGGACTAGGGAATAAGGACTCAGTGGAAGAATGCCATTCAGAACTGGGGGTGGGGCGGGGGAGAAAAGAAAATACTTCCATGGTCCCATACATGCCTCCACTCCATCATGAGTCATGAAGTACGTATGCTTGAAGTCATGACATCCTTGTCAGTCTCAGAAAGGTAATCACAGGTGTTTTAAGAGATGCAGAAGACCCTGGGCACTAAGCTGGAACAACATTCCATAGTTTCATTTACTTACCAAGTGCAGACGGTTCCCCTATGAAATCGTTTGTCTGTGAAGCAACTTCTTGACTTGAAGTAAGGCGTGTAGTAACACCAAACAGTGCTTGAACTGAGCCGTGAGTACTGCAGTGTGTAGAACTTAACGTGGTGACTGGGTGGCGGGTGTTTCCCGCCTCAGCTTGCAACTTCCAGAAAAAGAAGACACCTCACTTTTTTTTTTACAAGAAGGCAAAAATTCCCTTTGCATACATGATTATTATAAAAATAAATCTTAATAAGAGCTACAGTCTTTTTCTTCCTTCTTCTTCTCCCCCTCCACAAAGCACAAAGAATTATTGTGTGATTTATGTGAAAAGGTTACATAACTGTACTCTGTTACTTTAAATAGTGTTTTTTTTATTTAAACTGCCAACTTCATCATGAGCGAGGGGGGGGGGGGCGGGAATGCATATTTGCTAAGCACAGAGGTAATTTTCAAGGACTGTAATTAGCTCATGATAACTCTGTCTTTTGTGATGTCTTTGAGTGTGGCACCTGTGGTGTGTCGCCTCCGTGAGTGAGGAAGGAAAGTACACATCACACAGGGACAGAGGAGAGTTCTACATGTGCTGAGTAACACACCTTGCAACTATCATTACTTTTCTTCATTTACCCTATCTGTTGCTCAGATGATCTTTTAATACCAACATATTAAGTGATCAACTTAAAAGCCAAACCAAATATGTGATAAAAAAACTTATGGTTTGAAGAAGAAGAAGAAGAAGAAGAAGAAGAAGAAGAAGAAGAAGAAGAAGAAGAAGAAGAAGAAGAAGAAGAAGAAAAGTAGGCAAAGGCCAGAGGGGTAAGTCCCTGTGTTTTTATAACTGAACAATAGGTGGGAATGCCAGAGAAAGAAAAGAAAGAAAACATTTGTGAAAGAGGCTGCTAATTAATTTCTATCAGGGAAATGGACCTTTAAGGAAAATTTCTAATTCCTTGAAGAAGTCTCCCTTTGGTGGAGGCCAGAGTGAACATGTACCAAGGGTATGTGTCTGCCGTGCCATCAAATATTCCTGTGACTCAGTGAGACAGTGTGCAGGACATCTGGTTGGTGGGCCACAAAATTTCAATCCCCACTCCCCATAAGGGAGTATCTCTATTGAAAATTTCAGCGCGTTTCCTTGTTAGGAAAAATCATACGCTGTAAATATTCCCCGGAAGCCAAAACTGCGCAGCATCCTGGGATCTAAAGAACTGGCTCCTTCTGACAAATCAACCCCACCTTCCAGCCACCTGAGACTGAGGAGACTGAGAAAATCCTACGATTGCAGGGTTTGTTTTGCACACCGGGCTGGACCGCCACCACCACAAACAACAACACACTATAAATCACCTCGAGTCAAGGAATTGCCCCGTGCAGCGATGATTAGGGCTGGGCATGTTCTCTGTGGAGCTGTGAGAACCGTATCACCTGTTTGGTCACCAAGCTGGTTACCCAGGTGGCTGTCTGGCAAGCAACCCGTGTGAACAGAACAACCACCACCTCCCCCGACGTGGGCTGGGAACGGCACGGGCGTAATGTCGCCCTCAGACGTGACTGGCCCTTTTCAGTTCAAACAGTGGCTTTTTCAATTTCAATAGCAACGAGAAACTAAAGGTAGGAGACTAAAACCACAGAACTACATCTACAGTCCAGACATAAGCCCCTCAATCCTGGCTTCGCGGCACAGTGGGGGGAAGACAATTGATTTTTTAAGAGTACCTTGCAACTGGCAGAGAGAAATGAGACAATAGCCGGCTGTTTCAGTGTTATGGACAGCCACGTCAATCAATACACTTTGCGGGTGGAATTCAATCGAGAGTTTGATCGCTGTATCTTTAAAGTAATGTGGGACTATGGATCCTCTCCTAGGCCAAGTCTTCGGGTGTCTAGGATCTCATTAAATCTGGGTGTCTGGAAGGTGTCACATGCCCCGTTTAACAGATCAAGTAAGGGAAGAGCAGAAGTTAATTTTCTAGCCGGGGAAGGAGGAAGTCAATTAAAAGCATGCATTTTAAGGAATGATCAATTTCCTTTACAGAGTACAAAGGGAAGTGTTTTTGAAATGTGTATTTAAATTAAGGAGTACATATCAAAGAGGAAAGAAAGGCTTGGCCCGTGAAAAGGGGGAGCACCCTGCACCCCGAGTTAGCAGCAGCCACCGCATAGGCAGTAACAGCTGCAACCCTGTACAAGTTCCCAGCCACCTTGCCCTACTCCAGCCACTGGATGGGTGACTCTCCTTAAACAGGACAGACTTTCTCAGAGCCCCGAAGGCTATCTTGGGCTTCCGGCAAGCACTGGTGAGTAATGTTAAGTTCCTCCGTGTACTCCACGTGAAGATCGGGGCTAAAATTAACACGGCTTGTAGACAGAAGGTTGCCAAGATCACACTCACATCCATTATGCCCCGGAAAAAAAAAAAAAAAGAAAAGAAAAAAAAAAGAAATAAAAGAAAACCTTCTTTTTAAACCTAGAGGGGAAATGGAGACCGAAAAAAAACGTCCTTCCGGCCAACCGTGTGTCTGGTTTCATGTAAGCTGGGTCACTTGGCGAGATGCCTCTTTATTTCTGTCCTTTCTACGGGCTACATGTAGACTTTAAACAATTAGTCTCTCTTGATGTTTTCTTTCCTTTTCTTTTTTTAAAAAAATCATCTGCTGTAGAAATCCTAGTATTTTATATTTTTAGATACTGGGGCCAGAGCAAGTGCAACAATGAGGACCAGTTTCCCGTGCCCGCCCCCCCGCCCCCCTATGAGCAATTCTTTTTTGCTTTTTGCAGGGCATGATAAAGTATGAGTACTAAAAAAGTCAAGACATCCCATGTTAACTCCTTAGGGCCAGTAGCCCAAAACCCTAGTATGATGTAGGGGGCTGGCCCCAGCACAGCAGAGGCATTTAGGAAGACAAGTGTTTCTCAAAGCAACCCTCCCTGCAAAGTTCTACAGACTTTACAATTAGACATTTCTTCATCTGTTGTCATTTAGTTGCAACCTTGAAAGTGAAGCAAGACTGCTCCTTTCTGCTTTGATTCCTTTGTTCCGCTCCCTGACGTTTCTAAACCCAGTGTTCTGTGAACTGTTTAGTTTCTTAAGAATTTTTTTTTCTCCTTTCGAGAGAGGAAGTGTGTGTTCTACAGGAGAAGGACAGAACCTCCTGTCTTCTCAACTGCATGCACTTAAAAGAAAACTGGGTCCAAAGCTCTCAGAATAAATCACCTATGAAAAGAGGGGGAGGATAGCTGGAGGGGAAGAATGGAAAAACACTCGGAGCTGTGTAAACATTTTAACTTTCAAATGAATGCAGGCAGCCCCTTACTGCGGTCCAGCCGCCATTTGTGAACTATACTGGGTACACTCAAATAATACTTTGCTTCATCCTTCCTTCCACACTGAAGAGGGGCTGACCTTTAAACTTCCCTCACTAAGAACTCACTTTCCTCACCATGTTTCATCCATCCACCCACCCATCCACCCACCCATCCATCCATCCATCCATCCATCCATCCATCCATCCATCCATTTATTTACCCATTCATTCATTCACCTAGTCAACCATTCATTCATCCATCTACTCATCCATCCATTCACCCACCTATTCATTCATTCACTCACTCATTCATTCATTCATTCATTCATCCATCCATCCATCCATCTATTCACCAACCTATTCATTCATTCATTCATTCATTCATCCCCTGAAATAGCCTTAGGGAATATTTGTTATGCACCATTGACTAGACAAAGCTAATGGAACCCAGAGGTGAGTAGATCTTGAATAAACTTCCCAAAGCTGAAAATCTTAATTTTTTTTTTTTGAAGAAGAAAAAAAAAAAAACCCCAATCTTTATAACAATTACACAAACAGTTGTAATATCACAGATCAGATAAGTGGCCATCAGGAATATAGTACCTGCTGCTATGGGTACACACCAGAGATGAAACAAATCCAGCTTCAAGGTGGGTTTTCATGAGGAAGTAAAGACATTCGGAGGTTGGTGGGAGTTGGTTCACTGGAGAAAGAAATGAGGAAGCCTCTGTATCAAGCAGTGTGTTTTACGAGTAGAGACAGGATATGGGAATAATGGAGAGAAGTCCAGTGTGGCTGGGGACAGGAGGTCAAGGGTTGGTTAGTGACAACTGTAGAGGGAGAGGAGCCAGGAAAATGAGCTGAGAGGTTGAAGTAGATCTTCTGTTTTCTTCTTTAAATAAAAAATATGGATGATGATGATGATGATGATGATGATGACGACTTAGAGGAAGACATTCCATGTCTGATACTGTAAATCTGACCCAGAACCCATGGTTGGGTGTTCACAGGCACTAGTGGTGAGCCCATTATCATCTTACTAAATCCACACAGTATCAAACTGCCCTCGACATTTATATCTTTACGCGGAGAACAATGCCACTCACAGACCCCATCAGAGAAGTTTCTATGTGTGGTAGGTGGTGCTTAATGCAGACTTGCACAACTTCTAAATTATGGAGAATAGTTTCTGTGGCGTGCTCAGCCACAAATGAGCCATCTATACCACACCCCTTCCCCAAAGCTCAGGGACCATCCTAAAAGAGGGTCAGAAAGATCGTTAAGAGTCAGAGGTCAGGGAGGGCTGGGCAGAACCATGCCGTCTGGACCTGCCAGAGCTGCTGCATTCCAGAACTCACAGCAGCTGTGCATAAGATCAAGCCCGTCAAAAGACATTTAAGAGTTTTATGTAGTGCAGGGTAGCTGTGAGGAAGAGGCTAGGAATCAGAGGAGATTCTTTCCTTTATTTCAGTACGGTTTCTTAAAAAATTATTTTTGAGACTTTCACGTATGAATTCTGTATTAATGTCATTCCTCCCACCCCTCCCAGATTAAACAAAGTCGGCAGGCAATATTTAAAAAGAAATGCATGCTCCCTCATCTCCATCGTGGCCTTTCCCCACCGCCCTGAGTTCCCCCTAACATCTCTGACGTCCCGTTCTGCCTCTTTCTGTCTGTTCTCTCTGCTTCTCTTACTCCACGGCCCAGGGTGCTTGTTCCTTCTCACCCCAAGTACTTGCTCCTGATTTAAAATTCAATCCTGCTGGTTCCTCTCCTTCTTAGACCACGGCTGTAAAATCCCACTCCCCGCACAGAGAAATAGGCAAATATTCTTATGAGGTGAGCCCAGCAGCATGCTAGGATAACACAAATTAGCTGGTACCTGGCTTTAAGACTATGTGGGACTCTTTGGGAAGGCTGCCTGTGAGGTCTTGTTTCCTATGGTACATTGTTTTTGGAAGAAAGGCTATTTTTGACAAGTACTTAAAAGACGTGTCTGAACCAAATATATATATATATATATATATATATGTTAGGGACTTTGTGTACGTCATCTGTACGTCATACATTAGTGATTCCTGCTGTTAACCTTTGATGTTGTTGGATGAGTGAGTAGATGACCAGAATTAGCCCCAATGATATGGAATTGTTTTTCTTCAGATTCTGGCTAGTTAGAAACAGGGATAGGAATTTTGGGATGGCTTGTGTTGCTGAAATAGCCCAGTTTTTTTTTTTCTTCTGTTTGTTTTATGACTCGAATTCAATTTCAACATTTAATAGAATTTTAAACATTTGTTGTTAAGAGGTAAAGTCTTATTATATATCCTAGGCTGGCCTCGAACCAGAAATCTTCCTGAGTGCTGGGATTTCAGGTGTGAGCCACCAGGCTTGGCACAGAATGAAAAAACTTTGTCATTGTGAGCGGTTAATCTCCTTAGGGTTCACTCCAGACTGCCTACTTCTGTTTGTCCTTTTTTTTCAGTCTTCCAGCCCTTGTTTTACTATAGTTAAACTCTTATCTTTTGCCAGGTAGTGGTGGTGTACACCTTCATTCCTAGCCCTTTGAGGCAGAGGCAGGCAGGACAAGACCAAGGCCAAGGTGATTTACAGAGGGCATTCCAGGAGGACAGCCAGGGATGCACAGAGAAACCTCATCTTGAAAAACCACCAACCGATCAAAAAAAAAAACTCATACCTCTTGTGCTCACAATGAAGGGATATCTTAAAGTTGTGTCTTCCCAACCCTACAGCTGATTGTTGTACTAAGCCCACAGAACTTCCTATAATGATAGAAAAGATCTCTCTGGTCAATACAGTATGCACTAGCTCTTGAAAGTGTGGAATAGAAGAAATTAAAAAAAAACCTAAATTTTTCTTATTATTTTATTAATGAATTAAAAATAGCTACGGGAGGCCACTGAATTAAAAAGCTCCAGCTTGGGAGGGATGCAGGAGGAGATAGACTTAATGAGATATAAAGGAAGATAAACAGATAGGGCCCGCTAAAAATAACCAAATAGAACAGATGGGAGGATTCGTGGGGAGAGGAAGAGAATGAACCAGAGAGGACCGTGATCTCAGCAGGATGCCAGTGGGGGAGGGGAAAGATTAGAACAAAGTATAATGATATATATGAATTATATATACAACATATATATATATATATGAAAATGCAATGATGAAACCCATTAGTTTGTATGCTAACTTTAAAAATTAATAATTTTTTTATTGCAGCAGCAAAAGAGCAAAACCAGCTAGTGACATATTTTGAAACTAAGGAGAAAGACTTCAGATTAATGTCATGTTAACATATGGAAAATGTGGGAGACGTGACATTTATACAGTCTTCTAGGCGAATAAGCTTAAATGTGTTAACAAAGTTAAAAGTCACCCAAAGAGGACAACTGGTCATTTTTGTGGCTCTTGTCAAACCTTATAGATGCCTTCCCCTCTAGAAAGACCATGAAACCCACAAGTACCGCAAGGAGTTTTGGAAGCATCAAGCAGCCCTGACTCTATCCACATGCTAGCACTATTTTATGGAGCTCCTCAACAGGAAGAAAGTTGAGCTTGTAGGGACAAATGGATCTTGCAAGGATTGAAAGTTCCGTCAAGGTGCTGGAGAGATGGCTCAGCCGGTAAGAGCACTGACTGCTCTTTCAAAGGTCATGAGTTCAAATCCAGGCACCCACATGGTGGCTCAGAACCATCCGTAAAGAGATCTGACACCCTCTTCTGGAGTATCTGAAGACAGGTACAGTGTACTTACATATAATAAAACAACAACAACAACAACAACAACAACAACAAAAACAGGGGAAGAATGTTCCATCAAAGAAATGCATTATAAAATATTGCATTCTAATATGAAGAACATCCCCCGAGACGTGCAAAGTTGGAACAAGGTTGCCCTTGGATGGCATGACTTTGAATGCCTTCGTTGTTCCTTCAGGGGTCACAACACCCGTAGCTTAAAGCACCCTCACAGTCTTGCGGGTTCAAGGACCATGGAGAGAGTGAGTTTGCTTCACCAGGGCAATTGCTCCCCAAATCTTCTGTAGTTGACGAACTGGAGTCACCTCCTTTCTAGATTCTTCATAGTCACTGTACGTAAGGAGAAGCCAAAGTTATGACGAGCGTTAGAAGGATGATGGCCCGCAGAGCATTGGTGAGCTGAATCATAGGCCTTTAAGGGCTACCTCAGAGCTCATGACCAGCCTCTCAAAGCACCACAGCCCTATGCAGGAGCTCGACTGGGTACTTTATATGTTATTTTGTCAAATTAAAAAGAAATAGAAGGGTTCAATAAAGCCCTTGTTGATGGATTTTAATTTAATTTCATGTCCACTGTACTACTACCATGCTCCCTGTGACTCTGGTGGCTCCAGGGGTCTCCCTTTCCTGGAAGGCTGACTTCAAACATTTCCTTTTTTGTTTGTTTGGTGTGGTTTTTTTTTTTTTTTTTGGTTTTTTTTTTTTTTTTTTTTTTTTTTTTTTTTTTTTTTTTTTTTTGAGACAGGGTGTTTCTGAGTAGCCTTGGCCATCCTGGAACTCACTCTGTAGATCAGGCCACAAATTCACAGAGATCTGCCTGCCTCTGCCTCCCAAGTGCTAGAATTAAAAGGCGCGTGCCACCACACTTTATCATAACATAATTGTATCATCTCAACTCTAAATTCAGCCTGCTGGATTGATTCAAAGGCCCATTTCCTTTTCCTTTTAAGTATGTTGAAATTAAAACAATGCCTTTCATGTTGCTGTTAGCCAGGGCCAAATACGTGAAGACTTTTTTTTTTCCTCACAAGTTTTTAGATTCTGATTTCAGAATTTCATATACTCAAAACTTGCCCTTCAAGTTTCCATAGGGAGAAAGGCTCTTCTAGAAGGCGTGGGGAAATCACTGGAATTTGGCCAGGAGGGTCAGGCTGGGTTACAGGCCTCTGTAGGGCCAAAGTCCAAAGCAACAGGCAAGAGGGAAACACTCCTTGCAAGCTTTTTTTTTTTTTAACTTCCCCTTGCAGAGTCATTAGAGCACTTTAGTGTGTGTGTGTGTGTGTGTGTGTGTGTGTGAATGAGTGTGTGTATGTGTGTGTGTTTTTATTATGATTTCAGCAACTCCTTCTTCAGGGACATGTTCTCCTCATGCACAGAAGCCCTGTTCAAACATTACCAAGAAGACTGATAAGAAGAAAAAGCATCCACTGATGAGTTCTCAGAAAGAAAGCATTAGATTTAACTACAGGGCAATACTGCTGTGATTACTCGGCCCAGCTGACAGCAAGGTTGCCAGGCAGCACTCGTCTGCCAGGAAAGTCTGGGGAAGGAGGCGACCACATGGTCTGTATTACCAGGGTTTTTTTTCCCCCTAAAGTTTTTCAAGGTTCAGAAAAAGACCGTCACCCACGATGATAATTCAGTTTGGAACAACTACATTTTTCAATGCCGTGTTCAACAACCATTGGCTTGTTTGGATCCTAATATGCTGTGTTCACATTATCACAATGCAGATGAGATGGGGTATAGTGTCTGTCAAGACCCCACTGTACACAAATAGCCAACTTTCTGCGTTTTCCAAAAGGAAAGAGAAGGATTAAAAACCTCCCTTGCATTTCCCAGGCTTCCACTTACAGCCTTTAAAAAGACAGCTCAGAAAAAAGAAATCAAAGCCAAGTTCAGTGTAGCTCTTTTCTATTCATCTGGTCCAACCCCTTTAGAGTTAGAGATGATTAAAAAGAAAAGACATAATTTGCCACAAACTAATCAATCTGTGTTAAAACCATAAAATTAAAATGTTTTCATTGTTTATTTTTTTATCATCTGAATTTTTTTCCACTTACAAGAAGAGGTTGACAAATCTAAAATTATTCAGACTTTGGAATCATCTTGGGTCTTCTTGGAAATACTATTCTCAGAGAGTCTGAAATCCTAAATTTCAACCAATGATTAAATTCTTGAGCAAATGTTCAGTTATACGGCTTGTGGATCTGCCTGTAACTTCAGTCTGCATTTGACTTCGGTAAAATTCCTTGCGGATTAAGGCCCTTCTTCACAGAACTGCATCTACCTCTGACCCCGTCTACTGCGTCCGCCTTTGTTCTGTGCTGATCTCCTGCAGCTCTAAAAGAGTCAGATTGTTAAGAAGTCATTTTCTTCAAAACTGCTGTAGTTCGGATGTCCTTATTGCCTTGTTAGTTTGAAGGCTTCTGGAAGATCTCCTGACTATCCCTGGAAAGTAGGCGCCTTTCCCAGAGGATATAAGGGCATGAAAGAGTACACACCTGTGGCAGTTAGACATTTCTTCCGAGACTTTCAAACAAAGAAGAAAAACAATATTTGTCAGTCTCGATGATCTGGTCTAAGCAAAAAATGAGGGCCTGGTTAGAGAAAGTCTCTCAAGAATAGTCATTTGGACTCCAAAATTATGCTTCAGAAAACACTAAATTAGTTTTGTCAGAATATAACCTTTGTCCTCAAAACCATGTTCTTCTACACAGCATCTGTCTGTCTGTCCATCCATTCCTCCAACCCTTTCATTGAGGTATTCAGCAAGAATTATTGGATTCTTATTGTGTTCTAGGCATCATCCTGGACCGTGGAAACAGGGATTAAAAAAAAAAAAGACATATATTCACAAGGCCAGCGTCCCAGAGAGGAGACAAAATGATCCTAAGAGAGGAAATAGACTTGAATAAATTGCTACAATCAAATAAAACAGCCACTGTAATGACTGGGAAGAGAGAACATGTGGGAGACTGGATATAGGAGGATTTTGTCCAGGATCCTACTAGGAGCTCAGCAGATGACAGCTTTTTCTTTCCAAATGCCTCTTAAAATTCATGGAAGACTTACTGTCTGAGATCCACTTATTTTTTTCTCTTGAGATGTACAGGATTAGTAGTGCTATCTTAAGGAATTCACCACAGGGCTATGTGGGTAAGGTGTTCTAACACCATTTTCAGAGGAGTGTACTGGCTGGTTTTGTGTGTCAACTTAACTCGGGCTGGAGTTATCACAGAGAAAGGAGCTTCAGTTGGGGAAGTGCCTCCATGAGATCCAGCTGTGGGGCATTTTCTCAATTAGTGATCAAGGGGGGAGGGCCCCTTGTGGACAGTACCACCTCTGGGCTGGTATCCTTGGGTTCTATAAAGAGAGCAGGCTGAGCAAGCCAGGGGAAGCAAGCCAGAAAGAAACATCCCCCCATAGCCTCTGCATCAGCTCCTGCTTCCTGACCTGCTTGAGTTCCAGTCCTGACTTCCTTTGATGATGAACAGCAGTGTGGAAGTGTAAGTGGAATAAACACTTTCCTCCCCAACTTGCGTTTGGGTCATGATGTTTTGTGCAGGAATAGAAAACCTGACTAAGACAGAGGAGAGAGTGTTTTCTGGAGAAGGTGAATGAGGAAAAGCCGTGTGGTAGATGCTGACTCTGGAGAAGCAGGGGCAGTTGGGGGTTGGTGGGTTGGGAGGTAGGGTTGCCCTTTATTAGAAATAATGATAAAACTTTTCAGGGTTACATCATTTTTTTTGATGTATTCTTTATTTACATTTCATTTCTCCTTTCCTGGCTCCCCATCCCCCAAAGGTCCCATATGCCCTTTTCTCTCCCCCTGTTCCCCTTCCCACTTCCCTGTTCTGGTATTCCCCTACACTGATGCATTGGCCTTTCCAGATCCAGGGTCCACTACTTCCTGCTTCTCGGACATCATTTGGTATGTGGATTGTGTCTTTGGTGTCCCAAGAGTCTAGGCTAATATCCACTTATCAGTGAGTGCATACCATGGGTATTCTTTTGAGACTGGGTTACCTCACTTAGTATGATGTTCTCCAGCTCCATCCATTTCTCTAAGAAGTTCATGAATTCATTGCTTCTAATGGCTGACTAGTACTCCTTTGTGTATATATACCACATTTTTTGTATCCATTCCTCCGTTGAGGGACATCTGGGTTCTTTCTAGCTTCTGGCTATTATAAATAAGGCTGCTATGAACATAGTGGAGTCAGAGTTACATATTAATATGCAAATGGACTAATGAAATTATGCTGGCTGGTTTTATGTCAGTTTGACACAAACTGAAATCATCAGAGGGAAGGAAGCTTCCGCTGAGAAAATACCTCCCTGTAAGACTGGGTAGCAGGCACACCTGTAGAGCTGACAGTTCTCAACCCGTGATTCAAGACTCCTTTTACACACCTGTATTTTCAGAACTATTTACATTATGATTCATAACGGTAGCACAATTAAAATTATGAAGTAGCAAATAAAATAATTTTATGGTTGGGGGTCACTGCAACATGACGAACTGTATTAAAGGGTCCCAGCATTAGAAAGGTTGAGAACTACTGTCATAGGGCATTTTGTAATTAGTGACTTATGGGGAAGGGCCTAATCAATTAACCCTATGCTCCTGTGCTCTATAAGAAAGCAGGATGGGAAAGCCATGAGGAGCAATCCAGTAAGTAGCATCCCTTTGTAGACTCTGTAGTAGCTCCTGTACTACCTTTAGCGATGACTATGACGTGGAAGTATAAACCAAATAAACCCTTTCTTCTCCAACTTTCTTTTGGTCATGGTGTGTCATCATAGCAATAGTAACCTTAACCAAGACCGGCACTATTGATTAGATTGCAAGTCCAATGTAATTTCTTTTAAGATTCTTTTTAAATTTTACATTTAGTCACACTATATATTTGGCATATTTCAAATTGATTCTGATGGTTGTTTGGATTCACCTTAGTGAACCATGACTCATTGAGAAACTAGTGAAAAACATCCTTAAGGTGTTTACATGCGTCAAAGATCAGAGTTAAAGTCTTTAAGGCATCACCTCAGGTACAAATTACCAGAAAGTAATTTGACTCTGTAAGCTAGGTTTTGATATTTCTAGTGCCATCAGCTATAGGAGTGTGGTGATGCTTTTACGTTGCCACAACCCTATAATGACCTAGAAAAGGGTATTTTTTAAAACAAATATTTATTTTATTTTTAATTATGTGTATGTGTCTTTGTGTGGGTGCTACACCCATGTGCCAGGGTGAGCAGAGGCCAGAGGCATTGTATCCCAGGGAGCTTGAGATATAGTTTGTTATGAGTTGCCCAAAATAGGCACTGAGAATCAAAATTCTGTTCTTCTGCAAGAGCAATCTGTACTATTAACCTCTAAGCCATCTCTTCCTTTCCTGTGAAAAGAATCTTAATGAGAGATGATCTAGATCAGGTAGGCCTACGGGTATGCCTGTGGGGAATTGTTTTCATTTTTAATTGATTGTTAACTGGGAAAAGCCAACTCATTGTGGGTGGCACCATCTCATGGGCTGGGCCCTGAACCATCTAGGAGGGAAGAAAGCTAGCAGAGTAGGAGCAAGCAAGGATCTGTGCCTTTATTTATATTTCTCTGCTTTGTTCTGTGGTTATGATGCTTTAAGTTACTGCCTTGAGAACTTGAGTTATGGCCCCCCCAAGAGAGTGGACTACAACTTGAAATGGTAAGCTAAGGTCTTAAATTTTTGTTGTCGTTGTTGTTGTGGAGATTTGTCAACGCATCAGAAATGAAATCAGAACAAAGTGACAACCAGAGCTGCTTTCTGTCTTCCCAATATGGAAGTGAGGACTTTCATATTAAACTCCTCACTCTATTAAAGTAAATAGGACTGCATCCAATACTTGCATATGGGGAAATGCCCCCACTGCCACACAGCACTCCTGTAGAGGCCCAAAGGGAAACTTAGAAGATTTAGAAGCTGATGGTCTCATTGCAGTTCTCCTGAGGCTATGGGAGCTTCAACTGAATGTGACAGGAAGATATAGCTTGATATCTTATTCATTAGATCCAGAGGTTTAGGGTCCAGGAGTGCATATTCTAGAATCTATAGGATTAAGTGATGATAAGGTTAAGAATGTGCCAGAGTAAGCAATGTTCCCTTGATTCTATAGTTTGAAATGGCTCCATTTGTCCATGTAAGCTGTCATTAAATTCTAATAACTTAGAATTTAAAAAAATTACCAACCGAAATGCATTCACTAGTAATAGATTCAGGGGAATTGTTTGCTGACCTTTCCCCAACACCAACTGCAAGCTAAAGCCCCCAATTTATTTTGTAAGTCATTTCAGTCACTGAGATGCCAGTGGTCTTTCTGCTAAAGGTACTAAAGCCATTAAGAGTTTATTAAACCAAAGGGGTTGAATGGATTTTTCTGTAAATAGCTAAAAAAAAAAATTAAAAAAAAAATCAAGTCTTTAAATCTGCCACCTATGTTAAATTTTTCATTGAATGTAGCTGGATGTTGGGCATCACCAGTTTGACTTCAAGTTGTCAGGGAACACTTGGTGACTTGGTGCTGGACGCAGAACTGTTGAGATGGTAATTATTCCCTCAGAAGTATCAGCAACCATTTATGAGCTCATGTGTGTTCCTAATGGCATGCTTCAACCAATGTATGTCTTGGGTGCTTTCTTCAGAAGTGCTTAATCATTATTTACTGATTTGATTTAATTATACCTTTCAAGTTGAAAAAATAATAGACCAACTGGGCTTTTTTTTTTTTTACTTAGTAAGTGTATAAATAGTCTCGCACTTGTGATGATTTTACTTACTATTTTTTAGTCTTATAATGGTGCAAATGTCACATGCATTCAGTTGGAGTCCTATGTCACATTTCACATTTTGATCTCTTCTTTTCTTTTTTTTTCAGTTTTAAAAATCTATTTGGAACATTAAACATGATAGAAGTAGAAAAAAGTCTCTTATGAAGTCCTCTATGAAAAGAAATTGTGAAAAGTTCATGATTAGACAAAAACCATTCCATCTCCAGGGGAGAATACTCAGAGTAACTGTGGCTTCATAGAATGAATTGGGTAGTGTTCTTTCTGTTACTATTTTGTGGAATAGTTTGAAGAGTATTGGTCTTCTTTGAAGGTCTGATGGAATTCTGCACTAAACCTATCTGGTCCTGGGCTTTTGTTGGTTGGGAGACTTTTACTGACTGCTTCTATTCTTTAGGGGGTTATGGGATTATTTAGATGGTTTATCTGATCCTGATTCAACTTTGGTACCTGGTATCTGTCTAGAAAATTGCCCATTTCATACAGATTTTCCAGTTTTGTTGAATATAGGCTTTTGTAGTAGGATCTGATGATTTTTTTTTTTTAATTTCCTCAGCTTCTGTTGTTATATCTCCCTTTTCATTTCTGCTTTTGTTAATTTGGATACTGTCTCTGTGCCCTCTGGTTAGTCTGGCTAAAGGTTTATCTGTCTTGTTGATTTTCTCAAAGAACCAGTTCCTGGTTTGGATGATTCTTTGTATACTTCTTTCTGTTTCTACTTGGTTGATTTCAGCCCTCAGTTTGATTATTTCCTGCCATCTACTCCTCTTGGGTATATTTGCTTCTTGTACAAGAGCTTTCAGGTGTGCTGTTAAGCTGCTAGTATAAGCTCTCTCCAGTTTCTTTTTGGAGGCATTCAGAGATGAGTTTTCCTCTTAGCACTGCTTTCATTGTGTTCCCATAAGTTTGCATCCAGCACCAAGACACCAAGTGTTCCCTGACAACTTGAAGTCAAACTGGTGATGGCTAACATCCAGCTACATTCAATGAAAAATTTAACATAGGTGCCAGATTTAAAGACTTGATTTTTTTTTTTTTTTTTTTTTTAGCTATTTACAGAAAAATCCATTCAACCCCTTTGGTTTAATAAGTTCTTAATGGCTTTAGTACCTTTAGGAGAAAGACCACTGGCATCTCAGTGACTGAAATGACTTACAAAATAAATTGGGGGCTTTAGCTTGCAGTTGGTGTTGGGGAAAGGTCAGCAAACAATTCCCCTGAATCTATTACTAGTGAATGCATTTCGGTTGGTAATTTTTTTTAAATTCTAAGTTATTAGAATTCTGCATACCCATAAGTTTGGGTATGTTGTGCCTTCATTTTCATTAAATTCTAAAAAGTCTTTAATTT
The DNA here is from genome assembly GCA_964023405.1 of Apodemus agrarius. NCBI lineage: Eukaryota > Metazoa > Chordata > Mammalia > Rodentia > Muridae > Apodemus > Apodemus agrarius. Next base: position 17,388,332 of record OZ030027.1, read on the forward strand.
CTTTATTTCTTCCTTGACCAAGTTATCATTGAGTAGAGCATTGTTCAACTCTCAAGTTTATGTGGGCTTCCTGTTGTTTTGGTTGTTGTTGAAGACCAGTCTTAGTCCGTGGTGATCTGATAGGATGAATGATATTATTTCAATATTCCTGTATCTGTTGAGGCTTGTTTTGTGACCAATTATATGGTCAATTTTGGAGAAGGCACCATGAGGTGATGAGAAGTAGGTATATTCTTTTGTTTTAGGATGAAATGTTCTGTAGATATCTGTTGAATCCATTTGGTCCATATCTTCTGTTAGTTTTAATGTGTTTCTGTGTAGTTTGTGTTTTCATTGATGAGAGTGGAGTGTTGAAGTCTCCCACTATTATTGTGTGAGGTACAATGTGTGCTTTGAGCTTTAGTAGAGTTTCTTTTATGAATGTGGGTACCCTTACATTTGGAGCATAGATGTTCAGAATTGAGAATTCTTCTTGGTATATTTTTCCTTTGATGAGTATGCAGTGTCCTTCTTCATCCTTTTTGATAACTTTTGGTTGAAAGTCAATTTTATCTGATATTAAAATGACTACTAGAGCTTAGTTCTTGGTACCATTTACTTGGAAATTGTTTTCCAGCCCTTTACTCTTATTAGTGTCTTCTGAGGTGAGTTTCCTATATGCAGCAAAATGTTGGGGCCTGTTTACATATCCAGTCTGTTATTCTGTCTTTTTATTGGGTCCATTGATGTTAAGAGATATTAAGGAATAGTGATTGTTGCTTCCTGTTATTTTTGATATTATTTTTATGTTTGTGTGGTTATCTTCTTTTAGGTTTGTTGAAAGAAGATTACTCTCTTGCTTTTTCTGGGGTGAGGTTTCCCTCATTGTGGTGGTATTTTTCATCCATTGTCCTTTGTAGGGCTGGATTTGTAGAAAGATATTATTTAAATTTGTTTTTTGTCATAGAATATCTTGGTTTCTCCGTCAATGGTAACTGAGAGTTTTGCTGGGCTGGCATTTTTGTTCTCTTAGAGTCTGTATGAGATCTGTCCAGGAACTCCTAACTTTCATAGTCTCTGTTGAGAAGTCTGGTGTAATTCTGATAGGTCTGCCTTTTTATGTTTCTTGACCTTTTCTCCTTACTGCTTTTAATATTATTTCTTTGTTTAGTACATTTGGTGTTTTGATTATTATGTGATGGGAAGAAATTTCTTTTCTGGTCCAATCTATTTGGTGTTCTGTAGGCCTCTTATATGTTTATGGGCGTCTCTTTCTTTAGGGTAGGGAAGTTTTCTTCTATAATTTTGTTGAAAATATTTACTGGTCCTTTAAGTTGGGAATCTTCAGTCTCTTCTATACCTATTATCCTTAGGTTTGGTCTTCTCATTGTGTCTTGGATTTCTGGGATGTTTTCGGTTAGGAGGTTTTGGAATTTTTTTTTTTTGATTGCTGTGCCAATGTTTTCTATGGTATCTTTTTGCATCTGAGAATCTCTCTTTTATCTCTTATATTCTATAGGTGATGCTTGTGTCTATGACTCCTGATCTCTTTCCTAGGTTTTCTAGCTCCAGTGTTGTCTCCCTTTGTGATTTCCTTATTGTTTCTATTTCCATTTTTAGATCCTGGATGGTTTTGTTCAATTCCTTCACCTGTTTGGTTGTGCTTTCCTGTAAATTTTTAAAGGGATTTTTGTGTTTCCTCTTTAAGGGCTTCTACCTGTTTAACCTGTGTTTTCCTGTATTTCTTTAAGGAAGTTATTTATATCCATTTTAAAGTTCTCTATCATCATCATGGGATGTGATTTTAAATCAGAGCCTTGCTTTTCTCGTGTGTTGGGGTATCCAGGGCCTACTGTGGTGGGAGAACTGGGATCCCAAGTAGCCTTGGTTTCTGTTGCTTACGTTCTTGCCTTTGCCTCTCACCATCTGGTTATCTGTGGTCTTAGCTGGTCTTGCAGTCTCTGATTGTGGTTTGTGCGTCTCCACTCCTGGGAGATCAGTTCTCTCTAGGAGAAATTTGTGTATGGACAGCTGTGGCACAAGGTTAGCTCTGTGATCTAGAGAGAAACTGGAAGGATCCTGTCTCCAGCTGTCCCTTTGTTCCTGTGTCCTGATGAGCCACGTACCTCTTGGGCCAGGAATTTGAGCAGAAGTAGTAGTGGTCTTATCTGTGCTCATGGGTGAGTCAGGACCCTTGGGAGACCAGCTCTCTTCTGATGGTATTTGGGTGGGGAGTGCCGTTGTATAGGATCAGCTCCAGACCTTTTGATCTTTTCTTGAGCTAACATTTGGTATGATCCTGTCTTGGGATGCTGGGCAGTGGCACGAAGCTGCAGCTCTCAGGCAACCATGTAACCACCACAGGAAGCCACTGCTAGTCTTCTGAATAGCATATGCAGAATGGAGTTGGGTGAGTTTGGTGCATTACATGTATTTTTGACATAGGATAGTTTCAATTTATTATCTATTCATCAGGATATAGCTTATAAGTTGAGGGGCATCTGTTAAACTCTGATTCAGTTACAAACATTAGTCCACCATAGGTTTTTGAGTCCTTGACCACGTACAATTGATCTAGTAGTCCATTCTGAGAACATGTGAATAGGATTACCAGAGCTGCCTGTGACTGGCGATGGGGGAAGCTTTCCTGTCCCGTCTGGAAGAGGGCAGGAGGCTCACAGAGGAGGTTACAAACCCTAGAATCTTTGTGGGATGGTCCCCTTCTCTCTCTCACTGGAAAAGTGCCCCACTTCAGCTGGCATTTGCTGACTACATGCTCATCCTTCTGCCTTATTTTAACAGGTCGCATTTCTCGATGACAAATGTTGACTTGCCTATTTCCGGCTTGCTGCCTCTGCCTCTACAAGAGTCAATTCCCTTAAGCACCTTGGGACATATGGCTAATAATAAGAATTTTGATGTGACTTTCTATTTGACACCTTGTTCCTTATTATTGAGATAATTGTTTTGGAAACTTTTGGGCTGATGTAGGGAGACATAGGGAGTCCTCCCCTTGTTCTGTCTTTTTTGTTTGTTTGTTTGTTTGTTTCTTATTTATAATCATAAATTTAGCTCTGAAATCCAGCTAGTCTTGGGGAGGAATAAGGAAAACATGGGACCCAGAGAAATGAAACTGCAGATACACTATGGGATCCTGAGAGTGATCGTGGGAGGCAGCTCTGCGGAGGGGCAGAAGGAATGGTCTGGCAGTTAAGATAAACAAAAGTCAGCAGTGCCAGAGCAGTCCACATTTAGCTATGGTGGTCTTCCTAGTCTTGCTGTTTCTAGACTGAGTGTTCCATGGGTTCCAAGATGCTCACCCCATTTTTATCTGCCCAATCCCTCCTGTTTGCCCTCTACTAGTTCTTGGCAGTGAGATTAAAACAGCAGCAGCAGCAGCACCACCGTCACCACCATCACTAATACCACCACCACCACTACCACCACCACCACCATCACTAACACCACCACCACCACCACCACCACCACCATCACTAATACCACTACCACCACTACCACCACCACCACCACAACAACCACCACCACCACCACCACCACCATCACTAACACCACTAACACCACCACCATCACCACCACCACCACCACCACCACCACCACCAACAACAACAACAACAACAACAACAACAGCAGCAGCAAACTGGGAAACCTTTATGTTTACTTCAACATTTGCATCTGGACCATGAGATTCAGGATGAAATTCTTGCCCTTCCATTTCTCCCTGTAGATGAACTTGCCATTAGTGGCACTGTGGCACAGGAAGTCACCACCCTGGAACAAGTCTGCAAAAGGAGGAACCATTACAAACAAACCATTGAACTCTGGGGCTCAGGGACACGAGAGTTCTCTGCTTTCTCTGGAACTTTGCAGGCATCTTGAAGGAGAGTTTGCCATCGTCAATATGTGGGAGAACATAGTGGCGTTCACCGTGGCCAATAGCTAGAGGTTATGGGAACGGCCCTCTCTACAAAGCCAGAAAGACTTTCTATGGCAGAGAGACTATGACCATATAGGAAAATTTGACAACTAGTTGCCTTTAAGCTATTTGTACACATTTCAGTTCCTCACTGTGTGTGCTAATCTCCCTTGAACTTTTTTATAGGTTTTGTGTGCACTTTATATTTATTTAATAGCCGGGCAGTGGTGGCACACGCCTGTAATCCCAGCACTTGGGAGGCAGAGGCAGGTGGATTTCTGAGTTCGAGGCCAGCCTGGTCTACAGAGTGAGTTCCAGGACAGCCCGAACTACACAGAGAAACCCTGTCTCAAAAAACCAAAAATAAATAAATAAATAAATAAATAAATAAATAAATTTAATAATTTTGCAATTGCCAGTCTATTGATGACTATTGTAGGTACTAGGGAAATTAAAGTAAATGAAGCTGATTTAAAAAAAAATATGGCTGTGTTGGTTAGTAGATATTATAGGGATGAGGTGTGGGATTCAGGAAATGTGAAGGGGGTTCTGGTAAAGATATGGAGAAGTGAAAAGCCCAAGGCAAAATAAATCTGGAGATCAGTTGGACACTGAAATTAAAGAAGCAGCAATATTCCAGATTCTTTGATTTCTAATTTGTATGCATGAGGGCTGGAACATGCAGTCTGTGGCTTACAGAATATAACCAGCACCTCACTTTCAGCCCATGGTAGCTGGGAGATCATGAGTTCTGTTCGAGACATAATAGATGTAAAACATCTTTGAAATAACCAAGCACAAGTATCAAGTAATTCCTTGGTTATGAAACTATGAAACTAAAAAGAGAGTTTTGAGCTGGAAATGTAAGTTATGAATTATGCATGTGAGGAGAGGAAGCAAATCTTTGGGTTTGATGAGATTTCCACGAGAGAGCATGGGTTGAGAGGGACGAGAGTTGGATTTCGTCCAGCACATATTCACTTTCGTCTTCAGCATTCTTACTTCTTAAAAACTTTTGCTCATTTCTAGAGATGCATTTTATGTATATGATGAGTGTTTTGCCTGCATGTGTGTCTGTGCCCTTGGAATTGAGAGAGGGAGTCAAGTCCTCTAGAACTGGAGTTATGGATGGTTTCTCATGAGCCACATTGTGGGTGCTAGGAATTGAACGCAGGTCCTCCATAAGTAATCTTCACCACTGAGCCATTGCCCTAGCCGCCCCCCCCCATTATTATTACTATCCTGTTTCCATTTGTGCTGGGTTTGACATGTGACTCATTTCGGCCAATGAGGTGTTAGATGTCACACAAACATGAGCTTGAAATAAACTTCCAGTTTAGCACTCTTTCCTTTAATCTTGAAAAATTCCTGAGTCTGACAGCCATTGAATTGAGGAAGAATTGCTAAATTTGACTCATTTCAAAGGCTGGGGTCAAGTCCGAGTATACACACACACACACACACACACACACACACATACATACACACATACATACATATATATACGTATGTATGTATACGTGTATATATACGTATATATATACGTATATATATACGTATATATATGTATGTATCAGCCAAAGTCTGACTCACATATAGACCAGTATAGGAGAAATGTTAACTTTTCTATGTTCCAAAGATGTCACGTTCTATTGTTTTGTGGCATTGTTAGAATGGCTGACTGATGCGAGGGGCCTGGGATCTAGGAGTAAAGAAAGCAAGCTACAAGTTTTCATTGAATGAAATTTAAGTTCCCACTACATACGAATTAAGGGTAGCATTTCTGTCTGGCCTGCAATTATGTTTGCTAAACCCAACATAACGGCTCGGCCGAATACTTGGTGTCCGTATCTACCTGTATGAACAAAGTTGAGTTCAGGTATGATTGTTTCTCATGGGTGTCTATAAATCACATATATAGTCTTAACAATGTTGCTTCCCAGCAGCATGCCCTCAAATAAAGAGAAGATTTTAAAAGAATCCTGGAAGTAGCCTTCCAAACATCAACAAATGCGCCCCTTCCTCCCCCTCCCCCTCCCCCCTCCCAGTGTCTTTTCATTGCACGTTGTAAAGAAATGCTTAAGGAAATTGATGCTCTATTGAAACCCTGTGTGAATATTTTAGAGCATATTTTATTGTTGTTGTTACAGCGCATTTTGAGCGAACACATTTTAAAGTTTTAAAAGGAGGTTATTAGAAGCGGCAGGCATGCATGCCTGTGAATAACGCGTCAGAGGAACGAAGACAGACAATCCGAGCGGTGGCTCTTTGGGCTACTAACATTTTCATAAGAGCCCTGATTAGCTGTGAGGCAATTGTGAGACTTGATGAGTTACAGTCCAAGAAAGAAAAATAGTTTCTCTCATTTAGCAGCTGTGGAATCTTGTGGTAATTACTGGAACATTCCTTTTCAGTAAATGTAAAGTTTGCTTTTTTTCTTTTTTTCTTTTTTTTTAATGTCACAGTAGAATGCTTAATCTGAAGTACATATTTTAACTTGGTCTTATTTACAACATTCTTCTTTGGTATAACTCTAAATTACAGTTCAGAAACTGGATTTACAGGTTTTTGCCTCTAAATAGATTTAAAAAACAAAAAACAAAAAACAAAAAAACAAAAAACAAAAAAAAAAACAACCAACCAGCCTGCACTGACCATAGGTGTCAGCTTTTGCTTATTATTTAAGATTTTATTTTTCTCTGAAGGTACTGTCTTAGTCTGTGTACACATTAAAACTTTGTGTCTCCGTGTGTGTGTGTGTGTGTGTGTGTGTGTGTGTGTGTGTGTGCGCGCGCGCGCGCTAAGTGCGGGCGCCCAGCATTTACAAGGGGCATGCTAAATTACACCTTGTCTCCTTTAACCACAGTGTGAAATTCTGAAGCATAAACAGCAGCAGAAGAGAGAAGAGCAGCTTGAGAGAAAAACGGAGAGACAACAATGTCCCTCTCTGCCTACAGCTGTTCCCTCCGAGCTCTCCCAGAGATCACTGGAACCCGGTCCTCCCTCTCAGCCCCTTGCCCGCACCCCGCCTGTAAGGTAAAGGGTAACCACCATCAGTTTTGAGACTAGAGTTGCCAAAATAACAAAGCTTACTGGAGTGGATAATTTCTCACAGAAACGGACAGTCACTACAAACAAAAATCTGCCTTCCTTCTCCCTTGTCCTACTCGGTCCTGGGGAAAACAAGCCTACCCTCAGGAGAACCTTCACCTTTTGGCCTCCGAGTAACACAAATAACAGTGCTGTCTTGTCTTGGGAATATTTTCCTAGCACCTCCCTTCTGTCTTGATCACCCAGCTCTGTGCATGCAGATGCATATCTTTTTGACTCTCTATTTCGTTCAGGATTCAAAAAAACAAGCATTTGTTTGCCTGAAAAATTTCCACACGGACATGGTCTGAAAAAAAAAAAGAAGAAGAAAAATAGACGGCATACCCTTAAAATTTTCTCCTTCACCTCACTGTATGCCTAAATGCCTCCAGACTTCCCAATAGCAGAGGAGTTACAAGAAATGGAGGAGGGAAGGAAGGTGGGGAGGAGGGAGGGAAGGTGGAAGGAGGAGGGAGTGTGATGGATCATAGTACCATCTCATTTAATTGAAGGGAAAAATATGCATCCCACAAACACACCCCGTCCTTTATTCGCCACACCCTGCCCCCCAAAATAAAATCAAACAACAGCATAACAACCAAATTTAAAACAAAGCAAAACAAAACAAAACCATAGAACCTTTGCTGCTCAGAAGGCCAAGAGAGTTACTTGCTGGTTTAAAAAAAAAAAAAAATCTTTCAGATTAAAGAGATTTCAAAGACATTTGCAGTCTAACCAAACAATGAGAAACAGGGCTATCTAGCCAGGCATGGTCACTGCCATCTCAGATTTAGTACAGTTTGATGGTAATTAGCAGAGAGAGGCTGGAGATGGTTTCAGTGAAGAAGAAATACCCCGCCACAGTGTCTCCCTCACTTCTGTTTATGATAGCCTCTTTATTGATTATTTTACATAATAACTTCATCTGTTTGGGATGGCTTGTTGGTAGGGAAACATTTCTCAAGTCTTGGATTTTCTCAATTCGTAAGCCTTGCGGAATGCTTTTCCGAGGGCAGGAACTTCCTCCCGGAGTTCTTTTTTTCTTAGACTATTAGGAGGGTCTCAGCTTGGTAAACACTGAGGTCAGCCCAGTGTCTGAGCCCTCTGCTCTCCCATCACACTGACTTGGTATACTTTTTTGCTGCCCTACTTGACTAATTTTCAAACAGATTGGAAAAAATGTGCTCACCAAAGGGACAATGATTAACAAAATCTGTAAATTGACATTGCACTTGCTAATCAGTAGCTCGGAAGACACGGCTAAATCTACAGCTGATAGTCCAGGAAGAAAGCACATGTGCAGAAGAGCCTCTTTAGACCAAACTGTTTTCCAGATCTGTAGATTTTTTTCTTCCTTCCTTTCCCCACACTATTCTACTTAAACACACACACACACACACACACACACACACCACACACACACACACACAAAGAAATAAAACAAAACAAAACAAAACCGAAAACCCAAACAACAAACGCCAAGCTGACAGACTCTACTAATTAGGAAATGTATTTCCCAGATTGATTTCTTCTTGAATTCTACACGTGAATCTTTAAAGTTTCTTCTCACTGACTCCTGGGGTTTACCCTGCCAGGGTGGTGTTCTGGCTTAGACCTGAAAACCACCTGCCCTGACTCAGTACCTTAACAGCCGTGTGTGGCCGATGTGTTCGTACCTGAGTCTTATCTCCTGTCAAATTGGGTTTCATAAAACATAGAACGATACAATTTGAGGGTAGGGGGAAATGGCTCAGGAACGTGCAGCCTCACAAGTCTAAGGACCTGAATTCAAATCCTCCCCATTCACATAAAAGCTGGCCTTTGCTAATCCCAGCATTTGTAGTTGGAGGAAGGAAGGGTGTAGAGACAGGATTATTCCTGGGACTTCGCTGGATAGCCAGTGTAGTCAAATCAGTGAACCCCAGGTTCACTAAAAGACTGTCTCAGAAAAAAAAAAAAAAAAAAAAGGCAGAGAATGATTATAGACCCTCAGTGTTGACCTCAGGTTTTCACACATTTGCATATACACACTAAATACACTCACACTATACTGTAAAGTTAATAGGCTCATTATGAAGACAGAATGGGAAAATCAAAGTTAGGGTCTTTTACTTCTATCTCCTAATAAAGAATAACTTTAAAAAAAATGTAGACTGTTAAGTTATTGTTGTTGGTTTTTTAATTCCTCAAACTAAAAGCAAATTGCCAGACGTTGCAATCATGGCTGCTTCAACTCATCTATGCTAGTTACTTCATGTCAGCTGGGAGGCAACGGGCGAGCCTGTGTGTCTCCATGGCAGCCTGTTGTCTGTGGATGTTATCATTGGAATTCAGACTTGGAAAGAAAAAGGCTAAGAGAAGTTCTATAGATCACAGAGAGATTAGACCAAATGCCCTGGGGGAAAGTATACATTTGCCACTGTGGTGCTGTCTGGTACTAATATTATGGCTAGTTTTTCCTCCTTCGTTTTTTTAAGTTGGAGTTTACGAATTATTGGATGCATAGGTATACTTCAGGGACATAGAAATAACTGCTGGCCTTATTAATCTGAAACAAATGGGATCCCAAACCAAACTGTAGATATTGAGGTTGTAAATTGCACTTCAGACGCATGGGTCATTCCATCACTGGCATTCCTTAAAATGTCTGTATTCTCTTTACTGTGGGCCAAGCACAGCAGCCATATTATCAAAGCAACAGAGGAACATGGGTTGTTTCCATAGACTGTTTTGGGGGGGGGGAGGTATTGCAGGAGCCCCTGAAGGGTGTCCAGATCCCTGTGGGGTGTTGTGAAGACAAAGGGCACCTAAAACAAGGAACCAGGGTAACCAGGGTTACAAAGGAAAGAGAAAGAGAAAGAGAAGAGAAGGGGGGAGGGGCAGAGAGATATAGCAGAAACTAGAGACTTGGTAGCTGGAAAAGGAGTCACGGCAGAGTTTCTAATGAACGGGGGGAATGTGGCAATATTTGTAGGTTTCCAGAGCAAAGTTGGAAATGGAGGAAGGTTAAGGGTAGAGGGGGGCTTAGAGGCAAAACTGAAGGACAAATATCCCCACAGTCTGATGCTGACAGCAGTAAGGTTAGATGTGGGGATAAAAGTAGGGGTGTCATCATTGACTTCTATTTTTACTTGAGGGTAAAAAGTTGTTTATTTACCTAGAATCTTTACATGGCGAGAAGGAAGAAGAAAAAGGAATTTTGTAATTAAATGCCCGTTAACTCTTTATCTAGAAGGAATTAGCTTCCGATGGCCTCTTCTCCTGTCTCTGTTGTGCAAGGGCTGCTTTGTGAGGATGTCAGCTGGTGGAAACATTTTACTTTACAAAACTCTCCGTGCTTTAAACACTTGTGTACACACACGCTGGGGACATCCTTGATATCATCAAATATTTGATTTCCTGTGAGGCTAACGTTTTTTTTTTTTTCATATTTTTATTTCTGCCCTTTGTTCAGTTGTCAGTTTGTCATTTGAAATTTTTTTCTTTTCTTTTGTTTGTTTCTTTCTTTCTATTTTTTTTTTAAGCTAAAATCCAAGATCAAGAGCCTCTGAGATCTGAGATGCTGTGATCTAGTGTAGATACACGTAGGGGGAGCAGAGGAGAAATACCCACAGTAGAGAAAGAGTCGTGGAAATACAGATGCTAACACTGGAAAGGGCTGTGGGTAGAGCCAATACCGTGGGGATCAGCCTGAGATTCAACTCCCCGTGGGTACTCAGCCACTATCCTACTTCTGGAGATGCTCACTGCATCTTGAAGCTGCCCTCTCCATTAAAACTGTACAAATGACCTTATTTTATTTTAATCATATGTATGTGTGTGCTAAAGTGTCTTTTATTTGCCTTATTTGTTTGTTGTCTCCGAGGCTTACTTCCTCCAATCCTGGAAGCTTCCAGCCCTCTGTACAATCTAATCCAGTCCTAGAATGTTTTCAGCGTCAGAGACTTACTGCTGAATAAGCTCACCTTTTCTAGCGCTTTCTGAACTCTGGACTCTTTCCCAGCTTCTGACTGGATTGTTCTGTGTGGCCTCAAACTAACTATCAACCTGTTCTAATCTTATGGCTCCTTCTCATTCTCTGGCTTGTTTTGTCTTCACCTGTGGCTCTCTCTCTCTCTCTCTCTCTCTCTCTCTCTCTCTCTCTCTCTCTCTCTCTCTCTCTCTCTGCCTCTGAACAACTGTCTCAGTAAAATCCTCTGTCTGCCCCTCCTGCTCCCACCTCTCTCTGCTGCTCTCTCTTAAGTATCTTCTGTTTTCCCTCTTTTCATGAGAGTTGGAAATATCCTGTTCTGTCAAATCTTTCCCTGATTTGTAATTTTGCCACTCGATTGGACATCACTTTCATATACTGTTGCTTCTTTCTACAAACTAACTTCGCCGTCATTGTTTGGAATTGAAAGTGTGTGTTAAGGGCGTGTCTGTATTCCATCTAGAAGGAGTAAGGTGTGTGCTAAGGGTTGAACCACATCATAACTAGAAACAGGGTTTTTTCTAGTAAACAACACTGTTGGGGGCTAGCTCCAATGTTTTTGAATTAATCCAGCCCCCAAATCAGGAATCTCCATGTCCAGACACTGAAGGTCCTTGTCCCCAATTGGTTTTTGATCCATCAATAAGGAGCCAACAACCAGTGATTGTGCAGGTAACTGTGGAGGGACCTTGAGGTTGGTGCAGGCTAGAAACTGGGGAGAGGAAGGAGCTAGTGGATCACCATGACTTGGAAGAGAAGGATGGGATGTAGGAGCTGCAGGAGAAAAAGCCAACCAGCCATGTAAGAATTGGGTAAGTGGTCACTGGCCACTTCCCCAATTGGGCCTGGGGTAGTAGGGGAAGATTTTTGAGTGCCCAGCCTTTGTGCAAGCCAAGGCATTTTAAAATTAATGTGTGTGTGTGTGTGTGTGTGTGTGTGTGTGTGTGTTTCATTTGCAAATCCAGAAGATAGCTCCTGGGTGGGGGTGTGTGCTTGCGACATACCAGGAGTCAAAAAAGTTTACTGCTACACAACACAATCTCAGGTTTCACAGTGTGATCAAATATCCTGCAACACACACGTGTGTGTGTGTGTGTGTGTGTGTGTGTGTGTGTGTTTGTCTGTATACTGGTATACTGATATGTACATGTTAGGTGTCTTTGGAGCTAGAACAGGGCAACCGCCCTGGAGTTAGAGTTACAGGTAGTTGTTAGCCACCTGAAGTAGGAACTCAGGTCCTCTGAGCAGTCTTTACAGCGAGTGCTTCTATTTTATCTTGAATCCCACCAAATACATTTAAGCGAAGAGCTAGCAAGTGTTAATATATAGACGAATAGAGAACTTCTTATGTGCCCAGTGTATTTTTGAGAACCTTACATGTATTAAATTAATGATTAAAAAAAAAAAAAGTCCAGAAAGTAGTAAGTATTTCTATCTTACAGTTGAGGAATAGGATACTTGGAGAGGTTATATACATGCTCCATTATCAAATGCTGGCCCCACAGGATAGAGCAAAGGACTTCCCAAACCTTCTTTAGAATCTCAGTTTTAGCTTCTGCAGCTTTCTCTACGGGTCTGCCTTTCGCCAGAGAATGGTCTGTTTGACTGTGTGGTTAGTTTTAATTGCTAGTGTGCCACACCTTACAATCACCCCGGAAGAGAAGCTTGATGGGGGATTATTTATCTTATTTTGGCCTTTAGGTACATCTGTTGGTGATTGTTACGATTGCCTTCATTGGGGTGGAAGAACCCAGTCTGCCGGTGGGCAGCTCCTTCTGGTAGCAGGCTTTTGCCTAATCCCAAGTGGTCAGGCCTGAACATATGCACCTTCAAGCAAAGCTAAATGGATTCAGTAGGCTACATATATATGATATATATGTAAGAATATATATTTACACACTTTTTTTTTTTTTTGGTTAGTTTTAGCCTTCACTTTTCTAGGTGAGTCAATCTGCCCTGTTGCTGCCGCTGATTAGATATTAAATTCACCTTCTTTGGGCTTTTATTGTGGATGAAGACTAGCAACTCTCAAGGAATCCTCCAGGCCTTACACCTCGGGTTGGGACTGCTGAGGCTTTCAGCCTATGGACTGTGGACCAGTTTTTCCATCAAGAGTCAACCACTGCCGAGCTACTTGAACCGTATTGTTAAGCCACTATAATCCATCTCTCTTAACAGGTACACGGTCGTGTGCCCCCACCCTGCTCCATGAAAGGGATGTTCAGCAGCCAATGGTCTCAATTGTGACCCACATATTGAGAACCTCTATGGTAGAGGTAGCCAAGAAAGAGGAAACAGGTCATGACCTAACTCATGTTGTCTGCAGTAGCTGATATTGACTTGTACAAAATGATGAGATATTTCCTGGTGGTTGAACCTGATCTTGATGGGCCTTGGAAAGGAAAGAATCAAAAACAGTAGGAGGAAGTAGGAGAGAATTTGCTCCCACTACAGAGGAGACTCCCTGTTCACTTACACAGAGAAATATGTGACCACGGTGAGTTATGTTCACTGGTTCTCACAGTGATTCCAGGTAGATGGTATATAATGTAGATAAACAAAACTTATAAATGTTTACTGGAAATGAAGAAGGAGTGGGGACAAGGTAAGAGCCAGGTATGTAATCCAAAAGCCAACAGTGCTGTTTCTATCAATCTGCACATATCTATGGCTATGAAAAAGCCAGGTAGAGTGGACGTTTGTTCAGGAGTTAGCTGTGAGTTGTTTCTCACTGCTTGGTTACTTGGAGGTAGTTTATGTCCTGAGGAGAAAGACATCATTTCGTAATTGCAGACACCTCTGAGGAAGCCAGGTTTAGAGGGTAAAGTGGACAGAAGGATCTCTATAACAGCAGCCAGTGGGGCTGTGCTTCCAGAGGGGGAAATGGGCCTGTTCTATTGTATTTTCTTTGGAAAACATTTTATATGCTTTTTGTTTGCAGATTTCCCTGTGTGATACTCTGTGTGAGCATATGTGACGTATATACACGTGTGTTAGCGTATGTGTATGCGATTATGCTCAGACTAGAAAAGGGTGTTCGGTGTTCTGCCTTATCATAGCCCAACAACTCCCCTTGAGTCAGGATCTCTCCCTGGATCTCTCCCTAGATTGGCAGCCAGAGATCCTCAGCAATCCTACTGCCTCTACTGACCTATCCGGGCGCCACCCCCCCCACCCCCCACCCCCCACCCCCCACCTCCCTACCCCCCACCTCCCATCCCCCCACCCCCCTACCCCCACCCCCCACCCTCACCCTCACCCCCATCCCCCCATTCCAACCCTCCCACCCCCTTTCTTTTCTCTCCCTAGCTCTACACTTGCTAATTTTCATATTTTATGTCTTTGTCCTTTTCTTCATCTGCTCACATACTTGCCACCATCACAGATCTTGAGTTGAGAACAGCAAACAAAATTATGTCGAGCAGTGGTTCTCAACCTTTCTAATGCTACAGCTCTTTAAGACACTTCCTCATGTGGTGGTGACCCCCCAACCATAAAATTATTTCGTTATTACTTTATTTCTGTAATTTTGCTGTCGTTATTAATTTAGTTGTATTGTAAACATCTGATCTGCAGGATATCTCTCATGTGCCCCGAGTGAAAGGGTTGTTCAGCACCCAAAGGTCTCAATTGTGACCCACAGATTGAGAACCTCTATTGTAGAGGTAGCCAAGAAAGAGGAAACAGGTCATGACCTAACGCATGTTGTCTGCAGTAGCAGAAATGATGAGATATTTCTTGGTGGCTGGACCTGGTTTTGATGGGCCTCAGAAAGGAAAGAATCGTAAATAGTAGGAGGAAGTAGGGGGAAATTTGCTCCTGCCACAGAGGAGACTCCCTGTTCACGTACACAAAGAAATATGTGACCACAGGTGATAACCTGGTGACATTATATTTTGAGTCATGGTCTTCTCAACCCTTAGGTACATCCCTTCTCACACGTCCTAGGAAAACTCCTCCCATTCTTCCCTGTGGGTGAAAAAAGACGTGATAGTCTCACCCAAATACAATGTCTAGCATATTTCAACTCAGTTCAGCAAACATCTGTTGAGCACCTACTGTACACAGAATAAGGAAAGGTTGAATTGCAAGTACTGTAAGCCAGGCTTATTTTGTTAGGAGCTATAACGTCAAGAAACACACAAAGTCATACTTAAAGGAGGAATAAATAAATCTGGAGGAAAGAGAGGGGCATAATGGTATTGTGGGAACTTAAGTATTGTGGTTTTTGTTTTAAGGTTGAAATTGCTTCCTGAGTTTTGAATTTCATGTGCATTCTAAACAGCAACAAAAACTGAATGCTCCCCAAAATCATGATCAGAAAATACAGAGAAAATTTGTAGATGGGTCGGTATTGAAAGAATAATTTATTTTGTATAATGTAAAAGATTTATTTATTTTATTTTTTATGTGTGTACATTGTGTGTGTGTGTGTGTGTGTGTGTGTGTGTGTGTGTGTATCTGCAACACATATATGCAATGCTCCAAGTAGCCACAATAGGGCATTGGATCTCTAGATTTTGGAGTTACAGACAGTTGTGAGTTGCCATGTGGGTGCTGGGATTTAAACCAGGTCTCCTGGAAAAGCAGCCAGTGCTCTAAACTGCTGAGTCATCTCTCCAGCCCAGAAAGCATTTTAAATAAGGCTATGAAACATGTTAGGGTCTTCTCTCTGCAGGATGAAACTTGGTTCTGTAGGAAAAGAGATAATTACTGATGGAATTCAGATAGTGATAACAACACAGATAGTTATGCACACAGCTGAATGCATTCACAGCTATGCAGTGTGTGTGTATGTGTGTGTGTGTGTGTGTGTGTGTGTGTGTGTGTGGTATAGTGAGGTTGGAGGCAGGAAGACCACTCCAGGAAGAAGAGAGGGAATAAGAAACAAAATCATTGAGGGGGACAAGAAAAATGCCTGGATGGTTATGAGCATTGGCTGCTCTTTCAGGGGACTTGGTCCAATTCTCTGCACCCACAGGGCAGCTCACAACTGGGGAGAGAGGGAGAGGAGGAGGGAGAAGGGGGGGAGGGAGGAGAGCGAGAGTGAGTGAGAGAGCAGAAAGCAAGAAGGAGAGGGGGAGGGGGAGAGCGAGAGGAGGGAGGGGCACAGAGGAGAGGGGAGGGGAGGGGACAGGAGGGGAGGGGAGGGGACAGAACAGGAGGGGAGGGCAGGGGAGGGGAGGGGGAGATATCTTGGTGAGAGTTGCAGGTGAGCTCAAGGAGTAGGGAAACATGGAGCCTGGAGACCTCACTTAGAATGTTGGGCTTACCAGGGATCGGGATCAGCCAAGGCTTTGGGAGAAGCTATTACATTTCTCTGTGCCTCTGTTCCCTTCCTTGTACACCAAGGATCAAAACAGCAGTCATTTCATAAAAGGATTAAGGATTAAGTGAATTAACAGGTGGCAAGCCGCTGAGCACTGTACCTTGCAGAGGAAGCGCTTAGTGGTGTTGTGTATCATTAAGGAGGCATTGGTAAAGAAAGACAATAAGAAGCGAATTCGAAAGTTATCCTACTATATAATTATGTCATTATTTATTACGGAGTTATTTTCATCTATTTGGCTATTAAACACAATTTTGTCATTTAGAAAGCAAAGCAAGAAATCAAGTTGTTGCCATAGCACTCGTTATATTGCATTTATTTTAGACGAGTAATTTCTTCTAGATTGTGTCTCAGACACTATGCTAGGTTGCCATGTCATATGAACAGTTTAAAACGGAGATTGAACATGTGACAGCGGAGTTACGTGGCCAGTGTAGATGGTCACTGAGTCGAGTCGAATAGTTATATCTACCATATCTACCCATATCTACCAATCTATATTTATGCAATATAAACACATACCTTTCTGGGATTTTTTTTTCTTTTTAAATAATACTCAGCTTAGGGGAAACTGACAATCTTTTGTGGATGAAGCCATGTCACCTACATAAACTTTGGAAAGTATGAAAGCTGTATTAATTGAAAATTATACCGATGGCTTCAGTGAGCCCTAGATGTTTCTTTCTTCGTTCACATCTAGAATTCTTATTGCTTCCAGATAGAGTAAGCTCACCTCATCTGAGACTTGGGAACTTCAAACAGTGATGGGGGGGGGAACTGTGTGTCCTCCCCGGATGCCCCCCCTCCTTCTGGTTCTCTATCCTGGATTCTGGGGGGAAGAAAAGTCATAAATCAAAATGAGGCTAGATAAAGGCAAATCAAGGGAAGGCCTCTTTGTCAGGGACAAGAAAAAGTAGGGAAAATAAGGAGATAACCAATTCTCCTTTGCCGTTTCCTGTGCAGTCCGAGTTTGAAGTGGACTTATCTCTGGTCTCAACCACACTGAAAATGTGAAGGTCATGATAACAAAGATATCTGCAGGCACTATCTAACTGTCAAATGTTTAGTTTGATGTACCAGGGACTTTACTAACACTCTCGAGTCTTAGAAAGAAGCCGGAGGTGTCTGTGAAATGGGAAATGCTTTCTGTGGACAGCCCAAGCCCCTCTTTGCAAAAACAGGAATGTAGGGCAGGGTGTCCTTGCTTCTCAGGACCTGTCAGCTCTCTCCCTGGCGTTAACCTTCCTGTTCCAGAGGCTTCTCTTCAGCAGTGCATTCTCACATCTTTGTTGGGGGAGGGGGGTGGGGGCTCCGAGGTTTCTCTTTCACCCTAACTAAGCAGGCTTTGACTCAGTCGAGATACGTTCACAGATAAAGCGATTATGGCATTGAAGATAAGTCTTTGGTGCCATTTCCTCAGTGCTGCCGGGAAAGAGTGAGATGAAGGAACACATAGCCTTTAGAAGGTGTGGATTAATAGTTACTAGCTGAGGAATGTCTTTAGGAAATGCTGTGAAGTCGGAAAGACTTGTAGTAACCATTCTGTGTAGTGCGTGACGGCTATTTGGGAACCAAAGCGAGTTAATCTACACCACACAAGAGCATCTAAGAGGTCCAGGCAAGACTCACAGAAATTGATTTGGATGTGTTCCGCCGTGTTCAAGTGTTAGGACTTTAATTCTTCAAAAGGGCAGGATTAAGAGGTGGAGCCAAGTATGGGATGTTTGAGTCACAGGAATGGGGCCCTTATGGCTAGACTCATGCAAGTTCTCACTCTTGAGGGCCTGACCCACCATCGTGTTCTCAGTCTTCTCCGTGTATCCACACTCCTTTCTGGGTTTTTCTTATTCTTTTGTTTTGATGGGTTTTTTTTTTCTGTTTTTGTTTTGTTTTTTGCTTTTTGTTTTTCCGCCATGGAGCTGAATGAAGGAAGCACTACCAAAAAAGAGCTGGTCGGGTAGAACCGTGGTCTTGGGCTTCTAATATCCATTATAGAAACACAATGTTAAGCAAACCCATTTTTCTTTAAAAGTCAGCCAGTCTCAGCTACTCCACTTTCCCTACAAAAAGCAGACTAAGACGTGGGGTTTCTAAACTCCGTAGGAGCCTGTATATATGAGCATATTTAACTTTTTTTCTATCAATGAAAGCCTTCTAAAATGTCATAATAAGAAAGACATTGAACCGTGATAGGAACGAAAATAATGCAGCGTCCCCAGAGACCTCTGTGAACTATGGCTTCCTGAATTCTCTTCTTGTACACACACAAAAAAAAGCCTCGAGTAGCAGCCATCTATTTCCCCCAATAAAGATCCAGGCCTGTGGCAGACTAAACCAAATGCAGAAAGGGAGAAGTTGAAGAGACCCCGCCCTCTTTTTCCATGGGCCCACCTGCTTACTGCACACACCATTTTTTTCTCCCAGCTTCCTGCCAACATCCTTTTAGCAGAAAGGAAGAGAAGAGTGGGTTGAAATTACACCTGGAGGACTAGTCCTTTCCTCTCCAAGCGGCCCTGGCAACCGCTGGGTGGAGGTGGCGCCTGTTGGAAGAACCCGTGCTGAGCGCACACACCCCGCTCTGTCCTAACTGCCTTCCAGCAGGTGTCTCAATATCAGGCTTAGCTGCTGCCCTCCTCCTCCTCCTCTCTGGTTGTCTATGACCAGAGACCTGCTTTCTTGTCCTCGGCACACTCTTTCTGTCAAACGGACTTACAAAAACTGACACCCACCAAAAGGAGCAGTTGCCCTTACACAAGAGACGATGAGGAAATGAGAAGGCTCCCATGTATGTGTGCTCATCAACTGACATCTGGGAGCGCCATGGAGAAGAGACACAACAGGCCCCATTAGACCGCTTACAACGGTGATATAGTGCTAGTCAGAGGAGAAAAGAAATCCTTACTGGGGTGTAACAAAGTGTGGGAAACTCTAGAATTTCACTGATTTCCCCATTGATAAAAATTACAGGAGTCTATTTACCCCCTGTTCAGGGCCCCCTTTATTCACGATCTGAATTGTGAAAAGTAAGAAACCCAACTTTCTCAGACTTTACATTGTACTAATTGTTGTGTGGGACGCTGTCATTTGAGAGGGTACCCTGGCATCTCTCTCCTGAAGGACTTTGCAGCTAGCAAGTGCCCTGTCACCACCTCTCTCCTGTGAGGAGGCATAGGCACAACGCTTGATTCTTTCATTCCCACCCACCGACTTGTGTTTTGGGAGCTATGTGGCATTTGCTTTACGGTCTCACCTTCTTTCAGTGGGGACACCCCTCTTCCCCATTATCTTCAGGAGGCACATTTCCATGTCAAAGCCCTCCCCTTGAAGAGAAGGCTTCTTGTTCTTCTCACCTCTTTCTTATTTGTGCCCAACTCACCTTAACTCCATCCTTCCCAGTCCTGTTTCACAACAGCGCTTGCAGGAAATTAGAACCTGATTTAGAAATAGAAGGCGCGGGAGGAGAGAGCCATCTTCTCTTGGTTCAGGATTAAGTGCAGTTTAATTGCCCTTGAAAAGTATCAACTAGTTACTGTTTACTTATCTGGCAATGAACATAGGAATAAGAATCATTATTTGGTGCAAGTGTAAATTCTCTCAAAGAAAAATGAAAATGCTAAGACCACTGTACAAAGCCAGGCAAATCCCTATGAGACGAATGAAAGCAATTACATCAAAGGAGCAGGTGTAGGTTAACCTGTCTTAAGTCTACAGACTGCCTGGGATATATTCATCTAGCCAAATGAGTGTGTAACTTCATCAGGCGCTAGGCTTGGGGAAGCCCGGGGGCCCATTATTACTTTCACGCTTTGGGCAGAACTTTGGAACATATTTCTACTTAGTTCTTTATAAATTACCACAATTAGAAGGCAGCCGTCCCAGGGCTTCCTTTGAAAATTCTGTGGGAATTTGACCAGCACTGCTTGAATCAAATGAAGAGTTTTTCCTTTATGTTGTAAGGAACTCACGAAGACTCCTCATTGGCTATCTACACATGAGGATCTCAAGTCCAGATCTGAACTTGTTGAACAAGTGGAACAGAGCTTTGGGTTGACTAAGTAAAAGTATCCACTGAGTCTGAAGAAAACTCATGGTCTTTGTTCTTCTCTATTTACTTCTCTTGTCTGAGGAATACTCTTTCCTCTTCCATGTAAGACCTGAGTCAGCCTAAAATAACGGAGAGTTTAGAGTTTTGCACATGATCCCCTTCTGGAATGCTTTTCTTTCATTGCTCCTGGCTGACTTCCATCTGGCTAAGTCTTATTGTACAGTTAACTCGTGAGTCCTCAACAACTCTGTGAAAGGTACCTTCCAGGTACTGTTACATCTGGCAGGGTGAACAAATAAAACAATAATGAAAAAGAAACAAAGTTTCAGAAAACCTGCCAATCCTTTATCTCTGTCACATCTCATTTCTCCCACCCTACCCTTTTTAATCTGGTATTTAGAAGTACAACTATCCCCTTGTCTTAGATTTTTTTTAAAACATTGGTCCATTTCTCTCTGCAACCACAACAAAAACCCAGGGAAAATTAACGAGTCTGTACTGATTAGGACTTAAGTGTCTCGTATATAAGGTAATTAAGGAAACAGAAAATTGTCTCCTTAGGGAGGTCAACCCAGAGCGTTCCTTTCTAAAGGCACACAGAAGTACGTAGAAATTTGGTTTTCAGATAGATTGTTTTTAGTAGTTCAAGCAAAACATCTAACAGCATTCTCTACAGCAATCTGTGAGCATGTCTGGGCTGTATCATCTGTGCAGGGTGTGGTGGTTTGAATATGCTTGGCCCTGGGAGTGACACTATTAGGAGGTGTGCGGCCTTGTTAGAGGAAGCCTGTCGCTGTGGGGTTGGGCTTTGAGACCCTCCTCCTAGCTTCCTTGAAGATAGTTTCTCCTGGCTGCAGTTGGATTAGATGTAGAATTCTCAGCTCCTCCTCTGGCACCACGTCTACCTGTAGGCTGCCATTCTTCATGCCATGAGGATAATAGACGGAACCTCTGAAACTGTAACCCAGCCCCAGTTAAACATTTTCATGTATAATAGTTGCCTAGGTCATGCTGTCTCTTCACAGCAGTGGATATCCTAACTAAGAAACAGGGCCTCACATTCCAGCTCTTGGCAGAGCCGAGTTCTAATCCGGGGTCCTTTACCAAGCTCATTCAATTTCATGCAGTGGTAAGACTTTATGTTCCTAGATCCTACGTTTTTGTTCTAAGCACCTACAAGTTACACGCCTAGGTCCTCATCTTCTCGTCCTCAAAGTCAGAAATCTCCCTCGCTTTCATACTCAAGTATTCTCATGCTTGAAAGCTTAGCCTTCACTGACTAAGTACAGTGAGGTTAGATGAAGCCTGGGACTCAGTTACAGGTATATTGCCTTTAGTATTCTGTTGTGTGTAGTTTTAAAATGCTACCGCCTTAGCCCGGGAGCCACCCCAGAGCTCCCAGCCCCTTCCCATTTTCCTTTTGTTCCACATGGCTTAACTCTAGGATTGTCCACCACCAGCCTTAACCCAGCTTCACTTTCTACCTTCCTTTGCTCTGGGAGGGGTCGTGCTACCAGCTCCCACTCAAGACCCTTGAATCAGGGCATAAATGACATACACCACACACACACACACACACACACACACATACACACACACACACACACACACACACAGCTTTGTTACTTTATAACTTACCCATTTGGCACATTTGTTGAGTGCAGATATCTCCTGCCTAGAAAAGCTGCCCTTACCAATTTATTATTTCTGTCTCTCTCTAAGCTTAGTGGCTTGTGTCACCTAGCCCCTGTCAAACATCCTTGGCCACCAGTCCATAGTGGAGGCCACAGGCCCTAGCTCTCCCAAGGCCTTACATGATTGCTGCATCCCTTTTCCTCCAAAGCATGGCAGAGGAGCCCCTCTCCCTCCCCGGCTTCTCCCTCTTTCCTCCCAGGGCCTAGAAGTCCTACCTGTGCTCTCAGCCCAACAATTGCTCCCCCCTCCCTTTATTGACAGATCAAGAACCAATTGGGAAACGGGGTTAGCATCAGAATTCAGCATTCATTAGTACTTCTCATAGTCCAGGAAAGACACCTATTATAGAAGAATGGGGGTCAATTTGTCCCTTTTGGAATAGTGGCTACCACAACACCCAGTCATCCATTTGTCAGAGTGAGACAGTTTTCACACAATGCACATAAAGTGTCATAAGGATAGATAGCAGAGTTAGAGCTTTTCTCTAGGATGGTATGTGTCTACCATCTCTAGTTCAATCAATATTTGATATTCTGTGGGGAGTCTATATGTAGTGATAATGCAATAATTCACTGGGCAGCATTAATCTGTATAAACTTTACATGTTGAAAACAAACAGCTTGATCCCCAAATCTGATAGTTTGCCAACTCTATGAGCAGGGGGAAATGGACTCCAGGAGACAATATAGTGTATGCACGGAGTATATATGGGTATATGTACAACTAGTTATTTTGTGCAATTCTTGGGAGAGAAGTCAGAGGAGTTTTGCAGTAAAACCCCATAGGAACAGGGAATTAGGCACAAGTTGCCTTTAGGGTATCCACATTTTTCTTATTTTCAGGGTCCTTGCAAGAGAACATTTACATGGGCTATTGACTCCCCCATAAACACATTTCTGTCAATGAGATGATGCACTTTCCTAAGTACTGCACTGGTAACCTGCAAATGACGAGGATCTATTCAGACTGGATGTTCAATACCCAGTTGGGTTGGAAGTAACTTCTAGGGTCTAAGAGGCAATTTCATTATGGCCACTGAAAGAGCTTCTGTGGACTCACCTGAGGAGAAGAAAAACAAAAGATCCGCTTCCTGGTTATGTAACAGCTTCATTTGAAGCAACTTCAGAACTCTCTGGAGAGTTCTATTTAGAGATGTTCCCATTCCTGTTTCACAAATGGTAACAAGCCGAGGTGTTCTGAAGGAAATTGACTTGCCCGGAGTCTTAGGAAATCAGCTTAAGCACAGGAAAGTTACAGCGACGTGCCCCTCCTCCAAGTCCTTAAATGTCTAAAATACAGACAACCAAGTTAGGTAGAAATTTTAACGTGATATTGCAGTTCTCATCCTGATACCCACTTTTGGTACTTTATTAATAATCCTGTCATTTTCTTTCAGAATTCTCCAGCACTATGGTTTAAAACAAAACAAAAAAACAAACAAAAAAAAAACAAAAAAAAAAAACAAAAAAATCTCCATTCTACATAGAACACCTAAATATTCTATATAGCGACTGAGTTACTCTAGATTCAGAGAGACTATATTAGAAGGTTTTAAGCTTTAATAAATTTTTTAATTGTTAAGTATAAAATTGAATTATTTGACCGAAGTGATTTTGTGATTCTTTCGATCCCGTGTAGGAAGTATTATGTTATGTAGTTCCTCTGAACTTCTTAGGAAGGGATGTTTAAGACACCGTTACTTCTTATCTTAAGTCCAGTTCTAAGAACTCCAGAACCCTTGGGCCCTGCTCACCACAGTTACCAGTAAAGGAGAAGTCAGGAGATGCCAGATATAGCTGAAGGAAGTGGAGGGCAAACCCCGTAACACTCTGGCACAGTATGGCTTGAGCTCCAGTGAAGAAGAAACAAAAGTTGAATCCTGTTAAGGAAGAAGGAGAAGGAAGAGTGGAGATAATAGCCAAACCACCCAGCAGAGTCTGGGAACAGGTGTGCAGTGCTAGCGCTGGTGCTGCTGGCTAGGTCCCACTGGGACACCACTTACGTAGACATTTAGGAACGATGGTTGCATTACACATGGATTTAACAGCAACAAAGTCCCCAAACTGGCCACATATCGCACAGATGCTGGGGGTCTATGAGATAAGCTCCCTAAACTGTGCGGGTGCATGATTTTTTATTTTTATGCAATACATTGCTATCAAAGTAGAACAGTTTGCAAGTTTTCTGACATTAAGTAGGAAGACATAGAACATTTTGAAATGGTGAGTTTTAAATTAGGAAACAACAGTGAAGTATCTAGAGGGGCAGAGCACACCAAAGGAAACCCACAAACCGCAAGCTAAGACGTTGTTACCCTGTGGACTCACCAAGACAAAATACTTCCCCCTCAACGAGAGCTGCTTTTAGCTCCATACTAAATACCCGCTGTGCTAAAAATGTAGCTGCTCTGTTTTTCCAGCTTTTGTTTTTCTTCCTTGTCTGCCGCAGATTCATGTGAGAAATGAGAACTAAATATTTCCCGGATTACTGAGAACCAGGGGTTGTTAGGATCTCCTGAAGACTAGTTTCCAAAACTCATGGCTTTGCTGGTTTTTTTTTTTTTTTTTTGATGCTATCATATAAATATAATGAAACTGGAATTAAGCAAGGATGTCCTGGTTTGGAACTTTAAATATACACATGAGAAATATTAACCGTTAATACTGTGACTTTGCTAGAGGCATTAGAACTAGCTGCCAATATACCAGATTTATTATTATTATTATTATTATTATTATTATTATTATTTTCCATCACTAGCCATTGGCTAGCTGCCAACTTACAGCTTGTGATATAGCCCTCACTCCCTTTTGACCGAATATTTATTTATTTTATTTTATGTGTGTGTGTGTGTGTGTGTGTGTGTGTGCTTGCACCCTACATATATGGGAGTCTATCAAGATCAGAGGAAACTTTGTATTCTTCTGAAACTGGTGTTATGGACAGTTGTGGACTCTCATTTGGCCCCTGAGAACCGAACCTGGGTCCTCTGTGGTAGGAGCAGTAAGTGTTCTTAGCCTCTTAGGCAACTCTGTAGCCCTCAAGACAAGCTCATAATGCTCTCATTGGATAACCAACGGCCAGAAAAAATGCTGTTGCCCTTAGTTATCTGCTGCATAGCAAAAGATTGAGTGAATAAAGTAGGAAATTTACTTTGTCTTGGCAGATCTAGAAATGGTGTCTTGGCGTGAATAATACTCTAATAGCAAGGTTCTGCTTTCTATGTGTTCTAGAACGTGACCATTAGGCACTGACTTGCCTTTAGGAGTCTGTGATACTTTCAAGGAGGAAATGTTTACTACATTTGGACATTGACATAAGTGTATGACCTGTGCTAATTGTATTCTTTGTGTGGATACCATTTACAGGATTTGTGAGATAAAATAAATGTATTATCATAACTAAGGAGGGAAAACACAAGGGTTGTGGATGGTCCTGCTGTTGCCTGTATTTTGATGTTCATTCTGCTTTCCCAGGACTGCCTTCTGGATTGAGGAATGAGTCACTACTCAGGCGACTTCTTGTGAACCTTCCCCCCAAATGAATAAAGGAACCAATCAATCACTGGGCGAGTAGGCGGGATTTCCGGGTTGGACTGAGGAAGCGAGGAAGCTGGAGAGAGGGACTTTTTGGACTGGAGAAGATGTAGTTGCTAGTGTCCCCTGTGTCTCCTGGTTTCAATGGCAGATCTGCCAGGATTTGCCACTGGAGGATTTAGATGTAATATGGCTTACAAGATTAGGATTCTAGTTGCTGTGCCCAGAGATCGAGTTACCATTGTTTCTGAACTAAGTTTGTGTGGTGTTTTCCTTCACGTGGTGGTTTGACTGGGTTCCAGACAGAAAGGTACGGCGGCGGGCAAAGTGTGGATTTGCCAGATGTGCACCACAAAACGTCTTGACGGTTTTGTAGTTTGGGACTGGTGTGGTAGTGACCTGCCAGTGGGAACTTAGCAGAGTGGAAAGATTTCGGGAGCTCTGGGCCAAGAGTTTGCTGAGATGAGAATACCCCACTGGTGCCATGTGGCCTGCCTGTGCCAGGCGTAGTGTGGTTCCTTTTTAATATTTCCCACAACACACAAGTTCAAGTGTTAGTCAGCCATGAAAACATTGAAAGAGAGAAAGAATGAGAAATAGCGTTGAATGCAACTTTCCAATGTCTGCTCCTCTGCCTTTACATCCAAGTCCTCTGAAGTCATTCCTGGAGAAGACAGTTCA
This sequence comes from Apodemus agrarius, assembly GCA_964023405.1. NCBI lineage: Eukaryota > Metazoa > Chordata > Mammalia > Rodentia > Muridae > Apodemus > Apodemus agrarius. The sequence continues at coordinate 17,414,591 of OZ030027.1, forward strand.
GCTGATAGAACACTTCCCGAGGTAGACATCTCCACTTGGGGCAATGACTCATTTGCTGTCTTAGCTTTTATTATTTTCATTTCCAGACCACCGAGCGAGCACTCACTGAATGGTGATTTGGCGCATAGTAAAGGTGTGCTTTCCATCAGAAATGTACTCGTACTTTGACCTCGAGGTTCTTTAGTCCCCATGATGGTCATTGCCCTTCACATGTAATAAACTGCCATCAGGTTTATATATCTACTCCATGAGCTTGGTCAATGTGAGTCGTTCCTGAAAGAGATGTGCTGACAGTTCATGTATCTGAACTGGCAAGTTTCCCAGTAGCATGTCGGACCTTGATAAATTCACTGGAATGATGAATGGAGACCTTGTGGGGGAGGCAGAAGTGCTGAGCCAAAGTTTTTATTTGAACTTTTGAGTTAATGTCCATCTACTTTCCATTAAACAGATTGGATACTTAACTGAAGGCATCGTTTTGAAACTCTCTGACTTAAAATCTCGAAATCGTCGTCATCTGGTCATGGATGTTTGCAACTGAGATCTCAGATCAGTCCTGTTTGATCCTTCTCCATGTTACCAAAGCAGGTAGAAAGCAGAGTGCTTTTCTGTCTCCATGTATGATCCTCCCAACCCTCCCTGTGTCCTTGGGGTGAGCCTGAGCTCTCCATAGTGAGGGGCAAAGTTCGTCTGCACCAGAAGCTGAGGCTTGGGAGCCCAGAAGATGCACAAAGCACACAGTGGATCTGGCTCTGCTGATGGGTGTTTGGCCATAGGAAATAAGATCAGATTTGGCAAAAGAGATCGGTGACTTGTTTCTTCGGCATCGCCAGTCTGTTGATTTCAGTGACTGCCTCTCTACATTTAGATTAAATCTGGTGTCCTTATCTTTCGCTCCATATGCATATACATATAAAAATTATATGATTCTTATACCATATTAGAAACACACACACACACACACACACACACACACACACACACACACTTCTTATAAAGGATCTCATTTAGCCCAAGCTAGCCACAAAATTACTCTGTAGCTGAAGATGACATTGAAATCTGGAACCTCTTGTCTTTGCCTCTCAGGATCTGGAATCAGAGGCCTATACCACCAAGATTGGCTTTAAAGAATGAACTTTAAAACATTGTATTGGAAGAAGCCTAACACAAGCTATGGTACAGTTAGTAGAGGGCTGGCTTAACCTGTCTGAAGTCTCCAGTTTGATCTCTAGCACCGCGTAAAACCCCATGGTGATGAATGCGGGTAATTCAAACACTCATGAGGAGGGCTGCAGAAATTAGAGGTTTAAGGTCATCTTTGGTTATATAGTGAGCTTTAGGTTAGCCTTGGCTACATGAGAGCTTGTGGGAAAAAATTAAAATATCTAACAGCCAGTGAAAGAAAAGAGAGACTATGTCTCATTGCTACACTTTTGAACAAGATTTATGTTTTCCCTTTAAGTATACTGTATTGTGTATTATTGTACGTGTGGGTGGGGGTGGGGAGGCATTCCAGAGCAAGCATGCATGTGGAGGTCTCTCTCTTCGCTTTTGCTTGGGCTATGGGGATCCAAACTCACAAGGGAAGTAGGTTACCCTCTAGACCACCTTGCTGTCCCAGTCACCATGCTCTCAGTATAAGCTGTCACGCAACCGAGTAGATGTTTGCAACTTGCAGGAAGGCAGCAGAGTAAAGAAGTGGAGACCGTTGGGTTTGAATTTGGGAAGTTTGGTTTCAGAGCCAGTCACTCGCTGTTTGAGTTGAGGGTACTTACTTTTGCACTTTTGTTGTGCTTAGCATGATTCCTGGTCCACAGCCAGCAGTTAATAGGCACCAATGCTGGTTTGGTCTTCTTAGCTCTCATCTGGGTATTCTTTCTGGTTCTGCCCAGAAGAGACTGTTTTCACCCCTGTCCGGTGGGAACAGCTTAACCCAGAGGGACTCACTGAAGCTCCTGGCTGTGGGGCAAGGAGATTCTGCTGTCTCCTTCATACTCCTAACTCTGTTTATCTCTCTTTCCCTGTTCATAGGCCCACTGCTTTCTCTTTCTGTGTGCACAGTAAAAAATTCTTCTGAGACACCACTTTATTTAACAATAACTCACAGGTGGGTGCAGGAGACCAAGGGTTTTAGGGACTTAAAGCTAGGGACTGTCAGAAGTGGGTGGGATCTAAGAGTCTCCAGGGCTCAGGGCTGTCAAGTGGGAGTAAGACTCAGAGAACCCACGTTTGCTTGGTGATGGAGGTGATGCTGTTGCTTTCTCCATGTGAAAGCACCTGGTACATGGCTTGGCATCGAGTGCTCAAATGCAGTTGCATAATAATTACTGGGAAGTGAGATCTAGGAACTCTGCTGTTTAAATTGTATGTGGTAGGGGAGCTGTTGGCTGCCTGAATATTAATTATAGCCTCTCTGAAAGGAGCTTAAAACTGACATGCTTCCATAGCGTATGTAAAAATTAGGCATTAAATGGCATTTATTGGAGCGGTTTATGGTTTATGAGCACATAGCAACACAATACTCATTATACATGTCATTACATTTATATCAGATTGCTTTTGTTGTAAGTTTTGATTGCAATAGTAAACTCTGCATATGGCTAAGGTATGTTTACAGAATACGGGGCTTAATCCACGAGTAACAGCAGAAGCTTGGCAGGGCTTCATCATTAAACCTCCTAAGTTTGGGTTATGTAGAAGACAGCATATGTCTACAATAGTCAAGCTTACATTTAAAAAGAAGAGAAGGGGAGGGAGGAAGAGGAGGAGGAGGGAGAAGAGGAAGAAGAGGAAGAAGAGGAGGAGGAGGAGGAGGAAGAAGAAGAAGAAGAAGAAGAAGAAGAAGAAGAAGAGGAAGAAGAAGAAGAAGAAGAAGAAGAAGAAGAAGAAGAAGAAGAAGAAGAAGAAGAAGAAGAAGAAGAAGAAATCTTAATATTGTTAATCCAAGCATTTGGGTGTCAGAGAAAGGAATATTACTGGGACTTTCTGGCAAACCAGGGACACAGAGTGAGACCCTGACTGAAAAACCACCAAAGCACTGTTTAGAAAAGGAAAAGCAGAGGAAGACAGGATGAAAACAATCTAGGTAAAATAATGAGGAGTCCTATCCTGGGCAGAAGGGCAGAGACACTGAGAACAGATCCACAGACCATGAAACTCGGCAGCAAGGAGGTATAGCTGTTAGGATTCTGTCTAAGCTCCACCCCACAGTTACCTGGCAACAGCCAGGTATGCCCCTCCCCACAGTTACCTGGCAACAGCCAGGTAGGCCTGGCCTACTATAAAAGGGGATGCTCGGCCCCTTCCTCTTTCTCTTGCATCTCTTATTCTCTCACTCTTGGCTTCTCTTACCCCCTCTTGGGCTCTCCTCCCCTCCCCCCTCTCTTCACGTGGTCATGGCCGGCCTCTGCTTCTCTACTCTCTCCTTCTCTCTGCCTCTACTACCCTCTTAACTCCCCTCCCCATGCCCTGAATAAGCTCTATTCTATACTATACTGTCCTGTGGCTGGTCCCTCAGGGGGAAGGGATGCCTCGGCATGGACCCGCTGAGGCACCCCCTTCCCCCACACCTCTGTAGAACATATTCTCACACCTCTTTCTCTTTTTATGATCACAACAATAGCCAGAAAGGAGATCACCCAGGGAGTCCACTGACCATGAGGCCCAGAAGCTGAGGAGGAAGCACACAAGGAGAACACCAGGAATCGGTTGGGACTGAGAATTTCTCTCACTTACTCAGTACATGTAGAGCTGCTTTAAAAGCTTACTAAAGAAAGTTGGGTATTCAGGGTGTCCTACTCACAGCTTGAGTCTGCAGTTAACAAAAACAAAAGCAATGTAGCCATGAAAAGACTTTATTTTTTTCTCTCTCTAGAATCGAAAACAAAACACTTCAAACATTAAGTAAACTTCACATCTTGAAGCTCTCATCTATAGGATCTCTGAATGCGAATGTTACTTAAAAAAATTACTTAAAGAGGAGATGACCTTGGAGTGGCAAGCATTCCTAATCCCACTGCCAGGTAGACCAATTGAAGGCCAGGAATACATGACAGTGGAGACAGGCGCATGTGTCTACAAGCCAAGAGACAAAGATTACCAGCAATCTGCCAGCAACCAAGTGACAGATAAAATGGACTTTCTCACAGTCCTCAAACAGACCAACATTGTGTACACTGGGTATCCCATGATCTCAAACATAGGACTTCCCAAACTCAGTGCATTTCTAAGGCCTATTAATACACAGATTTTATAATGAGTTGCGGCACCCTTCATAAATTAATATAGTAGTCCCAGTTAATTAATAAAGAAATATAAAAAAGAATAAAACCAAGCAAACCAATTTTTTAAAAGAGCAAGCCAGGCAGAGGCAAAGGCCCTGATTGTGGCATCAGTACAGGAAAGGGAGACATTTACTGAGTCTCAGGAGTGAGACATAAGAGGGGGGAGGGGAGGGTCAGGCTGAAAGGAGCCAGTGTTGTAGAGGCGTGGCTCGAGCTGGGGGATTGGAAGCTGAAAATGACTGACACCGATCCTACTTTATGGTATTCACAGACAGAGCCAACTGTCTTTGTGTTACCCCTGTTCCCTGTTCAGAGTTTTGCCAGGGAGGAGTTTCTATTAGGGAGACCTTAGCGGACAGAGGGGCAGGCAGGTGGATTGGGGACCCAAGAGCAACTTGTGGCAAACAGCCTGTGATCTTGCAGCAGTGGGTACCCTTTCTCCCCCCCCCACCCCGCCCCAAGCAGCACACCCTTTGTTCTCCCTTTTCTTTTCCCCTTTGAGTAAATCTGTTTACTACTCAGAAAGACAGGGAAGGGATAGGCCAGTTGCCTGGGGCAGATGGTGCAAGGCTAACAGATGACACAGAAGGCACAACTTCTCGTCTCCTGTTTTTCCTTTTTTTTTTTTTTTCAGTTCTCCAGCAAGGCTCCCAGGACTCAATAGCATAAAAGAAACATCATTCAGAGAAACCCGAGAAACACAAGCTAATGAGATAGTGAGGGAACCCTGGGCTGGTGTAAGTGATTTTCCCCCCAGTCTTCATGAAATCCAAGTGAATTACACTTAAACAATGAATGAGCCTGCAGAAGAGATCAATGAATCATTGAGGAGAAGAAAAAAAAAACCTCTTTCAGTAATTTTTAAACAAAGAAATCTTATATAATATAAAATGTGTCTGAAGTCCCGAGAAAGGCAAATGGTATTTTCAAACTCAGTGAATTATAGACTCAAAGAGAATACGGGTTTATGGTATATTGTTTATGTTATTTTCCTTAACAATTGTGTGGTTTTTTTTATTTACCTATATATAAATAAAAAATGTTCAAGGAGGAGGAGGAGAGGGAGGGAGAAGGGTCACAGAGAAGGAAAAATAGAATGGGAGAGATCAAGAACAGTAGGAAACTTGGAGACCCACTAAGAAGTTTAATAGATGTATGAAGATCATTAAGGTAACAGAGTATATACATGATTCATTTTGCATGTCTTTATGACTTGGATAGCTTGAAAACTTAGAGGGAAACCTATTAAATTCACATGACCTGTGTCCCAGTGAAATGACCGGGGGGTGGGGCGTCGACTAGAAAAGACCAGCAAGGTTGTGTGGGAAGAATACAGACCAAATGTGGAGCTTGCTTCCTCCTCAGATTTCTTGACTGCCTAGTCCTTGGTCCTCTCCCCAGAGTAGAACCTACTCTCCTGTTGGCAAAGCACTGCCAGCATCAGACTGTGTGACATCTCCACTTCTGTCTGACATCATTGCCCCAGAGCTGAGAAGAGTCCCAGGACCATCTTCGGCTCCATCTCTTTCTTCTCCATCAGATCAAACACTGCAGCTGAGGTTGGACTCATCTCTCTCCCCCTTTTCCTGCCCTTCTTACAGTTTTCCATTGCATTTGCTACACCAAAAGGGTTATTGGCTTGCTTTAGTCCACTGGCTTTCTTTGGGTTCTGGGTTCTGGGTGGATGAGTGGGGCTGAGGAAACCTCTGCGCCCTTCTGATGTGACCCTTTTGAGGGCCACAAACCCACTTGCCGTGGCTCTCAGTTCTGGGCTCCTGGGTGCTTCTTAACCTCTGCCCGTGTTCTTTCATTCTGTGCCCATTCTCTGAAAGACGTGGGGGCTGCCCCAGGCTTTAGAGTCACGCTGAGAATTTTTTCATTTCTGAAAAATAAAAATCCAATCATACTTCCGTCTTGCTTGACATCTTCGGTAAGTTTTCATCCGGTAGATACTGGAATGAAAGAGCAAGCTCTTCATTACACCTGGAAGTATTAGCCTAATCTGGGAAAACCTCTCAATTTACACTACCCTATTCTCAACTTAAAAACCATCTCTGGAGACAGTTGGCCTACTTTCTTCCTCATCTGTCCCACATCTGTCTGTTCCTGCCTCAGGGCCTTTGTACGTCTTTGCTCTCTTCCCTCAGACGGTCCCATTTCTGGATGTTTTTCTCCCCCCACACTTCAGCGGGGATTTTCCTTTTTGGAGAATGCTTCCCGACCACCCTCTCCAACTCAGCTATCTACCTCCCAACCTCCCAGTAGTCTAGTAGTCTCTATTCTTATGCTGTTTTAACTCAGAGACACAGCATCGTCTCTGAGATGACCTTGTGTATGCATCAAGCACAGTTTGCTTCTTACCTTGACTTCCAGAATGAGTGCAGGGTCTCACTCCCTGGTGAGACCAGGCAGTTTCTAGTAAACAGATTGGAATTCAGATGTCCCCAGAGGCCAGATGTTGAAAGCTTGGTCATCAGCCTGTGGCAGTAATGACAGGTGTTGAAATCTTCGGCAGGTGGTGCCTAGTGTAAGGGGACATTAGGTACCTGGTCTCCTCCTTTCTCTCACTGCTTCCTGGTTGCCAGGCGAGGCGAGCCTGTTACATGGCAATAACCTTTTTTGCATCTTTGAGTTTTAGTTTGGTGCCTCCTTTTTTTATCATGAGTTAGCAAGTCTCATCTCACTGGAGCTTTTCAGAGTTGAGTGGGACTGGGTAAAACCAGTGATGGATGGGAACAGAAACAGCATAAGACAACTCTTACTTGGGGGTTGTCTTAGAAAAACGCCCCGTCCTTATGACAAACTACTGTGGAAAGTCAACTTTTAAGAATTGACTTGATTTTGGCTCACGGATGCTTGACCCTGTTGCCTTTGAGCCTGCAAGAAGAGGCAGAATGTGGGGGTAGAAACTGTGACTGAGGAAACGTGTCACCCCGTGATGACCTGAAAGTAAAAGGGGGAGGGGCAGGGTCCCATGTAGGGCATGCCTCCAGAAACCTAACTTCTTCTCACTCGGTTCCACTTCCCAGCACACAGGCTGATGACCAAGTTTTCCAAATGTGGCCACTGGGAGAACATTTGAATTCCAAACAACAGCAGAGTTACCTTGACAGGCACAGTCTCTGGGAAGAGCCACTGGGCCACAGGTGACTCCAGCACAAGCCTTTCCACGAAACACTTGGTGGTTTCGCCAGAGCAGCCATTCTAGATGAGGCAGATGTCCAGCAAGGCCAGACACTTTATCTGTCCAGCTGAACTTCTGGGAGCCAGACCGGCTTCAACGCCAGCCACACCTGGTTCCTAGGCTGCGTTTTGTTTGGATCTGCTGATTCTCATTGCCATGTGTTATTGTGAATAAACAGCGGAGATGTACTGATAATCTCCAAGATTACAAAACCAGCCCGATTCCCCTGGATGCATGGAGCCATTAGACAAGTATTTCTAGGCCTCTCACAGAGATGTAATCTCTTCGCGTTTCACTAGGCCACATGACTGCCATTTATGCTTTTGTGTGTGTGTGTGTGTGTGTGTGTGATTATTATAAATGAATATAAGATTATGCCTTTTTTACATTTATGACTATTTAATTAGATAAAACTAACAACTCTCAATATTTTTTTTTTTAAGATTCAAAAGCACTCTTAAGATTGCAAATGACGAAGAGTCATAGTCGGAAGACTGAATCCCCAAATTAACGAGTCTGCATAATCATGTTTGATTATGCAGGGGCGTCTAATTCATTCATTTCCTTGCCAGTCAGTCTCTGTCACATTATCCTGCAGGGTGATAAGCCCCTGGGCTCTAGTATCTTTATCTTCTAGTTAATTCAACATAATAAGAAGGCTCCAGAATGTCTGTAGCATGATGATATTTTGATGAAAGATCTGTATCATTTGCAGGAAAGAAATAGGAAGATATATATATATATATATATATATATATATATATACATATATACATATATACATACATACACATATATACACATATATGCATATATATGTGTATATATGTATGTGTATATGTATATATATATACATATATGCATGTATATGTGTATATATGTATGTGTATATGTATATATGTATATGTATGTATGTACACACACACACACACACACACACACACACACCAATATGCTAATAGTCAAATTGAAATTTTAGGGATTTTTGCTTTTGGTTTTCAAATTCTTCTATCTTAACTATGCCTGTCTTTTCTAAGTAGAAAACAAGTATACAAACCAGTTGTGTGCTTTATGGGTAGATGTGTGAGAGCCCCGACGTTATCCTTGTTAGACAAGACTTGCAGGATGGATTGAGTGACAGTTAGTTGATTGACAGCTTCAGGGTATCCATCTCTGAAACATGAGCCATGGCACTAGAGTCAGCAGGATCCCCAGAGATACACCAGGCACGCCGGCCAATCCTGTGGTTTAAGAGGCTTATTTTGAAGGAAGCCTCTGGTGATATTGGTTTAATTTTAGGAGTAAATTTTTAATAATTTTAGCGAAGCAGAGAGTGATCAGCACTCAGTCAGTTTGGAAGCATCTCATTTCGCAGGTGGCATTGGAGTCTAAAATTCTCACCCTTCCTAATGCTGTGCTTGATCCTTTAGTACAGTTCCTCATGTTGTGGTGACCCTCCCCCAACCATAAAATTATTTTCTTGCTACTCTTATAACTGTGAGTTTGCTACGATTATGAATTGTAATGTAAATATTTGCAATGCAGAGTCTCTGATATGTGACTCTTGTGGGGGGGGGTCACACATTGAGAATTGATGCTTTGGTCTGACAGAGACCACAAAATAAAGACCCTTCGTTGGACAGGAAATTGGACAGGATGATGGCTCATGTTTCCTTCTGAGCTTAGAAGAAGCAATAATCAAACCTAATATGTTACTTGTTTTTTTCACAATAAGGTAAGCCTGATCTTCTTCTTCTTCTTCTTCTTCTTCTTCTTCTTCTTCTTCTTCTTCTTCTTCTTCTTCTTCTTCTTCTTCATCATCATCATCGTATTTGTGTATCTGAATGCAATGTCAGTAGAGGACAAAAAAGGGTAATGGATTTCCCAGCGCTGGAGCAGCAGGTAGCTGTGAGCCACTTGATGTGGATGCTGGGACTCTGTACTGAGGTCCTCTGTAAGACCAGCGTTCTCTTGTGTGATGTGGCATCTCTTCAGGAGTGCTGGTCAAGGAAGAAAGCTGGTGTTCAGACCCGGCCACGGAATTTGCAGTTCCGCAGAGCTCGTCCACATCTGGAATTTGAGTCCTCCCTTGTCCTTTCTCACGCGGTGACTACGGGCTTACCCATCGCCTCCTCTTTCCTTCTGCTTGTTTTCCAACTTCTCTCCTTGTCTTTGCACCACTCCAAGAACCGTGGCATCTGCTGATATATTTGGATTTTATTTAGTTCCTGCTATTGACGTCCAAGGACGAAGAAACAGATGGCGGACTGCTGGATAGAAGCATGGGTGTGTATTGTGATGACTCCTTGCTGACATAATTGAAGAGGCATTAGGTTGTGATGTACAACTCCTAGTGCGGGGCTGTCTAAAGAGTCCATTTTAAGATGAAGCGCAGAAACACTCTTCTTTGTGGTCTTCAGCTCAGAGTATGATGCTTTTAGCAGGAACGTGTGTGTGTGTGTGTGTGTGTGGAGGACAATGATCTCTTAGTGAACATACCACCGAGGTGTGTGCACATCCACACTTACTGTTGTGTTCTTTGTTATGGCCGGGATACTGGGACAGCCTTGATGCTCATCAGGGGATAAAGGGAGAAAGAAAATGAGCAGTGATGGAAATACAGTGGAGTTAGATGTAGCCCTAAAGAAGACTGGACTGATACTTGCAAGAACGCGAATACAACTGGAAACCGTGCTAAGCAAAACAGACGGAGACTCAGAAAGGCAAATGTTGCCGTGTGTGTGTGTGTGTGTGTGTGTGTGTGTGTGTGTGCTCTGTTTATACATGTAGCTATCCTCTTTCATGAGAAGGAGGAAGAGACCTTAGTGAGTAGGAAATAGGGAATGCATATAATAAAAAGTCAGAAGGGGGGGGGACCCAACTGGGTAAGAGAGGAAGCAGCTGGAAGTGGGGAAGGGAGGCAGGGAAGGCCATGGGGGAGGGGAAGGAATGAAAACGGAAGTATAACCACACCGGCGTGTATAAAAGACGCCACGATAAAACTCGTTATTTTATACAGTAACCTACAAATTTAATCAACAAAACTGCAATACTTTCACCTGTGGGTTGTTTGTTTGCTTTTGTTCTCTCTCTCTCTCTCTCTCTCTCTCTCTCTCTCTCTCTCTCTCTCATTTTCCTTGATTGGCAGCAGTGCACCTCTTTTCCTTGTGGAATTCTCTGTGCTGTTTTCTGGCTTTGTCCTAACAGTAGTTTCCCTGTGTATTCTTCAGCAGGCTCTAGCTCTTAATTGGGATACCTTAGGCTCTCGACTGGTGCAAATTGAACTCAGCTCTGGGTGGGGGTGTGTGTGGCTTTGCATTAGCACAGCCTGTCCCCATAAGGCTTCAGACAACTGTCAACATCTTTGTAGATGTGCTCCTTCCATGGCTGAAGTTTGTTGATGCAGCAACTGCACTTGCTCACCGAGGGCCTCTGCATCAGAGGAGAGCCCTGAGCATGGGAGGGATCAGGCACAACTGACCCCTTGACAGCCGAGCATGGAGGCTTTTATCTGTGAGCTTAACACATTCATCAAGTTGACAAGGAGCTGGGCCTGCAGATTCCTGCCCTCCTGAGATTCTGGGGCCTGCAGAAAATAATCTCTGCCATGGGTCTCGGACTCAGGGGTGGGGTAAATCTTGGTTGTGTAACTTCCTGTGCTACTGTCTCACTTCTTCTCTCAGAAGTTTGATCAGTCTAGGAGATGGGGGCTTCCATAATGATTCGCCAGTCGTTTAGAGAGGACTGAAAGTTGCTAATGATGCAGAAGGAAGGATGTGCTGGTGACAGAGACATGTAAGACCTGCTTCACACTCACGTCTTGTTTTCACCCTGGGCAAACATTTCTGAACACTTCTGGGAGTCTGAATCCTACACTTGGTGTTTTGACAGTCTGAAAGGAATCGTATTTTAAACTGAGAAGTCTGATGTAAAAGCCAAACAAAATAGAACAAACAAAACAAAATAAAACAAACAAAAACAAAGCGGGTGGGATTGCACATGGAAATTAATGCCCATGAAAAAGAAGAAAGTGGCTTCACAGCAATCATTGTTCACAGTAGGGGAAACCATAATTTTTTGCATTTTACTGGAGTTATACTGTTCCTAAACTGTTATATTTCATCAAAAGAACTGTCCAAGAACGAAGAAAGAAATACAGTTTTCAACTTTTCTCCAGGTCAGTGTCAGAATGGCAATGAAAGCAGTTATTAGCCATAGCTATGCTTTTAAGTAAGCCATGAAATAAAACATAAATTGCTTTCATGAGATGAAGCTAGTTATGATCGGTGCTCAATAGTATGTGTTATTTATTGGACCATGGAGCAAGGGGCAAACATGTTTGAAAATGCCTGGTTAAATATCATTCCGTTTTATTTAATAAGCAATAGTTATTTCCGGCATCGAACAAAACACAGTCTATTTCCCCAGAACTCACGTCGAGGTCTCAAAGGAAGATTTGGCTGAAGAATCAGAAGCCATCTTTGTGGGCCAAACACAGGAGATTTTTTGGTAAGGATTCTGTGACATGGCTATAGAGAAAGCCAAAAGGATTTGGGTAAGCTTAGATTACTTACACAAAGTCCAAAGATAAATTTAGTTAAAAATTGGTCACAGGTAGCCTTGCAGTCTCAAAACTTGCTTCTGACTAGACAAACAGCGTCTCCCAACATCCCCTCCACTGGAATAAACAGGCGAGTGTTCCCTGTCCACAGGCTGGGTAAACACCAAGCAAACCGTCTGCCTGTATGCCAGTCAGAGCAACACTCCCTATTTTTTAGCAAAATATTTTTCCACACCGGCCATCCAAGAAAGTCTTTGAATCCAATACATTTCAATGGGCTTTTAAGGCTTGTCTGTTTTTCCCACTATTTATAGCATTCAGATGTTGGCAGGTGGGGGTATTTTTGTCAGAATAAAGCAAGAAAGAGGAGTAATGCGGCTTCAACATATGCCACATGGCACTGAGCGATGACACAATGCTCCTTCCTTATGAATGTAAAAACATTCATCCCAGACAAGGGATGGGAAGAGAAACACATCTCATCAAAGCACAATGCCTTGTCCGTATTTAGAGTGTATAACATTTTGTCGGGTTAGGTCTCTGGGACTGAGGAGAGAGGAAAAGCCCAGAGTGGTTAGTTGTGGTAATGCCAGCTGTTGTAAACTGGAGGACAAAAGTCCAGGGTGTGAGATCCATCCCTTTTATGACACCAAGACCAGGGAGGGCAACATGGAACAGTTTTCTCCTAAGCGCAGTATTCAATGTCTACAAGGACAACACCTTCTTGGTATGTTAACAACCTTGGGCAACAGATGAGGTGGCTAGTCACCCTTTCTGGTGGGTAGGGAACTGACTTTCAGAGCAGTACCCAGGCTGTAACCTGGACAGGGTTTGCTAGAACTGGCCTCAACTGGTGGTTATCTGACAGCTGCTTGCCTTTTCCAGCCCCAAGATGCTCCTCCAATGATTCTGCCTGCAGAATAGGTAAGTCAACTATTTAGAAGAAATGAAGTGAATGAGAGATAAAGGGGAGCCATTAGAGACCATCCAGGTCTCCAGTTGGAAGTGACAGAAGAGGACAGCAAGGCAACTCAAGTATGGAGAAGTTGAGCGGAAAGCCTGAGTTCTGTCCCTAGCTAGCTGGGTGATCTTCAGTCCACTTGATGAGCCCTCAGGCTCTTCCAAAGACTGCGATGGAAGCTAGTGTCCCTTCAAAGAGTCTTACATTTCTCTGGGTCCTGTACCAGGGTTCGCCATGACTTGTTGAGGTGACAGTAGGTTCATAGAGGGGAAGCAGAAGAGAAACACTGACAAATGAATTAAGACAAAACGACAACAAAACAACAAAACAAACCATCCCAAAACCTAGCCTGAGCAGAGTTATAAAACAGGGACCTGTGTGTTGCTGCTGCAGGCCAGGAAAAAGACGTGATGGAGAGATAGATGCCAAGCAAGATACAAGCAAAGTTTGATGATTGTTCACCAGTTTGATCCATTTGGCTCATCAGCCTGGGTGTCTCAAGTCCGTGTCTAATGTATACGACTTCATTCTAAAACAATCTATCAACATAGCTAAGTTTCCTTCCTTCCTTCCTTCCTTCCTTCCTTCCTTCCTTCCTTCCTTCCCTCCCTCCCTCCTTCCTTCCTTTCTCTCTCCCTTCCTTCCTTTCTCCCTTCCTTCCTCCTCCCTCCCTCCCCTTCCCTCTCTCCTTCCCCCCTCCTTTTTCCCTTCCTTCCTACCTTGCTGCCTCACCCCCCCCCTTTATTTTCCCCTACACTCTTTTTTTTTTCCCCTTTGGCAGACGGTTGACTACTTTGGAGTCTATTTCAGGAGGTATGCATTTGTTTGTCCGGGGTAGGGTTGTCAAACAGAATCCACGTATGCTGCCCCACCCCTGTCGTGACAGACAACGCTAATCAATCACTGCTTTCTGATGAAAAACTCAATTACTTTTAAGGCCCAGTGTTGGTTGAGTTGGGTTGCGTGATGAAAACTGTTTGCCAACACGAGTTTAGAACACAAATCGATCCAACAAGGCTTTTCACTTTTAAAGAGTGAGGGCACATTACAAAATACACTGCCTTTACTATTTCCAAATATCCCCTCTACTATATTAATTTTAGTAAGGGCCTTAAGCAAAAGCTTTATGAATGTTATTTGAAGTCAAAACCTAGTTTGACAGTTTAGCAAGCTTTAAAATAATCTGAGAACATAATGTGTATGTGTGTGTGTGTGTGTGTGTGTGTGTGTAGATTTGTGTATGTAAGTGTAGACACTTATGCGGCCTAGCACATGTGTGGAGATCAGAGGACATCTTTAGAAGTTGGTCCTCTTTGGTGGCCCTTTTAACTTCCTTGAGAAAGGTCTGCTTCTTTCTGTCTGCTGTTGCCTGGGCCAGGCAAGATTTCTTCTTCCTTCTCTCTCATCTTGCTGGGGAGCAGGGAGATTACAGACAGAAGCTGCTGTCATGTCTTTATGTGGCTTTTGGAGATTTCAAAGCAGGACCTCATGCTTACCTGCCCTTGCTTTTCCCACTAAGCCATCTCCACAACCACCCCAGATCGTTTATTTGTTTGTTCGCGTTTTTATACAAGGTCTTTGTTGTCTAGGTTAGTTTAATACCTTGTAGCTTATCCTGACCTCAAACTCTCAGCATTTCTCTCAGCTTCCTCCTGCAGGATAGAAGAGATTATATTTAGAAGCCCGCATACGCTTATGAAAATCATCTTTTTAATATTTTGTCAAACAAATAGCCTTCTAGGCATTCTGATGCTTGCCCCCCACAAGAATTTGAATTTCCTTCTTGCTTAAGATTTGGCTTCTCAGTTTTAATGCAAATACATCATCCATCTACATACTTATAGAGCATATTAGCTCTGTTGCTGAGGTCTGATTTGGAACCCCAAGTTTTTCTCCTTTGTAATTGAGCGCTTTTGAAAAGTTAACTTGATCCTTTTTTTCTTTTGATGCATTTTTCTCATACTGAAAAGGATAGTAATAGTCACCACTTTACATTGAACTGATACGAAAGTAAATGAGAAAATTCATGTATAACATTTACTTATAGTGATGTTCAATAGATATGAATTTCTGTGGCATACATATACATATATATACACACATACATATATTCTGATATGATTTGAGATGAATTAAAATGCTTTTGCTCACTAAATTGTTTGGTGAAGGGTATCTTTTTTTGCTTGTTTGTTTTTGTGGGTTTGAGTCAGAATTTTAATGCTCCTAGAATTAGGTTTTGTGATTCCATCAGTTTGTGTGTATGTGGTGTGTGACTGACTCTAGAAAAATGTCCCCCTGTTTTCTGTAGCTGATATATTCAAAACACTAGTTCTGGTAGAAAAATAATCTGTTATTGAAGTAGATGAGAGTTGACATGACAGACTGTGCCCTCGCTCTTAAACATTCACAACATGCATAGCAAGTCTCTCTGTGGAATTGTAATAACTTCTCTAGAGTCTTTGCAGTCCCTGGTATCATGGCTCTTGTAGAGCAGAGCTATTATAAATCCAAAACAACTATGGCTTTTGAAGGCGGTAGGGAAAGCATCAAGAAAAATGGTATTTCTTATATAAAACAATTGATATTTATATCTTATTTAGGTGTGTGTCCATGTGTTCACAAACATATGTGGATCACACAATGCTCTCTCTCCCTCTCCCTCTCCTCTCTCTCTCTCTCTCTCTCTCTCTCTCTCTCTCTCACACACACACACACACACACACACACACACACATACACACACACATCCATCCATCCATCCATGTGCAGATATGGGCTATGATGTTTTAAAGTCTGGCATTTGGCATGATTTATTGGTTAGAAATAAGCTGTTTGGGATTTGGAGTATTTGAAACTTATTTATACTTTTACTACTTTATTTGTTGTGTGATTTTGGAAATGTTCTATGCTAAATCTTTGGTACTTTATATATTAAATGAGGTTAGGTATGATTTCTAATCATTCTTAGGACAGACTAATCCATGTGAGAGAATGTGTGTAAATTGATGGTAAAATATTTGGCACATATCAATCTTTCAATTAATAGAGCTATTAATAATAATAAGTAAATAAATAAAACAAGTAATTAAAATAGTACTCATAGCAAAGAAAGCTGGTTTTCAGCTTCATTATTCAATGTCCTCATTTGGTTTTATTTTATTGAATAACCATTTATGAGCTCAAGCAATACATCATTCCTTAATTACAGCTGTCAAGTGAAAACTTATATTAGGGCAAGCAAGCATAAGAATGGAAGCATTTGGGTAAAATAACTAAAATGCTGATTCTAAGTCTCTGAATTGTGAAGGAAAGTCTACCTCGATGATTGCATTCTATCATGACCGTTGGAAGAATGACATCAAAGAATGGATTTTATGTGTCTCTGTGAAGCACAAACTGGCCGATAATTAGCCATAAAACTGGGCATGTTAGTGAAATCTCAAATATTAACATGTGATGTCTCAAAAGAAGACACCCTCTGTTCTTTCCTCCTCCTTGTCGACCTTCTTCCTCCTACTTTCTCCTATTTTCTCCTCCTCCTGTTTTTTTAGTGACAGGATTTCTCCATGCCACAACCCTGGCTGTCCTGGAATTCGTTTTGTAGACGAGGCTGGCCTCAGATTCACAGAAATCTACCTGCTTCTGCCTCCTGAATGCTGGAAGTAAAGACATACGCCACCATACTCAGATGTTAACCAGTCTAATTTGGAAAAGTTGATTTTTTGATTTTTGCTCCTTTTCTTCTTCTTCTTCTTCTTCTTCTTCTTCTTCTTCTTCTTCTTCTTCTTCTTCTTCCTCCTCCTCCTCCTCCTCCTCCTCCTCCTCCTCCTCCCTCCTCCTCCTCCTCCTCCTCTTCCTCCTCCTCCTCCTCCTCCTCCTTCTTCCTCCTCCTCCTCTTCTTCCTCTTCCTCGTCTTCTTCCTCTTCCTCTTCTTCTCCTCCTCCTTTTCTTTTCTTTTTTTCTTTTTTTAAAAAAGGCAATAATTCATTTTATGGTTGACCAATCCATCTCTTCCCCTAAACTGACCACAAAGAGGATTTGAAGCCACCTCTTTTTTTTTTTTTTAATTTAAATTAATCATTCCATTCCTTTACACATCAAATGATATCTCACTTTCCGGTTACTCCTCCACATGCTTTTCATCCCACAACTTCCCTCTCCTCCCTCCCCTTTGCTTCTATGAGGGTGTTACTCCACCCACCCACCGTCCCCTGCCCCACCCCTCCAGCATCCCCCTACACTGGGGCATCAAACATCTCCAGGACCAAGGGCCTCCCCTCCCATTGATGTCAGACAAGGCCATTCTTTTCTACCTATGTATTTGGAGCCATGGATCCTTCCCTGTATACTCCATGGCTGGTGGTCTAGTCCCTGGGAGCTCTGGGTGGTCCCACCAGCTGATGTTGTTCTTCCTATGGAGTTGTAACCCCACTCAGTTCCTCCAGTCCTTCCTCCAGGTTCCCCACCAGGGACCCTGTGCTCACTCTGATGGTTGGCTCCAGGCATCCACAACTGTATTGGTCAGTTGCTGGCTGACCCTCCCAAAGAGCAGCCACACCAGCTTCCTGTCAGCAAGTGCCTATTGGCAATGACAACAGTGTTGGGTTTGGTGTCTGCAGACAGGATGGATTCCCAGATGGGGCAAACCTCGGATGGCCCTTTTTTTCAGTCTGCTCCATTTTTTCTTTTGTCCCTGTTCTTCATTTGGACAAGAAAATTTCTGGGCTAAAAAATTTGAGATGGGTGTGTGGCCTCATCCCATGACCAGGGGCCATGCCTATCTACTGGAAGTGATCTCTACAGGTTTTATCTCCTCTTCTCTGCTAAAACCATCCTCCTTGAGTCCTAGAAGCCTATTATTTCCCTGATTGCTGGGAGCCTGTGTAGATATCCACAGTTCCTCATCTCCCCTGCCACATGTTTTTTTATTTGATTTCCTGGCCTTCTGTACCTTTCTTTTCTCCCTTCTAGTACCTAATACTGCCCCCTTATTTCCTCACCCTCCTCTCACCCTCCCAGGTCCCCCCTCCCTCCATCCCCCACCATCATCCTGTTCCCTCCTCAATGCTGGGCAGAAGCATCCACACCCTGATCAGTGGGTTGTATCATAGGCATTGTGAGTTTCTGGACTAATATCTACTTATCAGTGAGTACATACCATGTGTGTTTTCTGTGTCTGGGTTACCTCACTCAGGATTATATTTTCTAGTTCCATTCGCTTGCCTGCAAATTTCATGAAGTCTTTGGTTTTAATAGCTGAGTAGTACTAGATTGTGTAAATGTAATGCATTTTCTGTATTCATTCTTCTGTTAAGGGTCATCTGGGTTGATTCCAGCTTCTCGATAAATAAGGCCCTTTCCCCTCCCCCTGCTCGTTCATCCATCCCTTCCCACTTCCCTGTTCTGGTATTCCCCTACACTGATGCTTTGATCCTTTTCAGCACCAGTGTCCACTCCTTTCTTCTTGTCAGACATCATTTGGTATGTGAATTGTGTCTTTGGTGTCCCAAGATTCTAGGCTAATATCCACTTATCAGTGAGTGCATACCATGGGTATTCTTTTGAGACTGGGTTACCTCACTTAGTATGATGTTCTCCAGCTCCATCCATTTCTCTAAGAATTTCATGAATTCATTGTTTCTAATGGCTGAATAGTACTCCATTGTGTATATATACCACATTTTTTTGTATCCATTCCTCCGCTGAGGGATATCTGGGTTCTTTCCAGCTTCTGGCTATTATAAATAAGGCTGCTATGAACATAGTGGAGCATGTATCCTTATTGCATGCTGAGGACTCTTCTGGGTATATGCCCAGGAGTGGTATGACTGGGTCCTCAGGAAGTATCGTGTCCAGTTTTCTGAGGATCCGCCAGATTGATTTTCAGAGTGGTTGTACCAGCTTGCAGTCCCACCAGCAGTGTAGTGGGACCTTTGGGGGGTGGGGAATCAGAAAAAGGGAAATTAAATGTAAATATAGAATATGTCCAATAAAAAATGAAAAAAAAATAAGGCTGCTATAAACATGGTAGAGCATGTGTCCTTGTTATATGTTGGAACATCTTTTGGGTATATATGCTTAATTGTGGTATAGCTGGGTCTTCAGGGAGAAGTATGTCCAATTTTCTGAGGAAATTCCAGATTGATTTCCAGAGTGGTTGCACCAGCTTACAATCCCACCAGCAATGGAGGAGTGTTCCTCTTTCTCTACATCCTTAGCAGCATCTGCTATCACCTGAGTTTTTTATCTTAGCCATTCTTAGTGTGAGGTGGAATCTCAAGATTGTTTTGATTTGCATTTCCTTGATGACTAAGGATGATGAACATTTCTTTAAGTGTTTTTCAGTCATGCAAGATCTCTAAGTTGAATATTCTTTGTTTAGCTCTGTAGCCCATTTTTAATAGGGTTATATGATTGTCTGGAGTCTTAAGTTGTTTGTATATTTTGGATATTAGCCCTCTATCAGATATACGGTTGGTAAAGATCTTTTCCCAATCTATTGGTTGCCCTTTTGTCCTATTGACAGTGTCCTTTGCCATATAGAAGGTTTTCAATTTTATGAGGTTCCATTTATCGATCTTTGATCTTAGGCCATAAGACACTGGTCTTCTATTCAGGAATTTTTCCCCTGTTCCCATGTGTTCCAGGATCTTCGCCACTATCTATTCTACTAGATTCAGCATACCTGGTTATATGTGGAGGCCCTTGATCCACTTGGACTTGAACATTGTACAAGGAGATAAGAGAGGGCCCTGGTCCTGGAAAGGCTTGATGCAGCATTGTAGGAGATTGCCAGGACAGAGAAGTGGAAGGGGGTTGATTGGGGAAAGGGTGGAAGGAAGAGGGCTTATGGGACTTAGAGGGAGAGAGGAACCGGGAAAGGGAAAATCATTTGGAATGTAAACAAAGAAGATAGAAAATAATAATTATAAAAAAAGAAAGAAGTGAAAAACTATTCACCTAAAAAAGAAGTGTGGCTCAATTTGCATTGTTCTACAGCCAGACTGCCAGTTGAACCAGCACCATTTGTTGAAAATGCTGTCATTTTTCCACTTGATGGTTTTAGTTCCTTTGTCAAAGATCAAGTGGCAGTATGTGTGTGGGTTCATTTCTGGGTCTTCAGTTCTATTCCACTGATCTACTTGACTGTCTCTGTACCAATACCATGCAGTTTTTATCACTATTGCTCTATAGTATAGCTTGAGGTCAGGGATGGTGATTCCCCCAGAAGTTCTTTTATTGTTAAGAATAGTTTTCTCCGTTCTAGGTTTTTGATTATTCCAAATGAATTTGAGAATTTCTCTAACTATGAAGAATTGAGTTGGAATTTTGATGGGGATTGCATTGAATCTGTAGATTGCTTTTGGCAAGATGGCCATTTTTACCATATTAATTCTGCCAATCCAGGAGCATGGGAAACCTTTCCATCTTCTGAGGTCTTCTTCAATTTCTTTCTTCAGGGACTTGAAATTCTTGTCATACAAATCTTTCACTTGCTTGGTTAGTCACACCAAGATATTTTCTATTATTTGTGACTATCATGAAGGGTGATATTTCCCTAATTTATTTCTCAGCCCATTTATCCTTTGAGAGGAAGTCTACTGATTTGTTAATGTTAATTTCATATTCAGCCACTTTGCTGAAGTTGTTTATAAGTTGAAGGAGCCCTCTGGTAGCATTTATGGGGTCACTTATGTATACTATCATATCATCTACAAATAGTGTTATCTTGCCTTCCTCTTTCCCAATTTGTATCCCTTTGATCTCTTTTTGTTGTCTAATTGCTCTGGCTAGAACTTCAAGTACTATATTGAATAGGTAGGGAAAGAGTGAAGAGCCTTATCTAGTCCCTGATTTTAATAGGATTGCTTTGAATTTCTCTCCATTTAGTTTGATGTTGGCTATTGGTTTGCTGTATATTGTTTTTATTATATTTAGTTATGGGCCTTGAATTCCTTATCTTTTCAGTACTTTTAACATGAAGGGGTATTGTATTTTGTCAAATGTTTTCTCAGCATCTAATAAGATGAACCTGTGGTTTTTTTCTTTGAGTTTGTTTATATAGTGGATTACATTGATGGAGTTCCATATATCGAACCATCCCTGCATTCCTGGGATAAAGCCCACTTGATTATGGTGAATGATTGTTTTGATGTGTTCTTGGATTTGGTTTGTGAGAATTTTGTTGAGTATTTTTGCATCGATATTCATAAGGGAAATTGGTCTGAAGTAGTCTTTCTTTGTTGGGTCTTTGTGTAGCTTAGATATCAGTGTAACTGTGGTTTCATCAAAGAATTGGTAGTGTTCCTTCTGTTTCTATTTTGTGGAATAGTTTGAGAAGTATTGGTATTAGGTCTTCTTGGAAGGTCTGATAGAACTCTGCACTAAACCCATCTGGTCCTAGGCTTTTTTGGGTTGGGAGAATTCTAACAACTGCTTCTGATTCAGAAGTTATGGGACTGTTTAGATGGTTTATCTGATCCTGTTTTAACTTTGGTACCTGGTATCTGTCTAGAAAAATATCCAGTTCATCTAGATTTTCCAGTTTTGTTGAATACAGACTTTTGTAGTAGAATCTGATTATTTTTAAAATAGTCTCAGTTTCTGTTGTTATTTCTCCCTTTTAATTCCTGATTTTGTTAATTTGGATACTGTATCTATGCTCTTTAGTTAGTTTGGCTAAGGGTTTATATTTTTGATTTTCTCAAAGAATCAGCTCCTTGGTTTTTTTGTTTGTTTGTTTTGTTTTGTTTTTGTTGTTTGATTCTTTGTATAGTTGTCTTTGTTTTTACATGGTTGATTTTAGCTCTGAGCTTGATTATTTTTCCTGCCATCTACTCCTCTTGGTTATATTTGCTTCTCTTTGTTCTAGAGCTTTCAGATGTGCTCCTAAGCTCTCCAGTTTATGAAAGCACTCAGAGCTATGAGTTTTCCTTTTAGCACTGCTTTCATTGTGTCCTGTGAGGTGGTGAGCTGTAATAGGTAGCCAGGTTCTTGGATGAGCTCAAGCTTAAAACCCAGGTAACTCAGCAGATGACTGTTGCCTTCTAGGGATGGCAGGCATTTGGCCCCGCCCCTTGGGCCTCTGGCTCCTGTCACATAGCTACAGCCTCCCACAACCTCCCCAGAGAGGTCTGTGGTCATCTGTCCTGTAGGAGCAGCACCAAGCCCTCCCACATGCAGATTAGTTATCTCCAAGCTCTCAGCCCAAATCAATGAGAAGTACTTGCTCTCAGACCCTGACCCACCCCAATGCAGTCAAGGTATATGAGAACTACTCTGTCATCTGAGAGCTTCTGTCCTAAGAGCTGTAACACTGCCGCTTGGGAAGAGGTCTGCTTGCCCCAAATGCCACCTGAAGCTACCCTGCACTCCTTGCTGGCTAGTTGGCCTCTCCTTGGCCCAGCCCCACCCCACTTAGCACAGACAATGTGGAGTAACTGAGACAACAACGGTGGGGACAGAGGTGTAGACAGAGGTGGAGGAGCCAAGTACAGCAACTCTGTGGAGACAACTCCTCCTTCCTGCTTGCACTCTCTCCCCTTTGCTTCAACCCTTGCACTGCCTGACCAAAGATCTTTGTGGAAAGTTTCTGATACACGGGCCCACAGTGTCTCATAAGTTTGGATATGTTGTGCCTTCATTATCATTAAATTCTTTAATTCAAAAAGTCTTTACTTTCTTTCTTTATTGCTACCCTGACCAAGTTATCATTGAGTAGATAGTTGTTCAGCTTCCACGTGTATGTGGGCTTTCTGTTGTTTTTGCTGTTTTTGAAGACCAACCTTAGTCCATGGTGGTCTAATACAATACATGGGATTACCTCAATGTATATTCTTTTGTTTTAGGATGAAAGGTTCTATAGATACCTGTTAAATCCATTTTGTTTATAACTTCTTTTTGTTTGTATCTCTGTTTAGTTTCTATTTCCTTGATCGTCTATTGGTGATAGTGGGATGTAGAAATTTCCTACTGTTAGTATGTCAGGTACAATGTGTGCTTTGAGCTTCAGTAATGTTTCTTTAACAAATGTGGGTGTCCTTGCATTTGGGGGGCATAGATGTTCAGAATTGAGAGTTCATCTTGGTCAATTTTTCCTTTGATGAGTATGTAGTGTTCTTTCCCATCTTTTTTTTTTTTTTTTTTTGGATAACCTTTGTTTGCTGAAAGTCTATTTTATTGGATATAAGAATGGTTATTCCTGCCGGGTGGTGGTGGCACACGCCTTTAATCCCAGCACTTGGGAGGCAGAGGCAGGTGGATTTCTGAGTTCGAGGCCAGCCTGGTCTACCAAGTGAGTTCCAGGACAGCTGGAGCTATACAGAGAAACTCTGTCTCGAAAAACCAAAAAAAAAAAAAAAAAAAAAAAAAGAATGGTTATTCCAGCTTGTTTCTTGAGAGAAGCCTTTTTTTCCCCAGCCTTTTACTTTGAGGTAGTGTCTGACTTTGTCACGGAGGCGTGTTTCCTGTATGCAGCAAAATGCTGGGTCCTGTTTATGTCTCCAGTCTGTTAACGCATGTCTTTTTATTGGGGAATTGAGTCCATTGATGTTGAGATATTAGGTACCAATGATTGTTGCTTCCTGTTATTTTTGTTGTTGAAGGTGGAATTGCTTGTGTGTTTCTCTTCTGTTGGGTTTGTGTTACAGTATTTTTTATGTCTAATCATATTATGGCAGTGAAAGGCCTGTGATTGGACAGGGAAAAGGTGGCAGAGCGAGTGGTTGTGAGAAGAGGGCAAACAGGTGGCACACGCGAGAGGGTCGTAGGTCGGAGAACCAGGATGGCTTCTGAGATTTTTCTGTGTGTTTTCATAAGGTTAAAAATATTGGGATAAAGCTTTATCACTGTTAATTGGCTCTGGAATTACTGTATTGGCATCTTGTAAATTGTATTATTATTGATACATAAATCTGATTAGTTAATTAAGCATTAAGAGTTTTGATTTACTTGGTTACTAGAATGTGGGTCCACCAGTGTTGGAGAGGGAACACAGCTGAGATGCTGTGAGAGTTAGCTGGGAGAGATTAGCTTGGTAGCAGAGGCAGGGAGAAACTCACTGAGCAGGATCCTGCCAGGACTTGGTGCTGAGGCCTGGTGGGGCAGGAGAGTTGGTGGGGTGTTCTTTTTAAATAATTCCTGCAACAGGTTTGTTGCGAAAGATTAAGTCTTGCCTTTCCTTGGGTTAGTTTCCTTCCTTGTATTGTAGTTTTCCATCTATTATCTTCTGTAGGGCTGGTTTAGTGGAAAGATATTGTTCAAAATTTTTTTCTTGGAATAACTTGGTTTCTCCATCAACGGTAATTGAGAGTTTTGCTGGGTATATAAGCCTGGGCTGGCATTTTTGTTCTCTTATGGTCTGTATGATATCTACCCAAGATCTTCTGGCTTTTAGAATCTCTGTTGAGAAATCTGGTGTAATTCTGATAGATCTGCCTTTATATGTTATTTGACATTTTCCCCTTACTGCTTTCAATATTCTTTATTTGTTTTGTGCATTTGGTGTTTTAATTACTATGTGATGGGAGGAACTTCTTTTCTGGTCCAATCTGTTTGGTGTTTGGTAGGGTTCTTGTATGTTTATGGGCATCTCTTTCTTTAGGTTAGGGAAGTTTTCTTGTATAATTTTGTTGAAGATGTTTGCTGGCCCTTTGAATTGGGAATCTTCACTCTCTTCTAAACTTATTATTCTCTGGTTCAGTCTTTTCATTTTGTCCTGGATTTCTTGAATGTTTTGAGTTAGGAGCTTTTTTCTTTTTGTATTTTCCTTGATTGTTGTGTTGATGTCTTCCATGGTATCTTCCATACCTGAGATTCTCTCTTCTATCTTTTATATTCTGATGGTGATGACTGATTCATCTATGACTCCTGTTCT
Organism: Apodemus agrarius; assembly: GCA_964023405.1. NCBI lineage: Eukaryota > Metazoa > Chordata > Mammalia > Rodentia > Muridae > Apodemus > Apodemus agrarius. The sequence continues at coordinate 17,439,455 of OZ030027.1, forward strand.
CTTTCCTAGGTTTTCCATCTCTAGGGTTATTTCCCTTTTTGTTTCTTTAATGTTTTTATTTTCATTTTTAGATTATGGACTGTTTTGTTTAATTCATTTACCTGTTGGATTATGTTTTCTTGTATTTCTTTATGGTTTCCTCTTTAAGGTCTTCTACTCATTTACCTGTATTCTCCTGTATTTTTTAATGGACTTATTTATGTCATTCTTTAAGTCCTCATCATTTTCATGAGATGAGAATTTAGATCTGAATCTTGCTTTTTAGGTGTGTTGGGGTATCCAGGCCTTTCTATGGCAGGAGAACTGGGTTTTGATGTTGCTAAGTAATACTGGTTTCTGTTGCTTATGTTCTTGTGCTTTCCTCTCACCATCTCATTATCTCTGGTGTTAACTGGCTTTGCTGTCTCTGACTGGAGCCTGTCCCTCCTGTGAACCCATGTGATACTGTGATCCTATGATCCTGGATGTGTCAGTACCCCTGGGGTAGGGGTTGAGCTACAACTGGGGTGTAGGCTGAGTTTGTTGAAATCCAGAGCAGAGGCTTTGCTGCCAGCACAGGTGCAAACCAGTAGAAGGGTGGATCTCTGGCTTGGTGGGGTATTGCCTTCTGGGGTTCAGGGGTCCTTGCTCTGCCAAGAATTGGGGCGGGTTTGGGAGTCTTACCTGTGATCCTGGATGAATCAGAATACCTGGGGAAATCTAGCTGCAGCTGGGGTGTGGGCTGAATCCACTGGTATCCAGAGCAGAGTCTCTGTTTCCAGCACAGGTCAAAACCAGAAAGCTCCTTCTTCTTTTCAAAAAAACTGTTCAAGTTTAATAATTGTAACATGTAATTTCGCACTGGATGAGAAAGCACAAGAAGTGGAGAAAGGAAGAAGCAAAGAGAGAAATTTATAGATGTAGCGTGTCAACTATTCAATGAGCCATTTAGAATGGGTAGTAGAGCACAAATGCTCTTTATTCCAATATGTTGTGATATAGAAGACAACAGTCAGGAATCCAAGAAAATAAGAAAGGATAGTAATGTTAAATTTCACTCTTAAAATTCACTGGAGATAAATGATGGCTTACAAACAACTTACTTGACGTGACCAGATACCAATGGGTTTCTGTTGATGGTACTACTAGTTATTGTGTGTGTAGGCCTACATAAACAGCCTGTCTGTCACAACTTGGAGTTGGACTGTAGAGGGACATTGTTACTCCATCTGGGAGACATAATTATTAGAATAATAGAAATAATTATTATGTGCTTAATTCTTTTTTACAAAAAGATATATGGAAACAATGTAAGGATTAAGGGTTGGAGGAGTAAGTTTGGACTTGGGGCATGATTCTACCACTGATTTTCAGGTACATTTGGATATATTAAATATGATTTCTACCATCTGTAAAGTGGGGGTAATCGTACCTACTTTGTAGGGACTCAGAAGAAGAATTCATTTGTTTACACACAAAACCCAACATTATTTGTAAATAGAAACAATATATTGTAAAAAAAACAACATTTTGCAACATATGTGTTGGTAAAATATTACTCTAGTCTGGGTGTGTGTGTGTGTGTTTGTGTGTGTGTGTGTGTGTGTGTGTGTGTATAGATGTATATGGAGACCAGAGATCAATGTCATATGTATATCTTGTGCCTCCTCAAGAGCTATTTGCCTTGTGTTTTGAGTGAGGACATTTCACTGGAACCAGGGACTCAACAGTTATGTTAAAGAGGTTGGCTGGGTAATCCCAGAGATTAGCCAGTCTCTAACCCCCAACCACATATCATTGCAGCCATTTCCTGCTTTTTATAACAGTACTAGAGATTGCCCTCTGGTCTTCATTGCTGCCTGACAGGCCAAACCATCCCTCCCCCAGCCCTACCCTAATATTTCTTAATTCTCGTTCCCAGACTAAAAACCCTATACTTGATATTTGAGTTCAGTTCTATTAAAAAACAAGGGCCTGGGGGATTCAATTCAGGGAATGAGACCACAGGGTTATGGGCTTCTGGGTAGGAACAGAAGGTTGGAAACATGAATGGTGAAACATGACAAAGAAGGAAGTTTATAGGAGGTCTACAGGTTAGAGATTATTGGTAAGAAGTGTGTGATCAGACAGATTTGGCTTTTAGTATCATATGTGGTAAGGCCTTCCATTCCCAATATCATTGTTATTGTTTGTGCATTCGATTTGACTCAATTCCATTTGATTTGATTAGATTCTTATCAGCCTAAGTGAATCTATGATGGGTCAATATCATCCTATAAACACTACAACTACTGGAAAAGACTACAACTTGGCATTTCAGGTTGTAGAGTGAATCTCCTTCTCCTTTTGCAAGAGAAATGGATTATTCCATTGGCAAATGAAGTAGATACTGCTGTTCTCTCAAGGGCCCTGAGACATAGAATTCACAGAATTGCATGTGCAGTATACAAGATTTCTTTGATTTCCTTGAAATAAGGTCAAAACAGAAAGGTTAATAGTAATTCACCAGTATGTATAAACATGTGTTTTCAAGGGTATAATTTGATATGTGACTTAGCCACTGTAAATCTATTTAATTGGTTATAAATGTAATTCCCCTATTTTTAGAAAATTTTAAATTGTGTAATTATAACAATAATCCAGTTTTAAAATGTTTATGCCACAATAAGAAATTTCCATGTCTGTCATATAATGAATTTTCACTACCAAAGTCTTGGGGAGTTTTGCTTTCCTAAGAAATTTTACACAAATTTACAAAAACAAAAACAAACAGGCAAACAAACTAAACCCATCAAGTAACCAACCACTACCAACAAAACAACCCTCACAACACTTGCTGATTTTTAAGATTGTATTTTATGGTATGTGCACATTTGTAGATGTGTGCGTGTCATGACACCTGTGGAGGTCAGAGGACAACTTGTAGGAATTGGTTATTTCATTCTACCACTTAAGACCCAGGGACCAAACGCAGTTTGCTTGGCTTGGTCACAGGTGTCTTTATCCACTGAGCAATCTTGCCCACTACCTGTTGTCTTGTATGTTTGGCTTCTTTAAGTCATTGTAGTGGTTAATCTTGGTTGTCAACTTGACATACGATGGAAGAGGAGACCCCAGTTGATGAATTGCCTCTATCAGATTGGCCTGTGGACAAGTCTGTAGAGATGTTATTGGTTTCTAAATGAGAGAGGAGGGACTAGCTCACTGTGGCTTGTTGCACTCCTGGGCAGGCGGTCCTGGGTTATATCAGAAAGGTGGCTGAGCTGCAGCTTAATTAGGCCAGGAAGCATTATTCTTCCATGGTCTCTGCTTCAGTTCTTGCATCCAGATTCCTGCACTGAATTTTTGTAGAGTCTTTTTTCAATGGTGAACTAGAACCTATGAGCCAAATAATTCTTCCCATCCCCAACCCAGGACATGCTCTTGAACAGAGCGTTCTATTACGCCGACAGAGAAGCAAAGGAACATTCATTATAGTGCTATAAAATACTGTAGACGAACAGGAAGCACATTCATTTTTGTTGACACAATGTGTTTCCCTATATTGGTATATCACATTTTGTTCATCATTCATGATGAACATCTATGTTCACGATAATCATCTGTGATTATCAGTGGATACTTAGATTTCTTTTTTTTTCAGTCTGGGGCTATTTTCAATGGTGCTGAGCTGCTATGTACACTGGTATCTAAGTATTTACATGAGCATATAAAATTATTTCTCATAAGCATCTAGGAATGGAATTACTAGATTATATGTGACCTAATTAAAATTTATCTAACTATTTTTTGAAGTAGCAGTGCCATTATATGTTCCCACAAGCAATACCTGAAGGTTCCTGTTTTTCAACATCTTCATCAATGCTTTCATTATTAGCCTATTGGACTGCAGCCATTTCAGTAGATGTGTAGTTTATTGAGTTGTGGTTTTAATTTGTATTTCTCTAATGACTAATGATTGAGTATCTTTTTGCGAGTTAATTAGCCATTTGAATGTGTTCTTTGTTAAAATGCCTGTTTAATTCTTTTCAATTTTGGTGTGTTTTCTTTTTGTCTTGTTCAGTGGGAAGAATTCTTTACATGCTTTATAAACATAAATATAAGGAAACAAATCTTTTTCTTTTAAAGATTTATTATTTTTTCCTACATATGTATGCATGCATGCATGCATATGAACATGTTGTGTATGTATGTATATTAGTGCATGTTTGTGAGTGTCTGTAGGGGACAGAGGAAGGTGTCAGATCCCTTGATTTGAGTTTAAAGGAAGTTGTGAGTTGCCAGCTGTGAACTGAACTCTGGTTCTTTGGAAGAGCAGAATGTGCTCTTAACAAATGAACCATCTCTCCAGCTGTAAGATATGTCTTTTAAATATATGATTGTATTTTCTCTGAGTGTCTTGGTTTTTTTCTTTCTTTTAATTTCTCTTTTTTTATGACTGAAATTTTTCTTTTGTAGATTGTGTTTTGGTATTTACCTAACATATCTCTGCTAAACAAAAGATCTCAGTACTCATCTCCTATGTTTTATTTGAAGAGATTTGTAGATTTAATCTTTATATTTTGAGTTTACTTTTGCACATGGGATACTTTAAAAGCCTGCATTTATTGTTTTCATCACTAATGCATATGATTATTTCAACATCATTTGTTGAAGCAACTTGTCTTCATTCATTGAGTTATCTATGTCTTTGTTGAAATCAACCAGCTGTAAAAGCAAGGGCTTGTTTCTGGGCCAGATATTTGCCAGGTTATTGAAATCTCTGTCTCTGTCTCCAAGCTCTCTCTCTCTCTCTCTCTCTCTCTCTCTCTCTCTCTCTCTCTCTCTCTCTCTCTTTCACACACACACACACACACACACACACACACACACACACACACACCCTTGGTGAACACGCCATCCTGTATTGATTGTCATAGTTTTAGTGAATGTTTGAAATCAGTGTAATTCCTCCAACTTTGTTGTCTTTCTATAATTGGGTTTGGCTATTTTAGGTCTTTTGCATTTACTTTAGGATGAGCTTATCTGTTTTTGTAATTAACCCTCTGGGCTAAGGAGCTCAGCCTTTTTCTTTGTTTCCTGGTCTTTTCAGAACAGAACTGAGCAGAACTTCTGTTATGTTTGACATCCCTACCAGCTGGAGTCTTGTTCTGTTTGTCTTCAGTTATCTCTCCACCCCCTCTGTTTCAGGTTAGTTCACCTTCAAGCTCATCAGTTCTTCTGTCATCCCCAATTTATTGTTGAACTCTTCTTAGAATTTTTGTTTTGATTATGATATTATTGACCCTAAAATTTCCAATTTACACTTTTTAAGTAGTGCAAATTTGTCTGTTGAGGCTCTGTATTTGTGAGTTGGCTGTTGTGATATCTTGCTTAATTGTACATGAGTTAAAACCACTGCTTATTACCTGCCCGGAATAATTTCTATTGACTGCCTTTTTTTCTTCATTCAAGACTCACTCTTAAATTTTTTCTTACAAATTTTATTGAAATTTGAATTTCATTTGCTGAAATAAATAATGTGTTATAACAATCAGGGTCTTTGTTTTTCTCACCCTACTCCATTTTGTACCTTGTCTGCGCTTAAAATAAAGAAATGTCTCTTCACATGGAAGAGATGTTTCTGTTTATTTTTTTCTCTCTAATTTTGTTTTTTTATCCTAGCTTACATGTGGTTGCCTCCATATATGGATTAGGATCAGGCAATGATTTGCACAGACATTAGGTAGTGATCAAACCTTTTGTCCATAATACCTTTGGTTTATTCTTGCAGCTAAGCAAACACTCAGTCAGAGGACTTGCCTATTGTAATTGGTGTTGCATCTTCAGTGTCATCTTTTGGAGCTTCTGTCTGGGTATTGCTTACCCTTAACATGGAATGAGGACCTGGGTTGTTCTCTGTGGAGTTTGACAAAGCAATGTGTTGTGTCTTTGTCCTAAAACAAGTCTCTTCTTTCTCAAAGCAAAACTTAATTTTCTGTCATCTCTGCAAGGGTCATTAGTGGACCGATAGTTGACTCTGCTGTTTTTACCTCAAACACTAGTCATTTATAAAAATAAACACTTTTCATGTGTTGTCTGCATTTTGGTCACTTTCTTAACTTTTATGTAGTTATTGATGAAAATTTGGCTGGTTGTCTATATGCTTTATGAAGAGATGGGTTTTCTATGTCCTGTTACCATAGCTAGATAATTCGCCTAGGCCTGAAGACACAGTCTGCATTTGTAAATTGTGTGTATTTTAAGATTCTCTCCTTTCATTTCCTCTTCCTGGATGTGCAAGTGCATATTTATGCATAGAAACCTAGTCTTTGAAATTCATCTGTTGATTATCTGCATTCTGTCTGGCCACGATGACCTCATTTGGGGTATTATTGCCTAACTTATTCCCCCCTACTTTGATAAAAGGATCCTAATGCAAATGCATTGCAGTCCAAGACAGAAAGCTTAATATGTGTAACTATGTGAGTCTATAATTCAAGAGAGGTAAAATTTGTTTGATTAATTTGATTTCTGTCATCTGTTAGAATCATACAGTAATCCACGTTTTTTACTTGTTAAAAACCAACTTGTTTTTTGTCTTTTTCCATTCTTGGAAAAGGGTTCTGGGAATATAAGTTTGGTGATGGTACTCCAGGAATAGTGCTCTCACTGTTCAGAAGCTGTCAGCAGGAATGACACACCAACATACCATCTCACCTCTCTTTTATCCAAAGTTTATATTCGGGACATTTAACATGAGTAGACAGGAAACCATGCCATCGGTTATCACAAATTATAACTTTTCGAGGTCCTAAATCTGCAAAGGTAAAGATAAATGCTGGTGAGATGACCAGGCTACAGAGAGCCTCAGACCATGATAGAAGTGGGGGAATATGAGCACTGAAAGCTGATGGAGACATGCCAACAACTTGTAGAATGGAAACCAAATGGGTGAATCTTTAGGAATACATAATGTACTAAGGCCTTGTCATTAAAAATGAAACTTAGATCTCCTTAGAACTAGCATGGTCTGATCTCCTTAGAACTAGCAGATTTAGAGATGTTTCACTGGGGAATCCAACTGAAGTATTTTAAAGAATTAATGCCAAATCTTTCTAAACTTATCCACAAAATGGCAGTTGGTGAGAGGCACTCCCAAACTTGTTCTCTGAGGCCAATATTCCCTTGACATCAAAATCAGACCAGAAAAGGAACATATAGACTTATTGATATACCAAGTAGGATTTATCCTTAAATAATCTGTTTGGGTAAAGAATATAAATCAGTCAAATATCCCACAATTCAGCAGAACAAAGGACAAAAACCACAGGTTAGCTCAATTTCAGGAAACAAAGATGTGAGAAAACTTAACAAGCTCTTTTAATGGGAACCAAGCATAAAGCTCACTACCGCTGTTTTTAGTGAAGATGTTACTAGACCAAATGGGCCAGAAAAAGTAATTAAAATCATACAAATTATAAAGGAAAAGTATAACAATATCTGTTTGCAAATATTATATCCAGAGCTGTAAATATTTCATGAAAAACTCTTAGAACTAATAAATGAATTCAGGAGAATTGCCATAATATGAAGTCACCATGCAAAAAATCTCAGTTGTGATTGAGTGGGGATGGGCTGGAAAGGGATTCACAGAAGGAAGGAAGCTATGCTTTCCACCAGGATCTGCTTAGTTTCCTAAGAATAGGGGCAGAGAGTGAGAGGAGGCCAGAACAGGTAGTCTGCTAGAAAACTGGAGATGCAACTTGGGGATTAGAATAAAGAGGAAAGGAAGATCTGAAGCTGTCATACCCATTTCGCTGGCCTACTTGTTTCTTTGGCCGGGTTCCCAGGGCATGTCTGCTGCATTCCGGGCTGGGATAAAGTAATGACATAACACTAGTGAACAATTAGGGAAAAATGGAAAACAATGCCCTTTGTAAGAGCATCAAGCACACAAAAAACAGCCATGAACTTCACCAAGGAGGCAACAAACATATTTACCTAAAACCAGAAAATATTATACTCTAGCAAGAGAATCAGGTAGCCTTACAGCCCATTTTCAACTCTCACTGTTCTCTTCCCAATCCAGTGCCTTCCATCTCAGTCCCAGCATTCTCCAGAGGATCACAGACATCATTCCTTTCAAATGTGCTTGCCCCCGCTCATTACTTTATCCCAGCCCGGAATGCAGCAGACATGCCCTGGGAACCCGGCCAAAGAAACAAGTAGGCCAGCGAAATGGGTATGACAGCTTCAGATCTTCCTTTCCTCTTTATTCTAATCCCCAAGTTGCATCTCCAGTTTTCTAGCAGACTACCTGTTCTGGCCTCCTCTCACTCTCTGCCCCTATTCTTAGGAAACTAAGCAGATCCTGGTGGAAAGCATAGCTTCCTTCCTTCTGTGAATCCCTTTCCAGCCCATCCCCACTCCTAAGTGTCAGCTCCTAATACTCTAGAAACAAATTTTGCTAGGAAACTACAGTGACCAGAAAGGGGGGTGGATCCTGATGGGAGTCGAGGAGAGAAGAAACTGGGGGAGTAGAGGGAGGGGAAACTGTGACCAGGATATAGTATGTTAGGGAACAGAAAAAAAAAAAAAAAACAAACAAAAACAATTTTAATCAAAGGAAAAACAAACCCAACCAACCATTCCTGTAAAACATTGGCTGAAAAAACAAAAACAAAAACAAACAAATAAACAAACAAACAAAAAAAAACCCCAAAACCCTAGACACAAGTAAGTGAGAAATGCTACTGCCCACATTTAGAGTGGCCCTTCTCACCTTAATTAACCTTGTCTAGATAATCCTGTACAGGTATGACCAACAGGTTATCCGATAGTGATTCTAGATTCTGTCAATATCTAGAATCCAATAAAATAAAAAAAAACAATATTAATCATATACCCTGTTTTAAAACAAAAGAAAGAGAAAGAGAAGAGCTAGAGACCATATACTTTTAAGGTACTACAAAGCCTAAATCGAATTATTATGCTACCAATATAACTACAGGCTGACAGACCAGTAGAACCGAATGCATAGTTCTTCAACTACTCCCGTGTGCATGGTAAAAGTGCCAAGCTCCCCAATGGGAAAAGAAAATTCTCTTCAACAAGTGCTTGAAGGAAACAAGATGAACAAGATGGGACCCTCATCCTATAATACCCAGTGATCCACTCATAACATAAAATGGGAATCTATAAAATTTCTAGAAGAAAGCATTGTGGCACTGTTGTTGGCTATGATTTCTCAGTTATGACACCCATAGAAGGAAAAAAAAAAAAAACAAGAATGGTTAAGACTGCATCTCTCTGAAAAAAAACTGTCAGCAGAGGAGGAAATCAATCAAATGAAATTCTAACTATGGAGTGGAAGAAAATATTTGGAAATCACATATCTAATATAGGGTCAATATCCAGAAAATATAAAACTACCCACAATTCAACAAGAACGAAGCTCCAAGCAAACCAGTTTGCAAATGAGCAAAGGTACATTTTTCAAGGAAGATAATAGATTTCTAGCAAGCAAACTGGGAGATGGTTAACATCACTAACCACTAGGGGCACGCAAATTAAAGCCACAGGATGACAGTAAGATATCACTTCATAGCTGTTGGATGCTGACTACAAAAATATGGAAAATAAGAGGAATTGGAAAGATGATAAACATTGTGTGTGGGTTGGGAGAGGGGCTGCCAAATGGTACAATTGCAATGGAAAACACTATGGATATTCCAAAGAAGAACTGAAAATATTCCCAAGCCATCATAATTCTGTCCAAAAAAAAAATGATGCCATGAAATTAAAATGGCGCCTTCACATCCATGTTTACTGCGGCAGCCCGTGTTCCCTGTGACATCCCGTGTTCACTGTGTCATCCCGTGTTCACTGCAGCATTGTTCACAGTGCCTAAAAGGAAGCAGCCCAAATATTCACTGGCGAATACATAATTCACATGTGGACCATAATGGATATTATTCAGTCTTAAAAATGAGAAAGGAAATTCTGTTACATGTTAGAATACGAATAAATCTTGAGGATTATTGCAAATTTGGTCCCACAAATTACACAGGAATTCCCACGTCTGCATGTAAGATGCTGAGGGACCCTGCCCCTCAGCAGTTGGTTTTGATAGGTTAAATAAAGTTGCTGGTGGCCAATGGCTGAGCAGGGAGACAGAGGCGGGACTTTTAGGATTCCTGGGAGAGAGAGAGAGAGAGAGAGAGAGAGAGAGAGAGAGAGAGAGAGAGAGAGAGACAGAGACAGAGACAGACAGAGAGAGACAGAGAGAGAGAGACAGAGAGAGAGAGAGAGAGACAGAGACAGAGAGAGAGACAGAGACAGAGAGAGGGAGAGAGACACAGAGAGAGACAGAGACAGAGAGAGAGAGACAGACAGAGAGAGAGAGACAGAAAGAGAGACAGAGAGACAGAGAGAGACCGAGAGATCGAGGAAGGGAGGGAGGGAGGAAGGGAGGGAGGGAGGGAGGGAGATATTGGAGGGGAGGTTAGCCATGTGGACATTTGGAGTAGCCTAGTCATTGAGCTGTTTAAGGCATATTAAAATATAAGGCTGTGTGTGTGTGTGTGTGTGTGTGTGTGTGTGTGTGTGTGTGTGTGTGTGTTTCATTGGGAACCCAGAATTTTGAGGCAGTAACAAGGAATGTGGTGCCACTGCCCGGATGATTTGAGATAGGGTTAATTGGCAACTACAACAGAGGATTTATACTGAATCAAATAATCCAAAGACAAGAGGACAAATTCTGCAGGATTGTGTTTATACAGATTATTGAAGGTAGCCCGACTGTAGAATGGTGGTTGCCAGAGGCTCTTGAAGGTGGAGGAGGGATTTTAGTTTTCAGGATAAAAAAAAGTATTATGGATTTGTTATATAACTGTGTGCAGACAATTGTGTCATTCCAGTGAGCTGAAAAAATGATTAAGATGATGAGTTTTATGTTATGTGCTTTTGGTTTTATTATCACAATTAAAATGGAAATGCTCATTGAAGGTAAGTGGATTTCACATTGAGCTATGTGATGGTTAACTGATGGTTAACTCCTATTTTTTGTGGAAGAAAAATACCAACTATACAAACTGAAAATCCTTGGATCCTGGAGTTTAGCAAAACTGTATGTCCAATGATACAGAACAATTGAGAACTGCTGACCTGGAGCGGAAGTCATGGAGATATGGATATTGTCTCCTCTCAGCCCCCACGGTGGGCACCTGAGGCCCGAAACCAGGGCCTTATAATAATTTCCCACGCCTGTCATGGAGGTATGAATTGTCTGGAGTAAGGAATACTTGCATAGTAATTCATGAAGTTGAGAGAGACTGCATGGTGTTATTGTGTTGGTAGAATATTTGTTGAAGGCTTTTATTCTAGTAATTTGTGATGATTTCCACAGTTATGATCCTTCAATTTGTGAATGGAGTACTGTCTGTCTGTCTGTCTATCTATCTATCTATCTATCTATCTATCTACCTACCTATCTTCTATCTATCTATCTATCTATCTATCTATCTATCTATCTATCTATCTATCTACTATATCTATCTATCTATCTATCTATCTATCTATCTATCTATCTATCTTCTAATCTATCTATCTATCGATCTATCTATCTATAGATCTATCTACCTATCTTTTATCTATCTATCTATCTATCTATCTATCTATCTATCTATCTACCTATCTATCTACCTATCTAATCTATCTATCTATCTATCTATCTATCTATCTATCTATCTATCTATCTACCTACCTATCTAATCTATCTATCTATCTATCTATCTATCTATCTATCTATCTATCTATCTATCTATCTACCTACCTATCTAATCTATCTATCTATCTATCTATCTATCTATCTATCTACCTACCTACCTATCTTATCTCTCTCTCTCTCTCTCTCTCTATCTATCTATCTATCTATCTATCTATCTACTATATCTATCTATCTATCTTCTAATCTATCTATCTATCTATCTATCTATCTATCTACCTATCTTATCTATCTATCTATCTATCTCTATCTATCTATCTATCTATCTATCTATCTATCTATCTACTATATCTATCTATCTATCTATCTATCTATATCTATCTATCTATCTATCTATCTATATCTATCTATCTATCTTCTAATCTATCTATCTATCTATCTATCTATCTATCTATCTATCTATCTATCTATCTACTATATCTATCTATCTATCTATCTATCTATCTATCTATCTATCTATCTATCTATGAATGAAGGGGGTTTGAGCCCAAAGGCTTGTGTTTAGCCAGTCAAGTTCTCTGCCACTGAGGCACATCCTCAGTCGAGGATAGTGTCTTTAAAAATTAGACTAAGAGCTGCACCATGAAAGGTACAGCTAGAAAGTCGACTCTGGACCAGGGAGCAGGTGCTCATTAGGTATTTACACGGTGGGTACTGTGATTTGGTACTTTCCACTTTCTGCAACACCGGAGTTGATGTTCAAAAGCAATCTTTAGGATATTTTATTGTTGCCACCCAAATAGGCTGAGATGAAACCCTACCAGGTTGTCAGAGAGGCAATTCAGGAAAGACCTTTTGATGGTAATGACAGGAAGGGGCAGAGGTTTGCTTTAATAAGCATACCAAGAGCTTTCTTGGCACCAAAAGCTCTTCTTTTGGTACATTTTCCAGAGCATAACTTTGAATACTTATCCCACTTGAAAGAGAATTCCTTTTCAGTTGTAACCTCTGGTGGCCTTGTTCTATTAATTAAAGTGAAAACAAAAGAAAGAAGACAAGGCTTTGATGTGTTGTTTGTCAAATAGATAGCATCTTACAATCACCTGAGAGATGAGCCTCTGGGCTTGTCTCTGAGGGTTCACTTCTGTTACATTAATTGCGGTGGGAAGAGCTGTCCGCTGTGGGTGTCACCATTCCTTGGCTGGGATCCCAGTGGAGGAAGGGTCAGGCAGCAGCACGCTCTCATCTGTCAGTGCTGCAACCACCTGCTGCAAACTTCTCCCACCTTTACTTCCCACTCGAGACGGACTGCGTCCTTGATCTGGGAGCCAAGACAATCTCTTTAAGTTGCTTTTGCTAGGGTATTTTATCACAGCAATGGGAAAAGAAGCCAAGACAAGGTCAATAAGGGACCTTTGTCTAAGGAAGACAAAGGGAGCTTGGAGATGGACAGGAATGTATGTGAAGGGCGGGATGTCATCAAAGTAAGATGTCATTAGAACAATACAGACCCCCTCCCCAACACTGACAGTAACAGAAAGATAGTAGAGGTAGAAATATCAAAACTAAAAAATAAAAATAAAAAAATCAAAGGATAATATAAAATATAACCAAGAGTGGGGGTAAGAAGTCTTGAAGAGAGATTGATAGAAACTTCCCTAGCTGAAATGCAGGGAGATAATAGAACACTGCCATGAAAGAAAAGGTAGAATCCCCAAGACTGAGCAGTAGCATCAGAAGATGCAATACGGACATGTTTGAAAGAGAAGAGAGGCGGGACGTGAACATATCTGAAGTATCAATAGCAGAATGCTTGCAGAAATTAAGAGCAGACACCAAACCACAGACGACTGCCAGAACTCCCAATGGGCAAATAGACAGTAATTTGAGAAAAGTGAAGTCATTCTAGAGTTGTCATGCTATACAATGTCATTGTGGTCTGTGACAGACTGTATATAGGAGGGTGGGCCCATAAAATTATAGTGGACCCAAAAGATTTCTATCACCTAGCTAGATCTGAGCCACTGTAATGTCCTAGCACATTATGTATTTGCAGTAGTGTTGGTGTAAACGCAATCACTGCCCTGCTAGCTGTATAAAACAACACTATACACAATTATTTATAGTGTGATGGTTAATAATAATGATGATAAAATAATAGTCTGTTTTATATTTAAGTATTTCTCCTTCTACAATTCTTTTGTTTAAAGTATAATACTTCTGTTTTAAAATGTTTATCTTAAAAACATCTGCAATGCTACATTGGGAGTGGCCTCATATATTTCATGTTTACTTTGTCTCTTGCATCAAAAAAAAAAAACAGTTGAATGATTATTTATATCACTGAGACTTGTTCAGGTACCCTAAGAGGTTTGTATATTGAATCTATTCCTTAGTGATGTAAAACTCAGAGTGTGTCTCCTTCATGAAGTGATACAGGACAGTCTTTTGCTGACTCCCAAAGCATGAAAAATATGATCATGAATATTCCTTATATGAATAAATATTCAATAGATACAAAAAAGGGAGAGAAAGGAGACACCTTCTAAAGAATTCTCAATGACATTTGTAGACAGGTCTGTACTGGAAAGGTGGGACATAATTTCTACTTTTTAACAACAGGCTGCATGAGGCCATTTTCTTCTGATGAGTATAGTATGAAAAATAATGGGAATGTATCTTTTTAGTGGGTGGAACAAGTAAGCACTCTGTCAGCTAGGAGACCACAACTATCTATTGTGATTAAATCAGGATCAGAGTATATACTTCTGAGCTGATGAGGTAGGAGTGGGGCTTTGCCTCTGAGGCCTTTCTCTTTCAGCTCCCAACCCAAGACTAATCATGTCAAACACCTCGATCCCACATGAGGTATATTCTACCAAATAGTTTAGAAGTCCTCCAGAGCCTTTTAGTTCATCAAGGACAGGGAGTTGGAGAAAGCCACCATTTAGAAGAGAATAGTACTGAATGCAATATGACACTCTGGAGCAGAAAAGGGTATTGGGAAAGCATAAGTAAATCTGATGAAATATAGAATTTTATCGACCATAATTGCTGATGTTGTCTTACTATTTGTGACAAACATGCTCAGCTGAGCTGTTGGGACAGTGAAGTTGATAACAACACTTGTTGCCAAGCCTGACGACTTGGGTTTAGTCTCTAGGACTCAACATGGTGGGAGGAGAGAGCTGTCTCCCACATGTTGGTCTTGGACTTCTACACATATACTGACACACACACACACACACACACACACACACACACACACACTCTATATCTCATACCCCGATAACTGAAGATTTTAATGGTTAGCTAATGAGGGTAGGTTATATGAGGCCTCTGGCTAATGGGCACTGTGTATGAGATGACCAACTTTACTAGTGTCTTGGGAGGTGACCGTACAGCCCAGTGAGATGCTATGCAAAATCACTCAACTACAATTTGGGCAATTTCAAATTCTCCAAGAAGGTAGAGTGAAGGAATTGAACAATTATGGGTATGAGTATAAACTGGCACATCCATTTAGCATATTTGTTTAATAAAACTTAGTGAAGCTGGAGATGTGGGCTCCCCATCTCCCAGTCACTTTAAGACATAAATCCCAAAGAACTACAGCACCATGTAGAAGAGCAGCTACGTTTCTATAGGCTCACAAACAACATATGGCATCATATACAGGATTACTCAGTGAGTCATTTGTTATAATGGTTAAGATGACATATTCTAGTTGAGTGTTGGTATTTGAAAGAATAAACTGTGGTCTATTAATAAGAGCAGGAAGTATACACAGAAACAGCTGGATCTCAAAAGCAGCTTTGAATGATGAAAGTCAGTCTTTGAAGACATCATTCAATGTGAGCCCATTCATACAGTACCAAAGTGCATTCATTTATAATGTTTAGATGAGCATATATGTTATAACGTTGCAGGAACATGTGGGTACTCAAAGGTCAAATTAACATATAGAGGGTTCTTTTGTTTTTTGTTTTAGTTCTTGTTCTGGTTTTACTCGTAGCTAAGTTTTTTTTTTTTTTCTCTTCCTGGTTTAGGATGTCAGTTTTCATTTTGTTGAGTTTGTGTGCTTCTGGCACTGCTCCCTCATGCCCATGTAATTGGCTGCTTTTCTGTTTTGGTGGCCTAGGAAATAAGATAATCGTGCTTGTTGACTATTGCACAAGACAAGCAGTCTCCAGATTTGGATTTAGGGCACTCTCCTATGAACAAATTACATGACCTTTGGTGTGTAGGCAATGTCACATTCATTTATTTAAGAAATATTTAGCCGGTTCCTACCACAGGCCAGTTTCCTACTTCTGTTGTGGGCTCCGGAAATACAGCAACAAATGCTAACACAAAGTCTTGAAAGTTATGTAATCGTCAGTACACTGGTATCTATGTAGGCTTTTGAATCGATCTTCAGTCGATACTCTGTGTATATGTGTGCATGTATTTGTGTGTGCACGCATGGGTGTGTGCATGTGCATGTGCAGATGTGCATGGATGGAGGCCAGACACCCACTTTGGGCATTGCTTCTGAGGAGCACTTCATCTTGTCTTTGTGACATGGTCTTACTGGGATTTGAGGACTCACTTACCAGCCTAGGCTGGTTGATACACTCAGGAACACATTACCTTGACATTCCAGTGTGTGTATGTGATACTAAGTGAAAAGCCTGTAGCCAGGGAGGTGTCAGCTCTATGTTTATATTTTCAGCTAATGAGGAAATTGCTAACAGACATGAAAATAATAATGGCTCATAAGGCACAACATTATTGTACCTTTAGGCTCAATTCATAGCTTATCTCTTGTTTGCTCCCACCAAACAAACATGATCATAATTAAAACACCTTTCCCCTTCCATACTATGTTTTTTACTGGACAGGAACAATCCTGCTGAGGCATACCTCACATTTAACTTGTTTTTGTTGTTGTTGTTGTTGTTGTTGTTGTTGTTTGTTTGGATAGAATTAAATTTTTTTCCAAATATTCTAAGGGAATATACAAATCATCTGTTTGACCAGCCCAACTTGAGATAGGCACCAAACCCTAACACTATGACTGATGCCTTGTTGTGCTTGCAGACAGGAGCATAGCACGACTGTCCTCTGAGGGGCTCTACCAGCAGCTGACAGAAGCAGATGCAGATACTTAAAGTCCAACATTGAACTGAACCCTTTGGAAGAGATAGGGGACAGATCAAAGGAACTGAAGGAAACGGTAACCCCATAGGAAGAACAACAGTATCAACTAACGTGGACCTCTGGGATCCACCAACCAAAGAGCATACATGGGCTGGTCCATGACCCCTGGCACATATGTAGCAGAGGACTGCCTTGTCTGGTTTCAGTGGGAGAGGATGTGCCTAATCCTGTATAGACTTGATGCCCCCAGGGAAGGGGGATGCTGAGGGTAGGTGGGGGAGGGTAGGTGGGTGGATGGGTGAGGGAACATTGTCTCACAGTCAAAGGGGAGGGGGCTTGCTATGGAGAACTCTGGGAGGGGGCACTAGAAGGGTAGAAACATTTGGAATGTAAATAAATAAAATAATTTAATAATAATAGAAACCCCTAAGAGTGACACCCATCCCTTCAGGTCACCATCTGAACATCTGAGTGTAGATATGCGACATTGTCTCAGAGATGTGATAAACTTTTACACACTGTTGAATAACGCTTGAGATTCTGAGCCTTTATTCTTAGTTCTTTATTTCTGATAAAAAGAACGGGGGGGGGGAAAAATGGTTTTAGTAGGCTTAATCTCAATAGAAAGAAAAAAACACACCATTATCTATTGGTTCAAAAATAATATACTGTAATCTACGCTTATGGCATTTTTGTGTTTAGTAATGCCTTTGAATCTCCATGCATTTAAATTCAAAGCGTGCCTTCATGGTCTGTCATTCTAATGCTGATATCTGTTTCAGAGACATGAGCCAATTTGCAATGTCCACTTCAGTTGTCATTTGGAAACAACTCTTTTTTCACAATGTCCTGACATTGACAGTCAGGGAAACCTTTGAGCACAAGAGAACACTTGATTTTTCTCAGGGCACGAGAGTGCATGGGCTCTCTGGAACTGTATCCTCATTTCATTGGGGGCAAATAATGACTAATCAATGTGAGGGGCTAGGTGGCATCGCAGGTTAATTCACTGGGAGTTAGTGTCTCCACCTGAATTTTCCATAAACATCTCGCCTCAAAACAGGTCCAGAGCACTGCATGTTTGCGGTGGGCTGATTTTCCGGGGACTTACGCGCTTTATAACAACACATCTTGCAAATATTTGATTTAAGTCACATGGTGGCTGTTTCTCCACCCCAGGTCAGCAGGTGGGTTCCCTGTTAATGACAACAAGGACCGTCATATGCTGACAGTTATACTTGAGGGTTGCCTGGAACCTCCTCCTCCTCCTCTTCGCACACAGCTACTAGGGTCTTGTCAGTTACTCCAGGACAAAGCTAATTTACTCAAACCGTAGTTTTGAAAGGCAGTTAAACAAGAACAGTCAACATCCATCCACATAGAAGATATGTTTAATACATGAGCCCAGACATGGGTAGCCTTTTGAGAAAAAAAACAAAAACAAAAACAAAAAAAACCAGGGGTTTTAGGTTTTATAGTTCTAAGTGATTAGATGTATGCTGCTTTGCAGAGTAAACTCAGTGTGGAGGTCAGAATGAATGAATCCCTAGATGTTTACCAAGTCCCTGGATTAAATTGCATCCTTAATTGTTTGCAAATACATTGGCTTACCTAATTAAATAGGAATGACTCTACGTTGCTGCGGAGGATGGAGAATATTGAGGCCTTTAGGACTCATTTTAAATTAGCTATTCTGCTTGAAAAACAAATATGGCCCAATCAGGATTTTTGGTACTTTGAAATAATGTCATGCTGGAAGAGTCTATTCAGATAACCGACTTGAGATTGTGCAAGGTGGGAGTTCTTTTCTTTCCTTCTTTCCTTCCTTCCTTCTTTCCTTCCTTCCTTCTTTCCTTCCTTCCTTCCTTCTTTCTTTCTTTCTTTCTTTCTTTCTTTCTTTCTTTCTTTCTTTCTTTTTCCTGAGAAGTATAAATAAGGACATAAATTAAACTTTTTAAAATTTGGAATTCAAATATTTTTAAATTTTAAATTATATTTTTTTCTATTTTGTTCATAATAAATAGGTTAAAATGCACTAAAAACACAATTGCACATAGAAAAATAAGAAAACCATTCATTTATATCTAAATTGACATCATAAAAATATAGCAGGAGTATATAAAAGCTTATAATTTATAGACTCAATAATCTTTAAAAACTGATCCTACATATAGATATTTCAATACAAAACTTTCTCTTCTGAAAAGAAAAGCATGAACAGATCATTAGTGGTGATCTTCGTGACAATTATCATTTGTTCATTTTCATTTGAAGAGCCTAATATATCTGAAAACATTTAAGAAAATACTGCACCAGACAGGACCCATTGGCAGCCCGTTTCCCCCCTCAGTTTGCAAGCTCCACTAGGCTCATCCACTATGTTTTGAAAACAGTACTACTGGTGACACAGTGTACAGCTTGTGAGGGGAGTTTCTTAGAGGGATCATTGATTTTTAATGGAAAAATTTTATAAGTTACATGTTTCTCACACTAAAAACAATACAAACCAATGGTTTCTCAAAGATTTGTCAATTTTACCTATCTTGTTCCCTGTTAGTCTTATTAGAAGTCCTAAAGGCTGCCTTATACTGGGCATTGCTCAAACATTTATTCTTGGACTTTTTGGGAACCTTCTGATGGTTCATCCTGTAAGCATTGGTGAGCCTGTGGGTACCTGATGCTTACCTCGTGACAGCCAAAACCAGCTGGGTTTGGTGCTACTTGCAAAGAGGGGTACAGAAGCACTGGTTAATCAGTGTAATATTTTATAAGGTTAAAGCAAGTTTATAAGGTAGTGGAAGAAGAGATATGTCTGCTGCATTCTGTGAAATTCTGTCTTGACTGTCTCAACTTTATGATTTTTGTCTATGTAAAGTTTCTGAGGGAGAAGCTACTTCATTCCCCCCCCATTTCAATTATACAGCATATTGAGTTTGCCCACAGTCCCCTATGGGCCAGTGATCCCTAGAAATTCCAGAGGGGGAGGAATCAGAGAATTTGTTGCTACTTCATTCCTATTCTGAGCAATATTTTTTTAAATAAAAAGTTATTACAAACAAAACTACCACAGAAAACTACTGTATGACAATAAAACGTCAGCCCAGATCATTGTAAGAAGGTTTCCTTTTATCGCTAAATAGGATGAGGAAAATTTTAATCACCAGAAATACTCTAAGGGAAAATTACATGTTTTGGGGGAAAAGAAAGAAAAGAAAAAGAGGAAAGAAGAGAAAGAAAAAAAAGAAAAATAATCAATCTCCAAGCCAAAACCAAAAGCAAAGCCAAAGTGTACACTCCAATACTAAAGATCTGAGAAAGTGGATCTGTCTTCTCAGATGTCCTTTTCTGTGGAATTTCTTGATGCTTTAGAGAAAAGATCTAGTGGCCAGCACACAGATATAAGGCTTCGAAAAGAAAAAAAAAAAACCAAGTAGAAAGGTGTAGCTGGGGAAGGAATAAGGCTTTTCTGAGGAAGGAAAACTTCAGGACAGAAATGCTGCTGCAATTAATACAAGGGGAAGAGAAAGGGAACTCAGTGTAGCTTACTGTGGGCAGAGCCCTCTCAAAGCCTTACAAAGCCTTAGATGATCCTGAAGTTACTCACTGAGACTGGTGTGTGATTGTGTGTGTGTGTGTGTGTGTGTGTGTGTGTGTGTTGCAAAGACACCTTTGTTGCCTATGTGTCTTCAGGAAGGCTACATTGCTTGCTCACAGTTTTGCGAGGACATTCTTTGGGGGAGCAGTCAAATAGATCTGGTGTCATGGATGTGGGTGAAAACGGCTGGGTGGGAAGCAACGTATCACTGAACTTGGGGGGGGGTCATCCTGGGGCTTCACCTTATTGGAGACACACAGCATGTCTGCTCAAGGTAGAAGGCCTCTTTTGAGAAAGTGACATATGAATGATATTGAAGTATCTTTTGCCTCCATGTATAAAATTACATAGCAGAGCTAGTTTCTAAATATAGACAGGCATTAAATAGCAAATAAAGATGAGTGTCTATTGATACAAAATTCCAGCCCTGAAGCCTAGCCAAGCTGTTTACATACCACTTGCCTTTCTAATGGTGGGATATGACTAGTTAGGACCCCCAGTTTTGACAGGCTTGCAATATGATAGTTTTAGAGAGCTTGAATTAAAAATAGACCCAGGCATTGCTATGGCTGTGTGACCGTTTGGAAGTCCCTGCTTAGCTTTACCGTGTATAAAATAAGGAATGTGGGTAAATGACCTCTAAGGTCATAGCCAAATCTAGTGTGATGAGTTTATCACCAGAAAAGGGTATCCATAAGTGGCTATAAATGTTGCTTTGATCTTTCTCAAGGCCTTAATTTTCCAAATGGCTTTTGTACCTCCTGGAAACACTAATAAAATAAATCCATATGTAACCCTTGGTGTTTAAATTACCCTTTTGCCACAGTGTGGTACTTCTGGAGTTTTAGCATGATTTCCTTTCTAATGAGACTTGGCTTCCCTACACAGAATTTTTTCTATAAATAATGGATATATACAATTGAATTCCTGAATATAATATTTATAAAATACTGAGTTATAAAGGCAATGCTGTTAGTAATAAGTCAGTTATTATGAAAGCAACTTAGTAAACCTAAGAATAGCAAATCCATGAACTAAGGGCACTCCACATTCATGATAGTGCTTTAAAACACTGTGGCTAATTGAAAGTGATCAAATCTAGAAGTTTGTAATTTTTCAATTACAGCACAAATTTCTACAGAAAAACGAGCTGATTTGATCATTTGCACATTTTTTTTTTTATTTAAGAAAGGCCTGGTGGTAATATGTTGATAGTCCCTATCTCATAAAGCTTATAATGGAAAAGTCCAGTTTTCATTAAATACCCAACTAATGTACAATTATCACTGTGGTGTTACAAGCATTTTGAATTTTCTTGGAGTGTAGCAACCCATGGCTCCTCTGGTCAAGTGACTGATCCTTTGTTATGTTAAGGAAGAGAAGCAGCTAATGACGAAAAGAGGGAAATGAATTATCTCAGAAAACATGTGTGTGATAGGTTGAGACATCATGTATCAAAGTAATGAGTAAGGGTTTCCGTAGCTGAATCAGTCCAGAAAACATCTGGTGCCAGTAGACTGGAGAAGAAGATGAACACTAAATCATCCACAATCTTCTGTGCTATACCAGGATGGTCTGTGGGTCCCTTAAGGGCTGCATGATGGTTTTGTCATTGTTGTTGTTTTAGGAATTGTATACTGGTGGGGGTCGGTATTGTGTTCTCACAGTTAAAATTTGAAAAAGACCTATAGTTTATATCTTGGTAAACCGTGGGAAAGAGGCCAGTCTGAATATAGACAGATTAGGTACATCGTGTTTATAAAAGTTTATCAGAGATTTTGTTTTGTTTTGTGTTTTTGAGACAGGGTTTCTTT
Source organism: Apodemus agrarius (assembly GCA_964023405.1). Lineage (NCBI taxonomy): Eukaryota > Metazoa > Chordata > Mammalia > Rodentia > Muridae > Apodemus > Apodemus agrarius. The sequence goes on from OZ030027.1 coordinate 17,461,692, forward strand.
GTATAGTCCTGGACGCCCTGGAACTCACTCTGTAGACCAGGGTGCGTACTCAGAAATCTGCCTGCCTCTGCCTCCTGAGTGCTGGGATTAAAGGCGTGCACCACCACTGCCCGGCCAGAATTTTCAAGATCTGAAAAAACAAACAAACAAACAAACAAACAAACAAACAAACAAACTGATCCTAATGGAACAGTCAGTTGGCCAGGGGAAGCAGCCATTGATACATCCCCAGAAGACTCAAATGCTTGTAACATCACAGTGATAATTGTACATTAGTTGTATATTTGATGAAAACCGGACTTTCCCATTGCATTATAAGCTTTGGGAGACAGAGACTATCAACTTGTTACCAATATATGTCTTTGTTAAATAAAAGAATGCTCAAGTGATCCAGAATGTACAATGATTAGAAAGGTGACAGTAGAAGCCAACAGGAGTGGTCAAAGTTCCCAGGCTAAGAGGTGTCCATTCTTCTCCACAAGTATGAGTTGGGCATCTTTCGTGATGGAGACTACATCAGCAACACTCACACTGCTGTGGAAGCTTCCTTTATTCCCACTCTGGGGCTAGAATAGAGAGTAGCAGTGGCTCGTTGTGATTTTCCTTTGTAACCATCTTTTGTCTTTTTCATGTTGGTTTTGGCCATGGAATGTTTTGAGCTAGTGGCTCCCGGATGTGTATGGAGCTTGTAGGGTTACATGACAAAACAGGATGCTATTCTGTTAGTAATAAGTCAGTTATTATGAAAGCAACTTAGTAAATAGCAAATCCATGAACTAAGGGCACTCCACATTCATGATAGTGCTTTAAAACACTGTGGCTAATTGAAAGTGATCAAATCTAGAAGTTTGTTGACTTCTACCATTTTGGGGATCTGTATCTATTCTGACAGTTGATGACCAGTTTGGGCTTAGATAAAGAGCCCCTTATACTTCAAGGGTTGAACTATTTGGAGGTAACAACAAATATCATTGAAGAATATTCTCTTTCTAGGGAAAAACAAAGACTAAAGAGATTATCCCCAACTTTCTATAACGTTCCCTTGATGGAAGTAAATGGTTTCTCATTAGGGTAGTGACATCTACCTATATTTGATAATAGCTTTCACCAAGTTATCCCAGAGGAGAATTCTCCCTAGGGAGAGCTACATCTGCTCTCCATGACCTCTTAGGAAAAATAATAATTCTGTTGACCTTAACGTGTAGGCAAAGGTTCTAAGTCAATCTAGACTAGGAAGTGTGAGGACTATTGAAAGCCCCATCATGTGAAAATAACTTAAGATTTCTCTGCTGGTGACTCTGTAAAAGAGGAGAGAAGAGGAACTCCCAGGAAGAAGTCCGAAGACCGAGTCTCAGAGATCTGACTGTAGGCTAGCTAGCTAGTCAGCTAGCACAGGGACAAGTATCAAGGCAGTGAGAGGAACTAATTTTCCAGGAAAAGAGAAATGTAAATTCACTGGGCAGATGTTTCCAGCTGTGTGCTCTAAATGTTTCCCGCATCACCAAATTCTCAATTGAGTCTGTCTGTCTAATAAGCATTGAGCTTGAAGTCCAGCAAGACAAACAGTAGACAAGATATCGTGTTGATTGATATTTGGGACACTCAGACTGGACACAAAGGAGAGATGGGGGGAAGGGTGGTGCAGTGAGGGAGCAGTGCAGGCCGGCAGGAGATTCCTCATGAGCAGAAATGAGAAACCCTTAGTTCATGTCTCAGAAATCCCAAGGAATGGTGTGGCTGGTCCTCTGCAATTGGCTATTTAAAAGTTACACCACAAGGCTAACATTCTGTGTCTACCTCATTTGTAATTGATTCAGAGTCTTTCCTAGGAGTTGATTCTGTGAGAAAGTATGATCCGTGCATCTCAAACAGCTTCAGCTCTGGTGTGTGAGCTGTGGCTTGCAAGGGGCCTAGGTCCAGGCATGGACTACTGGCCAACTTCTTACTACCAGCTTCCACAAATTCGCATGCTATTATTTTTTCCTCTGAATGTTTCTGTATCTCATGTGTATGTCTGTATGGTGTATGCTCATGTGTATATACATGTTTGCATGTTTGTAGGCACACGTATGTATGTAAGTGTGTGCGTATGCATCTGGGGGGTGGCTGAAGTTGTAGTCAGAGGTCTTCTTCTATCCTTCTCTACCTTATATATTGACTTAGGATCACTGAAAGGCTCTTAAAGCCTGTGTCCTCTGTCACCACCTACCCCTACTTCAAGATTATAGGAAGGTTGCCACACATGCTGAGCTCTGGTGCCCTGAACATACTCAGGTCCCCATGCTTTCTTGGTGTCACTCCAGTCTGGTATCAGATGTTTAGAGTATTAAGAATCACCATTATTTTAAGAATAAAGGAAAGAGATCTCAGAGAGACTGTAGCTTACCCCAGGTAATTAATGTACACTGTTTGTTGTGATGACATCAACACTTGAATCCAAGATATTTCACCTCACCCTTGGCCACTGTTTTTTTTTTTTTAAGTGACACTTTCTCAATTTATTATAATCCTGATCCCACCCCTACTCACACTGCAATGTTTCTTAAGTCCCAGGCTCTATTACAGAAACCCTGGGTGGAGGACAATGCTATGTGTCTGTCTTGATGATATATTGCCAGAGTGTATACTAATTTCCTTAAAACTATCAAGTAACAAACAACGAGATGCAAAACTGAGAATCAGTTGGAGTTCTTTAATTGGAAGTCTATTTTCATGTCCAGTTAATTTTTCCACAGTAGGTAAATAATACATCATTCTAGAGGATTGCGACAGCGTTCTTCTTTTAAGCAGCACTTAGGATTTACAAGAGGTTAGGGAATGGCTTTTCAGTCTGGTAATTGTTTTTATGTGTATCCACTTCCTGTTGCTCCAGGAACTCAGTGAAATACTATTTGTTCCCTTGAGAAATTATTTCGGATCTTTGCATGGCTAAGACACCACATATATGCAGGGCTTCACCTAGTTAACATAATAATTCCATGGGAGTGAGAACAAAGCTGTAGGAGGTTTCATTAAAGCTTGGCTTCATTCCTAGCTTGATGGGCTAGCAAATGACCCGAAAGATCACCTCCTCCAGCCCGTTTCTAGTGTGTGCGTGCGTGATGTTTAAATAATTCAAAAAAAAAAAAAAAAAAAGAATGTTTCCACCATTCCCAACCCTCTGCAATTTACCTTGGTAACTTGAATCCCTGCAAGACTGTAATGTTTAGCTCAGTATACACCTGGCCACCCTAGCTCTCTTAGGCTTTCCCATCCCCTTTAGTTAGTTCTGTATTACTTGTCTTGTTGCCATGACAGAATACACTGTGTCTTAGTTTGGGTTTCACTGCTATGAGCAGGTACCACGATTGACGCAACTCTTAGAAGGCTTACATTTAATTGGGGCTGGCTTACAGGGATGGGGGTTCTGTCCATTATCATCAAGGTGGGACCATGGCAGCTTCCAGGCAGACATGGTACAGGAGGAGCTGAGAGTTCTACATCTTCATTTGCAGATTACTAGGAGAAGACTGGCTCCCATGGGGCTAGGAAGAGGGTCTTAAGCCCACACCCACAGTGAGACACTTCCTCCAACGAGGCCACACCTACTCCAAGAAGGCCACACCTCCTAATAATGCTGCTCCCTGGGCCAAACATTCAAATCACCACACCTTGATTAAAGCAACTTTCAGAAGATGATTTCTTTTGGCTTGCAGTTCTAGGCTGCAGTCCACATGGTCAGCATAATAGGAGACTGAGGCCACATGGCATCCCAGGCAAGAAACAGCAAATGATTAATGCTGTTGCTCAGTTGCTCCCCTCCTTTTAGTCAGTCTAGAATTCAGATCAGGAAATGAGGCTACCTACCATTAAGATAGGTCTTCCTGCTTCAATGAATCTAATCTGCATAATCTCAAAAAAAAATGTCCAAAGGCCCCTCCACCACTCTGTATAATTCCTTACATTTGCAGAGCCCTGTCTCCTAGTTTTTAGATCTTAGCACGTCCACAATCAATATTAACCATCTCAGCTTCAGTCGAGAGCTCTGTGTGCTGTCTCCAGTGGAGATAAAGCTCAGCTGGTCAGGCCCCTCTGTGTAGAGGCGACAGGTAGACTCAATACATGGACATCGTCAGCTTTCAAGTTGCCCAAGCATCCTCATTTAAAAACAAAAAACAAAGCTATTTTATTTCCGGGGTCCACTTCTTCATTTATGTAGCCCCTTTAATGGATTTCTTTGGGAAATTTGTCTCTTGTCTGTCCTTTAAACCGTGAAGTTTGTGATTATGTATGGCATCAGTTGGTCTGAATACTGTTGCGATAAGTTGTCTGGAAACGACTACATTCAATATTTAAGGCCCACTTTCACTTGTTTTTGTAAAAAGGGCAGGAGCTGCTAAAATAAGCAACCTCATTTAACAATGAAACAGGAATATCTTTCCATAAAGTATTGATTTTTCTTATTTAAAAATATTTATTAAGTATCTATGATGTGCCAGGGACTGTAGGTGTAGCTGTGTGGGTTGAGGATAAGCCATGAGTGAAGTAAGTATCTTCACCATCTTATACGTTATGTGCCCTGTGCTGTGTGTGTGTGTGTGTGTGTGTGTGTGTGTGTGTTGGTTAGTTTTTTTCAACTTAACCCAAACTAGAGTCACCTGGGAGGAGGGACCTTCAAAGGAAGAATTGGCTTCATTAGATTGGCCTACACCTATATCCATGGGGACATTTTCCTGATTAATGATTGATATGGGAGGGCCCAGTTGACTGGGCAGTGCCAGCCCTGGGACAGGTAAGGCTGTATTGGATAAGAAGTCCCAGCCATGGCCAGCAAGCCCGTAAGCAGCTTTCCTCTAGAACTCTCGCTCAGCTGCTCTCTCTAGGCTTCTGCCTTCAGCTCTTGCTCCGAGTTCCCTCAGCTGGGGATCACTACCTGGAAATGGAAGTTGTCACCTTTTACAACGAATGTAATCTTTTAATGTAATCTAAATGTAATCTTTTCCTCTCTGTCTTAGTTAGGGTTTCACTGCTGTGAACAGACACCATGACCAACGCAAGTTTTATAAAAGACAACATTTAATCAGGGCTGGCTTACAGGCTCAGAGGTTCAGTCCATTGTCATCAAGGCAGAAACATTGCAGCATTTAGGCAGATATGGTGCAGGAGGTGCTGAGAGCTCTACATCTTCATCTGAAGGCTGCTAGTAGAAGACTGACTTCCAGGCAGCCAGGGTGAAGGTCTTAAGCCCATACCCACAGTGACACACCTACTCCAACAAAGCCACACGTCCTAATAGGGTCACTCCCTGGGCCAATCATATAAGAACCATTACACTCTCCCAAGTCAGTTTTGATCACCAGATTAAATCATTAGCATCTTCCCGAGTAGATGTTTGTGATTTGTTCTGTATCTGTTACCATTAGTGTAATCCAGAAAGGAACTCCTCCACACGTCCTCACAAATTGGGAAGGGATCAGAGATCATGGGGCATCCTAGCACTTGGTTCAGAAGAAAATAAAACTAAGACTATGTATTCAAATGAAATCTTGCAGTTGGTGGATCCATGTGATGTCTTGTTTTCTCTGTGGGATATTGCTCCTGTAGACAAAGGATTCTGCATCCAGTGCAAATCACTTACAATTAGACATTTGTGATACATGAATTGGGAATTGTCTGTATATCCTATCAGTCTTTATGGAATATGGATGTATTTATGCATATTTAGACATTTGCTCCTGCATATGCAGTGAACTCAAGATTAAAGCTCCTTGTTAAACACAGCATTTATAGTATACTTATTCTCTTGAAAACATGGTGGAAGTGTTTTTCACTTTGTAAGAGTAATGCCGTTCACACAGTGGGTGGAATTTGACTTTGATGCTAGTTGTATAATCTTGGGGGAGTCATTTAACATTGGCATAACAATTTCTTTTCCTAGACATTTGGACAATAGCTGCTAAGCTGAAACATTAGCTCGGCTAAGTAAGATCTTAGCGTGATTATTACTTCATACCAGGCTCTTAGTGCGCCCATGAAAAGTTACATTAAGATCCTGCCTGCCCTGAAGGAGGGTTAGAAGCCATGAATGCAGAGGTGATCTGAGAGGCACAGGGAGATGCAGCCAAGCGCTGATTGAGAGAGGGTGAGGGGAAATGAACAGGAAACATGTTTGAGGGATGGACGGAGGCAGAACAGCATTTACACAGGAGAAAACAGGCGAGGTCCATCTGCAAGAGGGAAGGGAGATCTCATGGAGCCTGGCCAGGGAACTCACAACCTTCTGTGCATTCTTTGTGCTGATGCCTTACCAAGGATAATGGCGTCCCTCTCTCATTAGTGTGTACCAGGTGACTTAAGATAGTAGTGCTTGAGGTGTGGGACCATAGCTCACAGCTCTAGAGTGCTTGAAGCAGCATGAAGCCTAGTCTGCTACCATTACTGGAAAAGAGAGAGAGAGAGAGAGAGAGAGAGAGAGAGAGAGAGAGAGAATATTGCTTGCTCTGAGACCATAGTTAGTCCCCCAGAGCCTAAAAGTGGGCGGTTTCTGTCTTTTTCCTTTCTGGTTCATTTGGAAATTTGAATTCAGAAGAGTTGTCTGACTTCTGTCAGATACCCTGTCTTTGTTTTCTACACTAATGGCATAATTTCATACATACATGCGTACAATTAGTTTAAAAAGTGAAATTTATTCTAAAATATTCATAAGATTAATAGCGATTCAGTAATAATCTGGGTTTTCTTTTTTTGAATGTCATAGGCGTTTGTAAAACATGCAATACATTTGCATAGTTGCCTTGTGGTCTGATTCTAGGCATGATTTGTCTTAGGTTTATGGAACGCTTTCTGTTTTCTTCACTAACCTCATACATAACAGTTGCTACTCCTCCATCTTACATGTGTACACATATGTGCCCCACTGGCCTGCACTCCAGCCACGCCAGACCAGTAATGGTTCCTGAGTCTCATCTGACTGCCTGTATGTATGTATGTATGTATGTATGTATGTATGTATGTATATTTGCCTCCAGTGCCACCCCACAACTCCCTCCACTTCCTTAGGACACCAATATCTTTCTGACGAAATCATGCAAATTCCTCTGTGAGTCAGCCTCTGATGTTTGTACAGAGAAATTTGGGAAGCCATGTTCTTAGTTCTGTTTCCGTGCTGAGAAGTAGCACTGTAATTATTTTTGGTTTGTGATCGCCTTTCCTATGGTGCTATGAGACCCCTCCAGGAACCCGTTATGCTTTGATGAGTTCTTAGGAAGCCTCATGTAGGATCAATTTAGAAAAAGTATCAAATTGGTTGACTAAATCACAAACGTTGAGATAATGTGGGGCATGGATTTTCCCAGTTCTTGAGTGACTGGATTCAGTTAGGCGCACTCTGAGATAAGCCAATCAATGGGGAAAAATGGCAGTGGGGTTGGTGAGAAGGGAAACCTTGTCCTTTTGATCTCTCAATGTTCTCTGTGTTGCAGAAAAAATTACCCAACTTCTAAAACACTGTGTATCAGCCCTGCTGTGTATTGGATTTACCTGGAGTGGAGGCTCTACAAAATGATGCCCTGATCTCAGTTGGAGAGAATTTGATTTAATTGGTGATCAGTATGGGGACTAAGTGCTAGCTCCCACTTAATTCTAAAGTGCAGCCAAAACACTCTGTAGATATATATACTATGCAGAGTTTTAGTCACAGTCCTTGAAAATGAGGTCAGTATGTCAGCCATATAGGGTGTATGGTGTGTGTGTGTGTGTGTGTGTGTGTGTGTGTATACGTGTGTGTGCATGCACAAAGGTCTCTTAAAGAATCTTGGGTAAAGAAATGGATTAATGATAGGAAGGAAAGCATATGTTTTTCAAGTATTTATTTATCTATCCATTTATGTATGGATTTGTGTGTGTGCATATATATGTGTTTGGGTACATGTGTGTATGGAACACATGGTATACATATATGCATGTGGACACGCGGACACTTCTATGTACATATATGTGGAAGACAGAGGAAAGCGTGGAGTACCATCTTGGGAATGACTGCACACCTCCTTTGTGGGCTCTCACTGGCCTGGAGCTGGCGAGTTAGTCCAGGGGGGCTGGCTGGTGAGGCCCAGGGATGCTTCTCTCTCCACAACTCCAGCTAGGATTACCGGGACTCACCAGCACCTGTCGCATTGTTTTCTGAGTTCTGTGGAAGGAGTTCAGGACTTCAGTTCACATGCTTAACTGGATGAACCATCCATTCCCCTAGTCCTGAATGTAATATTCTTAAGTTTTGAAGTACAACTCTAAGGACCAGTATTTTATAATGGATACTTATAAATAGCCCACCCAAAGAGCATTTTAAAGTCAAATACTGCTATAAGTGAGTTTTCAAAGTCTTTTTTAGCTATTTTCTTAAGAGCGGATTCATTTTTAAGCTTCTAATTTTGGACTAAATAAACACACAAGCAGATTATCGAGATAATTGAAGCCAAACCTATTTTGGGCCCTAATTATCTCCACTACCTCAGGTGAAAGGGAGCCTTTATTTTGAATTATTTAGCTAATTTAGGACAAAGAACCATTTCTGTCTGTTTTCTCTGGATAATTTACAAGTATCTTTGCCATCCTAACGTCTTCTTTTTCAAAGGAAAATGGGGGCAAGTTGCTTGGAATGGACACATTACTTTGTAACCAACAAGTTGACATTCCTGCTTTAGCCTTTGTCTAAAACACAAGCAGGGAATTTACAGAATTTTAAAAACACAGTTGCTTGTGAGCGAAGACATCAACTGTCCAATCTTATATTTCAATCCCGGCTCCAGTTGAATGCTTTGGGTCTCATCCAAGATCAGATTGTCCTGAGCCAGTGATGGGCTCCGCGTCTCTTCCCTTCCACTGGAGTCTCAAATCTCTTGGCACCCAGGCCAGGCTCACACCAAATCAAAGGCTGGAGACTCTGAAAGGCCCAGACAGGATAGCATTATTTTTATTTCTATTGTTGTGTCAATGTGGAATGTATGAGAACATTTTTTTTTTCTTTATTTAAACTTTTCACATAGTAGGAAAGAGCCCTCTGGATCAACAGTTCTCATTACAAAGGACATTGGAGAAAAAAACAAGAGAGAAAGAAAAAAAAACTCCTTCCCTTCTTTACTTCATACTCCAACAATGGGGTAAAAAGCCATGAGAATTTCTGATAATGTTCGCTTTGCCACTCCTAGCATGCAATGTAGAAGAGATTTATCTAGGAGCCTGTCCATGCAAACAATACTAAAACATCAAACATCTCTATTTTTTAAACTGTGAATTCCTTTGGGTATAATGATTACTGGTGTGGTAAAGATAAACGGGTGCTGGTGGGGGTCTGGCCCAGCGGTTCTGTGAGTTGAGTGCTTGTCAGATAAGAATGAGGTTGTGAGTTTGGAGTCCCAGCACCTACATACACCATACCCACACCCACACACCACATACACACCACATGCACATACCACAAACACCACACACATATATACCACAACACACACACACACACACACACACACACACATACACACACACACACACACACACACACACACACACCACCACTACACACGCCACATACACCACACACATATACACACCAGACCACATACACACGCATGACACATACCACACACATACACCGCACATATACACATCACATACACACCACACCACACTCACACTCACATACACCACACATACACAGACCACACATGACACATACCACACACACACACACATACACACACACATACACCACACATACACAGACCACACATGACACATACCACACACACACACACACACACACACACACACAGACACAGACCACACACATATACACCACACATGCACACACCATACCACACTCACACTCACATATACCACATATACACATACCACATATATACACTACACACACACACCACACATACCACACCACACACACACACCACATACATACCTGCCACACCACACATACACACCACACATATACACTACTCACACACACACCACACACACCCAAATACACCAAACGCATACACACCAAACACACACACATACTCACACACACCACACCACATACACACACACCACACACATGCACACAAACTCACACCCACCCACACATACACACACACACACACACCACACACACACATACATACACACACACACACCACACCACACCAGACACACACCACACACACACACACACAAACACACACCCACCCACACATACACACACACACACACACCACACACACCACACACACACACCACACCAGACACACACCACACACACGCACACAAACACACACACACCACACACACCACACACACACATACACACACACCACACCACACACACACCACACACACACACACCACACACACACACACACAAACACACATCCACCCACATATACACACACACACCACACACACACCACACACACACATACACACACACACCACACCACACACACACACCACAAACACACACCCACCCACACATATACACACACACACACCACACACATACATACACACACACCACACCACACACACACACCACAAACACACATCCACCCACACATACACACACACACCACACACACCACAAACACACATACACACACACCACACACACATACACACACACACACCACACACACACACACACACACACACACACACACCAAGGCTGGCTGTAGCTGCCAGTACCTGTTATCTTAGCACTGGGACTGAAGAGATAGTCAAATCTCTGGAGCTTCATGCCCCACCCACAGAGTCTAAGTGGTGAGATCAAGGTTCAGTGAGAGATTCTAGTTCAAAAAATCAGGAGAGAGTGGTTGAGGAAGACATTCAGCATTGACCTTTGGCTTGCAATGCACTGCACCTCCCCTCATGAATGTATGCACACACATTTACACACACACAGAAAGCAGAAAGAAAAATTATAGAGGAAACATGTTTGTGGGAACAATTCACATTACAGCAGAAAGTGCACAGAAGTGAAGATATTTCATCAAAAGTCTAGTGGTAACATCTGAAGATTTATTTTTAGATACTGTTTTATTGAAATAATAAACATCATATGCTACATCTATGTACAGTACAAAATGTGATGTCATGTCGGTTTTTTGAATTTGCGTGGAATTTTCAGAAAAAGCTATTCTAAACTACATTGACTAAAATATATGTATATACACACACATACACACATATGACTCATCAGGATTTATGCAATCTAGAGCAATCTAAATGAAAGTGTGCTTTCTATACAACACCCTCAGTTTATTGGCGTCACGGGTTATATTAATATATTCCCTAGTATTTCAGACCGTTTAGTCTCTCTGAGCATTTCAGCAGTCTTGATCTGTTGATAGTAGGAAGAAGCAGACTTGGCTTCGGTTACCTTCCATTTTATTTCTGGAATCTTCTTAAGTCACACCTCCTTCCCTTTCTCAAGGAAGACAGCAATCGTGGCAGGAGATTTTAAAAGGGGAGGGGGAGGACCCCAGACCACCAGGACACTCTGATGTCGACTCCACGTTAACATAGGAGCGGAGATCGAGTCCAAGACCATGAAACCGATGCTCATGGACCTCCTTACGCGAGATAACCTCTTCGTAGTGCTTTCTAGTTTGTTTCCAAGGAAATGGGTCTTTAAAAATAGTGATTACAGGGAAGTCCTTGGCAGCTCGCACAGGGGTAGAGTGATTGGCTAATGGTTATGATAAAAGCTAATTTACTGAATAAACTATGTGGTTGACACTTTTAAAAGTACTTTATACGTATTAGCTCTTTAATCCTCCTAACGACAATAGGAGACGGGTGGTACAGTAATCCTTAGTCTGCTGATGGAGAGAGCAGGAGGTTAAAGAAATAGCCCCGAGTCACAAGTGGGTGTGTGCAAGGGATGGAATTTGAAGCGAAGCATCTGCTCCAGCCCTTGGCATCGTCGTCACCGACATGACATGCTATGCTTTTCTCGAAGGGGAAAGACAGTTTTAGTTACTGGAAGGAAGAATCTTTCTTGGGTGTTTTATTTAAGGTACAGGCATTTCTATAAAACCCGATACCCAAGGATATTTTCAGAGCCTTCGTTGTGATTATGTGACATTCAAAATATTGCAGCACCATAGCAACATTGATGTTAAAAAAAATTAGAAGCTGCATGAAGCTGCAAATGTTTCCATTATTAGATGTAAACTGACAAATAAGGGGACCGGGAACAATGGGCTAACCTCTGACTTCTGAAGCGAAAGCAAATACGGTCAGTAGAGAAGACACTGGGGTTGAATTGCATTTTATGTATTTTATTTGTTTTATTTTATTTTGTCATTTTAGAGCTAGGGCCTTTTCTGGGAACTAAAACAATTCTGTTAATGTAAGAAAATACATTTTGGTCTGGTTTGGCAGCCACTCCTTTAATTCCAGCACTAAGGAGGCAGAGACAGGCATATCTCTGGGTTTGAGGTCAGTCTGGTCTACATAATGAATTCCAGGATAGCCAGGACTACAGAGAGAAACCCTGTCTCCAAAACAGACAAGCAAAACAAAACAACACCACCAACACCACCACCACCAACAACAACAAAGAGATAATACAGAAAATTCAGAAAAAAAATTTGTTTTTGAACATAAGAGTCCAGTTTGATCTGTTTTGTTGAGAGTCAGGTACACTGCATTTATTCAGTCATGAAATCATAAAGCCCAGAGTCCATCTGAGAGTGTGGTCTTGCAGTAAATAATTAGAGTGTGAGGGAGAGAAAATCAAGTCTGACAGCAGGCATTTTTTTTAAGCTTTTTTTTTTTTTTTTTTAACATCATACAGTTTTGCAAAAACTTTTTAGGAAAAATCAGGATTGATTCTAAATCCTAGGTAATAAATCCACAGCCTCTATTTTCCAAGAAAATCTCTCTTTCAACATCTGGTAAGTAGATTAGCCACAAATATAATAGTTGAAGTACTTTAATGTGGAATGTGGTCTCTGTGTGTGTTGGGGGTGGTTTGCTCCATATATTTGTGTATATATTTATCATCTATCTGTCTATCGTCTATCTATCTATCTATCTATCTATCTATCTATCTATCTATCATCTCTTTGACTTGAACAATCCTCTTGAGCAGCTGTTGTATTCCTCTCATGACACAAAATGCTCTCTGAAAATTAAATTCTTTGTGATTTAATTGTTACAAATATCACAAGTAAAATGTTCTGCTTAGTTATCTTGCTTTTGTTTTATCTCTCTCTCTCTCTCTCTCTCTCTTTTTTTTTTTTTTTACTTACAGTTATTTGCTTTGTAAATACCTCAGATAATGATCTGAACTGGTGCAATTCAACAAGTTGAGAGCCTGAATTTTGAAATATAAAAGGGTGTTTTTTTTTTCAGTTTGCCTTGGAATTATGAAAACCTATAGAATTATTATTTTTGTCACGTAGATAAGGGCATTCCTTCCTTTGGGTTATTTCCATGTCCCTTTCACTTATTTCTGGTATAACTATTACAAGTATTTACTAGATATGTTTTAAAATGGATTTTATTTGTTTTGAAATTAAATTTTATTTTAAAATAAAAGTGTGGGTTTTTTTTTGTTTTGTTTTGTTTTTTGTTAAGACAGGGTTTCTCTCTGTAACAGAGCCCTGGCTATCCTGGATTTGACTTTGTAGACTAGGCTGGCCTTGAACTCGAAGATAATTGCCAGCCTCTGCCTCCCATGTGCTGGTATTAAAGGCATGCCCCACCACACCTGGCTCTAATAAAAGATACTTTTAAATCTTAAAACACTAATATCCGTGAAGTCATAGGCTTAACCTACTAGCTTCATATTTTTCCCATTGCTTTTTGAATTAAGTATCTACAATTTTTAAAAGGCTGTGCTTTGCCTACTGCCTAATATCAATTATATATTGAGGTAGAAATTTATCCTGTTAAATTACTACTACTACTGCTCCTACTCCTATTACCCAAATACAATTCCTCAACTTTTCTTGTCTGCCCCAAGAGAAATATTTGATAACTTTGTGTCCAGTATAAATCTTCAAGCCACCACAGGCTTTTGGTTATTTTGGGCAAGTATGACATAATTCCACCACTTTCCCTCGTGCTGAAGAAGGGAGAACAGAGTTATCCAAAGTAACCTTGATTGTGTGTGTGTGTGTGTGTGTGTGTGTGTGTGTGTGTTTAAGAGTAAATCATTTACAAGCCCAGCCCTTTAATTATGAGTACGAAAACCAATTTCCTCACAACACACCCATCTCCAGATTGCAACACCACACCAGAAAGCTGCTTCTGCAAATTGAAAAGCATTCCCAGAGTTCTGTTTGTTTTAAATTTGAATTAAGGCTGCAGTGTCCTTGGGATTAGTTTTCGAAACAATGAAGGATTGTTTTGATTTTTGTTCTCCTTGTGTGCATGTGATCTTCTGTCTCTAGGTGTGGAGGTCAGAGTTTGACACTGGGTGTGTTCTCCAGCTTTCAACTTCAGTGCTGGAGACATAGCCTCTCCTTGGACCTACAGCTCAAGGATTTAGATAGGCAGGCTGCATGTCTCTGCTTCCAGGACCTGGGAGTAAATTATAGACAACCTAGAAGTTCTAATTCAGTCTTCAGTCTTGTGCAGCAAATTATTATTATAAATTTGCAAAAAATTTATTATTATAAAAATAGTATAATATAACATAGAACACACATATATATACACACATATATGTATACATCATATAATATCACATAATATACAATACAACATTTAAAAGATATGATACATATATGTACATATGTATACATATATACACATATGTGTATATACTACATAATATAAACATAAATATAAACAAATATATATGTGTGTATATATATGTATATATGTATATATGTGTATATATATATATATATATATATATATATTACTTGGGGATGGAGAGTCAGTCTTGTTCAAGGGTGTGGCCCATGCTCTAGAAGATGGCCTTAGCACTGAGCAGACTTTATTCTCAAAGAATAAATATTAAATATTATTTTAATCTCAGGTTATAAAAAAAAACCTCATCAAGAATTGTATATCACCTGATTGATTATCATCCTTTTTATTCCTGGTAATTAATATAATTTGCAGAGGGTGAACATATCAGTCCATGGTATTTTTGTTTTAGCACCAAAGTAATGAATCCGGGAAAATCCCTCAGTTCTTGGCAAATTCGACAACTGGTAGTCAAGGCACAATGGGTCTGGATGTGATTTCAGCTGAGAACATCTCTCGGTAATCCTTCTATTTGAGTATGCTGAAATCATGGACTTTGGCCTAATGATCTCAGCTCAAGTAGGCAGAGAGGTCTCTCTGTTGCCCAACCTGCCCATTCTCTAACTACTTATTGCTGTCACAGTAAGCTGTCAAAAGCTCACGTCTTAATCATGTCACTTTATTACTTGACATGGCTTCTTATTCAGTGTAGGAACAAGGCCAAACTATTGAAATTGGCTTATCTGGTCTGCTTTGGTTTAGTCTACTGAGAACTGGTTTGACTGAATTTGTTTAAAAAAATGTAGATTTCTTTTATTCACTTTAATTAACTTTACAGCCCAATTGCAGCCCCCAACCCCCATTATCCCTTCCCTCAAACCCTCCCCATTCCCCTTCTCTAAGAAGGAGGATCTTTACCCTGGGTATCCTCTAAACCTGGCACATCAAGTCACTACAAAACTAGGTGCATCCTCTCCCACTGAGGCCAGACAAGGCAACCCAGTTAGGGAAACCGAGACAAGGATAGGCCCCACTCCAGTTGTTGGAACCCTACATGAAGACAAAGCTGCACATTTGCTGCATATGTGCAGGGGCCTAGGTATAACCCACGCTTGCTTGCTCTTTGGTTGGTGGTTCAGTCTCTGGGAGCCCCCAAGGATCCAGGTTAATTGACTCTGTTGGTCTTTTTGTAGCATCCCTACCCCCTTAGGTCCTCCAACTCTTTCACAAGACTCCCTGAGCTCCATCTAATATTCTGCTGTGGGTTTCTGTGTCTGTCTCCATCAGCTGCCAGGTAGAGCTCTCGGAGGACAGTTATGCTGGGGGTCCTGTCTCCAAGCATAGCCAAATATCCTTAATAATGTCTGGGATTGGCTCTTACCCATGGAATGGGTCTCAAGTTGGGCCAGTTGTTGGTCAGCCATTCCTTTTGTCTCTGTTCCATCTTTGTTCCTACACATCTTGTCAAAAAACAAACAAACATAGATTTCTGCATTTCTATTTCAAATTAAATGAGTCAGGAAGTTGCTGAAAATGTGTGTGTGTGTGTGTGTGTGTGTGTGTGTGTGTGTGAAATTATAGTAGGAGACTGAGCTTCAGATGGCCCTTTTGTATGAAGAAGGAATCTGTGTATTTGAGAATGTGCACTAATGCATATGTACACCTTGTTTTATTTGATATTGGGTCTCTAGCTTGGCCTGAAACTAGTTAGGTTAGGCTGGCTAGCCCAGGAGTGAGCCTCAGATTTCTGTGTCCCTATCTTGCCAGAGTTGAGTCTACAGGCACATACCACCATATCCCATTAAAAATATTAATTAATTAATTATTTAATTTTATTATATTAGTACACTGTAGCTGCCTCCAGACACACCAGAATAGGACATTGGTTCCCATTACAGATGGTTGTGAGCCACCATGTAGTTTAGTTGGTGGGAATTGAACTCAGGACCTCTGGAAGAGTGGTCAGTGCTCTTAACCACGGAGCCATCTCTCCAGCCCCATATCCCACTTTTAACATAGATTTTTATGGATCAAACTCATGTATTTATTTTCATATATTAAACAGTTTACCCACTGGTTTTGAGAACATTTTGAGAAAAATTAATGTAATTGCTATTTTTTTTTATCCAAATCAGCCTCTTATAGTATCTTGTAGTATCTCCTGACACTATTATTCTTCGAGTTTACTATAATGTTGTAGTCTTTCCAGTGTTCTGGTCCTTCACACACACACATGTACTGGAACTCTACAAATGCCTCTTCTATATCCTATAGGACAATCAGGCTTCTACCTAGATGTGTCTTTCCCAGAAGCCTTTGCTGAGGTTCTTTTTAGGGTTTTCCTCTCCCATTATCC
Organism: Apodemus agrarius; assembly: GCA_964023405.1. Lineage (NCBI taxonomy): Eukaryota > Metazoa > Chordata > Mammalia > Rodentia > Muridae > Apodemus > Apodemus agrarius. Next base: position 17,478,787 of record OZ030027.1, read on the forward strand.
TCTGTTAGACATGACACCCCCAGCCAAGGTATTGAAATTGCCTTGGTCTTTCTGTGCATCTCTCATTAAGCTAAGTTCAGTGCCCACAGACACTCCTCATTTATCTTATTTATGACTGCATTCATGGCTACCAGCTCTTGTTGAGAACATGTTAAGAAATCAAGATTATTTATTGAGGAGGTAAATTACTTTATTAATGAATAGGCTGGTATAATACAAGCTCCTAACTCATCCAGAAGATAGGCTTAGGTCCTTCTAAGGCTGGGGTGCTCTTTACTTAGTCAGATTGATTCTATGTACTGATATGTTTGGAGCTTTAGCTCTTGGCTAAAGGGGGTAATGAATAATTTGGTGGTGGAGGGAGTGCAGAGTCACTTGTGGGGGAAGCTAGATACTAGGAATCTGAACATAAATGCTGTTTTTTTTTCTCCAGCTAGACCTAATAGCATAGAGTGGAATCTGAAAAGAGATAGGAGATAATGCAATTTTATCTGGGTCTCAGGCTCAAGGGACAGATGTGGTATAGCTAGGGGTCTTAGAAACAGGGACTTTCCCCATTTCTCCCACCAAATCACTTACAGCACACGAGAAATATATTGTATATGTATCATATACACATACTGTAACATACATATCACATTTCATATGTGTACAAGTGCCACACACATACTACATACCACATGTCTGGTGTGTATCCCGTGTATACACGATACATATAATATACACATTTCACAACACTTCACATGCATATGTGTATATACTGCATATGTACTACATAAGCAATATCTACATGCCACACCATACTTGCCTCCCTTCACATGTATATCCATAATTCACACCTGTGTATCCTATACACACACTGCATATACCTACCAAAGCAAAACACTCAAACACGTATACCATTTGGTACACAGTGCTTATGTACCAAAGTACGCAAGCACTGCCTCCATCATCAAGGACACAGCTCTGCCTCTGAGGGTTCTGAGCAGCCACCATAAAGGGTAGTCACACCCAGTTGTCTGAGCATGCATGAGTCCTTGGTTCCCCCTGGAAATCTTATGAAATTTCCAAAATAGATTTGGTGATTGTCTTAGTTAGAGTTTCATTGCTATGAAGGGACAACATGACCCAGGAAAGTCTTAGGAATGGCAACATTTAATTGGGACTGGCTTATAGTTTTAGAGGTTCAGTCCATTTTCATCATAGCAGGAAGCATGACAGCATCCAGGCAGGCATGGTGCTAGAGGAGCTGAGAGTTCAACAACTTGTCCCAAAGACAAACAGGAGAAGACTGACTTCCAGGCAGGTAGGAGGAGGGTCTTAAAGTCCACCCCTACAGTGGCACAGGTCTTCCAAGGCCACACCTACTTCAACAAGGCCACACCTCCTAATAGTGACATTCCATGTGATATTCAAACCACCACAGTGGTTTTCAAGCCACCACAGAGGTGATATTCAAACCCCCACAGTGGTGAAGCTTATGAGCTAATATCTTTCATGAGGGCCGAAAGAGATGGACAGTGAATCTAAGCCGGTGTTTGGCAAAGTTCATCTAGGAAGTTTAGCCCTTGTGGCAAAGAGGAGACTTTCTCATTAAGGTAGACTAGAAGAAATGGATTACTGAATTTTAAAATGTTATTTTTTTTGTGGACTTCTAAAATTGTAGGTGACTTACCATAAAAGATGCCACCACTCTTCAAAACTTCCTATCCTGTGTGGTTTCTTTCATATCCTGGGGACATTTGCTCTGACTCAGTGTACAGCTGACCTCATCACAGAGTGAGTGTTGTGTTGTTGGATTTTGGAGGCCATCTTAGCTGCTCGGGGAATGTTGAGGTATGATCACACAGCTGATTTCCACCTGGGTGATTATAGATGAATACCTAACAGAGCTTCAGTGTGTCCCAAATACAGGAAGGGGCAGAGAGAGTGATTGTATCTTGATTCTGATTCTGGGCAATTCTCAGCAGTCCTTGAGTTGGGCATTGTGCCCTGGAAACAGGCAGAGAACTTAATATCTCTACAGAGAAACCTTAGGATGCACCTTCAAACTGAGGAAGAATAGAATGAATATTCAGATTAAACAACCTCTAAGGACATTTTCTAAGATGAAATAATACCCAGAGGCATGAAAATCTGAGTGTCTTGTGTTGGATGCCAGGCCAGCTTGTATAATTTTCATAGCAATTTCTGGTGGCCTTGGTCTGTGTACAGTCCCCCATTGTTATTTTTCTTGCTATTCAAAACATAAGAGTATTATGTTTAAGGAGAAAAAGAATGTAATTGCAAAGGTGGGTAGGCCAAATGGGAACAGAGTTAAGCGTACATTTATTTTAAAGATCACACGCTTAAATGTTGTTTTAAAAGAGCTGCAATTTTATAATTTTAACACCAATTATATTGAATGTCTGAGAGATGCCAGAACTCTCATAAACGTGTAAGGCCAGGGAAAGCTTATGGTTGACATTCAATGAGGAAGCGAAAGGGAAGCCAAACGACATGAATGGAAACTCCAGAAAATGTGAATTAGATGGCTACAGACCCTGGGTAGAAACCAGACGAGAGAGTGTCATTGGTTGTCTGATTTCTAGCAGAAAAATCCACAAATGATCCAGCTCTTAAGCCTGAGAGGTAGGTGACTTTCAGAGTGAAGCAGCAAACTCACAAAAGACCCCTGGGCTAAGCGGTTCCGCCTCGAGTCAGCCGGTGAAGTGGAAAAGGGGAACTTTCTGACATGGGGCCAATTTGCTGGTTTCTGTCTCTAAAGTTAGGACATCGAGCCATTATGTAATCCAGTACAACAGAAGGAAATGTGTGCTCAAGCTAGAAACTGGAGCACATAGCAATGACTAGTGGCCGAACTGGAGCTGCTTATTTAAAGCCTGAGTCCAGGACAGGAACTCTGAGAACTAGATTATAAACAATGTAGTGCATCACTTTAGAAACGTTCATGTTTATGCTAAGCTGCAATTCCAGTGCATGTGTTTCTTTGTGCATGTTCATGTGTGTAAAGGTGCATGTGTTATGTGTGTGTATTCACATTATGTATCTAAGCATGTAGACAGGAGAACAATACTGTCAGTCCCCTGACACTGCCCACTTTGTTATATTTTTATTATGCCTTAAAATTACATTTATTTATTTTTTTCTCTGTGTATCTCTCTCTGCCTCTTTCTGTGTGTCTCCCTCTGTCTGTGTCTGTCTGTCTGTCTGTCTCTCCCACCCCCTTCTGTCCGTGTGTGTGTGTGTGTGTGTGTGTGTGTGTGTGTGTGTCTGTTTATTAGCATGCATGGCACATATATGGACTCAAGAGAACACAAAGCAGGACTTGATTCTTTCCTTCTGCCATGTGGGTCTTAGACACTGGAGATTAGATTCAGGGCTTTAGTCTTGGTGGCAAGTGTCTGTACTAGTGAGGGCATCTTATAGGTTCCGCATTGTGTTTTTGAGACAGTGTCTCTCAGTGGTCTGTAACTAGAAAAGTAGGTTAGGTTAGCCAACTAGCAAAGGATTTGACTGTTTCTGCTTCTCCAGCACCAAAATTACAGTTGTAGGCCACATAACCAGATTTTTAAAAGTGGGCTCTTAAGATCAAACTCAAGTCTTTATCTTCACAAGGCAAGCATTTTATCTATGGGGTCATCTACTCTTCCAGTAAATTCTTAAAATGGCAGTGGCATTTTCTCCTAACAGACTCTAATGAAATAATCTTGAGGTTTGAATCACCTTGGGTCCTATTCCTGTTTAGATTCATTACCTATTTTTTTAAGCCAACTTTTGTAGGAAACATGACAGCCTTCAGGAAGGTCGGTATGAGAAAACCAAAACACAACAGTGTTAATTCTAGTGAATGAACGGCATAAAATTGCTTCCAAAATATTGAAAGACACTAAATTTCAATAGGAAATAATGGAAATGGTCTAGGGAGGGAAACATTAGAAAAAACTGAGGAGAGAAGAAAACGCCAGTGTTCTCTCTGGAAGCTCTGTTTAGGGTGCTGAGAGTCTTTCTCTGTCACCATAGAGATGAAAGTACACAGCTTTGAGAGATTAATGGCAGCAGTACAGTAAAACCTATAACTATGTGTGGTTCCATGTTCAGCACACGAGGGGCATCCTTTTCAGTAGCATTTACACTTGTTGATACGTCTCTATGGTAGATCACCATAGACACAGACAACAGGTATTAGAGGAGTGAGCTTCATGTTATCATCATCGTTAGTTACCATCACCATCAGTGCTACCACCTCTATCATCATCATCACCATCATCACCACCACTGCCACCATCTCCCTGTTTAGCTATATCCCTGCCCTGAACTTCATTTTAAATAAATGAAACCTGAGTATTGCTGTTTTTTATATGCTACTGTTTGGAAACTTAGTTAATGTAACTCTGTCCCTAGAAGATGAATTATTTCTTGATGGGAACATCAAATTTGACTTGTAAACATTGGGGCAAATAGACCCCAAATCCTGCTAAGTTCCTAAGTCAGTTAACCTTGTGACTTCTGTCTAGGCAGTCAGTCTCCTCAGGGAAATGGACCTTGTAAGGTACCTTTGTTCCAACTCTTTTGCATTATATTTGATTAGGAACTAAACTCTCTTGTGTGCTCTGAAGTTCCTGGAGGTCACGTATAGAATTTGATTTAGCAGCCTGTTTATAACATAAAGTATAAATGTACAATTATAATTTAATTTAGGAAAATACTTATTAAATTTTCTCTTTTGGAAGGAAATCTTGACAGTCGCGTCTGGTGATCCTCTGGGCTCAGGCCTCTCTCTGTTTCCTTTCAAGGGAATGAGGAACTCTGTGTGAGGAAAAAAAAAAAACACACGCACAATAAAAGGGCCATGCATGACTGTCAACATGAAGTCATAAAATATACTGTGCTTTTCAATTTGCTCTCTTGGGTGTGTCCAGGGAAAGCCAGTCCCACTTAGAAGCTTCTATGGGAGAGAACTTTCTGGACATCTATGACAATGAATTACCAGAGTACATCTCCCCAGTCTTTGTCAAGCTCTTGGATTCTTGTAACCTTAAGGACATCAGACTATACTTTCCTGGCTACTTTGGGGATAGGATTACCCAACCGGCTTACTCATGAATTTCCCACTTCAAGAAAGATCACTTAGAAGCTTCTATGGAGAGAATTTTCTGGACATCTATGACAATGAATTACCACTGAAGTACATCTCCCCAGCCTTTATCAAGCTCTTGGATTCTTGTGCCCATAAGGACATTGGACTATACTTTCCTGGCTACTTTTGGGATAGGATTGCCCAACCGGCTTACTCTAAAATTTCCCACTTTAAGAAAGATCACAAGTTATGATAAATACTCTTCTTTTAAGCCAGCACAATTTTTTTTGGGGGGGGAGGGGACATGTCTTGTAATGCTTTAATTCTCACCCACTCTACAAATTTAGGCTTTGAACTGGGGAGATGATGTAACAAAGTTGGAGTCAAGAGGGATGTGACAGCAGTTATGAGAAAAACTTTCCCAGGTAGAAGCAGGACTGAAAGTCAATCAGGGACCTAGCAGCTTGTGCCCAGTCACTGTTCAAAACTGCTATGGTTCAGTAACCTCTGTGCACTGACTATTTCTGCTTCAATTAAAGAGACCATAGTGGTCATCTCATGCTTGTCCTTTGATTCTATCTTGGTGTATATGTGAAAGGAATATTCCTTTCCCTGTAAAGGAATCTTGTCTGAGAGTCATTTGTAGAACTACAGCGGGTGATTCTCGTCTCTATCTGGACTTCTAGGCATTGATACCTTAGTATTGAGCTTGTGTGGAAGATGGTATAGGGGTAAAACCTGGGTAACCCTTTTGTGTTCATATCATTGGCTTGGCTTCCAATGGTCTTTGTTGTAGTCTCTATTACTGAGCTAGGATTGATCCATGTAACAGGAAGATTATAGAAGAAGTACCACCATGTATCTTCTAAGACTAAATCATAAAAAGCATTGTAACTCTGTGGGAAACCACCTGGTCTTGGTACCACAAAGGGGCCCTCAACAACCCTAAGAAGAGGTCCTCACGGAGAGGGCTCGATTGACCAATACCAGTCTGTGAAACTTGTAGGCCATGAGGAGAGCAATCTTCCATTTCCTTTGAATGACTACACCCTTGGCTGAATCTTGACTCTGACCTCAAAAGAATTCTTGATCCATAACTGTCCAACTGAGACAGTCATGAACTCCTGGGCCAGAAAGACTATAAAGCATGATTAAAGGAATCTTACTGCTTTATGTTACTGAATATTGGAGTTGAAGATTGTTATACTCTAACATATAAGTGATATAGTTTGTGAAGAATAAAGAATTTCTATGTATTTCTGATTTGCTTCAAACAAATTCACTATAATCTAGAAAGTCTGGGTTAATATTATGTGATGCTAAGAAACACTGTCATTGCAATGTGGAGAGGTAGAACTTCTTATGGTGCTGATTAATGTGATTTTACCCAGGGATGAGAAGTTGATGTATTCAACAGCAGCAGCATCATAAAGAAAAATAAATAACAATCCATCACAAAGAAAAATAAATAACAATAATGACCAATACTGAGAGCTGGTCAGATCATGTACTCTGTGTGCACTGTCTTATTTACCTTTATCAGGATTCTGATGCAGATACAACATTATCTCATATTTTTAAATTAGTAAGTTGATATCAAAAGAGTTAAGTGAGATGGTTCAATATCACACAGCCATTAAAGGTCATCATTATGGCTACAGAAGTTGTTCTTGTAAAAACACATCTATGTTGCTCCTCTCTCTCCCTCCCCCCTCTCTCTTTGTGTGTGTATGTGTGTGTGTGTGTGTGTGTGTGTGTGTGTTTGTATGTATGTGTAAGATTATATGTACAAGTGTGCCTGCATGTGTGCACGTATCACTGAGGAATTCATAAGAAATTACTGGGTATCATTTCTCAGAATCTCTCGGTCTCTCTGTGTCTCTCTTTGTCTCTCTGCCTCTCTCTTTCAGTGTGTGTGTGTGTGTGTCTACCTTTCTCAATGACTTGAAACTCACCAAACAAGCCAGGTTGTTTGGTTAGTGAAGCCCTGGGACCATTACCTCTATGATGCTGGCATAATAAATGCTCTATAGGGTCTAGATATCTCACAGGGGTTCTGCACATTAAACTCAGATCCTCATATTTATGAGACAAGCACTTTACAGATAGCTATATTAACCTCCTTGCTAGAAATTTTGCTTGGGAAAGTCTTATGTTTAGAATGTAGAACAAAGGTTCTTGCTGTCCTTGGTCTGGTTGAGTAAGAGGGCCAGGTAGCTTTAAGCCAGTGGCGCAAGATGTGTTTCATCTTGAGCTATTGTTTTAGGGTTGCTATTGTTAGTTTATGTAATAGGGATGGTACAGCTCACGCTCTGGTAGTTACCTAGGAAGATAAATGAGATGAGTCCATGCTATAAGTAATGACTCCTGGGCCTTGATTCCTTGCTTGTATTTCCTAACTGAGGACACTTATTGGGACTGCGGGATGTCACTAAAGTTAAACAAAATGAATCATGGGTTATCAAATTAAAAATAATAACCTGATTTTATGGGTGTTTTTCTCAGACTGTAAGAGCATTGAGGATAATGGTTACGCCTGAGCCAAGCTTAGATATTGCTAAGGCTGATTTTATGCTTTGTCATGCTTTTCATTTTGGTTTGCTTCAAGCTAATGGTAAAACAATTGGGAGATTGCTTTGAATCAAACATGCCACAGCAGAAACTTTAAGGAAGAGAATATATTAGTTTAATGGCTCAGTAGAGTGAAATTCAGATGTTCCTTTTGGCAAAAGTTTCACTTAATTTCAGCTCAAATTTTCCAGGAGATTCTTCAAAAGGTAATGAATTGGCAACTTACTTGGCATTCCTAGTTCTATATTTAAATGAAGATAAACCTTTATGGCTTTCCTATTCAAGTCATGAGTGAGTCTTTCCTTATAGTGGAAATCAAACACCACTTTATCAAGTAGTAGCAAAGTGGGGGCTGGAAAGATGTCTCAGAGGCTGAGTGGTTGTTGCTATAACAGATATTGGTGTTTGGTTCTTAGCTCCTTGTAACTCCAATTCTAAGGGATCTGATGTCCCCCTCCCCCCCCACCCATGGGCACAATCATGCACACAGTGCACATAAACATATACATATATACATACATGCATACAGAATCGTTAAAGAGCATAAGAAATGTACATGAGTTATCTGTGCATGACTGTGTGTGAGGTAGGAAGGTAGAGTAGCTACTTGTGGCAAAAAGGCAGAGGCAATGTTCCTCTGTGTGTGTGTGTGTGTGTGTGTGTGTGTGTGTGTTTCCAGACAAGATGCCTTCTGAAGGTCAAATTATTAGAGCCAGAAAGAGCTCAAATATGAGGAAATAATCTTAAATTCCAAGTGAAAATAAATCTTCCAATTTGGTAGATTCTATCTTAGACATTTTGCAACCCAACAGTTGACAGTCATAAAAAAAAAAAAAAAAAAGCTAAAATGGTTCTTTAAAAATGAGAGGAGTGTCATGGTTTGCCGTTGGAATCCTCACTTTCCATGTTCCCCTGGCTTTTGACATTATGTTTGGGTCCCATGTACAATGCCAGTGAGCCATAATGATGTTTGCTGCGTGGGAAGAGCTAATCTACTCCCTGGAATCCAGCCTTCTAGATTCACCCTGCAATCATTTCACCCAGAGGTACTTCTTCCTTTCATAGTGCCCTTGTCTCTCTCTATCTATGAGTTGTGATTGGGTTAAATCCTTGTGGACATCACAGTCTTCAAGTACCTCATATAAAAATCGTACAGTATTTACATTTAGCTTATATACTCCTATGTGTACTCCAAGTCTTCTCTAACTTGTTTATAACACAATTACTATGTTTATTCTATGTCAGTAGTTGTTACACTCTGTGGTTTAGCAGATACGAGGTGTCATCTGTACTGTGAACAGGAGGCATGAATTCTTATCACCAATGGATCCTCCATTCTTTCTTCTTTCTAGACAGCATCCACCTTCACTCTGCCACTTCCGACTCTCCATACAAAGTACTTGCTTTCTTCTTTGCCTTCTGTGAACCTTTTTCTATTCTTAGGGAATCCACACGTTCTGACTGCAAGAGTCAGAATGGGGTCGAGGATGCTTTCAGGTGATTTCAGAAACAAATGAGTTTTCAGAAGCCAGCAGCACAGGGCGAAAGGCTACCTTTTTTGAAATGCCACCTGTAGGAACAAATAAACAGATTCAATATCTCAGTGTGTTATCCCAGAACTCTGAAGTATAGATTGATGGTGAGGAAACATAAGGGTGGGTACTAGCTCACCAGATACACTCAGTTAAACCACAAAGTAATGCAAGTCCACTTGGCAATGAATGACAATTCTTCACAAACACTGTTTGAACATACCCATTTATTTCTCTGGGATAAGTTCCTTTAATGACTATCAACCAATACCCTCTTTATAGTAAGAATCAGAAAGCTGGTTGTGCTAGTTTATGCCAGTCTAAGGCAGAGGACTTGCTGTGTGTTTGAGCCTAACCTGGGATATAGAATGAAACCTTGTCTCAAAAAAAAAAAAAAAAAAAAAAAAAAAAAACCATGAAAACAAAGCAGAAGTTAGAGAGAGATGAGGATTTTTGAAGCACTTCACTGGGCTCTCTAATGGGGTTGGAGGGGCTCCCATGTCAATTGTATCTTCCAGGCTTTTTGAGAAGTTTCCCGGGAAAAATGTCAAATCTTTATTAGGATAGAGCACAGCTCTTTTAACTCAGAGCTATTTTATTTGTGTAGCTCTTGCTGGAAAATTCCTCTTGCCTAATGTTATCAAATGAACTGGCTAAATTCTAGAGAAAAACTGCTCATAAAACTGATAAGAGTCCTCCCCCTCCCCCCAGTCTTAAACAGCTTCATTTGAACTTTACGCCAGTGCCCTTGAGAAAGTGGGTCTGTATGTTTATAATCCTCCAGCTGATCACAGTCCCGGCATAGTTGGGTAACGTTTGACCTTGAAAGATTGTTCTGAAAGTCATGGTTCTCCCTCTTGCTGGCCGTGCTGTTATCTGTGCATCAGTGAACACATTATCATGGCAGCACTTCAGGAATGTGCAGAATAGCCGAGGAGCCTGAATACCACAGCAGTTTCAAGTCTGCTAGGCTGTTATTACCAGTCTGCCGGATCCACTGCCCTGGAGATGGCTGTACTGCACATGCAGGAGACATGAACTTAATGGTTGGGTCCCTTTCAAGGGCGTCTGAAAATGTTGGCCAACATGGCTAGATCATAGAGCATCTCCTCTTGGGATAAGTTCACTCCTTGAAAGATGCTTATGCTCTTAGGCTCTTATTTTGGATTAGAAAAAAAATGAATTTTGAGATTTCAAAGAAGTACTTGAATTAGACAATATAAATAGAGTTCAGTAGAGTCGTGGTTAAGGACATCAATGATAAAGTCAGTCTTCAGTTTAAACTGTATCGCTCATTAGGTGTATGGACCTGACGGCCATGACTTTGTTCTTTTTTTATCTGACCTTTAGTTTCTTGCTGTTTGAGATGGGAAGAAACAGACCTTGCTAGCTATGCAAGCCCCAGTCATCTTCTGGTGTTTGTGATGTTTAAGGGGATGAAATAGTCAGCCTTGTACTTGGTATACTAAAACGCAAGGAGAATTTGGTGACTTCTCAATGGCAATATCAACTTTGTTCAACTTCAAAGGTGTTGAAAGCAACAATCACAGCTCATTGTTCTTTATATTTCTCCTGCCAAGAAGAATGCCAAGGGCAGAACAGGTCATCAATAACTATCACTGAGCACCTGTTTGCTTTTGGAAGCATTTCGTCCTCAACTCTGTTACATTAGTGATTCCTTTGAGGGGGACCAGAATGATATATATTGAGAAGTCACATAATACAAAAAATAGTTTTAGTATTTTGCAGATTTTTGTGAGCATTTGAAAGTTGGTTCTATTTTTCATAAGAACTTTTGGCAACAGTGAAAAAAGACAAGAAATGAAAGAACAAAAGGAACTTAAACTGCAGACAATGGAACATTCTCTAACCAATGGGTCGATGTTCTCTGTCCTTGTCCTAGTGAATACTGGCACTCTATGTATCATAATAGTTTCTCTGTGTGTGGGGGTGGTGGTGGTGGGGAGGCTGTGTACTTCTAGATCACCCTTTCTTTTCAACTTTCTAATTATCAATATGATCTTGACTGAAATGTAGCCTGTTAAGCCCATAGCCAACAGTTTGGTGTCAATACTTATGATGTGGTGGGGAAGCTCAGAAGGGAATTGAAGAGAGGGCTATCTCAGGCTCACATGAGCTACAGAAACTCCATTGTTTCCATAGGGAAAAATTTCTTTTTCATTGCCAATTTAAGTAAATAAGAAAGACTGTAAGGCTTCGTATATTTAGAGGCAGAAAAGGAGCCTCCCAAATTAAATGGCTTCTTATTTGGGGATAATTTTCTCAGCTCTCTTAAATTTCTTGCCATTATAGAAATGTCAGAGAACCTCTAGTCATTGTGGGGGAATAATCTGATAATCAGATGGTTTGCAAGAAATAAACTTATTTACTTTATAGAATTGAACTAAATGTACATACTCTATACTACCAATGACTTTAAAGATCTGACCTTTAAGAAGGAAGGAGGAGGAAGAAGAGGAGGAGAGGGAGACCAGTGAGATGGCTCGGTGGTTAAGAGCACTTGTTCTTACAAAAGACTTAGGTTTGATTCCCAGCACCTACATGGTGGCTTATAATTGGAACTCCAATTTCAGGCTCTCTGATTCCCTCTTCTCATCTCCCTCGACCAGGCACGTGGTGCACATAAACACAGACAGGCAAAATACTCATATACATAAAATGAAATAAATAAATCTTAAAAGAAGAAATGAGATCGATACTAGGTTGAAAAGTTATTTTAAGAATATTTTTAAACTTAGAGGGAAGATGTAAAGGCTGTCTAGAGAGTTCCAATGGACTCTGTAGTTAGTTTTGCTTAATGCTAACCTCCTGCATAAATACAGTGTCAAAACTAAAGAACTAACTCGAGCTTATTACAGTTACTAAATCCACCCTTCATGCCAATTTTCTCACATCTATCTTTTCATTGGAACTCCATCACATGGATGATATCATTTAAAGTTGGCTTTCTATCAGATGCATTCCTTTTATGATTTCATGTCTTTTTCATGCATTGTACTTAGTCACCCGTTATTTTCCCCTTTGAGGGTCTCTCTGCCAGAGACAGTAATAGATTTTGCCCCAGTAACTCAGGAAGCCTGAGACAAGGATTCAAATCCAACACACCTGTCTCCAATCCCATTTTCCTCTTGTTACCTCATGCTATTTTTTTTAAACTTGCAATACAACAATTAAATTCATATTTGGAAATTGTTCTGGGCACACTGTTGCAACCACATTTTGGAAAATAGTTGTAAAAGAATTCCCTTGCTCTCTCCAGCACAAGTAGAGTTGTTTATGTGAGTTTTCATCTGATTGCTCAAAGCCAGAGAGACTTATCTGAGCTGCAGAACTCTAAATGAGAGCTGCCAAAGCAGGAGTGGATGTTGAGTGATAGATGGGTTATTGCTAGAATGTGTTGAATAATACCTTATTTTCTCTTCGAAGGTTCTATGTCAAAGAAGATGCATTTTAGCTTCTATTTCACTCCGAGGTGATATAAAAGAATGAGAAGCAGGCTTTAGGTTGAGCTATGTATTATTGAAAGTTTTCTATGAATCTTTGTAAGTGAACAGAGGTGTGGTTTACATTAAAGGCTCATTGCCTAGAGAATTAACAGCTCTTAGGTACTGACATCACAGTTCAACTCAGCTCTCAAATCTCCACTCTAAAGTCTTGTCCCTTTTTAATCTCAGTGACCTGGTGGTTGGCAGGAAAATGTAACCTCTAGAACTTTTAAATGTGCTGGAGACAGCGGTGGAAACAAACAAAATAAAAATAACCCCATGGCAAAGCAATTGTCTGGCTAATCATTATCTTAAGCCGGTCCCTTTTCTCTTACAACAGCACTTCACCTGTTTAACAATAATCATTAAAAGGACCTAAAAATAGTCTTTTAGAAGCCAAAGGTTTCAATAACAGATTAGAATTACTGGGCGGCTATTTCTTGTGGTCAATAGCAGGTTTACTGTGTTGACTTAAAACATAAAAGGGTCATTCCTTTCAACAGATACTTTCTTCTTGACCTAAAACAAGGAAGTATACAGAAAGAGAAGAATACAGAGTGTTCCCAGTAAGTAGATTTTAATTTGTATCTACACTGTGTTCTTCTCACTTCATTAGGCTTAGAATTTGTGACTGAACAGCTCTGTTTGGGCAGCCTGTTGCCTACTTGGAGACGTCAAAAGCAATGACTTTTACAGATTTAAGGTTTTGTACACCACATATCCTGTTTTTAGTCATCTGAGCGGATAGAGCAATCAAGGACAATATGTGTTGCATCATATCTTTTCTTCTTGTGTAATTTGAATAGCAGCTTAAGTGTAGTCCAGCTTTACACAACAACAATATCAGCTACAGAACAATCAGACGGGGCCTTCAAATGCAGACTGCTTAATTTTCTAATTCAAAATTTTTATTTCTGTAGAGGAAATGAACTCCGTTAGACTTTGTGGGGGGGGGAATTGCAAAATAAAGAACAAATCAAACAAAACTCCATACTTCATTATCCTTTCTTTCTTTCTTTCTTTCTTTCTTTCCTTCCTTCCTTCCTTCCTTCCTTCCTTCCTTCCTTCCTTCCTCCTCCTTCTTTTTTGTTTTTTTAAATTCACCCAAAAGCATATAGGGCGTAAGTTGTGAAATAACAATGCCTTTTAATACTAATAAGAAATTCCTTCTTTTTCATATTTTGGAAGAGTTTACCAGGTTGCTTATCTTGTGGGTTTGTGGGCCCCAGGTAGAGGTGTGGGGGTTAAAATTTTTTGAACGTTCTTTTTAATTTTATGAGAGCAATCTAGAAGTAATCAATAGTAGGCTTTGGCGTTACCTTCATTATTCAATAGACGTCAAGTTTCTTGGGGGCTTCCTGTTCATCACCTGCCGTTTGCCTTCTCTACTTCTATCTTGGCCTTTGTATTTTTATTTTATTTTTTATATATTTATACATTTATTTTTGGCCTAGGCTACTAAAATGGAATTGTTAGCATCATATTTAAGATTTTACTCACAGCCCTACAAAGATTTTGGTAAATGCAAATTTCACCACAATTTTCCTGATTTAAAAACCCTTTAGGTAGTTATTTTTTCTCAGATTCCCTTCCTTACCTCATACCTTGAGGTATCTTCTGTGGTCTGGTGGTATGCACGGGTATTCATATCAAGATGACTCTGCTTTTACTTAGACATATTTTGGGTTTCACTCTTTTGGGAGACAGAAGTACATATGATTTAGGACTCAAAAAATAATGTCCCTCACTTTATGATGTTGACCTCAGCTATTTTGTTGCTGTAACAGGAAGCTGATAAGAAGCTTTTTAACTGTGAAGCAATTTATTTTGACTTGCATTTCCAGAGGATATATAGTTGATAATGGTGGAGAAGGAATGACTACAGGAATGTGTGATCCTGGTTGTGTTGCATCTACACCCAGAAAACAAACAAAAGGACAGGAAGTGGTATCAGGAAACAGAAAGAAAACAGGAAGTGGAGTCAGGAAACAGAAAGAAGACAGGAAGTAAGTCAGGATTCAGACACTCAAGTCTTATTCATGATCTACTTCCTCCAATAAGGCTATACTTCTTGAAGGCTCTTTCCAAACAGAACCACCACCTGGCCATTCAACAAAAACACTGATAAAAAGGGAAGGTGTCACTATGTCCTTTTCAGTTGTCCATGAACCTCTGTTCTTCATATCTGGTAACATATTGTGCAACACATTGTTTTTAGATCTTTAGATTTCCTACAGTTTTAATTCTTTATAGTTAATGCATAGGTCAGTTTTTTTCTCCCCATTTTAGACATTTAATTGCATATCATTGATGATTGATCACCTGCTGGTTTAGTGCAGTCATACTTCAAGTATGAATTTGTTCAAATGTTGGATAGTATACAAAATCCTGGAACTCATTCCCCAAACCATTCTAATATAATGAGGAGGATCTATAAACCTGTAATTTCTTTGCCTATTTATTTATTTATTGATTGTTTTTTATTTATTTATTTGGTTTTTCTAGACAGGCTTTCTCTGTATAGTCCTGGCTGTCCTGGAACTCATTCTGTAGACCAGGCTGGCCTTGAACTCAGAAATCTGCCTACCTCTGCCTCCCAAGTCCTGGGGTTAAAGGTGTGTGCCACCACTGCCCGGCCTTCTTTGCCTTTTTAAAAAATATTTATTTTATGTGTATAAGCATTTGCCTGCCTGCAGTTATGTATACCATATGAGTACCTAGTTTCTACAGCAGTCATAAGAGTAGTTCAGATATCCCAGAACTGGAGGTGGAAATAGCAATAAGCTGCCATGTAGTGCTGGAAACCAAACCTGAACTGCCTGCAAGAGCAACAATTGCTCTTAACTGCTGAGCCATTTCTCCAACACCAAACCTGTTATTTCTACAGATGTTTCAAATGACAGGAGCACAACGTGTAAAGTCATCCATCTAGTTCTTTATTTTTACATATCAGCTATCCTTGGTGACATAAATAATACCCCTTAGAAATACAGAGCTTACATCCATGCATGCAAGCTCAGACCTAAAATGCTGAGTTAGTTAGAATCCCATTGAATAACACTGAAACTATGGTATGCAGACCCCCACCTCACACAGGAGAAGTTATCCCCCAATGCAGGCAATGTTCCAAAAATGCCACAGAGATTTTGAAATCTTACTCTATTTTAATTTCCAGCATCTGGTCCAAGTCTTCATACCTAATTCAGCCATGCAGTAAATACCTGTTGCTTTCAAGTTATCTAAAGGTCAGCAAGCATGACATTTCAATTACCAGGCACTGTAGAGTATTGATCTAGGCAAAAGTCTTCAGGAGGCAGTTCTTTGCATAAGACAAAGGCCTCACTTCATAAAAGCCTTCTGAATAACTCTTGAACCCCACTTAAATCCCAGTTCCATCATTTCATGCCTGGGATCTTGGGTAGTTCCTGAAATTCTGTGTTTCTGTTTACTCTTCTCTCAAACTGGGGGAGTTGAGGGCAGTAGTATTTTACTTCAATGGTTTTGGCATAAGACCTAAATAAAATAAAGTTCTCTTGAAAATGGGAAGTAGTCGAGTTAGATGGCACAGTCCCATTTTATAAAGCTGTTGCTATTATTATAATAGCCATTCTGTATATCTGTTCGTTTGTAAGTGACTTCACAAAAAAAATTCCTCTCTTTGGTGAAGCATAACGTGAATTCAGCCAATTACACAAGTCATAGCTGAGCAACTCAGTGCCTTCACAAAGGGAACATACAGACACCATAGAAATTAAGTTAACAAGACCTTTGGACTCAAGATTCATTGTCATTCTACCAGTCCTACTGATGAATGAAAGGTCTCCTCTCACATTTTATCTTCCCTCATAAAATACTGGTTTTGCCTGTATTTGGAGATGGAACCAGGGCCTCATGTTTGCTAGACAAACTCCCAACAACTGAGCTATCTTTCCAGCCCTTTGTCTTTGAATTTTATAAATATGCAAGAATATAATATGTACTCTTGTACCTTTGTTTGCTCAGTGCAACACTTGGAGGAGTCATCTGCGTTGTAGTATACAAAAGGATTTCATTCCTCCATGTTATGCTTAATGTCTCTCTATGCTCAATATCACGGTGCTTATGTTCTTTATTCCAAGACGTTTAGAGTTATCCTTGACATTCAGTATCCTGAATTTTCCATACTTCCTTTGTTCTTTGAAGTTGTCTTGCTTAGTTTTATCTTTGCATCTTTGTAAATTTAACAATCAGCTTGTTGACTTGCAACAATGTTTTCTTACACATTGCACTGACAAGAGACATTTGAATCATTCCTCGTTTTGCAGCTTGCTATAAATAAATTTTGGGCCCACATATGTATCTACATAGGGAGGAGAGGAATTTTAAACCAGAGTAATGCAATTCTATAGGGAAAATATGTACACAGCATGGACCCAGAAACACTGAGAATATATCCATATAGGTCTGAGGCTGGCCAAAGGCCTTTTGTTTACCATTTTTATTATAAATATTTTCATTTTGTGGCTTGTGTTTTCACTAATAATAATGGAAGTTCTTAGTTTTATTAAGAAACACTTTATCTGTTTCCTGTAACAATGTTTGGATTATATTTAAGGATATTTGTTTAACCCAAGATTATAGAAATGTACTTGTGATGGTTAATTTTGGTTGTTGGCATAATGGGAATTTGAGTCATCTTGGAAACATATCTCTGGGCATGTCTGTGAGAACTTATCTAGATTAGGTAATCTAAGTAGAAAGATACCCCCGTAAATGTGGGTGGTACTGGTTCATGGGCCAGAGTCCCGGATGGAATAAAAAGGAAGAAGAGAGCTGAATGCTAGTAGTCATCGCCTTCTGCTTCCTGATTGCAGATGCGATGTGACCAGCTGCCTCCACCCTGCTGCCATGAATCCCTTGCAATGATGGACTGTGAGTTACACTACCCCTTTCTCCCTAAAGTATCTTTGGTCAGGAATTCTGTTGTAGCACCAGGCAAGGGATTAATTTTAGGGGAAATGAGTAAAACTATGGAAAAAGATAACTAAGCCATATATTTACTATTTTGCTTCAAAGAATGAAGTATAAGTCCATAAATATAGCAGGAATCGACTTTTGTTGCAGTTATTAATTTTGTTAAAAATTTTTGAAAAGCTTATACTTCATTTTACTTGTTTTGGTGAGATCAGTGCCACTGATGAAGTCTAGTTTTAGAACCTGTTCTCATTCATATGTTCAATGTATGTTTATGTCCAGTATCATAGTACTTATTCCTTTACTTTTAAGACCCTTAGAATTGTCCTTGGTATGCCATAGCCTGAATTTTCTGCATCTTTTTTTGTTCTTCAGGATTGACTTGCTTATTTTTGTCTTAGCATCTTTGTAAATTTTATGATTAGATTGTTGACTAATATATCCACATTTACAACCCCTCTTAAGATATTTTGTTGTGTTTTTATTAGACAAATTTTCTTGGGGGAAACTAATACTGCTCCAAAGTTGATGGCACCTCAGACATGTTTCTCTCGGGAATGTTGTCCTGAATAATCTTGTTTCGGTCTTTTTAAGCATTATATATTTTATTCTTTTTCTCACTTGGTTAGGAATTGGTTGCAGAAGTTATAGTAGTGTCCATCTTTGTCACAAAAAGTCAGTTCTATCTAAATTATTCTATACGCGATTGTCATTTTTTCTTTTGTTCTGTTAGTGTATAAAACAACAATAAAACAACAACTTTTTTTTTTTTTTTGTTTTTTTTTTTGGTTTTTTGAGACAGGGTTTCTCTATGAGGCCCTGGCTGTCCTGGAACTCACTTTGTAGACCAGGCTGGCCTCGAACTCAGAAATCCGCCTGCCTCTGCCTCCCAAGTGCTGGGATTACAGGCCTGCGCCACCACCGTCCGGCTCAACAACGTTGTTTTAAAAAATAAAAAGTAGCCGGGCGGTGGTGGCGCACACCTTTAATCCCAGCACTTGGGAGGCAGAGGCAGGTGGATTTCTGAGTTCCAGGCCAGCCTAGTCTACAGAGTGAATTCCAGGACAGCCGAAGCTACACAGAGAAACCCTGTCTCGAAAAACCAAAATAAATAAATAAACAAACAAACAAATAAATAAAAAATAAAAAAAAATAAAAAGTATGTTTCGGACCATTATAGATATTTATAGAATTGCTTTCTTTTTTTGTTGTTGTTGTTGGGTTTTTTGTTTTTGTTTGCTTGGGTTTTTTTGTTTGTTTGTTTGTTTGTTTGTTTTGTTTTGTTTTTTTGAGACAAGGTTTCTCTGTGTAACCCTGGCTGTCCTAGAACTCTGTAGCCCAGGCTGGCCTCGAACTCAGAAATCCACCTGCCTCTGCCTCCCAAGTGCTGGGATTACAGGCGTGTGCCACCACCGCCCGGCATAGATATTTATAATTTTGTGAATGTGTGTGTGTGTGTGTGTGTGTGTGTGTAGTTTTTTGCTAGTGTTCTATTTAAGACATTTCACCCCTGTTCATGAGAGAAATTATACTGTAATTTTCTCTTCCTTTAATTTCTTTGCTAGGTGTTGAAATAAAGGTCACAGAGGTTAGTGGGAACAAGTTGGCAGTGTTCTTCTTTGTGTTACTGTTCATTTCATGTGTTCATATGATATTTTTTCCCTTAAAGATTTTATATAATTCTATAGTGAAGATATCTATGTATAGAATTTTCTTTGTATAGAGTTTTAAGATTATGGATCCACTTTAATTGGATGCTTCACAAGTTTTTATTTTTCCTTCTCTGTGACAGATTTCAAAAATTTCCCTTCCAAAAGGATTTTCTTCTCTTCTTAATAGTTCATCCATTGTACTGGCATTGTATGGTTAGTAGCGATCTCCTTGTAGTTTTTAATATCTTCAGAGCCTATAGCAATATTTTCCCTTAAATTTTAGCAATTTGTCTATTATCTCCTTTGGTCTTCTTCAGGCCTACACTGTTGTTGTTGTTTTTCCAACAAAGTCAACATTGACATCCACTAATGTTCTCCACTTGTATTTATTTCCTGTTATGAATCGGCACGTCTTCATTTCGTCTCTTAGCCCTCGTGCGGCTGGACCTCGCTGCTCTTTCTCTGCCTCTTCTCATGGACATGCCAGTCACCCACCTTCTCTTCTTCTCTCCTAAGATCTGCCTTTACCTTTGGGACTTTCCTGATAAGATCTGCGTTACACGTGCCTCCCAAATTCTGATGTGTCTTTTGGTAATTAGACAACTCAAGAAATGATTTCTTACTTGCTTTTTTTTTCTTTCAATTTTAGAAATATGTCTGTGAATTTTCAAACATCTGACTGTATCTCAGGCTTCTTCTTTTTTTTTTTTTTTTTTTTTTTTTTGTTCTGATTGATAATTATCTCCTCTGAAATGTTTGGAGATACTTTTTGCAAGTTTTTTTTTTAGCATGTGGGCCTACTCTGGCGGATGTTCATTTTGGGTTTGGGGAAGAAATCATGTATTCTGGAATTGTCATAAATGATACTTTACCAATTATATATAGGTCAATAGGTCAGATTTATTATTCAAATCTTGACTTTTTATTCCCCTCTGTGTGAGTCATAGTTTGCTAAGGACCAAAAGAGTTGTAATTTGTCCAAATACTTTGTAGATTTTTATATTTACTTTCCACCTAAATATTACTAGATTTTTGCTTCACATATCTTTAATCTATGTACCAACAGAGAATTATTATTTTGAGGCGATTTAAAAACTTTCTTTTCCTTGCTTATCCCTCTTTATCGATAGAATTTTTAACCTTACATCATGCGGTGAACCCGACATCAGTTGTACTTTGGTAGTGAAGTTCATAGATGGGATTTTAAAATACTTTTATTCATAATCTCTGTACTCATATTTAGCAAAGTATGTTTTGTATATAGTGGGACTTTAAAAGAAAAGAATCTTTGTATTTAATTTAAGTTTTAAGATGACAGATATTTAAGTTGACTCTTTAGTATCTGTTTATCCCACTTGTATTTGTTTTCTCTGCTCCTTTACTCCGCGTGTTAACCAAAAATCCGTCCCATTGCACCTTTTTTCTTCACTATCTTTATGTATTTTCACTAGACACACACACACACACACACACACACACACACACACACGTATAGCAGGCATCAGTTTCTGACTTCAGAAGTTTAATAGTCAGATTGTTAGGGTTCTGCCTAAGCTCCACCCCACAATTACCTGACAGCAGCCAGGTATGCCCCTCCCCACCGTTACCTGGCAACAGCCAGGTAGGCCTGGTCTACTATAAAAGGTGCTGCTCGGCCCCTCCTCCTGCTCTTGCTGCTCTTATTCTCCTACTCTCTTAGCCTCTCTCTTGCCCCCTCTTGGACTCTTCTCTCTCCTCCTCCCCTCCCCCCTCACTCCACGTGGTCATGGCCGGCCTCTGCTTCTCTACTCTCTCCCTCTACTCTCTCCCTCACTCTCTGCCTTTCTCTTCCTCCACTACCCCCCACCTTGACTCCCCTTCCTATCCCCTGAATAAACTCTATTCTATACTATGCAGGGGTGTGTCTGGTCCCTCAAGGGGGAAGGGATGCCTCGGCCTGGGCTCGCTGAGGCACCCCCTCCCCCCACACCGCTGCAGAACATATTCTCTAATCTCTTTCTCTTTTTATGATCACAACACAGATACCTTAAGAATTTGTATTCTGACTCAGGAGGATATCCGTGAGTTCATGGTTGGCCTCTTTTATTAAAGTGAGTTTCAGGACAGTCAAGATTACATAGAGAGACTTTGTTTCAAACAACACAACAGCAACAACAATAACAACATTCAATTATGTTCTAAAAATTCTGTCAGAACTTTATAAACTCCTATCATTTTTAAAATTTGTATAGACACATTCATTTGTAGGGCTAACTTTAAAAACCATGCATTTAATTATAATTTGTTACACAGGGTGCTATTAAGAAACCCACTTATCTCCTATTTGCCCTTTGCTTCCACATCTGATTATGTGAAGAGCTGCATAAGTTTCACATTTTCCTCTCATCCATAAACGTAGCCCGTTCAGAGGAGATTAAGAGCTAAGGACTTCTGAGGTCAATCTCAGCACACACATTCTCCATGTATTTTCGAAGTCATCTTAATTCAGTCCAGCATCATACAATACAGCAAGCTGGGTGGCTTAAAAATAAGAGAAATTTACATGCTCAGAGGCGAGAGCATTGAAGATGCCGGAAGTCCAAGATGGCAGCGAGAATGAGAAAGAGAGCTCTTCCTCCTGTTGTAGAAGAAGCAGCCCTCTGGTGTCCCTTCCTTCGAAGGATCTCATGCCACCAGACTAGGTTGTACTTCGCAGACTCTTAAGGGCCTTACTCCTAAATTACATTACGTTCAGGGTTGTGCAACACACAACTAAGTCTAGAAGATTTCATCCCTCTCCTGTTCGCAATTCAGGTCCTTCTCAGAGGCAAAATACAGTCATTTCTCCCCAGCGGTCCCAAAGATGTCAAGGTCTTCTAACATTAATTCTCAAACCTAGTGGTATTGTTAAACAGTCAATTCAGTGGTTACCTTGGACAGTACAGCAGGCTTCCTTTTGTAATTTCTTACCTTGCTATTTCCCAGAACACACTTGTTCCTTACATTGTTTTTGATGTTGCTTTTACTTCCTTCTATCTTTGTCCCACCTTTCAAGTATGAGACTCCTCCATTTTAATGTCTTTTCAAAATCTTAATATCGTTTCAGGCAACGGATAGTTGTTTGTACTTCATGTCTTATTTACCTTTTCTATTGGAGTTCGTTTCTGCTTGTATTTTCCTATTTTGAGTGAGTTTATTTTTTTCTTCCAGAAAAAAAAATAATTCATTTCAGTTTTCTAGAGATGAGTTGGCTCTCCCCGACAAAATAGCTTTTATTTATTTTATTTTTGCTGATATAGAATTGTAAGCTGGCAGTTATTTCAATATTTTAAAATTATTTATTTCATGTATCCTCTTTTATTTAGTTTCTATTGAATATTCATCTGTCATTTTTATTATTGCTTCTTTTGAGTCATTGTCTTTTTTTTTTTTCTTCTGGCTTCCTTGACTATTTACTTTGTTTTGTGTGTTAATAGGTGATGATGGTGGTTTCTTTAACTACCCCCCTCCCCCCCAACCCCCCCACCCCCGAGAGTCTCACAAATCTATTGCTTGATTATATGTTATGCAATTTTAGCAATTGTTTCTTTAACTGGTGTTTCTGCCCCTTCTGCTCCTCTGGGATTCCAATTACAGATATGTCACATCTTTGCATTGTTCTACATATGATTTTCTTTGAATTCCCCATCCTTTTCTTGCTGCATATATTTTACTAATCTGTTTTCCATGCTAGCACGCCTCACTTCTGTTCTGAGTTTGTTAGGAAATTGCTTAGGTAATTATAAAGTGCTATTTTATTATTATTTTTTTATTTCTAAAATTCTAATTGCTTGTATAGATTGCCCTTCTTTGGTGAGTTTATCTTAATCATTTTCATAAATATGGTAACCACAGTTATTTTAAAACCAGTGTCTCAGTGGCTCCAATTTTTGTCTTATTAGCAATGTGATTCTTTCTATTGTCTGTGCTTTTACTTGAGATTTTGGCTTGGGGCCTGTCTTCTGGTTTGCCTAGTAATTTTAGATTGCATTAAAATAAAATGGTAATTTTAGATTATTTTCTTTTCTCTCACAAACAGTTAACCTTACATCTGTGGGTGAGTTAGAGAACTAGATCATTTTGATCCAATCAAAGCTAAGATCATCCTACATCATCTTTGTATCCTTCTGTGTTTCTGCATTTCTGGTTTATTCCTGTCTCTAGATGCAGTCTTTCATTATCTCTACTAACAATTTGGGGAATTTTTCCAAGACCCTTGTTCACGGGTATGAACTCTTATTAAATTTTGTCTCTCCAGCAGGATGCTGTTGCGCAAATCTCGTTACCATTTTAGTTGCTAAGCTCTGGATTTCCACTTGGCTTGTCTGATTGCTACTTTATGCAGTTTGGTGTTTTTAAATGCTACGAGTGGAAACGCACAGAATGTTGAAATGCCGAAAGTCGCTTCTCTGTGATTTTCTCTTCTCCAGAATGTCAGCCCCTCATTTTGACTCAGTAGCCTCATAATCCATTTCTGTCTCTACGGCTTCGTGGATTTGTTTAAACGGCTGGTCTGCAATTTTCTCTTTGTTTTTCCAGCCTAGTTCTGCTTCCTCACTCACAAATAGGCACGTGGTTTAGTACAGTACAGGTGGTGCCCTTCTCCTGGTCCCACCTTCCTCTGGAAATGAGCTCATGAAGTTCCTACATCTTGGTCACCCTGGAATGTTTGCTAAACATTTTCGTATGTAATTTGACTTCTTTTCAAATTAGAAACTGACCCTCTGGACAGGACAACTAGCTTAAGGGAGTTTGTTGGCACTACTGGGGATGGAATTCCTTTGGCCACTTTTGGGGTCTGTTTATTGCTCCAGCTCAGGATCTGAAATATGATTTACCCGAGTGTGCACCTCTGCTTTCTCTTTCCTTCTGTGCTGACTTGTAACAGCTAAGCCACGCTTGTTCGCTTTGATTTTAGTGACCAAACCTAGGGCCATCTTCTGCAGGACCATTGATTATTATTATTTTTTTTGTTTGTTTGTTTGGAACTGAAGTAAACCATCGGTTGCTTTAAATTTCAAAAAAAAAATTAAATAATTCTTTAATGGAGACCTTTTGGATTTCAAATTCATCCATGAGAGACAGGCCTAAAAGTCTCATTTATCCTTTTCAGTAACTAATAAGACAAAGAACTTGGAATGGATAGGGGAAACACACACACACACACACACACACACACACACACACACAGAGAGAGAGAGAGAGAGAGAGAGAGAGAGAGAGAGAGAGAGAGAGCTGCAGAAGACAGGAGAGGCCTGGGGCTTGTTCTAGCCTTTGTTCAAAGTCTGGCCCTTTTCCTAAAAGTTGTATGATCTTGGAAACAGTCCTTGGTTGCTCATATTTCTATTTTCACACCTGCGAAGTGGCCATCCCTCACAGCGCTTCTGTGAGGATTAAATGAGAGACCCATAAAAAGAAATGACTCCAGCATATGGCATGGGGCAGGTGGTTGATAACCACCCCCCCCCCACACACACACACACGCACTCTGTGAGTGGGACCGTGAAAGGTGAGCCTGCAAAGAAAGCACAGTGTTTGTAAAGGCTGAGTGAGGCCTGAACGTTTGCAGCAGTATGTGAGAATCAGTCTTAGCCCATACTACCCTTTACGATCCCTGATCTCAGAAACTAAGCAGAGGTGGACCTAGATAAGATTGAGGATGGGCAAACAATGTGATAATGAGTCCAAGAACATGTGGAGAACATCTGCAGGAACAGCCCCACCCAGACTCTCTGCTTTGCTCCTTTCTCATATATATATGTATATGTATACATATATATATATATATATACACACATATTTTTATTATGAAGTAATAGAAAAAGAAATGTGTTAGGACCATTGAATCCTCTTTCTAAGGAAAAAGACCTGCCTGAGAGGTAGGCTGGCACTACTGCTTTTACACATAGAACATAAAGTAGAATGTAATTACAATATGTTTGAGTCTTTCCTCCATTACAATTCTATCAAAGGGCCTGAAAAAAAAAAAAAAAAAAAAAAGAAGACAAAAGGCCCTTGGCACCTTTGAAATAGGACAGAGGTGACCTTGGTGTTCCTGCCCACATTAACTGTACAGTATTTTTAAAGCTTATTCTTCAAGCTAAGGGGCTAAGCAAGCTCTTGCTGAGCGGTTAATGATTCTGTATTTGCCTCCCAAATCTGTGTACTTCTGGTGCGTGACTCATTGCTTTCGGGTGCAATAACTTGAACTACATAAAACCAATTTTAATTCTAAATATAATTTTGACTCTTAGGGAAATAATATATAGCATGCATCCCTAGAATTACAAAGTCGATAAAAATAGTTAGAATTAGGTTATCATCTGTAAAGCTAAAAAAAAAAAGGGTGATTTCTCAGCTGCATGTTGGATGGTGGCATATAGCAATTTTACAAGGGAAGCTTATTTAAATATGGCACAAAGGCGCACAGCCCTCTCTAAGGTATTCGGCTAATTGGAGAATGATGCCAGTTTTGTTCTGAGTTCACTATCATTCTCCAGCTCTTTGATTTTAATGAGGGGTATTTTTTTTTGACTACTTTTACTTTTCAAGAGCCACACATTTGCTCCCTTCTGCTATTTTGCGTGATTTAAGCGTCGATGTTCACTTAGCAGACACAGCATTGTTAAAAGGCAAGAGCGGCTCTTGTTTGATGGGTCATTAGATTTGGTTTTAGGGTTTTCCTCTCCAGTTTACATTAATCAGCTTTATGTACCTTGTGCCTCGTTTCTTTTTCCCAGTTCACATAAATATTGATGTCATCGTCAATTGGAAGTTTCAGAAGAGATCAGAAGGAGAAGGCTGGCTCCGGTGGCCGTCGGTTGTAAAATCCAGTTTCAGGCAGATCTGTCAAAATTAGCTACCTTTTCAGTACATAAAATCCATTTATGCAAAAGGAAAACAAATCAAATAAACTCTCATTTAAAAATCTGTAGTTTCCCCCTCTGTTGCCTTTATTAAAAATGACTTTCTATCACTACTGGTTGAATTATAGGATTTTTCTAATAACTCCCATGAGTAATCTATCTGTTTGCAGAGTTTTCAGTCTCTCTCCTTTTGGGCATTCTTTCAAGTTTTTAGGGACTACAGAAAGGGCATGCTGTAACTTCTTTGATGTAACCAAATTGAAGTTTTAAACATATGTCTAATAAAGTACTTGGAAAGAATCTAGAAGTGTGTGTGTGTGTGTGTGTGTGTGTGTGTGTGTGTGTGCCCGCGCGCGCGCGCACACGTGCATGGAAATACAAACATTGTCCTGATGGGTGAAAACCTTGGCCCTGGGGCTCCCTACCTTACCTAATCAACTTAAGACCCTGAGTGATGAGGTAGTAATGCAGGGCTCCCACTTCTTTCTTTCTAGAATGTTCTGATTCTCTACTAATATGCTCTCCACCCTATCTTTTCACAAAGCTCTAGAATGATACTGCTTGTCAGGGTAGCCAATTTATGCCTTTTTTCACTTACCTACCATTAAAATAAATTTAAACTCAAGTCTCTCAGCCAGCAGAAGTAACCATATTTCAAAGCCCAGGATTCTGCATAACATGTTCCTCCATATTGCTTGTGCCAGGATGTCACATAGCACCTTCTCCAAGATATAGAATGGTTCAAATTGGAAAAACAATAGTAGGAAATATGTATTGCCCAAGACACTAGTCTCCCTTTGTGTATGATCCTGACTCCTTCGAATATTACAGCTCTGCTAGCCAGAGAATACCATGTACTCCGATTTCCACTGGCACTGTGTTTAAAAATCTGTCTCTGAGAGCTAAACAAAGACTCTCAACTGAGGAATATCGAATGGCAGAGAAGCACCTAAAGAAATGTTCAACATCCTTAGTCATAAGAGGAATGCAAATCAAAACAACTCTGAGATTCTACCTCATACCACTCAGAATGGCTAAGATAAAAAAAAAAAAAACCAACTCAGGTGACTGCAGATACTGCTGAAGATGTGGAGAAAGAGGATTACTAGTAGGATTGCAAGCTTGTACAACCACTCTGTAAATCAGTCTGGCGGTTCCTCAGAAAATTGGACATAGTATTACCTGAGGACCTAGCAATAGCACTCCTAGGCATATAGCAAAAAAGATGCTCTAATATATAACAAGGACACATGCTCCACTATGTTCATAGCAGCCTTATTTATAATAGCCAGAAGCTGGAAAGAACTCAGATGTCCTTCAAGAGAGGAATGGATACTCATGGGAGGAAATATGGAGACAAAATGTGGAGCAGAGACAGAAGGAAAAGGCCATCCAGAGACTGCTGCATCTGGGGGGGGTCCACCAAACCCAGATGCTATTGTGGATGCCAAGAAGTTCTTGCTGACAGGAACCTGATATAGCTGTCTCCTGAGAGACTCTGCTAGAGCCTGACAAATACACAGGTGAATGCTTACAGCCAACCATTGGACTGAGCATGGAGTCCCCAATGGAGGAGTCAGAGAAAGGATTGAAGGAGTTGAAAGGATTTTCAACCTATAGGAAGAACAACAGTATCAACCAAGCAGACCTTCCAGAGTTCCCAGGGACTAAATCACCAACCAAAGAGTACACATGGAGGGACCCATGGCTCCAGCCACAAATGTAGCAGAGGATGGCCTTGTAGGACATCAATGGGAGGAGAGGCCTTTGGTCCTGGGAAGACTCGATGCCCCAGTGTAGGGAAATGCCAGGGTGAGGAGGTGGGAGTGGGTGGGTGGGTGAGCACCCTCATAGAAGCAGATAGGGCATGGGATAGGGGGGTTATGGTGGGGAAACCAAGAAAGGAGATAACATTTGAAATGTAAATAATGAAAATATCTAAGAAAAAAATCTGTTTCTCTGTCTCTTTCTCTGTCTCTCTGTCTCTGTCTCTCTTTCTCTCTCTGTATGCATTCATGTTTATGTATGTGAGTATATATGTAGGTTAGAGGACCACCTTGATATCATCCTCAAAGATGCCCTCTACTTCCTTTGAGATAGACTCTGTCATTGGTCCAGAGCTCACCAGCTAGCCTAGACTGGGTATCCAGTGAGCACTGGTCTTATCATATCTCCCATAGCTCTTCTCTTTCTCTCTCTCTCTCTCTCTCTCTCTCTCTCTCTCTCTCTCTCTCTTTTAAATTTGAGTGCTAAGGATCTAGCTTGTGTCCTTGTGGTTCCAAAGTAAGTACTTTGCTAAGCCATAAACCCAAGCCTGGCTCCATTTTCTTTCTTAGCTCCTCTTTATAGAGTCAGGGTATAGCTTCTGACTTCTTTTATGACTGATGGCAAACATTCTTTGGCTTGCCTCTACTTTCCTATTTGTGAAAGATTGTGATATCATTCACAACATCATAGCATTTCTTTACCACCATTCTGTTGCAATTGTTTTCCTTATTTTCAGAACTGAAAAAAAAACAAAAAACAAAAAAACAAAACAAAACAACAACAACAAAAAACACGGCTTCTTAGTTCAATTGGTGACCAGCCTCCAGATGAATCTGAGATGTTCACAGGAGATAGGGCTTGAAAGTAAGAAATGTAATCGCTCTGTATCTATCCAAAAAGTCACTTCTCTTCATTACCTTTGCAGCAATGGCCACTATGGAGGGAAAGATGATCTTGTTCTTCTCTTTATCCTCCAACTCTGTAAAATTAATTTTTATTCCCCTGATTAATTGTCCTCTCCAAGGCTTACTGCCTCAGTCTCTTAACCTATACTTAGTCTTGGAAGCTTCTAGCTTCATACAATCTAATCTAGGCCTAGATTGTTTTCAGCCTCTGAGACTTACATCTGAATAAAGTTCATCCTTCCTGTTTCTTTCTGAGCTCTGGTTGGCTGATTCAACTCAGCTGCCTGGCTCAATCTCCTCTCTAGGCTAAATGATTCATATTGGCATTCCTGACAGCCTCTCCTGGACTGCTCTACTTATCCTCAAACTAACTCTGGCAATCTATTCTAATCTTCTGGTTCCTTCTCATTTTCTGGCTTGTTCTGTCTTTACTGGTGTCTAGCTTGTTCTCTCTTCAACCTGTCTCTGTGAAACTCTCTGGGTAAAACTGCCTCCTCCTCTCTCTGGCCCTGCTTTCTGTAACCACTCTGGCAAAACTCTCTCTCCTCCATACTGCTCTCTCTTAAGGAGCTTCCCTTTCCTCTCTCTTCTCATGAGAGTTGGGCATATCCCATTCTGTCAAATCTTTCTCTGATTCATCACTTTGTCTGCCACTCAATTAGAAAGCACTTTCAAACATGGGAGCTTCCTTCTACAAACTAACTTTACCTTCACTGTTTGGTATTAAAGGTTTGTACTAAGGACATGTTTGTATTCTAGTCAGAGGTATTGAAGATGTGTGCTAAGGCTGAGCCACACCACAACTAGAAACAGGGTTTTTCGGCAAATAACCCAATGTCAGTGTTCACAATGAGATCAAATATCCTGTAACACAAGTCATTATTCTTCCTCCCCTCTTCTCCCTTAAATTTGTGGTGGATCCTCAGTTCCTTGAACAGTCCTCTTGCTACCATCTACAGAATCCTCTTTCACTTTGTATTTTCTTCAAAGATGTCCTGTCACTCTTGTATTCTCTTTGTCACTGTCCCCACCTTAACTCTATATGATTTCTATACTAGCTAGAAGACCCATCCATGCCTGTACTATTTCTCTTATAATGACTCTCATAGTCAAACTCTTGGCCTTGTCCTATTATCACTTCTAAAACTTTGTTTATCAATGTTTCAAGCGTCTTGCTTTCTGAATATTTCCTTTTGCTTTTTCTCGCTTTCTCCAATACAATACAATATAGTTCAACAGTACTATACAGATCTAGAAGGACATGCAATTTCTCCTTTTTTGGTAACCCATTCGTCTGCATATATGCTTCTCATGATTTTCCAGCTCCCTTTCCTTCATCTCCCTTATTCTCTCCTAAAACCATTATTATTATCTATCTCTATCTCTACAGGCCTAGGAAAATCACCCCAACTTTTCATTTTAAACCCAGCTCTGCTGATATCAAGGGTCCTTCTGGTTAATCGGCCAGTCACCATAAATGTCCTGAGTCTTGTTAAAAATTGCTTCATTCATTAATTTTGCTCCTCAAGTTTATAAAATGTTCCATGTTACCTTTATTTCCAACTGAGTCAGCTTTCTGCTTTACTTGTGTACTGGCTGGTTTTGTGTGTCAACTTGACACAGGCTGGGTTATCACAGAGAAAGGAGTTTCAGTTGGGGGAAGTGCCTCCATGAGATCCAGCTGTGGGGCATTTTCTCAATTAGTCATCAAAGGGGAAGACCCATTGTAGGTGGTGCCATCTCTGGTCTTGGGTTCTATAAGAGAGCAGAGTGAGCAAGTCAGGGGAAGTAAGCCAGTAAGAAACATCCCTCCATGGCCTCTGCATCAGCTCCTGCCTCCTGACCTGCTTGAGTTCCAGTCCTGACTTCCTTTAGTGATGAACAGCAGCGTGGAAGTGTAAGCTGAGTAAACCCTTTCCTCCCTAACTTGCTTCTTGGTCATGATGTTTGTGCAGGAATAGAAACCCTGACTAAGACAACTTGCAAAGTAGAAGGGACTCTGTGAAAGCTCTACCATGCCATTTCCTCAGCTTCCGTATCTGCATGTATTATTTATTATGTCTGTTGCTATGGATGCCTTGTTTGTGTTCCACTGAGAGGTCAGTCCTATTACTTCAGTACTTGATTGTCTATCTTCTACAGCCACCGGCTTTGCCTCGGTTTTCTTCTTTTTCTCTTGTTTTGCATTCTTAGTGGACTTTTCTCCCGAGCTATTCTTATCACATTTGAATATGCGATCGTGATGAGAAAATTATAAAGACAAGCATCCGTTGTCTCTGATTTCTTCCTAGACACTATCACTCCATCTTTCTTCTGCACTCGCATCACCAATTTGTCTGCTCTCATCCACTCTTGAACTCAGCTCAGTCTGGCTTTTGACCTCCCCATTCCATTAAGATGGTAAAAGCCATTCATGATTGTCATGGCTGTTCACTCAGTCAGTTCTCCTTTCCCATCTTATTGGACCTATTGACAGAGTCTGACCCACCTGATCACTCAATCATTTTGATAGACCTTATCCACTCAGTTACCTGCAGACTTCACCCCCTCCCCTTCCTAGTGCCTCCCTCCCCACTGCTCAGTCCCCTTTGCTGTTATTTTATCTCCTTCATACATAAATCAAAACAAGGTCCTGTCTTTTACAGTCACTTCTATGGAGATCTTATTCCACTTGATGTTTAAATCATGTCCCAGGCTGATCATTCCTTACTTTACATCTCCACCTTAGATCGTTTTTTTACTGAACTTTAAATTTATAGACATTTGCCTTCTCAGTGGCAAATAACCTCTTATTAACCTGGGCTAGATTCAAGTTCTGAGTGTCTGAACTTCCTTTCCCATATGGACCTCATCACTATCTCAAGCAAATCCCCTGTTCAACCTTCTCCCCTAACACAGGGTGCCTGTGCTTCAGAGCACTGGCCATATGTGTCATTCTGGCAAAGGGAGGTACCATGGACCAGCACACTGAACACTGTTTCTTCAGAAGCTAGCACACAACATGTGGGGGACCAAAAAAGAAGTAGTTAAGGAAGTAATACGAAGCAATCAGGCTTTTAAGTAACAAGGATGATATTACATATACAGAAAATGTTTATTTTTAAATAGTCCCGACTAAATTTAGGTAGTACTGATTTCTTTTTTGTATGCTAAAATATTAAGCTTAAGGGTATAAAGAGGACTAAGTCCTGTGGCACGGTAGTTAAAAGCATGTGATTTGGGATTGGGATTGTTAAACGTGACTGAGTGCCAATTTTTCATCTTTCAAATGATGAGAATGACAGTTTCTGATTCATGGGGCTTGAGTGAGAATTTCATAGTATGTTATCCACGGTCGCGTGAAACCTTAATGAATGTTTAATATGTTGTTATGGGGATGCTGATCACACCCTGACAAGGTGTACACCAGGCAGGATAGTGTGGGGTACGGGAGGATGATGGACTAATTCTGCTCAGGGAAGTTAGAAACAGCTTCCCAGGGGAGCTGGCACGTCCACTGTCTGTAAAGGATGGCAGCAGTCTGTCCTGTTGAGGAGAGGGGAAGGAAAAGGAGAAACAACCACAGGAGCATGATCAGAGCCTACTATGCAAGCAAAACATGACTCAAGAAGACAGAAAGCTACCTAAAATTGGAAATTCTAAGAATACATTTTTGTTTAAGCTGATTTTCAATTCCAAACAGCTAAATACACATTTCTTTTAGTGGCTAAAATATTATTATTTTTTTTTAAAACAAGCTAATGTTATGTCAGAACAAAATCTAAAAATGACATATACTATAAATTTTATTCCCTGGAGCTAACCTATGTCTTGTTTTCAGTTCTTTCTGGTATCCACATGCATTTCACATGGATACTTTATAGTGTGTGAAAAGTTTTACATTCTCTCCTTTCTCCCCCAACACTGCATACTGACAACAAACACTTGACTAGATGTTTGAAATGCATACATCTAAAGGTTAGATTGGTTTTATATATTTAAATAAAGCACTAGAATCCAGTCTCAAATTCAGTCTGTTTGACTCCAAAATTCATCGCCATAACTTTTAAAACTTTGATCATGCTACTTAGTTGCTACATAATAGTTCATTGAGGGACTATCACATGATTTAAGGAGCTATTCCTTATTACCAGGTAATTTGTTTGTAACTTTTCACTTGTATACCTGCTGCCATTATGAATTCCTTTAGAGTACACACACACACACACACACACACACACACACACACCATTGCCTGTTTTAGAGATAATATATCGTAAAAGATTCCTGGAATTCATTATAGGGGCATGAATCATGCCAAAAGGCATGAATTCTTAGCATATTGACATGTTGCTTTCCAGAAATACCCATGGCATTCCTGGTATTCTATAAACAGTTTATTTCATTGAAATCATTTCCTACTTGTGATTGATGGGCTGTAGATAGATGCAGTGCCTTATTGATCACTCTGGAATGAAAATCATTGCTATAAGTGATTCCATACAACAAATACCTTACCCAACCTCTAACTCACAAAGCAGTTATTTACTATGATAATACTAATTTTAAACAATTGACCTGATTGTGGGTCTCAGTAAAAACCTCAGGAAAATAGAAATTGTTATGAAAAAAAAAAACCTAGTAGTATAATAAAATATGTAAAAATGACAAAAAATAAAACCTCTTCTCAATCTGTTTGAACCTGCTATGACTTCTGAAGGAAAATATGTTATTTCTCAAAAAAGCAGAGTTTTTTTTTTCCTTGTACAACTCATTGTGGACAGTTGTTATTTAGAGGTGAGACAGTGAATGTGTTTTTTCCCTCTTGCTAGTCACCAAAATGTATTGAAAGAGACTCTCAAAGACCCCAAGTGTTTTAAATTTATCTCAGTCAGTTTCTCTGGTTTGGGAACTCATTTGGAAATCTCACAAGGCCAACTTGTCTGCAGTAATTTCGAGTGCTTCTTGTTTGGGGCAGGCTCAAAAAAGCTCTGAGAGGTGCTAAATTTGGTGCTTGGCAGACACCATAACACACAAGGAGAAATACATGAAGAGTAAAAACTAAAATATCAAAACTCTTTGACATTTCAAACAAACTTCAAATGTATGGGAGACTATATAATATCTGCAGAGATCAGCTGCAGTGGACAGTTTATGACAAATGCAGAGTCAATCGGATAACCGACTCCTTCTCTAGAAAAAAAGTCTAGAAAAAAGGAGATTAAAGCTGGGCTGCACACTTGTTGATATACAATTACTCCTGGAGGCTTGCGTCTGAATTTCTTCCCTAACAAGGTAGAAAGGATAGTATCCCCCACCCTGAAAATGTGGGTGACAGTATTAGACAATGTTTACCAAAACACTGAAAAGAAACAGACAAGACCTATGAAAAGATGAGATGGTAGGCTTTTGTTTCATAATTTATGAAGATTTATTTTATTTCATATGATTTAGTGTTACTTACTACATGAGTATATGTGTATCACATTGTGTAAGTGTGCGTATGTGTGTGTTGCTCTCAGAACAGTGTGTGTGTGTGTGTGTGTGTGTGTGTGTGTGAGAGAGAGAGAGAGAGAGAGACAGAGACAGAGACAGAGACAGAGACAGAGACAGAGAGACAGAGAGATGCTCTCAGAAGGAAGAGTAGGGCATCTAATCTCCTAGAAATGGAGTTGTTGACACTTGTGGCCACCATGTGGGTGCTGGAAACTGAACACAGATCTTCTAGAAGAGGAACTGCTGAGCCACCTTTCCAGCACTGATGTTTTGCTATTTTCAAGTTGAGCTAAGCGTTCCTGGGAGAACAGATTCCACAGACAGGCAACAGCTTTAGGGACAGCCCCTGCTTCAGTTGTTGGGGGACCCACGTGGAGACTGAGCTGCACATCTGCACATATGTAATGTGCCAGTGGCCTAGGTCCATCCTGCACGTGCCCTTTGGTTGGTGGTTCAGTCTCTGAGAGTCCTCAAGGGTCCAGGTTAGTTGGCTCTGTAGGTCTTTCTGTGGCATTCCTATTCCTATATCCTACCCCCAACTCTTCTAACTGGGCTGCCTTGTCTGCCCTCAGTGGTACTGAATATGCTTAAATCTGCAAAGACTTGATGCACCAGGGTGGAAGGATACCATGGGGGGGGAGCCCACCCTCTTAGAGGAGAAGGGGAGGGGTGATAAGGGGAGGGACCCTGTAAAGGGGGCACCAGGAGGCAGGGACAGTGATCGGGATATGAAATGAATAAATAAATTAATTAATGGCGGGAGAAAAGAGTTCTTAGGACAACAACAACAACAACAACAACAACAACAACAAAAAGAGTTCTTAGGACACAGGGGGAAGGTCTCATGGTATTTAAGAAAATAATATCATCATTTATTTTGTTGAAAAGACATTGCTGATGAGAATAGATAGTATGCATTGTAATGTCCGAGGTGTCATACTTAGGGGCCTGTTCATGAATTGGTTTCTCTTCCCAACGCTGTCCTCATCACCAGGGAGTTGCTGCGCAACTTTTATTTTGCAGATATTCTTTGTATGAGCTAAAAAAAAGACAGAAATTTTAAAAAAAATGAATTTTTTTAAATCCATACTGTGGATCTAATTAAGGATTTAAATACCCAAATAATATGTGAATGAGTGAACAAATCGCTGAATTCTAGGGGATATATTTAGATATTCTTCCCTTTTTGCATCTCAACAAAATGAAATCACCGTGCAGAGTTTGCCAGACATGATGCAATAAGCAAATGATTGTTCAGTATTTGGGGAAATTCCAAGCAAATTGGGCACAGAGGGAAAACCCATGGTAGGTGTTTGAATCCAGGCCTATGGTTGGTCCTGCCTCCCTCAGGGCAAGTTCCTTGGAAGGTTTAGTCAGCACAGCCATCTGATAAGTAGATGTCCTCTCAGAGGCCATGTGTGCATGCTGAGAGGAGATTTTTGACCCGGGCTCTGCTGCATCAACTCTACAGCTCGAGTTACTGCATGTCGAAGGCTTTTGTTCAAGTATCTGCCTATTCGTAATTGGAGTCAGTGGAAAGTGCTAGTGCCTAATGGAGAGTTGGATTTGTCTGCGCGTTTTGAAGAATGGAACAATGGGTTAGTATTTATTCTGCCAAAGAATTTGTAGTTCAATGTTTTTGCCTGTTTTGTTTTTCTTTTTTGTTATGTTTTTGTTTTTCAGAAACATACATAATAAAAAAAAAGCAAAAAAGCAAAAACAAAACAAGAGAGAGGAAGAGGGAGGGAGGGAGAGGGAGAGAAAGCCAGGTGGTAGTGGCCTGCACACATGCACCTTTAATCCCAGCATTCAGGAGGCAGAGGCAAGATGATCTCTGAGTTCAAGTCCAGCCTGGTCTATAGAGTGAGATCCAGAACAGCCAGGCCTACACAGAGAAACTGAGAAACCCTATCCCCTGTATTGAAAAACCAAACCAAGAAAAAGAAGGAGAAAGAGAAAGAGAAGGAGGAGGAGGAAGAAGAGGAGGAGGAGGAGGAGGAGGAGGAGGAGGAGGAGGAGGAGGAGGAGGAGGAGAAGGAGTAGCAGCAGCCCAGATAATTTCTACTTTTAAAGTTTTATTTTTATTTTCTCCCAAGAGTTTTGACTAGTCTTATTAAGGTTTTTAGTTCAGAATTGAACTTTCCATGCAAATACAAACTAAATGTCATCTTCTTTTACCCTGTGGGTGTGAGCTTGTCTTTTGGATTTCTTTCTGTTTCGAGGTAGGGATTCACATATCCCAGGATGACCTCCAATTTTCAATGTACCTAAGGATGTTTTGTTCCTCGTGCCTCTACCTCCCCTAGGAATTACAGGCACGTGCCACTACTTCTGTTGTATTTTTTTAATTATAAAACCTCATTATAATTGCTAGAAATTCTAGCCATAGGAGAGCTAATGGCTAATGTAGTACATATTAATTGAAGGTCATCAATTTCATAGCTTTGCAAGAGGGGGACAGGGATGTGCAATGAGGCAGGTGAATGCCGGCCATTGAAGAGAAGCCTGAAATCATAGGATGGAAGAGTCTATGTGTGTTGATGTAGCAACACTAAAATGATGTTTTAAAGGTCACGGGACAAAGATGGAAGACTCCTTGTTCGCTTCCCGTCTTATTTCCTACACATTCCTGTTTGCCATTTATGGCAGGTGTTGGTAAAGCCAAGTCTGCGCTGTAACCTTGAAGGACCCTGTAGGATTTCTTGAAAGGCTGCTCTGAAGCTTATCTTCTTGTTCTGGAGCACAGCTGTGTGAGAGAACGCACACTTAGGGTGTGTGAGGCCCTAGGTTTTATCCTAGGGACTGAAAACATGAATACTTTTATCACTTTGTAATTAGTTTTTTGAGAATCTCCTACAGTGTATTTTGTTCATATTCACCCCTTTGTCTCCCCTCCTCCTCCTCCTCCTCCTCCTCCTCCTCCCAGGTTTACCTCCCTTTCCCCATCTAGGACTTTGTGTCTACCTTTTTGTTATTTGAACAATTTTAATTAATATTTAAAACATTTCGCTGGGTAGTGGTGGTGCACGCCTGTAATACCAGCACTCTGGGAGGCAGAGGCAGGCAGATTTCTGAGTTCGAGGCCAGCCTGGTCTACAGAGTGAGTTCCAGGACAGCCAGGGCTATACAGAGAAATCCTGTCTCGAAAAAACCAAAAATCCAAAAACCAAACAACAACAACAACAAAAAAAACCTTTTCATTTGTGTATGTGTGTGTGATGTGCATATTATATGTATAAAGTGTATGCTTATATGTGTATGTGTGTGTATAGGGGTGTGTGCATGTGTTTTAGGTGTGTGATGCTCATGTTGTGTACATACAAAATGTATGTGTATATGTGTGTGTGTGTGTTGTGTACTTGCGTGCCAGAGTGTACATAATGGAAGTCAGAAGACAACTTGAGGTATCCGCTTTCGACTTCCATTTTTTTTTGAAACAGGGTCTTTTCTGTTCTTCAATAGTCTGTGTGTATTTATGTGTGTGTGTGTGATGTACATGTTGTGTATGTATAGTATATGCTTCTGTGTATATGTGCATGTGATATAGGTATGTATGCGATGTGCAAGTTGTGTATATATAAAGTATATGTTTGCCGGGCATGGTGGCGCACGCCTGTAATCCCAGCACTTGGGAGGCAGAGGCAGGTGCATTTCTGAGTTGGAGGCCAGCCTGGTCTACAGAGTGAGTTCCAGGACAGCCAGGACTACACAGAGGAACCCTGTCTCAAAAAAACAACAACAACAACAAAAAAGTGTATGTTTGTGTATGTGATGTGCATGCTGTGTATGTATACTGTATGATAGTGTGTGTGTGTATGTGTGCGTGTATGTGTGTGTGTGTGTGTGTGTGTGTGTGTGTGTGTGTCTATGTGTGTCTCTCCTGCTCTTCACTACTGTTAGGTCAGGTTGATGAGCTATTAGTGATTCCCTCATCTCTGTCTCTAATCTCCCTGTTGGAGTATACTGTACTATGTCTAATTTATAAAAGGCTCACTGGATCTGGCTTTGCTTTTTCAAGCTTGCATGGCAAAGAAACATTTTACTCATTGAGTTCTTAATTTCTTCATCATGAATCCTGCCTGTGACAGTGAGCAGCCGCTCTGCTTTTAACTTTTAGTATCGCAGAACTTCCTACATTGAGCACATTTTCACGGTTACATTATTTTGTTGTTTTAGTAACTGGGAGTACCGGAAGTCTGAACCACAGATAGCATCACCGGGGAGTTCCCCTCTTTAGCAACTCCATCACGAACTCTGGTTCCTGTTAGTCTGTCTCGGGGAGTTAGTGTATGCTTTTGCTTTAAAATTCAGCCCTTTCTGTATCTACATGTTTGTGCTACATTATTGACAAACTGGAGACCTGTGTGCTCGTCTGCCTGCCCGGGTGGGTGGATCTGCCTGAATAACTGTTGCATGTCCTGTTCCTTGGTCTGAGTCATGCCTACCGAAGCTATGTGTTTTTGCCAAGATGGTGCACAAACAAGTTGTTCATTGTTCATCTGTTCGTAGGGCCAGGACTTGAAGCTTCTAGAAACTTGAGGAATTATTCAGTTCTCCCTTCTCTGTCTCGTGCTTTCCCTGTCTTGTGTTGAGTTGTGTTTTGTTTAAGCCTCAAAGAGAAATCTTTTTACATAGTTCTCAGAAAAAGAAATCTCTTTGGAGTGTGCATTTTTTTCCCTTAAAATAACATATGTATTTTCAGGTGTCTTCATTTGTTGCTAGAGAGAATAAATACACACACTTCAAAGCAGCATGCTCGGTAGATGCTTATGTGAGTGAGAAAGCAGAGTTTGGCAACTAGGGGTAGTGTTTGAATTCAGAGACATGTTAGAGAGCTGTGTGGAAATGTGGAGCATGCCGTCCTCATGGTTTGACCATACCTGACACGTGGAAGTCCTTCCCCCTGTCCCTTGGAAGCTGTTGACTCTAGAGTTGGAACCTTGGACTTCTGGTAGCCAAGTGAGAAAAACTTGAAACTGTTCTTGAAAACTGTCTTCATTAACGTAAACTCACATATAGAGTCCCTAATCTGTGCCTTCTCCAGCCAATGGTTATTAGAGCAACAAAAACAAACCAGCAAAGCTCTGGCCTTTATAGGACTTATATCCTGGGCAAAGTTGACATATTGTAGATCAATGGTTCTCAGCCTTCCTAATGCTGTGACCCTTTAATACGGTTCCTGAGGTTGTGTGACCTCTGACCATAAAATTATTCTTGTTGTTACCATACGACTATAATTTTGCTACTGCTATGAATCATAATGTAAATATCTGATATGCAGGATATCTGAAATGAAACCTGCCCCTCAAAAAGTTTTGTGTCACAGGTTCAGAACCACTGCTATAGACAATTAGACAAGAAAAAAAAAAAAAAGAATGTGTAGCCAAATGTAGTGGTAGATACCTACAATTCCAGCACCCAAGAGATACAACCAGGAGGTATTCATGAGTTCCAACCAGGAGGTATTCATGAGTTCCAGGACTGTTAGAACTACATAGCAGGTTCCAGGCCAGCCAGGTCTATACAGCAAGATCCTCAAAAGCCAAACAGATAAACAAAAATACACAAAATGAACTAAAGCAGAAAAGAAGATTAGGTTGAAATAGTAATGAGTGTGTGGTAGGGAGAGATACAAGGGAGCGTAAGGAGACTGAAGTTTGAAAGGGTTCTCATTGAAAGAATGTTTACAGAAGGTAATTCTGAAAAGATGAATGCTAGTGGAGACCAGAATGAGTATGGGAACAGATGAGGGAACACTGGAAGTATAATCCCAGCCGTGGGAACAGAGCTAGGAGGTCCTGAGGCAAGAGGTCCTAACGGACTGAGAAATGAACAGCGGTAGGAGACAGAGTCAGAGTGAATCATGTGGACCTTAGCGTCTGCTTTGTTCAAGTGTAACAGAAAGCCACAGGAAGTTCTGGGGCAAGGGAAAGCTATGTCTTTACCAGGGTCATTCTAACTAGTGTGCAGAAAAAGTGTGTTATTAGAAGGGAGGCTTCAGAGAGGCTGGAGATGCTTGGCTGCTGAGACAGGGCACTGAGCAGACAGAGCATGTATTTCAGTAGCTGCAAATCCTCTGTGAGTAGGAAGGATATTCTTCATGCACATGGATACTGTTATTGAAAATGAGAGTACTTTCAGTTCAGGACAAGACCTACCCTAAAGTTACTTTTCCTTTGACTGTAGAAGCAGCAGATGTTTCTATAGAAAGATTGTAAGTGATGGGAATATAAATACATTGCTAATAATAGTTTCACTGCTGAGAAGTGACTAGCAATATTTTCCTGTATTTTCCGTACCTTCGTCCATGTATACAAATACGCATTTAAAAATAGGCTACTTCCTGTTATGCAGAGACTATCACGCTGTTCTGTAACTTGAATTTTGCATTTACCAATTGTAGTAGTTAATTGTGCAGTGGATGTGAAGGAATTTCAGGCAGAAGCAACTTCAGGAAGAAAGGGATTTATCTTGACTTATAGTACCAGGATATACAGTCCATCACGGCAGGAAAAGAAGAGGAACTGGAACCTGAGGCAGCTGGTCACATTGGATCAGAGGCAGGGGGAGGGGGAGGGGGAGAGGGAGGGGCAGAGGGAGGGGAGGGGGAGGGGGAGGGGAAGAGAGGGGTAGGGACGGTAAGGGAAGAGGGGAGGGAGGGGAGGGGGAGAGAGGGGGAGGGATGGGAGGGAAGGGGGGAGGGAGGGGGAGTAGGGGGAAAGGGGAGGAGGAGGGGAACCTGAGAGGGGGAGGGGAAGAGGGAGGGGGAGAGGGAGAGAATGAATCCAGCATTTATTTCCCTTTTTCTTTTTTCTTTTTTTTTTAAATTTTTATTTTCTATATTCTATGTTTACATTCCAAAGGCTTTCCCCTTTCCCAGTTCCCCCCCACCATACGTCCCATAATTCCTCTCCCCCCCAACTATTCCCCAATCATTCCCCCTCCCCCCACGGTTTCTCTACAAAACTGGATCCAATCTTTACACGCCCAGGGTCCTCTCCTTTCTTCTTCTTGGGAATCATTTGACTTGCTAATTGTGCCTTGAGTATTTAGGGCTTCTGGGCTCATTAATATCCACTTATCAGTGATTGCATTTCATGTGTATTCTTTTGTGATTGGGTTAACTCACTCAGGATGATATTTTCCAGGTCTAACCATTTACCTACAAATTGCATTAATTCATTATTTTTAATTGCTGAGTAGTATTCCATTGTATAAATATACCGCATTTTCTGTATCCAGTCCTCCTTCGAGGGATATTTGGGCTCCTTCCAATTTCTGGCTATTATAAACAAGGCTGCTATAAACATAGTGGAGCATGTGTCTTTATTGTATGCAGGGGAATCCTCTGGGTATATGCCCAGGAGTGGTATGCCAGGGTCCTCTGGAAGTGACATGCCCAATTTTCTGAGGAACCGCCAAACTCAGAGTGGTTTTACCATTTTGCAATCCCGGGACCTTAGTCCATAGAATAGTGTTGCCCATAATTAAGCTGGGTCTTCCCATTTGAGTTTAAGATAATATAGGTATTCATTCCTTCACAGGCATACCCAGAAGCTATCTTAACCTAGATAATGCCCCATAGTTATGCCAAGAATATATTCTATGTGATTCTAGATACTATTAAGTTGACAATCAATATTAACTCTCACGCTAGTATTCTATGAATATTTATTCACTTATGGATGAGGAGACAGAGCAATATTTTAATTGTTTAACTATTATACATGGGAACCATCAGTCAATTAAATCATTCTGCACAGTTGGGGATTCACGTAGCTTTCAGTTTTCCTCTTTGGTAAATTATTATTATAAATGACATT
Source organism: Apodemus agrarius (assembly GCA_964023405.1). Lineage (NCBI taxonomy): Eukaryota > Metazoa > Chordata > Mammalia > Rodentia > Muridae > Apodemus > Apodemus agrarius. The sequence continues at coordinate 17,520,935 of OZ030027.1, forward strand.
GCAAAGAGCATCCTTGGAAACATACCATATATTTCTAGTAATTTTCTTTAGACAGATTATAAAGATTACTTTTTAAAATGATTAATTCTTTAAAGATGCATGGTTTATGCTATTAATTTTTTTTACCATTATTCACTACTGTCAATGAAGGCATTCTATTCATTTCTACTTTCTATTTAAAGAAGACTAAATTTAAAACAAGGCCCATCAAGAGCAAGTGAGTTCTCTGGCACTAAAGACATTTTAGTAGGTATTGGGAATTTGCTTGAATAGGGTGAAATGTATTTGAGTATTTGAAAGGTCTGTAAAGTCTTAGTCTTAAATTTTTGAATTTAAGATTGGGGATGAAGGGAAATAAATATGAAGGAACACTAAAACATCTTGCTTCTTAGATTCTGTTTAGAGACAACTAGGGCTTTTTTGGTCATAGTTCATGTGAACACACACACACATGCACATGAACACACACTTGCACATGCACGCAAAAAGAGTAAAACTAGGTTTTATGGGTTGGAAACAGTCTCTAAGTTGTTCTGTTGATGGTCACTGGAGATGAGGCCTATGGAATGTTATTTTGGTTGATAGCATCCTGAAGACAAGGGTGGTATCAATGATTTTATAAGGAAAGCAAAGAGCTCTGAGCTGTTATCATCCAATTTTCTCTCTATGTGAGGCATCTCACCATGTTACAAAGCCTCAAGGGCTTTAGCAGATGTGAGCCCTTGAACTCACAAAGCTCAGTCTCCGTGATTGTGAGAAATACTTGTTTTTCTTGACCTGTTACCAATTCTGTACTCTCCTATAACAATACAAAATGGATTAAAATATCAGGGAGCTCTATGACTGTTTGGAGAGTGGAATTAACATGGCCAATCAAGGTGGTAAGTTGACACGTGCTTTAGTGTACAAATACTACAGTTGCAACAACTTTTACATAGGTGAAGAAAAGCAAACTATATGTTCTACTTTTCTATGCAGAAAAGACAATTGTACATAATCAGAATATCACTCACTCTACCAATTTGTTGAATGATGTATTGGTTTTATTATGCATTAATTAAAAATAATATTGAACACCCACTAGTTCCAGGCAGTCTGATGGACTGTAGAGATCAAAATGAATATAATTTTTATACTCAGTAAATTTATATGAGTGGAAGTATGTAGGCAATTAGCAATTTCAACCTTATGTATACCATGTAATAGCCTAAGGTATCATATCCTATGGCAAACAGTGGAGGACCTCAAAAGCATGTGGTGAAAAAGTCATGCTTAGATTTAGATGAAAAGGCCTAGAATGAAGGTAGACAGCCTCATTTATATTCTGGCTTGAATGCTGTCTAGGCAGATAACCTTGGACAAAGACATTAAACCACATCTAAAATAAGTGGGAAATAATATTTGCTTAATAAGATTGTTGTATTAATTAAGTTTAATATTAAGTGAGTCACTGGCAGCGTGAGAAGCATGCACACATGTTGAATCCATGTTCATTGTATCGAAATACATGTACAGCTAGTTCACTAGACCATCTCTTCACACGGGCTACTTTGATGATCAGAGCACTAGAAAAGCAGAGACGGGACCGGATTTGTTGAAACTGGAAATAGTTTCTACTACTTCAGCCAGTGTGCTTTCTCAAAGTAGTGTACTCTATAGAAATCTGAGCTCAAGAAGCATGTCTGTGGGTTTTCATGAAGTTGGATTCAAGCTGTGTTACAAGAGGACAAAACCCAGAAGTCAAGAGTAAGTTTTCTGTCCATAGAATTTTCTCTTTGCTGATTAGCCTACATCTTGAGCAATAGCAGAGATGATTGCTCTGTATGAATGATTAGGAGGGTCAAATCAAAGCTACCCATAAATAGAGGCTAGCATTCAGAATCCCAAAAGACCTTCTAAAGGAGGGATGGAAGTGCCCCCAAACAGACAACATATAATAGAAGCTATTGAGCTGTATAACTGTAGCAGAGACAGGTCAGGGCTTCTGTCTCTCTAAGGATGCTCTGGTGTTATGTTCCAGACTGCTGCTGCTCTCCTCTGTATCATATCTATGTGACAGGTTGTGGAAGGAGCATGGAGCCTTTAAAAAAAAAAAAAACAAGAAAACAAGTACAGTTAGTATGAGGCTTCAGCAAATTATGAGAAACTCTAGTGCAAATGGTCTTCAGAAGGTTTGAGATACCTGGCCCAGAGTTCTGAAACTGAGAGTCAGCTCCCAGAGGTTCTTGCCACAAATCTGCGACCAAGGGTATTCCTTTAGAATATACATTTTAGAGCACTGTACAAAGAGCAATGGTGTATCAATTAGCTGAGACCCAGATGACTTTGCTATGGGTAGACAGTCTGAACTATTGACTTAGAATCAATATCAATATAGTCTTCCTTCTTCAAAACTAGCTGCAGAGGGGAAAATATGAAGCTTCACTATGATCAAATAAATGAAAGCTTCAGCATTTAAGAAAAGGTGATCAATATAACAAAGATTTAAGTGAAAAAAAAAAAAGAAAGCCAGCGATGACAACTGTCAGAAGCCTGTTCCCAGCAGCTAAGAAGAAAGTTGATCAGATCTTTCTGAAAACCTAGTTGCAAATGTGTAAACCTTAAAAGCAGCCTATCTCTTGATTCATTCATTCATTCATTCAAATCCTAACCCTTGGTCCTAAAGTGAATTCAAATAATTAAGTGAAAGAATTCTATCAAGTGTACTCACTGCAAAACCATTGAGAACAAATTGAAATTTTTGAAAGTATCTCAAGATTCAACAATAGAACTGATTAAATTATGTTCTTCTCATGAAATCACTTTGATTTCATGAGTTATGGGGACAACAGAACTGATGAAACTGGTATATAAAATGATGCTTTGTGTCAATGTTAATATAAATCCTCAATTTTGAGTCCCATGACAAGAACAACTCCTAAGACATTAGTAACATTGTTCTAATTAATTAACAGTTATGCACATTGTGTCATATAATATTTAGTATTGTGGGTTCTGGTTTTTACCATGCACTGCTAATTTCATTGCGACTATGTAAACATAATGACCCCCACATTTTTCCAAATGAAAAACCGTTGGAAAGAAGTGTGCTATTTTGTTAACAGTGGTTGGCTATCAGTGGTAGGATGTTTCTATTCATCCTTTCTTTCTCTTCATTTAAAAATATGCCCAAATCACTGTTTCTTACTTTTAGAATAGACATATGCACATCAAGCCTAAGGGTTTCTTTTTTGTCTTTCTTTAAAAAGCAGCCCTGTTTTCTGTTCTGCTAAGTAAGGAGAAACACTCTTTAGAGAAGAGAAAGCCTGAGGCATTCACTTCATAAATAGGGCACTAATGGCTTAAAAAGTCATGGACCCATAGATTTGTGGGGTTGAAAGGTCACTGATTTCAAGTCAATACCACTTATTCCAGAATAAAGAGACAGTTATTTACTGAGTGCCTACTGTGTGTAAAATCTGTTCTGCATAACGTTCTTACCTTCCTTGTATTGCCAATTCCTACCCATTCCTTCCTTCAGGGATGAATCAAAAAACTCCCTTGACTTTCTCTCCACGGTCCAACTTCAGTGTCTTTTGTCTCTTGCAAATACCATTTATTGGGAGTTTTCTTTTCTTTTCTTTTTAACTTTTATTTTTATTAGATATTTTCTTTCTTTACGTTTCAAATGTTATCCCCTTTTCTGGCTTCCCCTCTGAAAACACCCTCCTCCCCCCCGCCCCCCCACCCTGCTCACCAACCCACCCACTCCCACTTCCCTGTCCTAGTATTCCCCTATATTGGGGCACCGAGCCTTCTCAGGGCCAAGGGCCTCTTCTCCCTTTGATGTTCAGTAAGGCCATCCTCTGCTACATATGCAGCTGGAGCCATGGGTCCTTCCTTGGGTACCCTTTGGTTAGTTGTTTAGTCTACTGAGAGCTTTCTAAAGACAGGGACTATGTCTTTCTTTCCTAGCTTACACAAGGGCACCTGGGCAAATATAAAGAAGTTGAAGGTAAAAGTTTAGGTACCCTAAGAAATAAAAAACACAGTAAAAGAAATGGCGTTTGCCCTTAAGGATCTTTGGAATAATTGTAATGCAAAAAGCTAATTAACAGTGCATATATAAAAAACTAAAAAAAGACAGCAATAGCTGTCACATGGTTCAATGTGCCTGTTAAATAAATAGTAACATATGATTAATGCTTTTCTCAATGAGAAGCAAAAATGCTGAGAAAATGGGTTATAAAATGGGTTTTGTATACATTTCATGTAATTAAATTACTTGATTTTATTTATCAATTTTTAATGATCAAAATGGCACACAGTTTAATAACCAGGACTTCTCTGTAAAAGGAAGATTGAACTTCTTTGTCCTGAGCAATCTTTCAGTTGAACTTATTCAGGCCATAAAATTAAATGTCATATCTTAAATACGTGATTCATTGGGAAGAATTATATACCTGAAAAATCATTATTAATCATCAAGTTTCTCCTAAATAAGTTAAAAGCAATTATTAAAAAAAAAAAAACAGTAGATGGCTACTGTACAATAGAAAAGAAATCAGTTCAGAGTGAAACCCAAGTCTCCCGAATCTGTTAATTGATGGTCTCACCAATGGGAAGGTACCAAGGGGATCCACTTCTAGTGTGTTCTTTTATTGAGTGGGTGGCTTAGCAGATAATGTCAACAGATTTAACGTTATCTTTCCCCACAAAGGCAAAAAGAATATAGATGCCAACATTTATATTGCTTTTCAGTGTAAATTATGACAGAATTTCATATTTTATGAAAACTGTTAAATGTAATGAATTATACGTGCTATGCCCACACATGTCTGTAAACAAAGAACATGGTGTTTTTGTGGAGGTCAGGTATGTAGCATCTGACACTGGCTTCCTTTACTGTGATGTGCTGAATATATCTTCCTGTAAACACTCCTGAGCAGCCAAAATGTGAACATTTTTTTCTTATGCAAAAAGGGTATTTGTAATACGATCTATCAGTCTTCGATGCTGAATGACGAGGAGTATAATAATTATTTAAATGCTGCCTAGAAAAATATGTCATGCAGTTCAAGCAATTAGAAAGAGACACCAACAAAGGGAGATCACTTCTAGTAGAGGATTGTAAATAATAAATTTTATTCAAACAAGCAAGACCCTGAATTACTATAAAGTAAGCATCAATTATACATACAGTTTAATATTTTATCATAACATTTACATTAGGATGGCAGTGATCTGGGCTCTAGGGAATTCCTTCTCATTGCCTGTTGGGCAGTGGGGATTTTCCCACCTTCTTCCGAGCCTTTGAAGGGCAATGCTGAGATGCGTTCTCTTCTCAAACCTTCAGAAAATAAGGATCTCTAAAAGATAAAAAAAAAAAAAATCATGCCATTGTGAGAATCCTATATATTTATTTAGTATCAACTATAGAATACCTTACAGTGACAAACTCATAAGAGAATGATCAGGCTTACGAGTAGATTAAGCTACACGAAGAGTGTACAGACCTCTTACTAGCTACTGTCCAATCCCCAGGAGCTGTTTTGTGGAAGGAGAAGCCCACAGAGACACTAACGATTTTTTTAGAGCCTAGAATTTTAAACATTAATGTAGGCAGATTTTGATGATTCATGTTACTCCAGAAGACAGTGTGATGTAATAAGAAACAGACCCATATTTTACATTTTACTAGGTAGTGATGTAGGGTCAGTTACTTCAGCCATATTAAGGTTAAGAATACAAAGTATTGTAATCTCGGAGATCGTGTGAGGCTTATGAGCCTTACTAATATTCAGCTTCATAGGGAAAGGACCACAACAGCATTAATAAAACACTTCCGATCTGCAGCTCTCTCTTATGCTTGAGGCTATCTGATTTTCTTAGATAGTTCTGAGAATCCTCAGAATAGGGTCTCATATAAAGGAGGCATCTCGGTTACTTGCTATGGGATGACCCAGTTTCATGGCCTTCAGTGATCTCTGTTCTTTCCCTAGTTGTAGAAGATGATTATTCATAGATGAAGTCCAGTTTCACCCAGGAAAGATTGTTAAGCTTTAAGGCCAGACATAAAATGCCTTTGCTGCAGTCCTTAGGGCTGGAGAAGTTCATTTTAATGTGAAAAAATATGTAGAATTTTGAGGGTGGTTTTTTTCTCTGTACCATGAAGCTAAGTAGTAAAATGGTTTGAATCAAATTAAACTGAACAAGAAAAAGACCCCCACGTTCTATTTCTAATCCTACTAATTTTTAGACATATGGTCTTGGACAAATTAGCTTCTTTTGAATTTCTGTCTCTCTGTCTGTATACACCATTTAAGTTGAACTATAGTGGTATTATTTACTCAGTGAAGGACAAAGATGTTTATGTACTATACTTGAAAGGTCAAACAGATGGGATCATTTTAGATTGAAGGCGCATGTGTGGGAGTCATGCCTTTTGTGAACTGCTTAAATTCCCATGGGGTCTGGTAACTTGCTGTGTGCCCAGCAGGAACCCAGAAAGTCTTGTCACGGTGATAAATACGACACCATTAAATAAGGCCACATTGAATACACAAAAGAAACCCAAGAAAGAAAACAACACAAAATCTCTACCTCGGTTTTTTTTCCGGTATTCTATGTGGATTTAGGTGGGTCACTTTACCACTTTTAACTCTTTGATTCCTAAGAGAACCAAATATTAACAAAGGGAGAAGGGCCTATAAGTAGAAGAGTCATGAAATCATAAGTGTAGAGCTCTAAAACTCAGCATCTTTCTACATGATAGACTTCTCATAAAAACGACTGCAGGGTGATGGTAGTCTGTTGCCTAAGACATGACTGTGTATGAAATAGGAAGGCAATTTAGAGACCCAAATTGACTGGCCTCTTAATTTTACAGCTAGGGAAAGAAAACCAAATTATGGGCACAATGTATTTGCACTCTTTAAACTTAAACAGAAAAATTTGCAAGAGAGCTGGGACTCAATTTGCAAAGCCCTGAGCCTTTGGGACATTCATATCTGTTTGTTTTAACCTGTTTTGCTTAGTTTTAAATTTCAGTGACAGAAGGTCATCTTGGTGAATGGATTTAGAATATCTTTGACAGTGCCTTCTCATTTCCTTCCTTCCTTCCTTCCTTCCTTCGTTTTCCTTCCTTCCTTCCTTCCTTCCTTCCTTCCTTCCTTCCTTCCTTCCTTCCTCCCTCCCTTCCTTCCTTCCTTCCTTCCTCCCTTCCTTCCTTGTTTCTTTTCATTTTTGCCTACAGAAATGAGGTAAATCAAGAAAACAATCCATTCCATGAATGTATTGTGTGCCAGTCAGGGCTCTGCTCCTTGATGGGCATTGATGGGCAGGAAGGAAACTGACTTGCTTGGGTACAGATTTTTCTTCATTTGCACATTGTTGGCATTAAGCAATCTGCTTTCCCAGAGATGCCAGCACATTGTAAAGCTATAATAAACATACCTGAAAACCAGGAATTCAATTATGACTCATTTTTACAGTGGTCTTGACATAGTACAGTGCAAAGAGCAATTTCCTTCATTAGGCGTTAACTACTGTCAATTTTCTTCTCTTGGGAAATAAACAGTATGTCTTTGAAATATGTATTTTCTTTGCTAATGAATCTTTTTCTTTATAATTCTTAGGAGACTCTTAACACAGAGACCAGGATATAGGGACAATTTTTCAGGGAGGAGATAATGGAATTGATGCTGTATCTCCTTTCCCCTCCACTTGTGTGCGAACCTGGGAAGGGCTTTTAAAAGAAGATAATATTAGTACTGCCCAGCCCACGTTAATGCCCAAGACAAGAGAACTGCCCACACTTTGTGTAATGTCTTGAATCCTCTTAATCCTTCTGCAAACACTCGCTTGGTTATAGGACAAGCTAATGCAGAGAATGGTATCTCAGCTGGGATTCAACATGTGGCTGATTAGGTAAAGTACAGCTATAAGAGCCATCTCTTAGTAAGTTTTAGAAATCTTCCATTCATCTTGGAACTTTTTTCGGAAGAATTTCGTATTTACCTCTTTGCAAAAAAGAGGCCCTGACAAACATTTCCTTGGGTTAAATCTACCGAGTTTCTGGTGATTTTCCTTCTCTTTGAAATCTTCACATATAGTCCAAGAGGGGCTTCCTAGAGTCCCAGGTGACACATGACAAAGGAAGGCAAATGACAGTGTCCCCATGGGAGCAAACAGCCCTGCAAATGAGCTGCCTCTTCTCTGTACTTTGACTGCTCAGACTCTAATTTCCAAAACAAATGAGTCCATCCCTAAAGAAAGTATACCAACTTTCCATTCGGTAATTCAAAAGCATCCCTGTCTGCACGCATCTAATGAAAGAGTGTGGAGGTTATGAACACACAGATTCTCATTGTAATGCTCATGTTGATCGGCTCTCTGTGGATGATTAATTCTCAACATCATCATTCATGATTTACAAGGAATGAGAAATAGGAGGAAAGAAAACAGCAAAGGTTGTGCTAATGTCATGATGTTCTGGCAATAGTTTCAATCGCACAATCTTCTCCAAATCAAACCCATATCATTTAAATTTAAGACTGTATTGCTATTGGCCTGGAGATTTATTTTCACTTGTGTGACTTCAACCATCCCCAAAGCAAGAGGGCAAGAGACTGTGTGAGTGGGATGCAGGGAGGAACACACCATTGTTAACCAATAGCGACAACATCAACTAAAGCAGCTCAAAATGTTCAATAGTCCTACAGCCAGAAGCAGTCTAGGTTGGTGAATGGCACTAATTAGAACAGAACACTTTTAAATGCAAAACTCAGAGAAAAAAAAGTACCGGGGACCTAGACCTGGCACAGATAGGCAAAGTCACAGGGAAAGTGTGGTTTTGGATTCTGATCCTGTTGCATGTTCTCTACAAAGTTTTCATCTTAGGAAGGAGAAAATAGACACCACCAGCATCCAAGTCCAACGTCATGAGAGCGATGACCAAGGAGTGTTTTTCAACTCACATGAAGCATCTAAGTTCAGAAAATTGTTTTTAGGACACAGAATTCTTGGATAATGGGTCGCTTGTGGCCTGATTTGGAAAATGATAAGAAATTGGAACTCTCTGCCATTTATCCTATGAAACAGAAATACACTAATACTACCCCATCTTAAAAAAAAAAGTGATTGAAGGATAAACAGAAATAGATTCCAGTGACCTTACTGCAAACTCTCTGAAAGCCTTCTAGAAAACCGCATGAAGTCTTTCATTTGATTTTGAGACTCTTGAATTATGGAAAGTCGTGGTAACTAGAAATCCATGCTAACTCCCACTGAAGCCATTCATGCAAAAACACAGTCCTCATGTTTTTATAGTTTCCAGTCATCTGCCTAGAAATCAGTAGAGGAGTGTGGAGATGAAAGGAGAGGACGTGAATTCAACACTAAATGAAGAACTGTGTCTTTAGAACTGACGTAAAAACAATGGACAGGCAGCAAGGCTCTGTACGGGGGTGATAACTTCTGTGCATCTTTGGCAGCAAGGATGATGGTGGGGTGGAAGTCACCTTTATTTATTTCAGGCCAGCTATTAAACTAGGCAATCTACAGATGTCTCACTGTGTATTAGAGGAGCTCAGGGCTCAGAATTCAGAGGAAAGTTTGGACTTTATTAGCTGAGTGGTGATGAGGGAAGGTGAGGAAAGATGGCTAGAAAGTCCTCACTACCTGGCCTGCTCCACATCATCTAACATCATTTTTTTTCCTGACCTTGGCTTTCTCTTTTTACATAGGCACTTTCAAGACTCTCTGAAAACCCTCTTTGTCTACCTCGGCCCCAAGTCAGAGATGGCCTTTCTAGAACATTTGCTGTTTAGGTTAAGCCCATACTCACTCCATAATCCTGTGTAGACAACAGAAGCTTTGGCTTCTTCCAAGGTATGGGTTAAAGCCTAGGCATTGTCCAGAAGAGCCCCAGGTAGCCCTCTGGTGGTTTCTCATCCTTATGCTTCAACCAGAGTGTTCTTTCGGAAGGCCTAAATATGACCATATGACTCTATTGCTCTATTTAAATCACAATGAGTTCTCAGCGTCTCTATTCAGGCAATACTTGAGGCATCATCAGAAGAGCTTATAGTGTCCAAGTCTACATATAGGTAAGAGCCTGAAAAAAAATGGATGTATAGGCTGATATGGGCATAATACCTGTGGTGCAGTTACATAGGGGAACAGAACTAGGTTCAAATAGCCCGCACACCAGAATCAGGTATCTTGACCAGGGCATTCCATTTCTTCTCTCTGCCTTCTTTTCCTGATGTGCAACCTTAGGTTACCAATGGTCCCTTTTACATTTTCCTATTAAAGAAGACACACTATTTTTGATGTGCTTTGAGAAGTATCTGGCATAAGTACTGCTTCCAGTTTCTTGCATAAAGATAAAATGCTTCTGCTTTTGACTAGGATTCTCCAAGTGTCTTGCTCTGACTGGCTCAGCAAGACTTTAGCTTTTGCTTATCCTGGGAGGCCTTCGTCTAGTACTGACAGTCACTTGTTTGCAATGACTACAACTATCTGTTGTCTACAAGTGAGCGTCTTTCTTTCTGTGCTATAAACGCTATTGTAAGAGGGAACCATATCTTACTCATAGGATTATATAAACAGAGACTTAGGCACCTGACTCATGAAATGTATGATGGGTGGATAAATATAGGAAGAATAATAGAAACATAAGACTATATACTTATGATTTGGTTTTGTCTTCATTTTAGATTAAAAACCAAGACGACACATCTGTTTCGCCAGATTTTTTTGTTTGTTTGTGTTTTTGCAGGTTCTGTGTGACATTATGGTCTTCTAAGTCACTTATAATGAAAGAAGTATGGGGAGTTACCTAAAATTCAGATTTTCAAAATGCTAAATTTAGTTTGATTCATTACTCCTGCTGAGTATGTGTCACACTCACCCAAGACACTGAAAACAGGATTTAATTCAACACATTTTCTGATGGTCCTTATAGGTATCATACTACAAAAAAAAATTAATAAAATATGGATCCTGCCATACAGCCACTTGATGGAGACACATCTAAGGGATGTAAAAAAATAAGGCGGAACACGAAACATGGAGAGGTCTAGGGGAGATGAATTCTGCTTGTTACCACACCTTTTGAAGTATTTATCTTCTGTAACTATTTTTTTTGTATTTGCTAGGAAGCCCGATAACTTGAGTTCCATCTCTGGGACTCACAAGAAGGAAGAAGATTACTAACCAGGTCCAGGAAGTTACCATGTCACTTTCACAAGCACGCTGTGATATACTTGGTTATGAACATACTCATAGAAACTCTCTCTCTCTCTCTCTCTTTCTCTCTCTCTCTCTCTCCCTCTCTCTCTCTCTCTCTCTCTCTCTCTCTCTCTCTCCACACACAGTGAATAAACAAATGTAATAAACATTATAAAAATTTGTGCGCCCAGGTGGTGGTGGTGGCGCACACCTGTAATCCCAACACTCTGGGAGGCAGAGGCAGGCGGATTTCTGAGTTGGAGGCCAGCCTGGTCTACAGAGTGAGTTCCAGGACAGCCAGGGCTATACAGAGAAACCTTGTCTCAAAAAAACCAAATCCAAAAAACAAAAAATAAAGACAACAAAAAATTTGCTTTGAAAATTGAAGCCTAGCTTACACACACACACACACACACACACACCTCTGCATCATTTTTACTTCCTAAGTTGCCATTCTCACTGTGCTGGAAGAACATTTTTTGATTATGTAATTCACATGGAAATCAAAAGGTTAATTGAAAACAGCCCTCCTTTTACCATTTCTGAATTCTATTTTCTTTAATTTTTTTTCCCTAAATTTACTCTCCGTGTGTGCACGTGCACATTCTACAACATGGATATGAAGGTTGGAGGACAACCTGGAGTGGGAGGAGGTCAGTTCTCCTTCCAGCATGTGAATCCCGGAGAATCGAACTCAGGGTATACTTGGCAGCAGGCTCGTTTCCTTGCTAAACTTGTTGCCCGAATTCTGTTTTCCTTGGACGGGCCTAGATCAGTTTGCATGGCGTTACTTGCCAGGGTTCTGTGTATGGGTTATCAATGTCAGTGTGAGATTTCAGATCTTGAAGGGAATACAGAGGTTTTTCTCATTATTCTTGTTTTATGAAATCAAGAGGCAAACTGACTAATGAGGTTAGTCATGAGAACAATCACAAGAAAACCCTGCTGCCTTGATCCCCGGCTACTTCAACGTCCAGCACAGCCTTCTCACCTCCCCTCCGAACATGATGCTTTTAGAATAATTTTAGACTCTAGGAAGTGCAGTCCTGGAGAAGATATTTATAGCAAGCCTCTGGCTCATTGAGCATGCGCTTGTTTGGGATACTCCGCTGCACACTCTGTTCTCGTTGGTAATAAATTATTCCCTGACAATTTAGTTGCCAAAGGGATCCCAGCCTAGATGCTTTGCACATGCCTGTTTGAAAATGATCAGGTTAACTGGTTTTAATGATGTCTTTGTTCTTCACTTCCCTCCCAGCCAGGAGAGGATGGAGAATCAAGATTTTTCTGAAAGGGGGTGAATCTCACACAATGAAGCCCTATTTATATAACACTTGGGGACCTTTTGTAATCCACTGGAGTTTGATTTTTTTCTTTAGTGATACAAAAGATTTTACTCTTATTCATCAGAGACAAGTCAGAAGAAAGAGGAGGAGGAGGAGAAGAAGAAAAAGAAGGAGAAGGAGAAGGAGAAGGAGAAGGAGAAGGAGGAGAAGAAGAAGAAGAAGAAGAAGAAGAAGAAGAAGAAGAAGAAGAAGAAGAAGAAGAAGAAGAAGAAGAAGAAGAAGAAGAAAGATCTGTATAGCATTTACAAGTCATCACGGGCTGTAACTTCAGTTACATGATCAAGTGACTTAATGATAATTTTTAACTTCCTAGAAGGTCAGGATATCAACTATGGGGACATTCAAATGTTAGAAAAGCCAAACAAAACCAGGGCATGGGTGGAGAGGGGGAAAGGCCAAGGTGGCTAATCAGTATTCCTTCATGGCTCGCGGTGTTTCTCAACTGAAAACTGAGATCTCTGGTCACAGCAGGGTGGAAATAATGATAGCAGCTGCAAATGGGAAGTTTAAACCCGTCCCTCTCCAAGAAGTGCTTTTTTGGTGTTCTCTGTTTCTATGGTAGAGAACATGTTTCTGTGGGATGGTATGTTTCTTATTGTAGTTTTACAATCAGCTGCAGCTTCCTTGGGTAGGTAGGAAGACTCGCTGTGCTCTGCGTTCTTCCTTCATGTACTGCTGTGTGGGGTTGTGACATCTGCCTGTCCTCCTTGACTGTGTATCATGCCGGAAAGACTCCCCTACGGCAGGGCGTGCTGAACAGTGATCACAGGGTGGCTCTAAACAGAGCTGTAGACCGACCTCTCTAAGGCAAGAATCCTTGGCCGGATTAGCAAGGGGGAAACCATGCTTGGGAGAATGGTGGCTTAGCTTCCAGCTTACATCATTAGTAATAGCAAGATAAAGAAGAGTGTGCTGATTTTTGAGATATTTGAAGGCCTTTTTGGTACAGACAATCGACAAACTGTAAATTAAGAGATAATCATCCTGAATGGTGAAACAGAGTTCAATATATTTGCAAACTAATGAGCCGAAAGGAGAAATATGGGAATCTTTTTCAATATGGACACTTTAAAAAAAAAAAAAAAAGGGCAGATAACCGATTTCTTAAATAAGATATTTTTTGGAAGAACTTCTATCTCACTGGGGGTGTGTTAGAAGGCTAGAGCATATGTTCGAATTCTAATGTGTTCTAATTGAACCGAGAGTTCAATCCCTGGTGCTGCAAATAGAAAGAAAACCAGAAGAACTCCATGTCCCTTTCTGTAGGAAGGTTCTCACTTTAGATGCTCCCGTTATGATAAATAGAATAGAGAGGTATGAAAAAGCTATTAAAATAGTCACAGATGCTTGAGTCATAAATTATGTGTTGGTTTAGACTGTCAGTGGGTGAGTCAATTGCTTTCATGTTAGGACTAATCAGGTAGACTAGAGAATTGACTATCAATGACTTCAGGTAGCGGCATCAGATGTAAATCTTAAGCTTTGCTCTTGGGATCTATCCATGGAACATTGCAGTCATTTGAGCAGCAAACACTAGGCGCTGTGTTAACTGATCCTCTGTGCTATCAGTTTGCCAGTATGCTCTGCGTGACAGAACTAGGCTCACAGACTATGTCGAGAATGATGGAATAATAGAGATCAGCAGCCAGGGTGTCTCGTCGGAGAGAAAAAGGGCCAAATCAAACAGATAGCTGGGAAATGTTTACGGTGGACAGGATTCCTCCGCTAATCAGTTACTGTTGAACAACTACGTTCATGAAAAGATGCGTAACCATTTTTTTTCCTGACTCCTGAAATGTTTAAAATTAGATCCCACTGCCCTGCCCAAGATTTCTTCCCTTGCTCTTTGCAAAAATACAAGGCAGGAAATGGTCACTTCTCCATATTGACACGCATGCATGAGCTGACTAAATAGAATGAGTGTATTTTTGTTTTTGTTTTTTTTTAAAACAAGGAGTCTTGTGGAACGGAAAAATGTGCAGACTCTACCCAAAAGGGAAAGAGGAATTAGGAGACAGTACAGTCTTAAGATTTAAATATTTTGGGGATGCATTCAGCTATGCTTTTCTCTTTGTACAAGGCACAAATTGGTTGCCATATGACAAACCAAGACAATTAACAAAATCCCACATTACCCAATGAACACTTGCAATGCTAGATACAATTTCTCCTTCTCTTTGGCTCCCACTCTTGATAACTTTCATTTCAATGCAATTTTCATTTGAACTTTACCGTTTGTACAGGCATTGAATACCAACCGGTTCCTCTGTAGCTGTGTCCTGGGGGGGAAAATCAAATTTTCTAAATATATTTTACATTTATATAAATACTGACATTATTTATAAAAATATAAATACATTATCATATAAATATAAATTAGCTTTTTGGTAGTTTTCTATTACAGTAACCGTCGTCATGCTCGAAGTGCCTGCTCTATGACTAAACTCTATCCTCTCCCCCTTTCAGTTTCTAATCCCCTATGGTTTAGGAAGCACATAGCTAACATTCTTCAAATGTTGTAAGAACTGCAGGAAAATGCCTTATGTAGTAAATATGCTTTACTGTCTGAAAGTCAGGAAAACTATTCCTGTTGCCCAGAGGCCTTATTTACTTATGTAATGGAGGAACAAAAAGTTATTTGCTTTTAGATGACACCAGACTCTTTTTATGGAGAATTCCTTGACAACTACATAACTCTGACACTAATATTCCAAGTGCTTAGGCACCCTGGGGAGGTTAAAATGGATGTAATCATAATACTTTCCCCTAGCATGCATATATCCACACATCTGAGTGTGTATTCTCAGGCATGGTGGTAAAAGGAAAATTTGTCAGTGTAAAGAACATGAATAGTTAGAGGGGTGACACACAGTTTTGAGGTGTGCATTGCGTTTCTATATTAACTAGTATTATGACATTTTTTTTTTTACTTGTGTGTGTGTGTTTGTTTTGCTTATACATTTTAAAGCAAGAGGCTAAAGAAAATTCAGGAGCAAAGAAAAATGATCTACATAAGAATTAAAGATGACCAATTAAATGCCAGAGGGAAGGGTATATTTTTAAAATCAAAACCATTTCAAGAAGTAGGGGCATCCTTAAAATTTCTTTCCGAGTTTTAAAATTTTTTTTAATGTTCAATGACTTACATTTGAAATTTTTGTCTTGGAGAGAAATGAAAACTTCAGTGTGCTTTGTTCAGAGTTTCAACATAACATCCATTCTTTTCTCTCAGAAAACTTTTCACCCCAAAATCCTAAAGTTTCCTGATATGTAAGGCATATTACTGGCTTTGCAACAAGTGTTTCCATGCAGGAAGCTCGCACACTAAGTCAGCAAAGAGTCACTGTATTTTTTGTTGTTGTTGTTTGTTTTTGGTTTTTCGAGACAGGGTTTCTCTGTATAGCCCTGGCTGTCCTGGAACTCACTGTGTAGACTAGGCTGGCCTTGAACTCAGAAATGTGCCTTCCTCTGCCTCCCAAGTGCTGGGATTAAAGCGTGTGCCACCACCACCCGGCTGGAGTCACTACATTTTAAAATTGAAAGTTTGGGGATGGAGAAATGGCTCAGCAGTTAAGAACACTGACTGTTCTTCCAGAGGTCCTGAGTTCAATTCCCAGCAAACATGTGGTGGTTTGCAACCATCTGTAATGGAATCCTATGGCCTCTTCTGGTGTGTCTGAAGGCAGCTAGAACATACATATACTCTTAAACATAAAATAAATAAATAATTATCTTTTAAAAAAATCTTAAAAAATAAAAATAAGAGCTTCTGTAATGGTTAAGGTGGACTAACCTGTTATACAAAGTATTCTGTTTCTCCTTTTAAGGAGATGCTGTCCAAAGTCATTCATTATGTTGAGAAGATGCCCTAGAAAAGTATAAGTGATTTTATATTTCTTTTAAAAGTATTTTAAGTGATTCCTCTTCCTTTAAGTGATTCAACCTTTATAGTATTTCCTTCTCTTTACATTCAGTTGTGCCAATGTCATGGAGCAGTTGTATGTTTCTATGCCATGTGAGCTGGTCGGTTGGGTCGTTGGATTTCGCGCATGCATTGTGGAGAAAGTCATGGGGGTTGAGAACTGAATTGTTCAGGGATGTGTTAGAGGAACTGATGCCAACCTTGCGAGCACGTAGCAGACAGTTTTCTTATAGTCACCTACTTAAATCACTGATCAGGGAAAGTTTCTCAGAGTCACTTTGGTGTGCACGGTGGGAATCGTGCTGATGTTGTCCACAGAGGCTGAACACAGTGGGTTTGTGTAGATTGGGGGCTAGGCCCCTGTTCTTCCTTTGTTTCTACACATAGCAGTCACCTCTTTTCCATGGATACAAATGAGAAACAGTAAATTCAGAGCAGGTTTCCTCTGCCCTTTGGCATCTTTCTGTGGGTTACACAACAATTTGGCTAGTCACTCACAAAATCAGAGTTCCAGTCCCAAGGGAGATGCCAGTTGTGCGTCTCTCATTGTAATAGTTCAAGTAGATCAAATCCACTTTAAATATTAAAGAAATGCCCTTATGGCATTTCCTTTGCCTTCTAATGCAATGCATTTCACAGAACGTGAAAAGGGAATCATCAAAATAAACTCCTTGGGTTATATTAATAAGCTAATCCTCTATCCACTTATAAATATTACTGAGAATATTAGTTAAATGCTACCACATGTTAAGGCAAACATTATAGGATCAAAATGCCATGTATCTCATGAAATAAATAGAGCTGCTACTTCTGGCATTATTAGAGTTTTTAAATACTTATGGGGTGTTTTGAAGTCTATTTTCCTCACAAGGAATATGTTGTGTATAAATTATTAATTCACTAATTCATGAGGTATTTGGCCCCAATGATACAACAGTTTTATTTTTTTTTCTGGTCTGCAGGATTCACAAACATGAAAACTAGCAGCAGTAAGTCAGTGCTGAGCTAAAAATAGAATTGAAGGCTTTTTGCTTTTTTAGCATACGATTGAAGAGCTTTCACATGGAAAGTAAATTTGTGCTGTTTGTGGTCATGATATCAACTGTGAGATGGAAAATTGCTTCTGACCTACTGCACATTTTAATTATTTAAATTGTTTTAAAGGATAAGTATGACATTTTGGTTTAGGAAAACATACTGCCTTTAATGTAGTATAGCTTAACTGGAATTCATTCAGTGCAATTTAGACTATACTAGGACACAAAGTGGGCATATTATGAAATCAACATATACACACAAAGAGGGCTCCACTGTCCTGTGGGTAGGAGTCTGTTTATCACTCACATTCTGTTGCCTACTTAGTAAACAAGGAGTCAGTGAGTAGTTGGACTGAGTCAGGTCTTGAAAGAAGAATTAACTTTATGATGGCTTCTGCATTTTCTTTCTCAGAATTCTTCAAAGAGGCACTGAGGAGATGGCTCCTTTGGTAAAGTACTTACTGTGTGTGGTAAAGATGGGAGCCTGGTCACCAGTACCTGCATGAGAAGCTGTGCATAGTGGCACATGCCTCTCACCCCAGAGTTGAGATGGTAGAGACTAATGGATCTCTGAAAGCTTACTGGTCAACCAGCCTCAAGTATACTCATTGATTACCAGGTAAGTGAGAGATTCTATCTCAAAAAATGAGACTTTATCTCAAAAACATGAGCTGAAGAAGACAGTTAATGTTAACCATTGGCCTCTGCAATTATATGCACACACATGTGTGTATACACACACACACACACACACACACACACACACAAATTCTTCAGAGGCCTTACACACTACTTGGAATCTTATGAGAAAAAAATTTCTACTGTATACACTATAATTATGTGATTAATAATAGGTTGTTTTATGATCATCTATAAAGAATGTAATACAAATACACTTTGAGTATATTACTACAATAGTAACAAAATAGAAGGTAGTTGCATCTAGGAATAATTGGACAACTATTAACAATGAACTTACTACAACAACATCAACTTAAGCATATAGAATAATCCAAGAAATTAAGAAGAAAGAGAAGACCCAAATAAGTACAGTTAATTGGGCAGTATTTACAGGTAAGCATTTTTTAAAGGACTAGAGTACTTTTTATATCCAACCTGCTACCTGCCAAATGGCCCCATATACATCAGTATAACTGTGAATGCAGTCCAACACAAAACTATAAACTTATCGAAAACACGAGATTGTTTTTTTGTAACATAATTGTAAAGTTCTCAAGAACTCATGAGCATTGTAGATTGAAAACAAAAGTCATGCCGCAATATCAAAAGGTTAGACAAGCTTGTTTGAAAACTCTCTCAACATTGTTATCATCATTTTCGTAGTTGTTGTCGTCGTCGTTGTTGTCCTCCTCCTCATCATCATCAACATCATGATCCTGTATACACACACATATATTTGCACACATGCATACATATCTGGTATTCTTGAAGTGGGTTCCCATCTATTTAAGGTGCTTAGAAGCCACTAACAGGCTGCAACCCATGGTGATCCTTCTGCCTCCACTCCTAGTTGTATCCAAGGATTACAGGTATGAATCACCACCTTGACTCCTAATATATTTTCGAGTATCAATGTTTGTGTATCAGTGCCATTACAACTACAATGTTTGACTATGTCAGCAGGAATGAGCCAAATTATCCGTGGATAAAGCTCAAGAATAAAACAGTTTATAGTGGGGAGGCAGGGAGATGAAAAGGACACAGGAAATTATTTTATTAAAGACCTCTTTCCTTTTGGCATTTCAATTGTGAAAATACATGGACATTATATTTAAGGAAGTGTGTGGTAGTGGCAGTTTTCATGGCAGAATACAGATAATGATTATTTTCTAGAAGACACGAGACTGTTAATGAAGGCCATTTTGAGATGCGTGACAGCACTGGAAAGACAAATCAGTAGAGACGTTAATGAGGGTTTGAAGAAGGCTATGGGTTCCACTTGTTCTCAGTCCTGGATGTAGTGACAATCATTTGAGAACCTTAAAAAATACTGCTTCCCTCCATACTCCGTCCTCTGTAATGACTCTGCCCTCCATGTTATGATCAACAGAAAATATGTCAGATGTAGTGGTTAGTTTTAATGATCAACGTACGGAATTTAGAATCGACCTAAGAGATCAGCACTGAGTGTGCCTGTGATGATGTTTCCAGAAAGGATTGACTGGGTGGTATGGAAAGACCCACCTTGCATAACATGCAACACCTTCCAAGGAGAGGTCAAGGACAAAGTAGTATCAGTGGTACCCACCTGCATTTCCTGTATCCTGACAAGTGGGTCTATACCAGGAGCCGTGTTCTTCTTCACTTATATCAGACGACAGCTTCTCTAGCCTTTGAACACTGGGGATCTTCAAGGAGCTCTCAGGCTCCAGCATCTGATTTAAGATGCCAAGGCATCCAGCTTTGTGTAGTTCCTGATTCTCTGCCTCTTTTGTGTACAGACAGCATTGGTTGTAGTTGGGCTATATAACATTTACTATGTAAGGCAATGTAGTAAGTCCCTCCCTCTTCACACACACACACACACACACACACACACACACACACACACACTATATATATATATATATACATATACACACTTTTTACACATTACACATATGTAGCTCATCGTATTCCTCTAGAAAATCCTGCCCAATATAGTAGTTTTTCACTGTATAACTTGTCTTATGAGCAATGCTGTAAATTCCTTAAAAGTTGCAGAGAATGGAAGCATCATGGAGAAAATGACCCAGAACTCCAAGACAAGAAGAATGAAGCAATAGAAGGAGAAGCATTGCTGTCCATGGGCAGACATATCCCAGGAGGTGAGGGAATATTCCTAAGGGACATTGTTTTTCCTTTGCATGGCTATAAAGAACATAATTGGTATTTCTGGTTAATCTCCCCAAAGCTGGTTTTTCACACTAAATTTCTAGCAACTGCTAACAATTTCCACTATGCATGCAGCCAGGAGCCTCTGAGATTGATACCAGACAAAGAAAGCCCTCGGGCGTTCTCAGCAGAGAATAGTCACCGTGCTCCACATCTTTTAAATAAGCAAAGAAGGAACAAAAGGACTCACTTGGTGAGCCTGATGGTAAGGCCGCCTGTGAGGCTTCCACTCTGAAACAAAATACTTGAGGTTATGCAATTTGTGTGAGGCTTCTGAGGAATCTCTATTTTGCAAGATTTATGACATTGTGTTTTCTTGGCCGAGGCTATCAGACAAACAAAATCCTTTTAGACAGCGCAATGAAAAATCTTTTCAGTTTTTTTTTTTCTCATGTTCCAAGCACAGGAGAAACCCTATCATTCTTCAAATATGCCAGGCAAAACAGCTTCTGCTTTTGCTCCTTATGGCCCTTCAATGACATCTTTCTGATGCTAACTTTAAAATCCTTACTCCGGATTTCACTCACATTCTCTGCAAAAACATTCCATCATTGATGAAACAGTATCCAGATGCACTCGTCTTTAATATCACTTCCCCGATGTTGTGTTTGCTTATCTGCCTCTCTCTTTGCTGGATAGACTGAGAATAATTTGAGGAAAGTGTACAAGCTGGATTCTTGCAGAGTGTCTGTTTTTAATTGCGCCCGGAAAGCTAATCCTTCTGTTGGGTAACTAGAACTCCTAATGAGAGAGAGATCAACAAATGCTTGTTGCATTAAGTTGACAACCCTTCACCCACTTGGAAATTTTCCTTTTGGCCAGTCCTGTTGAGGCAGCTTTAGTTGTATCAGTTAAAACTGTCTTGGTTTTTTTTTTTGTATGTGTTTGATCAACTCAAAACATGTGAAGAATTTGCTTGCTTCTGTAGCCTGTGTACTTCGAGAGAGGAAAAAGAAGGGCTATAATTAGATACTCAAAGTGGTTGAAGACCAAAGCAACTGATAAAAACGGAGCATTGCTGTCAGCCTGGAAAGCTAAGGCTTCCTCACTGCGTTCCGAAATTAGAACGGGATGATAAATAGTTACTGGGTTATTGGACAATAAAAGACCAACTTATGCTATGCAATATTATGATAGTCTCCCTACAAACAGAGCAAGATGGTAACTCTAAGCAACTAAAACTACAAAAAAAAAAAAAAGAAAAAAAAAGAAAGAAAGAAAGAAAGAAAGTAGAGCCAGGCAAGGTGTCTAGCTAGACAACATGAAAAACAGAGAATTCATTGAATTCATTTACATTAGTAAAAGCACTTGAAAACGTACTAAAAGTTTCAATTCATCGGCAATAAAAGCATATTATACTTAGAAATTTAATAACAAAACTTGTATAACATCTGTCAGGAAAATAATATAATCTTCCTGAAAGACATAAAGGAGGAATTCATAAATACAAAGCTCGGCTGTGCTCCTTGGAGGGTTGGCTTGCTACAGCAGACATTTCAAGTAAATATGTAGATAACCTCAACATTCTAAAAGATGAGAGTTTAAACAATAACGAGATTATATTTTCTTTCAAATTTCCAAAGTATAAAACTACAAGGAACATTTTTTTCCTTATTATTTCTGATAGGATTATAAATTCTTATAACTTTTTAAACGATGAATTTAAAATGTGTAAGCATCCTTTTATGACAGTGCCGGCTTTAGAAATCTGTGCTACAGAAAAGAGTCGCCTTAAGTGACTGTAATATTGACCTGTCAGATATGTAATAAAAATTGTTCATAGAAATTGAGTTTAAATTATTTCCCATCCATTGACGGAAATGTCAGGCAGATATAAAAATGGTGCAACAGCTGAATATATTCAATGATAAATCATGTTTTACACATCAAGTACACACAAATAAACTGAGACATACTCTCTGGTGTGGCTCTTTGCTTGTGAGAAGATGTTGTTGTGGAAAGATGGTTAGGTGGGCAAAGTACTTGCTGTGAAAAAGCATGAGGACTGGAGTTCAGATCTCTAGGACCTGCAAAGTCCTATAAGCCCTATGTAAAAGGCCAGGAAGGTCACTGAACATGTTTAAATGCTAGTAGACTGAGAAAGGCAAATCCTAGGTTCTAACTGTCCAGCCAGTCTGAAGCAAGCAGTTCTAAGGAGAGAGAGAGAGAGAGAGAGAGAGAGAGAGAGAGAGAGAGAGACCCTGCTTAAAAGAGTAGAGATATTATTCAGGAAGGTATCTTAGTGTCAACCTTTGGCCTCTACATGAGAATTTGTATGTGAATAAATGTGTACATCACACATACACACACACACACACATACACATACACACACACACACACACACACACACGCACCATATATGTGTATATAATGTTGTATATGAATGTATATATATATTCAACATTATATTTATATATTATATTATGTTATATTATGTTATATTATGTTATATTATGTTATATTATGTTATATTATGTTATATTATGTTATATTATGTCATATTATGTTATATTATGTTATGTTATATTATATTATATTATATTATATTATATTATATTATATATTATATAAAATGTTGATTGTTAAAATAATCATTTATCTAAGTCTTGGGCTTGGCAGTATACAGCTGTTTCCCTAGGACTTGGAAAACTAAGTCAGGATGGGAGCGTTGAGGTCAGCCTAGTCTACAAAGTATGACACTCCCTTAAACAAACAAGCAACCAAGAAACTACAGTTCTCTGTAGCAGAGGATGACATTGTCTGACATCAATAGGAGAAGTCTTTGGTCCTGTGAAGGCTCGATTCCCCAGTGTCTGCGAAAGCCAGGGCGGGTGAGGTGGGAGTGGGTGGCTTGGAGGGAGAGAGAGCACGCATCCTCACAGAAGCAGGGGGAGAGCGAATGGGAGAGGGGGGGTTCCAGAGGGGAAACTGAGAAAGGGGATAACAATTGAAATGTAAATACATAAAGTATCCAATTGAAACAAAAAAGAAAATATAGTTTAGATAGGTAAAAGGCTACACTCTGAGCAGGAGTCATCTCTGGGAGTAGAATTCAGTAGAGTTACTTGTCATTTCCCACAACTTTTAGGCATGTTCCAATGCCCTGTTGAAATTGCTTTGTTCTTCAGAACACACAGGGCTTGCTAATTCCCACTGAACGGGAGTTAAGGATGACATTTTTCATGGCAGGGACAAGAGTCACTCTGATACATCTTCGGGCTCTCCCTCCAGTGTGACAGGTCTCCTCAAGCCCCCTTTGATCCCCAGCCCTGTGCGGGAAGTTTTAGAATGTGTGTCATTAAAGCTCATTTAACTTGAAGCACATGAGACATGAAAAAAAAAAAAAGAAAGAAAAAGAAAAAAAAAAGAAAAAAAAAACGGAAGAGAAGTCCAACAGAAAGATCTATTCCTCTGAGGGTCAAGGTGGGGCAGGGGTTTTAAAGCTGGAATGTGAAATTTCAGATTAAGAGCTTTGCTTAATAAGGGGGAAACGATCTTTCAAATTAAGACAAAAAGTTGTAAACTTCTGCAGGTTTTGAAATTGTGTTACTTGCTAATGTTTAGGCAGTGCCCCTCCCCCAGTTCTTAGATACATTAAGGGGCTGTTTTAGAAACACCCGTTGAGCACAAAGAAAATGCCCTTTGGTGTTATCAAACACCAAAGAACCTTGAACGAACCTCACCTTTTCTTTAGTTCCATATCTACTTTGATTGCGTGATTATTTACTTCAACATTAAAGAATATCTCCGCTTTTTACTTCTCTACCGATCAAGCTCACAATGAGTTATTTGAAAACACATTCCAAATATTTTATTCCACCCAGCGTCATGTTGACAGGTACAACAGTCCTGTCTTAGCTCCTGTTCACACAAGAACACATTTCCAAACCCAATTAATACGAGGTAGAGAGCGGGTTCGCCAGCTCCATAGAGCCCAGTACCTGCTGAGAAGACTGTCAAATGTTCGACACGGTACTTAGAGACGTATTATGGCAAAATGAAAAAAAAAAAATAGGCATGGGAATGAAATTAAAAACTCACAATGAAATAGTTGATTAAGAAAATTAAGCCATTTAGCACAGAGCCGTCGTCAGCCTCCTGGAGGAGACCTTGGGAGACGGCTGGGGGCTGGCGTCTGCTAACCGTTTGTCCTCCGTGGTGATGACTACTTAATTTTATTCACAATGGAACTCCTCTGGCGTTCATCTAAATTTTCAGACCCCCCCTTTCAAATTTATTCATAAGTCTCCTCTTTCCCAGTGACCCCAACATACTTGGTGCTGGGAAAGGGTCTTCTAACAAATGGCATATCTGTACCTAAGCCAGAATAAAGCCTTAGGGGTCCTGAGGGCTAGCTTCAGAGAGCCCCTCCTAGGGATAGAGGCTCAGGCTGAGCTGGGTCTCTTTGGCTAGACAGTTTAATTACCAGCTTTAAAAAAAAAAAAGTGGTTCAGGCAGAAGGGGTAGGAAGAAAATGATAAGGAAAGCTTTGAAGGAACAGTGACTAATAGACTGGGCTCACATCTGCCTCCTCCCTAAACCACTCCAGTTAGCGCTGCTCTCATAACCAACTATGCTTTTAATTTGGGTGCCACAACCACATGGCTGGCCTACGGAAACTTAGTCTGCTCCATGCTGGTTGTGTTTGTTGTTGCTTTGGTCAACAAATTGAATTGAGCAGCTACCGTAGGGAAAGCTTCCAGAAATCACGGAGTTACGTCATCCATTCTTCTATGTGATGTAGTCATTCTTATTCTTATGCAGTATACAATAACAGCTCAAGGTGAAATGTTAGGCTAATCATGACGAGAGTTTGATGGTGTATTTTGTACTAAAAAGGCTTTCCAGAAACGACAAGAAATGTTCAAACAAACGTAATTAGTAGAATTGTTCTCAAGTGAGAACCCCTTCCGTATGATTGGTTGTAGACTGTTTGATACTTGGGTTGAGGAAAATTTTGAGTAAATGAGTTATGAATTCGATAGGACTAAGATTTGAGCTATGAAGGTGATGTGACTGTTGTTTTCTTTACCCCACTCCTCCTTCTCTCTCCCCTCTCACCTCTCTCGCTCTCTCTCACTCTCTCTCCCTGAGACAGGGTCCTCTGTATTCTAGGTTGGCCTTGAACTCAACTGTAATTTTGGGTGGCCCTGAACTTGACATTCCTGACTTTTCTACATTTACTTCTGAATTTGGGGATTCTAGGCATGTGCTTTCAGAGCTTGTCTATGTGGTACAGTGGACTAAACCCAGGACTTTGTGCGTGCCAGATGATCATTCTATTGACTGCACTACATCTCTAGCTTACTCTGATTTATCCACCCTCCCCTCCCTGTAAATTTCCCTTCCTTACATCCCGCCCCTTCTTCCCATCCCTCCAACCTTTTCCTTAAAGAACGGAAAATAAGATTACATAATATTCACCAAAAACCATGAAAAAGAAAATAAGCAGAAGTAGATTCATAAAATGGAATTAAATAAAAGGTAGCTCATGTTTGCCTCAAGCTAAAGTCCGCCCCTTCCTGGAACTCAACCAAGAAGTATCAAGTACTTGTCCCGTTACACGCCAGAGTGTTTCAGTGGCTGAATAATCTTGTTACCAAGAGAACTATTTTAATTCCTAACATGACGTGCAGGTGGAAGTAGATCTACTGTGGATATTCAAGTTAAGACTGTGCCATGAAATTCATCAAAGACAACACTGGAACATGACATTTATATTAGACCTGTTGCTCAGTATGGACGATCTTCGCAAGTGCTCAGCCTGTTACCAATGCTGCTGATCCTGATCCAGTGACCACCATCTTCAATTCTGTTAGGCTAGTTTGTGCTATGATATAACAAGCCAGGAAAACACCACTGACTTAAAACTATAACATTTACTTTTTATTTATACAAGAGGCTTATTATGAATTGATAAAAGGTTCTGCTTTCTTAAGTCACTGGGGAACCTCGGTGAACAAAAAACCCTTTGTGTTCATGATCACAGGGACAGGGGAATGGAACATGACCAATATGTACTAGCTTTTAGAACCATCACATTGTATCATGCACTCTTCTTGTCTAGTAACATTTCACGGCTGAAGCAATTCCATCACCAGGCCATGGCAGACTTCCCTGGAGTAGACTGCACATTTCTCCCATAGGGAAGTCCACAGACTATCACAGACGATCATACAGACTATGACAACCATGTACCCTTAACAAAAACCCTTAAAGAATGATTTTCTCAGCTGACATCTCTCAAGATATTGGGTGACAGAAACCTCTAAATTGTATTATTTCGTGTTGACTCCGTAAAATGCAAGGTTCTGTGAGGGTGAAGTCGATTAGAATTATCTGTTTTAATGGACAGAAAGGGAAGACTGGACACCTGTGGGAAGACTGAGATGCTTTCACAAATAACAGCAGTATACTGAGGTCCTAGGCTGGAATACTCATCACCTCTAAAACTTTTTATCATTGTTGGGAACTTGTACCTTTCTCGCCTTCCATTCACAACTCTATATTTGCATAACAGGGTTCTATTTTGTGGTTCTTCTTGTCCAGTCTTGGGTGACTCTTCCCCTCAAAAATGTTGAGTGACCTTCAGTGGCATTTCTCAAATTTTTGAAGCCTTAACTAGATCAGTTATTTTTTTAAAAATAATATCCACATCTCTGCTACATAATGGAAATTATTTTCATCTAGTCTTTGAAGATAACAATTACAAAGAAAACAGGGTTGATTTTGATGAGTAATGAGGTTCATATTTGTGTGTGAACAATATTTAGTTCATACTTATGTGTGAACTAAAATTGGCGCTTATCAGATAACGACAGTATAGCCACATTTTGCATTTAAAAAAAAAAAAACTGAAAAGTCCACAGGACCCTGGAGTAACTCAAGTTGTTTCTTGGGTTCAATCACAGCCATATCTGCTTTTGGAAGGCACAAAAGAGTCCCAATTTGCTCTTGAAAGACTGAAACTGAATCGGGGGAGTTGAGGTCAACTCTAAAACTTGGGATCCAGAATTAATTTACTCAACAGTGTTTACTACAGGATAGTGAGTAGTAAAGGACTCCCAATACATGTGCTGATTCAAAACATACATAACAAACAACATTAATGGCAGCAGATGAATACTTGGTTTTGAAGTTTTGGTTTTTTTCTTTTTCTCTTTCTATCTTTCTTTCTTTCGTTTAGTTTTTGTTTGTTTTGTTTTCAAGGGTCCCTGGTAGAGGGATGGGGTCACCCACCCTTCTCAAAATTTCAACCCAGGATTGCTCCTGTCTAAAGGAAATGCAGGGACAAAGAGTAGAGCAGAGACTGAAGGAAAGGCCATCCAGAGACTTCCAAACCTAGAGATCCATCCCATATGCAGACACTAAACCCAGACACTATTGCTGATGCCAAAAAGTGCTTGCTGACAGGAGACTGATGTAGCCTTCTCCTGAGAGACTCTGCCAGAGCCTGAACAATACAGATAAGAATGCTCCCAGCCAACCATCAGACTGAGCATGGGGACTCCAATGGAGGAGTCAGGGGAAGGACTAAAGGAGCTGAAGGGCTTTGCATCCCCAGAGGAAGAACAACATCAACCAATCAGACACCCAAGAGCTCCCAGGGACTAAACCACCAACCAAAAAAATACACATGGAGGGACCCATGGCTCCAGCTGCATATATGTAGCAGAGGATGGCCTTGTCTGGCATCAAAGGGAGGGGAGGCTCTTGGTCCTGGGAAGGCTTCATGCCCCAGTGTAGGGGAATGCTGCAGTGGTAGGGTGGGAGTGGGTGTGTGGGTAGGGGAGCACCCTCGTGGAAGCAGCAGGGAGGGGTGGGATAGGGAGTTTCAGAGAGGAAACTGGGAAAGGGGATAACATTTGAAATGTAAATAAGCAAAAATAAACAAACAAATAAATAAATAAATTTAAAAAAAGAAAAAGAATTACAGGCAAGAGGGAATGATCAGAATAGGAACACCTGACCATTGCTGGAGCTTTAAAATCTCTATAGACAGTGTACCCTTTAGTGTCTGTATCCAGAGCTCTGACTGCTACTCTTATACTTTGATAGACACTGGTGACTGTCCGGTATTTAGACAGTTGAGTGCACAGTGATCTCTTATAATATGCCTCATTCTCCTTTTATCCACTCTTCACTCACTAACTAGGATAGTGGACATTTTACCCTGTGAGCCTTCTTCCCTTTCAAAAGTTGTGCATTTTGGGGTGTGTGTGTGCACATGGTTGCATGTGTGTGTATGTGTGTGTGTGTGTGTGTGTGTGTGTGTGTGTGTTCATATTTACTCTGCGACAATGTCAGCATAAAGAGCACAAGCTTGGGGACCAAGACTTTGCTAGTTTGTGTTTTCTATCTACTGTTTCCTCACTGAACCTGGCTGCCCTTGTGCTGGCTGCATTGTGGAGTCAGTGCGCCTCGGACAGGTATTACTGCCTCTGGGTTTGTTGAAAGCATCACAGTGTTGTGTGATAGTGCGTCTCCCCTTGCTAAGCTGTAATTGTTCTTCCGGATTAAATGTTCCACATGCAACACCTAGATGGTTTTGTTTAAAATCATCCCTCCCGGAACTGGAACAATTGAGCTGTGTCTGTTGTTCTCGGTTGGTATCCAAGGTCACACGGGATGGGCTCGGTCTCCAGCCCTTCCTTACCATTATCTCAGCTGTGAGTTTGAGTACTGTCATGAGAAGAAAATGTACATTTATATATATTTTTTTCCTTTAGTTCCTCTTCAGCTGTCCAGACTCCTCTCGGGGGTGACAAGGCAAACCCAAAGCAGGGCTTGTGCCACAAGAATCTGGATGAGCTGTCCGTTTTACCTCCAGTCCTGTCTTAGCATTATGAACAGCTCAGAGGTCAGGAATGCTTGTTGTCATCATGGCCAGAGCTGGGTCCTGAAGAAATAGCGAGTTAAGGGGACTATGACTCAGAGCTGCCTAAACCTCATGCTCTTTAGATATTTTAAGCAACAGAAAGTCGTAAGCAGCTGTTAGATATCTTTGCCTCTTTGTTCAGGCAAAGCTTTCTTAGCCTGCTCCCTTCGGAAAGAAAACACTCATGATTTCCAGCTCATGCCAAACTCCTGTCTTAGAGCTGTTAACCGCACACATAACCTGGTCCGTGCAACTTAGTTTATGTAGGCTCATCTCATTTCCTAATTATTTACTGTTTTCTCAATGGATATTAAATTAATTATGGGAAGAGCATCTACCTTGTGTTCCTCATATTCTCACCAAACTCAAAGCGTTGTCTGGGACACATGATAGGTGGTACACACAAACCCTAATTTCATTTGCATAGGATTTTAGAACAAGCAAATTACTTCTATGCCCATTTTTTCCTTTGAATTTCACTACAGCCCCATAAAGGGAGTTCTTTTATCTTTACTTTATAGGCCAAGAAACTAAGGATCAGAGAGATTAAGTATACTGGTAATTAGCAGAACCTAGCTTTATTTACATACATATATATTCTGAGAGCTTAATTGAAAGGCTTTAAAGACGTATATTTAATTTCTTTCCATTCATTGGATTCCTGTCCTCTATCTCCTTCCTCTGGCTCTAAAAGTACAGAGAAAACAATTGTGTAACTTGCAAAAGTATAGATCTACAACCTAATTATTTTTGCTTGAATACAGAAGAGCTTATCTGCATATGTAAAGAGAAAAGGCATAGGCAAATTTCCCAATTAATAAGAAGTCATACATTCCAGTATTATTCAATATGCTGGAAGCAGGTTTAGAGAATCCAGGATACCATTAAGAATAGATGTTTACCTTATAGGGAAGGAAGAGCATGCAAAAGACAATTTGGTTAAGTAAAGACATATACATGTATATATACATATATATATCTTTTTATATATATAAAATTTTAATTGATTCCATCAAATCTGAAACAGTCACCATTTTTAACATGGTAGAAAAGTAGTTTTAAATGTAAGTGGGCATTTGGGGAGTTTCAGCCATTGTGAGAATTTAATCAAGACAACCCTGTTTTTAAGCTAAAATATTTGAGAGCAGCCACCTTCTTCCTGAGGGGCTCAAGCTGCCAAATAGGATCCAGTTCTGAGCTGATGACACTTGCCTTAATTATTTGTTAGGATCCCTGGGTTCCACTGTAGAATGCAGTTGCATATCTGGGCTTCTTCTGACAGTTATTGCTAGGCTAGCACAAACAAACAACCTATTTATATCGCCAGAGTAAGAACTTAATCAAATTAAATATTAAAGCCTATTAACATGGAAGAAGAAATTTCAGTTCAGATGAACGCAAGTGCAACTGTTGCATTTTTATCTGAGAGATTATAAAAGTGATGTGCAAACATTTTATGGCGCAATTAGAATCTTCAGTAATTTTACTCGTGAAAAATTAACTGTATATTGATATTTAAGGAAGTTAGCTTAATGGATCTCCAAAGCAGAGGAAGCGAGTTCAGGCAGGGGTGGGGAGGAGAGGGCCCCAGAGATCATGTTGTCAATGTAGAGAAATCTCTATTTCTATCTCCCAATTTAATCCCTCTGTTTCACTTAATGTGCATTAACCTGGAGTAGTTCACTGCACTTCACTGTTAAAAAATAATGCACGGTCATTTAGATTGATGAGTCCTACTGCCTCTGAGGTTCTGTAAATAACGCTAGCATTACTGTCTGTTGCATTGTATAAGATCACCTAAATTATAAGCAGAAGATGTTTCATGTCATGGTCAAGTCGAATATATATAATTTACAGGCTTAATTCTCACTGTCATAAGTGTCTGTTGAAGAGGGCAAGAGTAATGACCCTTATCTGGAAAAATATATGAAGACTGGGTTGTTTGTTGTTTTTTTTTTTTTCCCTCTTCTTCTAAATTTAGAATTTAAAGAATTGTGAAATACAAAGCAACAGTATCTAGTAAGAGGAAAACATTTTTTGGAATCCCCCCCCTTCTGACAAGATTATATTTTGTGCTTTTTTAAATTTTTTTGGATGCTAGTGTGTGTCTGACACAATGATGAACATGGCAGCAGTAGGGAGTAGGGCTGGGATGGGTAAATATGGTGGACTTCGCCTTTGCTTTCCCAATGAGCATTGTTTCATTGCCAGAAGTGCCACAGTCCACTGACCTCTTCTATCTTTGGGAAATATCTTGAAGAATTATTAAGGGTGCTTTTACTTTGATTCTACTCTCAGCCTTATGCTTTAACATTTTTTGCTGTCATTCTTTAAAGCCATGTTTAGCTAAGTGTACTCTTTCTGTCTTTGCATTTTTCTTTCATCTAAGGCAGATTTTTCCATATCTTATCTCATTTCTCTCATTATTATTATTATTATTATTATTATTATTATTATTTAGCCATATTTTAACATAACAACTTTGGGTTATGTCATGGTAATTTTACCATCTGTTAGGATTTTGTACAAACCTTTCATCAGGATCATGGGTAAGTTCAGGGAACTAAGTTGTTCTTCTTTTCAGTTCACAATTCATTATATAGCCAGAAAGTACACACACACACACACACACACACACACACACACACTTTTCCTTTGAACATTTCATGCATGTATACAGTGTGTCTTAATCATAGCTATTCCTTGCTCTACTCCAGTGTTCACCAGGATCCTCGCCTATCACATCTCTCTCCTCATGCTATTCCTGCCTTTTAAAATTATTTTTAACTTACTGAGTCCCATTAGTGCTGGCCACACACAGTGAGGGTGGAGCATCCATTGGGACATGGGGACCAACCAGTACTCCGAAGCTAAAGGTAAGTGCTCCCCCCACTTTAGCCGCCATCAACTGCCAATAGCACCTCAGATCGGAGTGCAGCCTTCGAGCCAGGCAGCGATGGTGCACACCCTTTAATCCCGAGGAGCGCAACTTTCTTTGGAGTCTCACCCACTTCCACTAGAATTGCAAACTAGCTTCATCTTACATTGGTCTTGTGTAAATGTTTTAATCTCTTCTCCTTTGGTCTGTAAATATGAATCCATTAGTGTCTTAGGCTGAGCTGTGTGAAACAGATACTGATTTCGATCAAAAATTGAACGTTAACAGTTTAATGACCCAACTATCACAACTTCCCAGTTCTCATTTGTTGTTAATCACATGCATAGGCCTGAGAATTGCCCAGGGTTTTATGCATGTGTAGACACCCCTGCCTGATTAAATTAGTCATTTTGACTGTATCAAGAACCAAATCCATATGAACAAAGACTTCCTTATGCCTTATTCTTCCTTCCACTGACCGTCCGGGACAAATGACACAGTGATCTTACTCCTGGCCTTACGTTTGCTCTGGCTATTCATGGGTTTTCATAGTATTTTAAAAATGTATCTAAACTAGAATTTAACAGTAGATGGATCTTATATCTTCAGTTTTAATCTCTTTTCTGTGTTGTCTCCTAGTTTGATTGTTCTGTAGTTCCTTAGATTTTACTTCCTACCTCCCATTACATTTTTTATTAACTACTATCATTTTAATATGCAATGCTTTTGTTGTGTTTGTAGCTGCTCCTTGGTTCTGAGTCATGGACAGATGTTCTTATCCGTGTAAGAATATTGACAGATCTGCTTTGAGACTTAGTTTTTCTTCTTGTGTCATAACTTTTACCTCCATTCTGCATCTCACCTCCATCCTATGCCCTGTGCTTGGCACTGTTTAAGAGTGGCATATGGGTAAGATGATTGGGAGCTGTGTGTCAGTGGTACACGTTGTCAAATGTGGGCTTTGCTGTGCCCTGTACTGGTTCCACCTGCCCTGCTGCTATCTATGAACCTCTATTGGTCATCAGCGTTCCCAGAAAATGACCTTCGAATCTCCAGCCTGGCTTCGCAGGACTAGCTACTACCAGGATGAACAGAATGAGAAGGAGGGACAGGTACATTTTACTTTTCCTCCAGACTTTAAGATGCATTCTTTTTCCGTTTGAGGCATGGTGCCCACCATGATAAGAAATCCCTCCATCTTTGACTGAATGGAGTTATGGGGGCTAGTATACATTGGAGGATACTATAAGGCAATGTATAATGAATGAAATTCTATAAATGAAAATTACCTTTACACACACCTTCAATAGTTCATGGAGCTGAGCGGACAAAAACCATAGGAGGCTTTTGCCTAGCAAAGGCAGTTTCACAGCTGCTTTCTTTTGTGAAATGACTTTGTGTGCATTAGCGTGATTCTTCCCTTCTGATGCTCCACTGCTCTGTTCCTGGCTGTCCTCCTAGTCTTGAGAGAAGCATACTCTCAAAGATTCTCATCATGACTTCACGGGGTTCCTAAGAGGTAGAGTAAAGGAACACAACCTGTCTCATACTGTCCAGAAGAAATCCTTGCTGTTGCCTTTTGTTATTTCCTGTTTATTTCTTTGCTTTACCTGGCTCTATTTTGTGGATGATATGTGTAATCACCAAAATGTTTCCAATTTTTTTCTCTTACTCCACTAAATATGCTTTAAGACCTTTGAAATTTACTCTGTATATTACTTTACTTCTGGACTTGGATCTGTAGGATTTAATACTATTTAACTACAAATCATTAATGTTTTGTTTTCTCCTTTCTCTTTGACAATAATAACAAAACATGTCTATGACTTTCGATACTTTCAGGTATGTGAAACACGAAATATTTAAAGATATTTTCTATCTGGTCGTGGTGTTGTTGCATTGTGACTACATCAGAAGGTAAGGGCAGTGCTTATTCTTTGAGTCTGAAGGAAGTAATTTTGTGGTCTACTGAATGCTGTCTTTGGGGGAAGTCTGTAGTCTATGCTTGAAAAAAAGTGTCCTTGCTTATCAAGTAAAATTTTTTGTAGTTAAATGTAAACCAAGCTTTTTGATTATCAAATCATTTTTATTTTTTTAATAACCAATTTCCTTTTTCTTCATGCTTTTCTGTCAATAATAACATTCAAAAGACCTTATTTCTTTTCTTTGACATTTAGAGAATTGGCCCAAAGAACCAACAGCTGATTCCTACAGGTTGGAACAGTTCTCCATTCTGGGAACTTGCCCAACCCTTCTTTTTATGGATATAACAATGTTTATATTTTCCCATATATTTCTTCCATATACTTCATATATTTTCTTCTTCAAGAGACAAAGGCACATTAAAGAGCCACCCATTAAAGATTTCTATTTAACCCACAGGGGGGGAAAAAAAAACAAGGCCTGCAGAAGCAAATTAACTTTCTAAATTTCTGAACTAGTTAATGTAGTTTCTTTTATTAATGTACTGTATCAACGCTTCTTTCCACTTAACACTTGGGATAAAACTGTCTTCCCAGACCTTATGATAAAATATGGTAATATTTGTGAAAGTGCCTTTTCAACAATGAAGTGGTTTATAAATGTCCTCCTTATTAGAGTTCATTACAATTTTCACAATAGCAGAATTCCTCTCAATGCCTGATGCATCAATTAACTATTACTGCTATTAACACATATCAGACACTGTAGCGTTTTCTACTTCAGAAAGGATTAAATATCCCAGCTCTCTCAGAAGAGGAGGCGGATATGTAAATGAGAAATCCAGGAGAGGGAGATCTATATAGAGTAAAGCTACAGTTAGAGGCTTTGTGCTGGAGGACGGAGCAGTTCTGCAAGCTCAAGAGAGGCTATAGATGATGGGACACAGGTGTGACATTTCGGTGGCACAGTGCATCCTCTGTGGTGTGCTCTCTTCCTTGTCTTCTCGGGAACATCACCAATTTTTTGGGGGGGGTTGTAAAAGAGGTGACAGTGGTTGGTTTTTTGGAGAGCCTGTGCATTACTAATACCTGTCTTGCAGACAATCTAATCCATTAAGTCTTAAATAGATGAATATTTATGCATACGTGGTGAGCTGACATAGTCTATTGAGACATCATTAAAACACACCTGCACAGACTGGGTATGCTTGTTTGTTCTTGGACATTTACAGGAAAGCCTCTTGCTGTTATTTGGCTTAGGGCTCTTATTTTTTTTTTTTTAAATCTATTCATGGTTATAACTTATATATACTTTTCTACCTACTGTTGCTTCCCTTTAACTAGGAAATCGTAGATGTCAAGAACTCACTTAAGAAAGAAAGAAATGAAGGCTTGTATAGAGGTCTGGAGAGAAATCAAGGGAGGGGGTGCCCTCCAGACTCTTAGTCTTTCATTTTCCAGAAAATTTGTTTTCTTTATTGTTCCTAATTTCCCCTCACGTGCTTCTCTCCTCTCTCTATTCCTTTCTCCATCCTTCTGTCCTTTGTTTTACCCTTCCCCTCCATTCCTTTCCCCTTCCTTAATAGAGAACATGACTGTGCATTTTTGCTTCCCTCTGGTTGACTTACATTGAGAAGAATTCACTGGGAAAGCGTGAACAACCCAGGGCTCATCCCACCGTAAGAGTCACGGCTCTGTGGTTTTGCCTCTGAGTTTATTGTATGTCAGTAGTTTGTGACTAATTTATTCCATAGAAAGAAACAATAAAGTCATTTTCAACCCTCAATTTATTTTTCTCAATCCACTAAAATAAAGAAATTCATAAAGCCAAAGACTTTTTCACAGTGTTTCCAAATTGTATTTGTGGAATTGTCATTATATGAACTAAGGATAGATCTGAGTTTATTTCATTATTTTTCCATGTGCTTCTATAGCTATATACAATGGTAGTGATGACTTGGTTATTGTTCTAAATTTATATGACATTTTGTATTATATTTTTGCTTTGTTTTCTATTGTTCCAAGTTTGTATTGCGGTTCTTTATTTTTAATTTTATCCAGTGTCTTTTACTTGATTTAATCATATTGCATTATTACATCAAAAAAGGAGAAAATTTTGTCCTTCGGCAAAATGGGAAAATATAATATCCTTCAATTAAAATTATGAATAAAATGTATTTGATTAGTTTTAATTTGTTTACTTTAGTAATTTAAAGCCATTACTCTATTTTATTTTTAAATTTTAGGAATTCCATCTCCTGTCTTCCATTTCTGTATTAGATAATTTATTCACCCAACTTTTGAGTGGGTCAGGCTAGGACTCAGATTTTTACTCTTTAATGTAAGTAAAGTGCCAAATCCCTCCATTCTGAGGGATCAGCAAAAATAATATCAGATTATAAAATGTAGTCTACTGAGAGAATTGTCAATGCATGCATGCATCAGAACATGTGGATAGCATTAAATTTTTTATAATTATAAAGTAAATATTTCTGCTTGCTTGGGCATCAAGATACAAATTCTGGAATTTAAAATAACATAAACGTCAACACAAAATGTAAAGTATTCTATTGGGCCAAAGAGCTTTTGGGATAATTATGAGGCTGATTTTCTCAAGTCCATTTCTTGAATAAATAATAAATGTCTCCGTTAATTTCTGTCACTGTAACAAAATGATTGACACAATTAACTTATAAAAGAAAATTAAAGACTAATTTTGGCTTGTGAGCCTGCAGATTTTAGTCTAAGATTAAGTAACCCTGTTGCTATCAGGCCTTAGAGGAAAGCAAGATATCATGTTCACTGTGGTAACACGGGGAATAGAGTAAAATGACAAGACTGTTTTTCCATTTTTTCCCCTTGAGATCACAACCCCAGCGACCTAAAAGTCTTCCCCCTAGCTCTTGTATCTCAAAGGTACCACTAACATTCAGCAATGATACTCTGGGGACTAGAGCTTTACTACATAGTCAAACACAGTGATGACAATCAGATTAGTTTTAGTTAGAACAGAATGATGGAAGTGCCAAAGTACTCAGGTCTCTTCTTGTCTTTAAACGCGGTGAACAGAACTTTCTATTAAGTAGACGCATACTTACTTTGTGCTCAAGAAGACACCAAAATGCAATTCAATGTCCCCTGAGTTCAGTTTCAGATCTTTAAGTTCTTACAGAGACCATCAGTTGAAGACCTTGGTTCTGTTCACAGAGCTTATTCTGAAGAATGGCATGGTCAGTGTCTAAGGTTATTACAGTGAGGTCATAAAGTACAAATGGAAAAAAAATGGAAAACAGCATGTAACTTAGACATGCCAAGAAGGTTTATCATTTTGCAAAAGATAAAACTGAGTTCATAACATAATAAATCATTTGATCAAAATCACTTTAACAAAATGATAAAAAAAAAAAAAAGGAGTGGAGAGGGCTTGACATCAGTAAATATTCTTAGATTACCAAAGTCATGCTTTTCTGTAAGGATCTTTTTAGAAAGTTAGAACATGCTATTATTATATGTGTGATAAAAGTCTAGCATCAAGAAAACTTTATGTAATGTTTTATTGAAAGTCCATGTAACATTTCATGGCCCTTCTGATGAAACATAATCAAACTCCTACTGATTCTCAGATAGATTTTGAATTATGAAGAAGAAGGCTTCTTAGAAGAGGGGTTATGGCCAATACTAAGGGTCAGAAAGGCCTTCGGGAAGCAAAAGTCTGTTTCCTTTGGAGACTGTGACCCAATCAGAGAAGGAGAACAGTCAGGGAGAGGCGACCCAGAGGCCTGACTCAACTTGGAAAGCTGAGACAGAATGGAGATGGTCTTCAGGGTGAAGAGAAAGAAGAATTTCTAAATGCTACTCTATGGTCAAATCTGCAGCTCAGTGTGCATTTTGAGGCAAAGCGTCACCAGATGGGAACGCTATTTACAGGGATTAATCGTAAGGTGGGTTGAATAACAAGGGTTGCCTTGGCAGGAGGACAAGGCTGTAGAAGAGAGAATGAAGGTGTGACAGAGGCAGGGATGGAAGGGAACTTGGAGTGTTGCTGACAAGGAGTCCCCCAGATGTGACAAATGAGCTTATGAAAATTCTCTCCCCTTGTCTTTTCTGCCAGGGTCACCAATGCCAAGGTAAATCTGTGAGGGGAACCAAGATGCCCAAGAAGGAGGTTTCCGGGTTGAAGTGAGAACTTTTCTTTTTCCTTTCCAAACATGCATCAGCTCGAACCACTAGGTAAATAAAAGACTTAACCCTTGACCTTTGTCTTTCCTGGCACCTCAGGGAAACTGTCATGCTGCTTGCCTCCAGTGGGCATGAAAATAATCGGGGCCCATCTTGCAATATTATAATTTTGGGAGCTTGAAAATAACAATGACGATCAGCCCACAGCCGCAGCCACAATCTTAACAACCAGAATCCCTGGAGCCTTCCCTGGCTCAGCAGTGCCTGGGAATCCTGTCCGGATTGGAGCCTGAGCAGGGTCAGAACTGGCTAGGAGTGTGCCGCCAGCCTGCTACATTGTGTGCTTGCTCTACAGCGTGCTAGGATCAAAGCATTCTTTCTCCTTCCTCTTCTACCTCTTCTCTCTACTGCTTGGCTGCCTTCTCCTCCCGGGGGTCACACCGCCACCACATTTGTCTTCTCTGTGCCCAGCCTCCTTTCTATACAAAGTTTTCTTTGTCAATTAGCAGTAGTAAATGCAAATTTGCTCTACGTACAATGAACTTCTTTGAGAAGACGGGGCACGGGGACACTGACACAATGGCTTGGTGAATTTCCAGATGAGGATGCTCAAAACTTCTTGATGTTATTGTCTAGAGATTAGCATTTAAGTCTCTCTCTCTTTCTTTCTCTCTCTCTCTCTCTCTCTCTCTCTCTCTCTCTCTCTCTCTCTCTCTCTCTTTTCTTCTCCCCATCTCTTTCTCTATCTGTGTTCAAATTCCCCTGGAAGCCAATGTCACCATGCAATGGAGTTTGCAATTCTGCTTCCTCATTCATATCTGAATCCTTTTGGCATCGACACGCCGAGGTTAGGTTGCTGTTGAAAGACAACATATAGAATCTGTGTGCTTTTAAAAGGCCGGCGTATGAGCTTTAATTCTTAATCTTCATGGTTGCTGCCACAGTGCCCACTAGGCCCTGCCTGGGAAGCACCCGGCCACATTCCTGGTGTTTGTGGTGAAGCTAGCATGAACTGAAACATAAGCCCTCCTCTCCATCATGTCTCTTGGCAAGATATTAGTAAAACCTCAGTGGTATTCATTCACGCTTCAAGCCAACAGTTGGAAGGCTTATACTCAAGGGAGACGTATGTTCCGAAGCGGTCTTTTGAAAACCTAGCGATCTTCGGGTATAAGTTACACTTGGAAACCCTTTATGTGACTTAATAGACAGTTAGTGAATATTAGGGTGTGTGTGGGGGGGGGCGCAGAAGACAAGAGATATGCATTGTTTCTCTTAATTTTTCCTTCTTTTGTTATCACAGCAGTATCAAGAAGACAGTGGCTTTATTTGACCTCTTTTCCCCCCCCCCAAGGGAGTAGTAACTATAATGGGTTTAATTAACTATGTGGTATTGACGTAATTAGTTATCATGGTGATTATACTTCTTTAATAAAAGCACTTCATTTGGGATGCATCAGGGTCCCGGCAGCAGCCAGGCCCTTCACCTATATTTCATAACTGTCTAGACACTGGAACCGTGTGCATATTTTACCAGCAGCCCTTGAGAGAGGTTATCTTGCGTGGCTTAAGGTAATTGGGAAGTAATGATTTTGCCCCCTGCTTTCAGCCTGGCTCGAGGCAAAGAGCAAGAGAAGCCGTGGGGGGAGGGGCGGGCCCTCATTTTTGTGTAAACTGAAAGGAAGGGGGTGGGGGGAAGGGCTGTGTTTTGGACATCGCAAGCTCTTAAGAACTGTTTTCAAGCTAGCTATCAGAGAGACAGGAACACCAGAGGGAGTTTGGTGGTGGTGGTGTGTGTGTGTGTGTGGGGGGTGTTTAATCTATGGGTGGAATGCATACATCTACTTAAATAAATGTACACAGCGCATAGAGACATAGGCTTGCATTAACAGGAATCCTGGCTGTCCAGTCTAGGAACACACAGAACCCATTTTGGTTTGAACAGTAGATGACTGCTTAAATTTGGTCAGCAGGTGCCTGGCACTGTCCCTTTCACCACGGCTCAGCGGACAATGAAGTCAGAAGCTATGTAAAAAAAGA
The DNA here is from genome assembly GCA_964023405.1 of Apodemus agrarius. Lineage (NCBI taxonomy): Eukaryota > Metazoa > Chordata > Mammalia > Rodentia > Muridae > Apodemus > Apodemus agrarius. The sequence goes on from OZ030027.1 coordinate 17,561,248, forward strand.
TAAAAGAAGACACACGGAATTCAAACGATTACCATATGAAAATGTCAATAATAATATCATGAGACCCCCCAAAGAGGAAAAGAACAAAAGCCAAAAAAGATTATCGAGCTGTACAGAGAAGGGACCACAGGGACCACAGCGCCTGAAGCCCCTTTCCTACTTTTTTTTTCTCTCTCTGATCAAACTTGGGTAATGGACTGGGTGGGGGAAGGGCTGCGGAAGGGTGGTGAGCAGGGGAGGGGAGGAGGGGTTAGAGACCGAGCCGAAATAGACAGAGATAGCACTGAGAAATAATAGGTGTGCACACCGTCTCTTGCAGGGAGAAGGGTTATTTCTTTTCCTGTCTCCTCTCCCTGACTCTCCTTCTTTATTCAAACTGTGCTTTCTCCTGTCACACACACCCCTCCCCGGCGGCAGTGTCCCCCTCTGTGCCTCTCTCTCTCTCTGCCTGGAGATACAGACTGAACTCACTGCAGGCATTTGACTGTTTCCTGTGGTTGTGCTCTGGGTCTTCTCAGAGCCAAAACCAGAAAGAAGCACTTCTAAAAAAATAAATAAATAACCCAATGAATTTCTGAAAGAAGCCTTTCTGCAGAGGTACCTGCCAGAAAGACTTGTTCCTTTGCCACAAGGGGTGCTGGGCAAAAACCTCTATCCCTCATTAAATCAATAAAATCAAGTGTCCTTTATTTTAATCTTCTGCTCTATAATCGAGTATCAGGGAGAGGGGCCCAGGCTGTTTTATCTCATTGTTTCAGAACAGATCATTTGGATGGAGCTGACAAAAGGTTCATTCCTTACCTTTGTGGAAATGTCAGTAAAAAGGCAGGTGCTAGGCATTTGGGCTCTTTTGCTCTATACAAGAAGAAAAAGAAAGAAAGGAGAGGGGAAAAAAAAAAAAGAAGTGAGAGAGGGGAGGACTGGGGGGAGGGGAGGGGAGGGGCTGTGACAAGCCAGCTCCGTGTACTGGAGCTTTCTAAGACATTTTGTTTAGCTTGGGACTGTGTGGCAGTGAGCAAAGAGGTGGGATCTATTGTGTGCCAGCTGCATGAATCGCCGGATTGAAGGCTAACCGGCCTCAGCTCTTCTTTTATACAGTAGAGGGGAGATTAAAGCAGGGAGCTCATATGTCACAAAATAGAGGTACAATGCCTTTCTGGCTTGTTCTGTGCACTCAGGCAGCATTTGATCCAAATTTAGGGTGGGGGGGAAGGAAGCTGTGTTGTCATCAGCTGGGGGACTCAGACAAGCGTTGGGCTGTGACACCCAAATTTTCTTCTCCTCTTCCAAAATGTCACCTCCCCTTTATCAGCCTCACCACGACAGAGCCTCTGTGTAGGCACAGACCAACGGGGAAATAAACACCCAGACCCTGGCTCAATTATTCTACCCCTGCCTCTTCCCACTCTGTGTAATTGATCCAAGGCAGAGGGTTGTTTTGTGGCTGGATCTTAAAACGGCCTCATTTTGTTTAACACGTTTGTCGAGAGTGCTATAGGACCTACACTCTAGCAGCTGGAAGGTACATGCAAGGAGTCCAACATATCTTTTCCTTCTCTCTTCAAGCTCGGATTTTATTAAGGAGATGAAAGAAATACAGACACGCCCCCTCCATATATACTCTTGGGAGTCACAGCAAAAAAAAAAAAAAAAAAAAAGGGGGGTGGGGTGGGGTGGGGCATATTTGTGAGACAACAAAACATGAAGCCAGAGAAGTGCTCAGAGAACCAGGAGGTATAAAACTCAGGCACATTCTTTATGTGACGATAAACAGGGAATGTTCATAGCACCAAGTAAGCGCTTTTAGGAATGATTTGCCCTGTGTACTATACTACTACAGGATAGGACACGTGTACAGTTATACTGTCATCCCTATGTTATAGTGAAGGAAGCCAAAACCAGAGACAGAAGGAACTTGCCCAGAGTCACACAGCTAAGGAGGCAACAACGCCAGAAGTTAAATTTACAGCTGCCTCTGTAATCCACTGGCAAAGAGACTGAAGGAGCCTGGGACCTGGACCTCTCCTTGCCTCTCTTGCTCAGTGAGTACTCCTGTCCCCAAAGAAGCTTCCAGGCCCCCATCTGTTTCTAAGCTCAGTGGATGGGTAGCCCCTCCCCCATTTCTTCTGACTATTTCCCTCAAAGAAACATTATGTCCAAATCAGAAATACCACTGTGAGCTGGGCGGCGGTGGTGCACGCCTTTAATCCCAGCACTTGGGAGGCAGAGGCAGGTGGATTTCTGAGTTCGAGGCCAGCCTGGTCTACAGAGTGAGTTCCAGGACAGCCAGGGCTACACAGAGAAACCCTGCCTTGGAAAAACCAAAACAAAAAAGAAGAAGAAGAAGAAGAAGAAGAAGAAGAGGAGGAGGAGGAGGAGGAGGAGAGGAGAGGAGAGGAGAGGAGAGGAGAGGAGAGGAGAGGAGAGGAGAGGAGAGGAGAGGAGAGGAGAGGAGAGGAGAGGAGAGGAGAGGAGAGGAGAGGAGAGGAGAGGAGAGGAGAGGAGAGAAGAGAAGAGAAGAGAAGAGAAGAGAAGAGAAGAGAAGAGAAGAGAAGAGAAGAGAAGAGAAGAAAGAGAAGAGAAGAGAAATACCACTGTGTCTAGGGGACTTCTCCTTGGTAGCTTGTCTAAGGTTGAAGTTGTTGACATGAGGAACAGTCTATTGTTTGAGACCCAGTGCAGCTCCCATTGTCTTTTACACTAGTAACTCAGATCTTTTCTGTCACCTCAAGGATGCCTGAATTCTAAATTGGATGATCCCTTTCAGATCCTGGTGCAAACTTCAGCCCTCCTATTGGACACCTGACCCCTCTTTAAAGGGAATGCTTGCAAACAGTCTGCCTAGATTTCTCCATGCTAGATTCTTCTTTAGAAGACAGGCTGATTTCAGGTAGATAAAACTGGACTAGAACTAATGTTATTTAGATAATTTGTATACACACACAGACTCACAGACACGTATGCATAAACACTGACCCACACAAACAGGCAGATAGACAGACAGATACACACACACACACACACACACACACACACACAGAGAGAGAGAGAGAGAGACAGAGAGAGAGAGAGAGAGAGACAGAGAGAGACAGAGAGACAGAGAGAGACAGGGAGACAGAGAGAGACAGACAGAGAGACAGAGAGACAGAGAGAGTCAGAGAGAGATAGAGACCGAGATAGAGAATTATTCTTGAGAGAGGGTTTCTCTTTATAACCAACGATGGCCTCTATTTAGTGATCTTCTGTCCTCTCCCTTTTGAGTACTAGGGATTTTAGATGTTTGTCATCACACTCTACTCTCCATTTGGATAACTTTTTGAGACGTGTCTTCTCAAGCGTTTATCTGCTTTCTAATTATACTGTCTCATTATTGAACTATCTGAATTGTTTGCTTACCATGAGTCATATGTGAGGTATGTGCATACAGGTTTTGAAAATACTTTAACTCAATCCATAATCCATCATTTCTTTTATTGGCAGTATATTTGAAGGAGCCTGTTTCTCTGTATGAAAATTGTGCCTATTGCAAGATAATAAGATTTTTTTTTCAGGAAGTAATGTAATTTTAGCTCTTAAATTTGGGCTTATTATCCTTGTGAGTTGACTTTGACTTTTCTATATGACATAGGTTAATAACGGTGTGTGTGTGTGTGTGTGTGTGTGTGTGTGTGTGTGTGTATTTGATGTCGTGTTATAGTGCCTTTGTTACAGAGTTTTTCTTTCCCACACTGATTTCCCTTAGCACTTTTGTAAAAAAAAATATCATTTGACCATATAAATATGGTCTATTTCTAGACTCTATTCAGTTTCCCTAAGTCATAATGCCTATCAGTAGGCTAATACCACATCATTCATTCCCTCTTGATTCTTGCAGCCTTATAATAAAACTTGAAATCAGTAGGTGTGAGTTCTCTAACTTTGTCTTTCCACTTCAGTATAAGATTGGACTCACCAGTCTGTACAGGATCGCTTACTGATTCTATGGAATTATTTTGGAAGCCCTGACATCTTCACGGTGATGTTTTAAATCCACTAATATATGATGACTCTGAGTTATGCTTGTCAGCTTTTTAAATCTCAGCAATTATATGATCCAGTATAGAAGTTTTACATTTATTTTTGGTAAAATTATGCCGACACATTGAGAGTATTGCAGGCTGGGGGTCCTTCTGGAACCTTCTGAAGCACGCTCTGCAGCCTCTTTGGTGATACTCTGAGTAGCAAATGCACTTAGCCTAGTATACCTACTTGAACCACAGCTTGTAATGAAGAAGTATTTGTAGAGATTGCTTATTCCCTTTCTTTCAGGGATTATAGCCTTTAAATGCATGATATTGACTCCTCTTGTTTGTATGTTTTAAGTTAGGAGGATAAATCGGGGCCCTGTTAAACTATCATCGGCAGGACCAGAATTCTCATAGAAAGGCTTGATAGTTTAGGGCTGGTGAGATGGCTCAGTGGTTAAGAGCACTGATTGCTCTTTCAGAGCTCATGAGTTCAAATCCCAGCAACTACATGGTGGCTCACAACCATCCATAATGAGAAACAAATAAAAAAACCTATGGGGCAGAGCCAGCAGGGCTTGGAGCAAGTGGGGTCAGAGTCAGCAGGGAAAGGGGAGGGGGGGAAAGGCTTGACAGTTTAACACAAATATGATACATTTATGAAGTCACCTTTCAAAAATGACCCTCAAGCGTATTGCAGTTTTCAACTTTATACTGGTCAGTCACCCATGATTTTCTTCCTTCCCTGTCAAAGTTGTCATTTTTTAATATTTGGTCTTATTTCCAGTTCAACCTCCTTCCTTTTGTCTTGTGGTGTTCCAGAAGCATCATTGCATTTTACCAACTAACTCCTGAAATTTGGAGTTATTAACAATGAACCTTTGCATTTTCTCCCTCTTCGTGTGCCTGCTCTGTTAAGAAGTCCTGCATCAAAACAAAACAAAACAAAACAAACAAACAAAAAAAACCCCAATTACTCTTGTATTGCTTTCCTTCACAAACACTGTGTTCGAAATATTTCCTATCCTGTATCTTTATTTCACAATCTTTTTAATGGGATCTCCACTATAGTCTGGAACCCCAGCCCCACCCCAACGCCACCGCCAAATCATCTCACATTAAATGTCATTCACTGCTAGCATGATTTACAAAAGAACATGCAAAGTACTTAGAATGAATTGTGTGACATAGTCAAAATCTATCCAAGTTCTCATAACCGGTTTTCTGGTCAGATTTTCTTCAGAGTACCTTTCTATTTTGCCTTTGGCCCCATATTCATCTGTCTGTCTTAGGACTTACTTCCCATTACTTTAAGTTTGCTCTAACTCCCGCTTAGTGATAGATAGATGCTAACATTAACTTTTTTTTTTTTTTTTAAATTGGGACTGATTATTTACTTCAGAAATCAGCATTTAATCAGATGAGGTCTTAAATTGTTAGCCATTGATCTGGGCTGGCCTTCCAGCTATTGTGAATCATTTTACTGAAGTCTCTGTGATTGTCTTAGGTGAATCATAGCCATATACAATATGCAGAGCAGGCTTCGAGCCGCCCCGCCCCCCGCCCCCCCCCCATTGCTTTTTCCTTCTTATCCTTTACATCAGTACGTGAATTGTTTTGACTGTAGATGTATCAAAATGAGAATGAGCAGACAGAAAGAAGAAAAGGGGAATGAATGCTCAATACCTTGTAATAAAAAAATGTAATGGTATAAAATTGTGTATATATTTTTTAGGTTTGGGTAGAAACATGACTACACATCCAAACTCCCAAAGAGCCTGCTGTTACTCCTTTTCTTGTGAGATTGATAAATACACTGATTAAAATCAAAATGTGATCATGGTCTTGCCAGTGTTCAACTCTTGGCTCTGAGCTTGCAAGGTGTGTGATTTAAGCACTTCATTCACGAGCATCTTCATGCATCAGATGGGATAACATTAATCCCCACTTACCAAGGCTGCCGTAAGCTTTAAATGAGATAATCTTCATGTCAAGTGGGCTGATGGAAGAAAAATATTGTGTCTTGATGATATTTTCAACCAGCTCTAATTTGGCAAAAGGGAAAAAAAATTTTTGAATGAGACAGAATCTTGTGCTCTTGGTTAAGGACATGATTCAATTCAGGCCACCATTCAAAGAAAAGTGTCCACACGCTGAGTGTGGTGGCGAAAGCCTCTAATTTTAGTCCTTGTGAACCTGCGGCAGGAGCATCACTGAAAGAGAGAGATCAAGACCTGCCTGCCTTACACAGTAAGTTCCTCCCCAGCCTGGGCTTCAGAGCACTCTCCCATCTCAAAATGGAAAAAGAAAGAAAGAAACAGAAGGAAGCCAAACCAGAGAAATTTTGAGTCTTGAAAACCACAACTGGGTAAGTTGCCAGGAATTCAATCTAAGAACTAGTGCACATAACTTGGCTCTAAAGTGCTTTGCTCCTCTGCCTTTTCCTTGCCCACACTGTTTCCTACCCACCCCCGCCCTATTTCTATGTTTCTATGAGTCTGATCTTATGACCTGACCAATCACATAAGCTATGGCATACTTGGCATACCCAATAAGATGTTCATATACATGTGTCTGCATGCATGCAGACAGAGAGGGAGATGGAGAGAAACAGAGAGGCCAGGAGGAATTGGAATTTCATTGAATAATATACAGAACCTATTTATAAGAAACAAAGAAAAAGTCAAGCTGGTTGCTCGAATGTACAGAAGATGTGTAGACAGCTTAATTTCTCCCCTGCTTGCTTGTGATCGCACTCTAACTTATGTGGCCGCCACCGCCATCATATACCTCTGGAGGTCTGTGGCATTTCGCAGTGGCTTTGTCTCACACACGTCACACACTCCTATGGTGGAAATTAGTATTCGGTTAAGTCTGCATGCACTGATCCATAACTGCACCCTGGCCACATAATCATAATTCTAAGTAGAAGTTTAGGTGGAGGCTGTTTCAATCAAAAATTCAAAAAATGTAGAGAAGCTTAATACTTACCGGAAAAGACATCTAGGTCAGATTTCATCACCTCTAATTTTCTTGTTCCTATTTTTGCTCTCACCTTGCCTTGTACCATCAAGCCGTCATCAAGCGGTACTGATTAAGTATTCTCCCTGCCTACAGCTGTGTTAGGATTTTGATGACATAAATTAATTGGTTATGGTTCCAGTCATTTGGAAATTTTCTGAAAGATGTTACGTCTAAGCCTTTTCATATTTTAATGTTAAACCATGTTAAATTTTAAAACATGGAGTGAAACCCTATTTAATCACAAATATTTTCTTTAGCTCATGTCCAGATAAAACAGGGTGAGTATTTTGATAATTCTACAGTCCCGTCATCAGCCAATGGCCTAAAACTTAATCGCAGAATGCTTGCAGATGTGTAATACAATGTGCAGAAAATTAATTCGAAGTATTTTGGAAATGTAAATTCCTGAAGAATGAAATGTCCAAATGGGGACTGATTTTAATTTAAAAAAATGAAGTTGAAATCAAAGGCACATAAAATATTATTATTTCCATTTTTTGTTTTTTTTTAATACACCTCCAATATGTGGATAGTTCTGTATATGAATATGTGCATGCGAATGCAGAAATCACAGAGATCAGTGGTACTGGATCTTGGAACTGGAGTTAGAAGCAGTTGTGAGCTGCCCAAACTTGGGTCCTCTGCAAGAGCAGTATGCTCTTCCGTCACACACTGAGTACCTGTAGGTGTGCGCTGAGCCATCTCTCCAGACCCCTTTCCTCTTCTTCTTATATAAATAAGAAAGAATGGATGGTATTTTAGGTAGTGTACCTGGAGTTAAGATGACAAAATACGTATCTGGTGGTCATTATTATGCACCAAACACTATGGTTTGTGTGAATTACTTCATTTAGGAAAATCCATGCATTAAATACATCACTTTCTTCATGCTTTAATTAGGAAAGGAAAACTGAAGAGAGCGTAAGGCAGCCGAAGGACAAGGATTTAAAGCATCCGCTCTCTCCTCAACCCAGATAGAAGAGTCCATTGTCCGTATGTAAGCGCCAGCACATTGCCAAGGGAGCACCAAAAGATAAGGTCAAGAACCGTTGTGCTGTGTGTGTTAGGGGTGGTAATTCACTTCTGTGGAGTACTTTACAGTTTATACGGAATAGTCACGTTTTCATTTTAATCAAGGCTCTCATTCTTTCTGTGGGTCAACACCATCATTATTATCATCATCACTCCCATTTTCCACGCACAGCTGAGAATGGTGGACAGAGAGCCGATGAGGCAAGTTTCAGAGCACAAGTTCAAACTCAGCTTTGCGATTCGAAGGCCTCTTCCTCTGTCTATTGCATTTTATTACTTCGAACAAAGCCACATTAGCTTTGAAATCAAGGGTTTTTATGGGTATACATTGAGGTTACTGTTATTAATGCAGCTTTAATTCATTGTGCTCTGATAAGTTACAAGGGGTTATTTCACTCTTGAATTCGCTAAGACTTGCTTTGTAACAGAGTATATAGTTGATTTTGGAGAGGGTTCCATAAGGCACTGAGAAGAAGGTATTTTCTTTTGTGTTTGGATGAAATGTTCTATAGATACCTATAAGGTTCACTTGATTTGTCATGTCTGTCAGGTTCATTATTTCTGTTTCATTTCTATCTCAATGATCTTTCCATTGGTGACAGTAGGGTCACCAATTAAAGTGGGGCTCAATGTCTGATTTAAGCTTTAGTATTTTTTTTATTTACAGTCTCCCAGATCCAGTCAGAACTGACATCCCTGGTCTCTTGGATTCTTCAAGATACCTGCCCAGGTCCTCCTGACTTTTAGATCTGGTTAGTAGTTGGGTGTAATTTTTTGGTAGACATGACATTATATGTTACTTGGCCTTTCCCCTTGTAGTTTTTAAATATTATTTCTTTGTTCTGTACATTTAGTGTTTTGATTATTTTGATTATTATGTAGCAGGAGGACTTTCTTTTTTTGGTCCAATCTGTTTAGTGTTCTGTAAGCTCCTTGTATGTTTATAGGCAGATTTTTTCCTTTTCTTTTTTTAAGATTAGAGAAGTTTACTTCTATGATTTTGTTGAAAATATTTTCATGGCTTTGCAGCTGGGAGCCCTCCTACTCCTATTAGTTTTGGTCTTTTCATAGTATCCCTAATATCCTGTATGTTTTGTGACAGGAACTTTTTAGAGTCAACATTTTTTTTGACTATTGTATCAATTTCTTCCATTACATCTTCTATACCTGATATTCTCCTTTCTATCTCTTGTATTCCGTTGGTGATGATCGTGCCTACAGTTTCTGTTCTTTCCTAGGTTTTTCCTTCTCTACGATTCCCTCAGTTTGTGTTTTCTTTATTGTTTCTATTTCCATTTTCAGGTCTTGACAGTTTTATTCATTTCCTTGTCCTGATTGATTGTATTTTCCTGTATTTTTAAAAAGGGATGCTTTTGTTTCCTCCTTCAAGGTAACTATCGTCATCATATGGTAGGATTAAAGTTATCTTTTTGTGCTTTGGCTTTATTAGGATATTCAGGGCTTGCTGTAATAGGATAGCTATACTTTGAGGGCACCATATTGCCTTGGCTCTTAAAGAATATGTTCTTAAGCTGGCCTTTAGACACATGGTTGTCCCTGGTGGAGGCTGCATGCTCCTGATCCCAACAGGACTCCCCAGGGAGGCAGGCACAACCTTGGGCCTGACCCTGGAGCTCAGGGAACAGCAAGCTGCTCACCTCTGCTGGCGGTGCTCCAGGTGAACTGAGTTTTCCTGGGGTCCCATAGGCCTCCACAGGAAGGGAGATAGAGTGCTAGGCATGATGATGGAGCTTAGGGGACAGAGAAAAGCTCTTCCTTGCTGGCTGAGTCCCAGCCAGACCCAACAGGCAGGACATAGGTGGGGCATCATCTAACCCGAGTGTTTCTGGGGCCAGGCACCCCTGCACATGAAAGAAGATGCTGAGAGATGGGAACAGCATGCTTTGTTTTAAATTAGTCACTATAAAATTGATATTTTTGAAGCAGCTCATATGATTAATGAAGAGAAGAGAAGCCAGATTGCTATTTAACTTTCTTTGAAAGTTAAACCTCATTTTGAGACTGGGAAACCTTCACTCAGTTATTCTACAGACATTCAGTGAGTTTCTACAGAGAGTTGGAGGTGCTATCCTAGTTGTGAGCCCATATTACCTATCAGAGATAATGGCAGCATGACCACACATGTCATCCTCTCTTTTCTTACCAGAGCTTAAGGAATTGTCTTCAGAGGTGTGGGCAGTACTTTGATCAAATGCACGTTATTTGGGTATTTGGGAAGAGGGACAATGAATAAAAGGAGAGTGGAGAGAAGAGAGAAATTTAGGGCAGGACCCGTGTTCATTTTTCTCAACTGTGTTTCTGGGCAGTGTGGAGGAGTGGGCAGTAAGCAGAGGTGAACTAGTCTACAAACATTAGAGTGGAGGGTGTGTAAGAGTGCAGACACAGAAGGTGATTTGATGTAGAGTTAAAGAAGAAAAAGGGTGGAGGGAGAAGAGGAGGAAGAAATGTGGGGAGAAGTAGGAAAAAAGAAAAGAAGGACGAGGAGGAGGAAGAGGAAGAAGAGGAGGAAGAGGAGGAGAAGGAAGAGGAGGAGGAAGAAGAGATAGAAACCGATAAAGGGAAGCCTAGCTCAGTGGGTAAGGGAGCTTTCTGTGTATGACGTCCTGAGTATAAATCCCCAGGATGCATGGAAAAAACTAGGTCTAACCACGTGTGCCTGGGATCCTGGGCCTGGGGGGGGGGCAGAGACAGGAAGAATTCTGAGTCTTGTTGCCTGTCAATCTAGCTGCAAGTTCAGTGACCTGTTCCCTGTCTCATGGGAGCATTCTGACACTGATAAAACAGAATGGCTTGTACAGATGTTTACAGTCTTTCTCTCCCTCCCTCCTCCCTGTCTCTCCCACACACACACACACACACACACACACACACACACACACACATTTGAAGAGAAAAATGTCCACAAGTAAAGTGCAAAGCAGAGCGCAACATACAGTGCAGTAAAGGGAAAGAGAGGGAGAGAGACATCTATTTTTTTTTTCTTTCAAGACAAAGTTTCTCTGTGTAGCCTTCTTGGCTCTGGAATTCACTCTGTAGTCCGGACAGTGGCCTCTAACTTGCAGAGACCCACTTGCCTCTGCCTCCTTAGTGCCGTAATTAAAGGCATTCATCACCATCACCAGGCCCAGTGAGCTCTTTTGTTTTCCAGAAACCACAGTTGACATGTGATAATATTCACAGTGAGGGGGAAAGATACCAGGAGACTGGAGGATACTGAATAATTAATAACACATTGAAAATTAAGTCCTTTGTTCCCAAATATTTCATGTAAGGTGGGTTTACCCAACAATATGGAATATTATCTTGGGAGCTACTATGGAATTATTTCAAGTGACGTAGAAGGATGCCTTTTCCACTAAGGGGTGAGGGTTTCTTCAGGGTAATACATGTTCTTGTAATACTAATACTAAGTTATTTTTTTATCTAGGACTGCTTAAATGACAAAATATCTTCTGCTACCAACATTGGTTCATAATGAGGATGTCACTCCAGGAAGATATTTCCTCGGCTTTTGTGTTGTAAGTAAGGAAATAACAAAAAATACCAAGGAGATACACATAGATTTCTTGAAATCTGAGATTGAAATATGTAGAATTGGATGAAGAAAATCATAAAATAAATAAGAGCTCAGAGTGCTAGTCGCCAAAGATTTACCTGGGACTCCTGAGGATCCTAGCTATGGACTGAACACTATGTCCTCTCCTAAATTCTTGATAGCATGAGTTTGGTTGTCGCCATTGTGACAGTACAAGATGGATACTTAGAGAATTCATTGGGCTGTCATAAAGCCATCATACAATGGTTATCTTTTCAAATCAAAGTGAGTTTGTAAAAAAGGTAGAGGTTGTCTCTTTTTTATGCTTTCTGAATCTTGCCTTCCTTCTTGAGATATATTCTTCTAAGGCATGTGTTCACCTTGGCTTTGATTTCTTTAATCTCATGTGTACATTGCACATTCGTCTGCATACCATGGAAATATGTCTATTTAAATTTCTTGTTCATTCCAAAACTGCATTTTTTTTACCATAGGATGTACATGTTCTGTATATGTCTTAAGCTCATATTTAGTTATCACATATATGTTTGTAATTATTTTTTTGCATTTTGTGTATAATCTTTTGGCTTCCCAGCCAGTGCCCTTTGAAGCACAGACGCTTTTAATTTTCATGAAGTCCAATTTATCAAAGTTTTCTTTTCCTCCTCATGCTTTTGATGTCTTATCAAAGAAATTGTGTAATCTAGATCACAAAGATTTATGACAGTGTCTTTCTCTAAAACTTGTATACTTTTAACCATGCACTTTGGTTATGCACATTTAAAGCTTTGATCTGTTCTGAGGTTATATTTGTATATGGGTGTTCAGGGAACCACATACATGGATATCTGCTATTCTTTGGCATGATTTGTTGAAAGGTTAGCTTTTTTTACTTGGAATTATTTCAGCATCCTTGTTAGAGACTGGTTGACCATCAGCATAGAGCTTTACATTTTTTCTCAATCTCAGTTCTATTCTGTTTTATGTCTGTGTTACGCTGACTTAATTTTGTTATATATTGAGGAAAATCTTGAGATAAGAAAGTATGGGTCTTGTAATTTTTAATTTTATTTCCCATTGTTGGTGTCTCGTTTAGGTTTCCAGCATTTCTATGCAAATTTCGGGTCAGCTTATCCATGTGCATAAAAAAGATGGTCCAATTTTGATAGAATTGTGTTAAATCTAGACTGGGAATTATTGCCATCTTATTAATCATGTGTTTTGGTCCTTTTCTCTTGATATGGTTTATTAACTAGTTATATATTTGATTATTTTTAATATTTATATAATCTTGCATTCTTGGGATAAAATTTAGATGGTCATGGTATGCAATTCTGTCATATGTTTTTGTATGTACTTTGTTAAAATTTTGTTGACTATGCTTTTTGAACCCGTGGCATTAGCATTGATGTGAGAAAACTGGTATGCTGTTGGTTGGTAGCTTTTATTGCTCACAAACTGGCAGCTACTAATGCAAATATATCATAATACATGGTTCCTGGGAAAAGTTACTGAATATAACCATATAGAAACTTCTGTGCTTCTCCATACAGGCACAAAAACATACAGAGAGTTTGATATTCAAGAAGAAAAGCAATAAATAATTTAATTTCAGACTTCTCTAGAACTAGTCCAATGCTAGCAACTATGAATTATATATAATATATTATATAATACAATTATATTAATTATATTAATAATTTATTGAACAAACACATGTGTCCATATGATTAAGAAATTACATATTTTGTGCAGCAGATTGTAAAAACCAGTTAATAAGAAACTTTAACATTTGCTTATAAATCTCAATAAATTAAAATTCATACTAATGCCATATAACTGTGAATAGAAAAGTAAGAAGAGAGGGACCAAGGAGGGAGAGAAAGAGAAATTATATATTAATGAGGGAAGCTCTCTGAGACATTTAAAACATATCAGAAAATGAAAATGAAGAATATTGCATACAGGGTGCGATCACACTGTAATAAAATTAAAAGGTAGTGCATATCCATTGCTTTTATACTAGAAACATACCAAAATCATATGTATTTGAGAAAATATTTATTTAAGGCTTTAAGGTATGGATTTTTGCTGTCTAAAGTAGAAGATTATTTATATATTATATAGCTTAAAAATGAAAGTTAATAGCTCTGGGTCCCCTGCACATATATAGCAGGTGTGAAGCCTGGTCTTCATGCAGGTCCCCTAACTTCTAGAGTGGGGCTGTCCCTAAACCTGTTGCCTTCCTGTGGATCCCAGTCCCATAACTAATTTCCCTTGTCTGGTTCTCTAGTCCTGCAGTGACTTGATATACCACGGTGGTTGGAACAAAGCGGGGAAGGCTTCCCAGTCTGAGAGGAGAAGGGGAAAATGGATAGGGGAAGGGACTGTCAGAGGACAGGATGAGGGGGAGGGGGCCAGTGATCATGATACAAAGTGAATAAATAAATAAATGAAAGTGAAACAAAAAATAAATATTAAATTATAAACAGCTTCAACTCCCACTAACATGAAAAATAAAGAAAAATAAAATTACTCTAGAGAAAAGCATTTTGGGGGGCAGATAAAAGGATAGGCAGTGAACAACAAGATATTATAGAAGTTTAAAGAATAGTGAGATCTATGAAAAAACCATAAAACATCAGCAGATGTAACACTGGTGTAATAACCAAAAATTTCATCAATTCCTACAAATGAAATATTTCTGTAATAATGGAAGATCATCAAACAGTTGATCAAGAGTAATGCATGTCCCAGAGGAATTAACCCTGATTGATTATTCTAAAAGTAACTCCTCAAGAAATTATTGAATATAAACATATCAGTACATTTCTGTGCTCCTCCAGGAAAAGAATAAAAACATACAGAGAATTTGATATTCAAGAAGAAAAAAACATTAAGTTTGGCCTCAGACTTCTCCAGAACTTTGTCCAATGCTAGCAACTGTGAAACAGTTTCTACAATGTTCTCACAGAAAAGAACATCATCGTATTTCATGTCCAGATATACCACTGTGCAGTCATAAAAGCCAAGGAAAAATATTTTTAAACATATAAAAAAAACCCAAGAAACATTGTTTCCATAACATTCTTATCAAAACTACCAGAGAAAAGACTTCCGCCAACTAAAATATGAATTTATAAGTTGAGATGGTGGAATTGTGGTGAGGAGAGAAGTTGCTTAAATGTTACACTAATCTGGGCATGAGGCTTATAAAATTGAATATGAAAATTTTATGTGTTGAAATTGTATAAATTATATAGCTAATAAAATTAGATGAAAAAAATGTAGGGAGGGCATATGGGGTAGAAAAGGCTTAGAAGAGGTCATAATTTTATAATCATTTGAAAGCATGAACTTTGTAGATAAGGAAAATTAATGGAAGAGTACAAACAAGTCTTGATATAGGACTTATTCTAACACTCCTGTGTTGGGAAAGGGTTTTGCTGTCTCTCTTTGGTGCAGTTGGGTTTTGTTTGTTTGTTTGTTCTGTTTGTGTTTTGTTTCTGTTTTTTTTGTAAATCACATGTGAATCTGAACTAGCTTCTGTCCTTCCTGTTCCTATAGAAATTATGGTCACTGTTACTTCCTTCCCCAGAGGTCCATGATGCAGGTTGAGGCAAGCGGTGTGTTGTCTCATACAAGAAGTTCATAGTAAGCGTGTTACATCTGTCAACATTCGAACCTGCAAACAGTAGAAGACAGAATCCCCTGCATCTAATGAGAGTAGAAATATTGTGTATAGAATCACTGGTAATCGTGGAGTTACAAGATACAGGCTAAACTGCCAGGACGACTCTTTAAATGGCACCCCAATACGGATCTAGTACAGGAGTCACTGTCATCACTACCAGGCTGCTGTGTGACTGACTCATTCAGGTCTCTTTGTGAGGATGACTTCCTCTGGCTCAGCTCAGCTGGTGAATATTGATTGATTCAGGATGTTGGTGATTACACACCAGAGCGCTGTGTCAATTCTAGATACGTTTTCACATTAGATGTACCAGATGGCCATTGAAAGGCCAGAGACAAACCAGGTTATTGGTCAGATGTGTCCATGACTTTGCATAGCCACAGCAAGGTGGCTATGTTGGCACAGAGCCTGAGATTACCTATCTGGGAAATCTCACTAATCTCTCCCTTTAGTCTGCTGAACACTTTGGTAATCTTTCTCAGCAGACATCTTCGTCACTCAACTTCGTTTCCTTCATTACTTTTACACGCTGCAAAGCCAAGGTCCAGGGTGCAGGAGAGACTTCTGAAATTTTGGAGATAGTAAATGGTAGTTACAAAGTGAGAGACTTTGTAATAGATTTAACATCTTAAATCTTTGGATGTAGAGGAATTTTATATATATATTTGCTAATGCTTATAGCTAATAAAACTAATTAACAAAGCAGACATTATTTTCAAACTTGATGTCAGACATTAGTGTAGTCCAAGTGAGACAAGACACATTTCTCACACTTGTAGGGTCCTCTCCGTCTCCCTGACTTTGTCCCTCCTCCTCCGGTGTCCCCACATGGAGTTGCTGGTAGTTGCTAGTACACAACTCTCTCAAGAGATGTCATACCCCTTCCTCAGGCCCTCCTCCCCTGCTCACCTGAATGCCCACAGCTATATAACATTTCTCATGTGACCTTTTTGAAGTTCTGTATCCTACTCCCAGATCATATTTTGGATGTGTTTTGCTCTGTATAACAAAGCAGGTTCATTGGATTATTTTTGAAAAATTAAACCAACCTTCCATTACAATGCAGAATACGTCCCCTTCCACCTAGAAATGAAAATCTTACCTCTAGACCACCATGGCAATGTGACCATTTTTATATGTCTGATACAGTTATAATGAAAGTTTGTACAGTGGAGATGCAGACAGGAGGTCATTCAAGGGAAGACAAAGTAAAATTAACACTGGCTATTAGTTGAAAAAATGGAAACATTTTGACCTGCATGCCTGATGCTGCCTTTATACTCACTGACAATCACTAATAGGCTTTAGTGTATATATTATGCCTTGATATCTAAAAATCAAAATGAAATTTCTTCTTTTTGATCTTACTCTTACATAGGTCGCCTTTCTTCTTTGATCTTCTATCATAACAACTTCAAATGAAGTCCCTGCTACTGTCTGATCACCGAAGTCTCTAGAAGGAAATAGGAAGGAAGATTACACGGGCACCCACATCTTGCTAGTTTCCCAATGCGAACACTAACTTCAGGACCTCTCTCCTGCAAACAGTGAAATGGGGCTCTTTTCCCCAAGTAGGTAGATTGCCCAGAATGGTAAAACTTCCCCCCACCTTCTTGGAGCCAGAAATGGGTGCAGTTAGCTTCATTCTCTCCCTAGTCCCTTTATATTGTTCCTTAGAAGGCTGTCAAGTCTCAATGGATTATAGAAATAAAATTCATTCCTTGATTCTTTATTTATATATTTATTCTCTAATGTGAGGAAAAATTAGGATCCTTCTGGAGGGCTCAAATCTGCCCACTTTTGAAAGTTGGCCAAAAGTTGGCTCAGCACCTTTGAGATTGATTCCCTAAAACATAAGATAACCATTGGAAATACTAACATGACATTTTCTAACATACCTACCATCCAACCACAAGAGAGGCAGTATAGCAAAGGGAACCCTCTCTGCTACAATGTAAGCCACGAGACTTAAGGGCTATTTATTGATGCATATAAGTTGCATCTCATATAGTCTGGAGGAAGAAAGAATAAAGTTTGAGCACATACACTGTGAACAGTAAAATAATTGATTTTTTTTGTCCTGCTGTCAATGTCCATTGGACATCAGACTGCAATTTTTTTCACCTTTTAAATTTAGACTTTCACCAACAACTCTTCATGCCTTGTACAGACACAGTATCATTGACCTCTCTTGTTCAGAGCCTTTAAACATAGAATGAACGTCTACTGGACTCCCCAGTTCCGTAGCCTTCATAGACTCATGTAAATCAATCTAATTATTCTCATATAATTGTATCTATTCTATTAGTCATAGTCCTCTTCAGAAGTCCTGACTCTATATTTTATAAATATTTATTTACTCATATAGACTACCTACTATATTCCAGGCCATTACTAAGCCCCTTGAGGTCCCCTTGTAAATAATAAGAAGTATGTTCTTCCGGAGAGTGTGTTCTAATGATGGTGATGAGGTGGAGGTGAAGAAACGCATACACAGACACATTATATGCTATCTTAAGAGGTGATAGAAGGCATTTTATGAGAAAACAGAGGAAGGCAACATAGGTTGGGTTTTAGCATCAGAGTTAGGAAATAATGATGGACCCTGGGAACCTGTATGGATAAATTGTAATCAATACATAAAATGCCCTATGATAAAATCAATTTTTTTGTCCAACTATGGATCCATGTAACACTAAATGCATGGAATGCCTAACAGATAATGGAAAACTACTTGTTGACTTAACTTGTCAGATGCAATCTGAACCATCACTAGTGATCTCAAAAATCATTTGCATATAATCCATAGAACCCCAGTGCTTTTATAACTCCAAGACATTCTTATGATTCTGCTTAAAGACACTTGGCACATACTTATCTTTATGAAATAATGTTCTGTGCCATTGCCTTCAATTTACCTAATGTCCCCCCTGAAGATTAGGTCATGTTGCTATTTCTAGTGTTTCACAATTTTCAGCATGCAGTCTAGAGATAGATGACAACCACATTCCCAGGAGTGAATGATAGAACAAATCATAGGTCTGTGTTTCTAAGTAGACATAGTTCTGGCAGACAAAGAATCAAGGTGACTATCTACATCTATCAATCTATCAATCTATCAATCTCTCTACCTATCTATCAATCTATCTATCTATCTATCTATCTATCTATCTATCATCATCATCTATGTTCTCTATCTATCTATCTATCTATCCATCTATCATCTATCTAGTCTATATCTATTTCTATGTCTATGTCTATTATCTATCAATCATCTATCTATCATCTAGTTCTATTATCTATCAATCATCTGTCTATCTATCTATCTATCTCTTTATTTATCTAATCTATCTCTATCATTCCTAATTTCCAAATTAAAAATTCAGAATACTCCAAATACTGAAATGTTTTGAGCAAAACCATAATATCACAAGTGGAAAATTGCATACCTGGCCTCTTGTGATCAATCACTGTTTAAACATAAGCACATTAAATAATTTGTAAATTTTTCCTTCAGACTATTTGTGTACGATGTACATGAAACATGAGTAAACTTTGTAGTTTGACATGGGTGCTATCCCTGATCTCTATTGTTATATATACGCAAATATTCCTAAATTGGAAAAAAAAAAACAAAAATCCAAGGCACTTTTGGTAATAATCACTTTTGATAAGAGATATGCAAACTGTAGCAGCTCTGAAGACAGAATTCTCTTTAAATTTTGGTTATGAAAGTGTAGCTACTGATGGAACTATCAGTTATTGCCTTTATCTACCCTGGTGCATATTGTTGTAAGGAAATAGTCAGTGGGCAGGTGATATACTTGCAGCCAGAGCCTCTTCTAATTAGGGTAAAGGTTACATTGTTATAACGAAATAATTTAAAATTCTGTGGCTCAAGGAAGGAAGGGATGTCCATGCAGGTAGAAAAATAGGAGAAAAGACTCAAATCCAATTTTTAAACACTTTGAGGTAGACATCATAGACAGTACTGGCCCTAATAGACTATTCATGAGGAATGTTCTTCTTACGGTCATATTTGAAGGGTAGGAAATGGAGGGATTTGGAGGAACAGTGCAGTCCTGAGCTAATCTTACAGAAGGAAAGAATATATTGCAGTGGACAATTTACATTTCCTACATAATCTCTCAATCAATACAGCATAAGAAGGGGCATTTGTGTGTGTGTTTGTTTGTAACATATTCATGCACGTGGCGAGGTCATTAAAGGATTAAGCCAAGATAAAACTCCATCTCTCAACTCTATCCCCAGAGTCCCCTGAAAGCTTACATAAAGCAAATTAATACTTCCCATGCTCCAGTTCTAAAATCTAAGCTGGCTCGGTAAATTGTACTCATTTTAGTATTATTTCATATGAAGAATAAGAGAAGGCATTATTCGTGACATTATAGACTCAGAAAAAAAAATCTCATGTACCAAAAGGGCTTAATTTAACTCAATATATTTCATTTTGGAAGGAAATGAACTTTCCCAATGTCTTTACAACAGTTCTTCTGTTACATGTAAGCCAGTGCTTCTGTGTTGAACATCTAACTATTACCATCATCTTTATCCTATGTGTACTGCTGTGTATATTGATATTTGCAAGATCCTTTAGGAATGCACGAAAATCTCAAACACTATTGCTGCAAATCAAATGGCTTACTTCAGTGACTCACTGTGCTGGCAGATAAATTACTTTTTGGTTATAAAAGCAATCCAACTGTCTTTTCACTCTGTAAAGCTAATCTCCACAAGGAAAGTGTGTCTTTCATTGATCCCTGGTGAGGAATACTTCAGATGACCTGGTTCAATAGCAAAAATCAAAACCAGTAAAGACAGGTTTGTCAACCTGGATATAGATCACCAGGAAACGAGGGGTCAAAGTCCTGAGTAGAAACTAAGCCTCTACCTCTATTTTAAATGTCTCTTGTTAAAGAGCCCATATAATCTAAATCTGAAATAAAATGGAATTATCCATTCAATGTGATCAAGCACAGGAAACAGAAACACAAGCTAGAAAATAAATGTACAATAGTACAGATGGGAGTGAGTCCTTTGCAGATTTTCAGAGCTAGCTCTTCTTTCTAAGTGCAGTTTTATTTCAGACAGACAAAAACATCCTTCAAGGAAGGAGAATCTATAGTTGTGGAGCTCGAGAAACACAATGATCATATATGGTGGTTACAGCCCTCGGTCAGTGATTTGTAATTCTGGGACCCAGTTTTCTCACAGGTAAACCAGGAGACAGTTTTGCCCATCTCCACAGATATCACTCAAATTAAATAAAGCAATACTTGTAAACAGAACTTGCCCTGTAGGTCACAAATGATGCTCCATGTGCAGAGAGGTTATGTTATTTCTTATTTTACGGGTATTCTAAGTCAAACAACTTCTTAATCTGGTTCCTGGACTGTTCTCGGGTTCCCCGTGGCCCCCAAACCCTCTCTTAGCTTTATCCACCTTCTGCTCACTTTTCTCTTATCTCACTCCTGTTTCCTGCCCACAGTACCCACAAAATCCTCTTTCTCTTGTCTTCTGAAGGCCACTGCCAGGACCGTCTCTTTGCCTCCCAGATAAAGAGTGCCATCGCCACCCCCCTCGTTAATCTAATGACCTTTAAGCTAGGTTGTGTTTCATGAAGGCAACATGTTCTTTGAGGTAAACATTTTTTTTTCCACTGGTTTAATTTTAGCTTCATAATCCAGAAGGGAGTCAAAGCACACAAGAGGTCACAGGCACAGTGGGAGAGAGAAAGGCCCGCTCAAGAACACATTCCTCTGGAGTCATCTCCTGTTTAATTTTCTACTGCAAAGAGCAATCCTGCACTGACTTTTAAGGAAACTCAGAGAGAGGTAAACAATGTGGCTCTCCTGGGAGGACACTGCTGGGTGTGAGTTGCACAAAATAAAAGTCAGCTTCAATAAATTGCTTTTGTAGATGATTTATCAAATTCTCATTTTTTTTCCCCCTCAATTTTTAACCGAGTACCTTTGGACACATCAAAAGTTGACATCACCTCATCTTTCTGCCTCTGCTAGGAAGGGCTAGCAGGGATTTTTTTTTTCATGTTATAAAGATTATAGTATAAGAAGCGAGATGTTCTGCTATGGAGTGATTAATAAATGATCACTTAGTTATAAAATTGTAAGTTGCTGGTGGCGTTTCTCTGTATCTATAACTCGGGTGGATACCAGCCATATGCTTGTACTTGGGTACAGAGGACTGAAAGAAGGATCTCATTGCTGAAGACTCAAATGTAGGCACAAGCTTGAGAGCACTAGAATTTAGAATCCTAGGAAAGTGAAAAGTCCCTCTGTCATATCCAAGACTGTCAGAAGTTCATCCTCTGGTACAACCCAATAAGGGGACAATGGCTTGAGCCCTTAGTACAAGGGAGCTTATGAACCATCAAAGCCCACCTTTCAATAACTCCTGCCCAGTTTTCACTCATTTTTTTCTACTGCAATCTGAATGATGGAGCCAAATCACTGTTTTTCGAGGAAACACCTATCAGATGGATAAGACTGATACCACTCCAGACACGAATCTTCTCTGAGTTCTTAAAAGGGTCCTTCTGTAAGTTGAGGTTGTTCACTAAGTCTTGGTTAGCTTGCTGGCCGTTTTTAAACAAACCTCTAGGGATCAGAGTTGAGCATAGTACTTTTAAATCTCATGCTTATGTTTATTAGTTGTGACACGTCTACACACATAAGCATCGTGTGCTCATTGTCTACCCTTCCTCTACTGCGGCCCGCCCTCCTCGTTATCCCTGCCCTTCAGTCCCTTTCTTTAATGGCTACTTTTCCATTTTCAGTAAATTTTGGATTTTTTTTTTCACGTACGAGGGAAGTGAATAATACTTTGGTGTCATGATAACGTTGTTTACATGATGATGTACAGTTCTATTTTCCTATGAACAATCCTCTTCCTTCTTCTCCTCCTCCGTTTCTTCCTCCTCCCCTCTCTCTGTCTCTTCCCTCCCTCCCTCTAACCTCTCTCTGTGTACTGTGCTTTCTTTACCTATTAATATGGTGATAGCTCCTGAGGCTTTATCTCTGTCTTAGCAGCTATGAATAGTGCTTCAGTAAACATGAATTTGCAGATGTCTTAATAGACTGTATGCTATGTGTTGATTTTATTTACTTTAGATAAATGCTTGGACGTGGTGTAACAATAGTAGCAGCTTTAGTTTGGGGAAGCACTTGTATACTTTTCTCTGTATTGCTTGTACTAACTTACTTGCCTCCAACAGTTGTATAAAGGATCCTTTTCTCTACATCCTCACCAACATTGGCTATTTCAATTTTTTTTTAAAATAACAGCTAACCTAATAACTCAGTGTAATTTTAATTTGCATTTCCATGAGGGGAAAGGTGTTGAACTTTTTAAAAAATATATTTATTGGTCCCTTGCACTTCTTTGGAGAAGTGTGACACATGAAACCATAATAGCATACCCCTGTAAAGATGATTGGATTTTACAGTCAAGCTTTATTCTTGATCAGGAATGCCATATACTTTGTATCCAAACCAGCACAATTGAGCATAGATGATGTTTTTTTAAATAAACTTGGGAAATAAATATAAAATGAGATTATTAGAATGAAGACAACTAGACACCAACTGCCAAAATCTTCTGCCATTTCTTGTATTCTTTCTCTTCCAGAATTTCAACTATGTGGTTGATTCTCTGTAACTCAGAGGATTTTTTTGTGTAAAAGCACAAGTCTGAATCTATTGTGCTGGATACCAGCCAATTCTAGGAGCTTTCCCCTTGGTAAGCATGGTTTATGTAACTCTATTTAAAGTCTTGTTCTCATAAAAACTTTAGTCTGTTCTGTAAAGATTCCTCTGCGTGGTAGGCCATCAAAACTAGAGACTATCAGTAATGCCCAGATACAATCCTTTATTTGCGAGTGGTTTTGTTTTCTCTTTATTTCTAGATTTAACCATTTATCTGAGTGATTTCATTTTAAAATTTCAAGTGAACGTTTGCTTTAGATTTGTTTATTTTGTATGTGTGAATGTTTTGCCTCTATACATGCATGAATGTGTGCACTATATGTGAGCTGGTCCCCCCAGAGGTCGAAAGAAGGCATTGGGTGCTATGACACTGTAATCATACATGAATGTGAACAACCATGTGGTTACTGGGAACTGGTCCTGGGTCCTCTGCAAGATGAACAATTACTCTGAACTGCTTCAATCATCTCTCCAACACCTTGGTTAATATTTTTGATTAGGCCAATCAATTTTATCAATAATTTTATCAATAACCCCCCACTGTTTGCTATTGTTATGTCTCACACACTTGAAAGTCTAGTTATTCAACACCATCAAAATATCTTATCTTAGGAAGTTGTAAGAGTGTAAATTTGAAGAAAATTTCAGATTGTGTATGTCTCCAAGCATTTCCTCACATAATCAAAATTTAAAAAATGCAATTTGTCTTTGCATTGCTCAAATGAGTAACAGTAGTGGTTTCAGGAAGTGTACTAATCTCCATCTTCTGCACAGGATGGTTCCTAAGACCCATGCAGATGTTTGAAACCAGTGAGAGTTCTGAACTCCATATATGATATTCTTTTATATGGACGTACATAAATGTATAATAATATATGTATACATAACTATAGTAACTAATTATATATCTGATACTCTAAGAGATTAACAATGATCAATAATACAAAAAATATAATTATTTGCTATAATGAACAGAATGTGAGCATGGCTTCTGTGTCTCTCTTACAATATCATATATATACTCACCTCTGTTCCAGGGATGGTGTAAGATGCAACGCCTACATGACAAGGGGTAAGATATGACATTGACTTCAAGACATAACACTAAGTTATGTTAATGTGACAATCTTATGAATTCAAGCATTGGGATACCACCACGGTCAACTTGATAACTAAGACAACAAGCACACCTTCATAACTGAGACAGCAACCAAATGACTAAGGGGTTGTTGTGTGGATGGTGTGGATGTGCTGGATTGAAAAGATGATTCATGTCCTGGACAGGACAGACTGGGACAGCATGACTTTTCACCATACTACAAAGGGTGGTGTTTAATTCTTATGAATTCATCATTTCTAGAATTTTCCATTTAATATTTTTTATGCTAACCATAAGTGACTAATATTTTTTTATAGTAACCATAAGTCACTTATGGCTAACCATAAGTGACTGAAACTGTGGAAAATGAAACCATGAATAAAAAGAGGTGGCTTTGTAAGCGAGTTGTTCAGACAATGACCACTGTTCCATGTCAACATTATTGTCTGTCAAGTCAATGCATGAACAAATCAGAGTGACTCTTTTGGTTGTTTCCAGTCACTGATGGATAGGGGGCTCATCTCCTCTCACTTCAGAGGAGCCCTGAACTTAGGCTTTCTGCATTTTGTCTGTAGAGATGTAAAGATTCTATTGCACCTTACTTCAAAAGTTTCTTCGACCCTGCTGTGTGAATTCAATCAAGTAGCTTTTCTCGAAAGCCCCGATAGTCACTTCCTTCTGGTCTCCTCTTGTCTTTATTTCTGCCTTCTCAAAAGCTGTTCTTTATATGTTCTATGTATCAGAGTGAAGTCCGTTCGTTGTTTCTTTGTCTTCCCTCTGGTATATATTCTGTCTCTTACACAAATGACAATGTATCATCTCCTTAACTGCCTACATCTCTTTTAGGCTCTATGTGTGTTATGAGGATAGATACTGGGAACACCCCAGAGCTTCTCAAAGGAGTCTGTCAATCTGAATGGTCCACATCGTTTTCTTCTTCTTCATTTCTCTTCCTTTGCTGCCCCTATTCACTTTGGTCATCTATCAAGGTTGGAATCTCAGAGAGAGGAATACCAAAAAGCGAGCAGTGTGTCCCCGGACTTAAAGAGTTCCAGTTCTATCTTCTTCTCATACTAATGATCCTGTGACTTTAAGTGTGTCATGTGGTCATCCCGGCATCATATTCCGCACCCACGAAAGCAAAGGGGTTGAACTAGATGTTCCCGGAGACAGTTTCCTATTTTGACAATGACTTGTTGCACCATGACTAAGATACTTCCTGTGTGGTTTTTCAGTAGCCCACAGTAGTACTTTGCATATCAGGAGTGGGGTGTTTGATGCCGGGAGATGGTAACTGGTTTCTAGCAGTCGCTCGTCTTCTATCAGCTACTCCTGCAGAGTCTTCATCGCCTCTTCATCTCACTTTGCAGAACACTAAATACATAGAAAATCACTCCCCATGACTACATGTTTGTAAACAAATCTTCTCATAGCTCACCATCGCAATTTTGGAACCACAGAAGATTTGTGGCCTTTAATATTCTGGAAAAGTCACAGTTTGTGTATATGAATATATGAATTTGTTCTTGATAAAACCTGATCTAGAAAGACATGAACTGTGAAGCTCTCAAAGTGAAAGTCTATCTAATTTTAGATGATCTGTGTCTCCTATTTATCACAAGTCCCCCTTTTCCTCCCCACCTCCCAAGTGCCCAGTGTTTCCTAGGGCCCAATATTTCACAGGCTCTGTGGCACTGCTGTGAGATGGGTAACAACCCAATTTCTATTTTATAGATACTAAAATGGAGACCCAGAGAAAGCATGTGATCTGCAGCAGCTCTCCAGCGACTCAGCAAGGAACGGCAGACTGAAGATCAAGAAAAGAAATAACCCAATTCCTCTGTGGTTCTCCTGTGCTGAGGATCAGAGCATCACAGGGCTGAAAGACTCTGAGAAGCCAGCAGCCCACAATGATCCATTTGGGGAAATTTGTATTTGAGCTTCTCCAGCAGAGATATCAAGCTCCCGACTAATGCATACTCTGACCTATGTCCTTCATTGCTAAAGCAATGTCCTGCATTGCTAAACAAGGAGGGATCCTTGTTCCTCATTGTGAACCACAAATAGATTCCAGCATGTACTATGCCCTGATTAACCCTGGCTGCAGTCTTCTGTCCAGTTGTTAATATGTTCCAGAAATTAACTTCCCAGCCCCCAATTCATCCCAAGGCCTATACCTGGTTATCTCTTGGTGACAATGCTTCTTTATATGATTTTATTGTGCCTGTTTCTCAACATATTAGTTCTGACATCCTCTGTTTAGACTTTTCAGGCTCTCCAGGCTTGGACTTCCCCATCATTCAACCATCATTCCCCTACATCATCCCAGCCCACATGGGCAGGACTCTTGACCATATTTGGATGCTGCAATTGCAGTGTCTGCTTTCTATCCAGAGTTTGGATCATGTTTTCTTTCCTTCTTTTATATTTTTTAATTTGACCCAGGTGGTCCTGGAATTCCCTTCAATAGACCAGGATGGCTCAAATTGCTCCTGCTCCTCCTGCATCTGCCTTCTGAGTACTGAGCTTGTACACATGCGTCATGAACTTTACTCTCCCTTTCTGCAGTCATTCACTGGTTTCTATAACTCTCATAACTCTTGTTGAAGCCTCTGTTGATTGAAATAACTGAGCCAATATCTTTACTGCTAATACTAATTATCTTGGGAATTAGTGTAGTCTAGATCCACTCTCCCGTTGTATCTGTGTGCCACCGCTACAAATGTAAACTATGTGTTTTTTTGGATGGGCAAAGATTGTGTTATTCTTTTGACTTATTAATAAGACAGAGGATACGAAAGATCATAAATGCAATGGGTTGAGGGTCTAACCATGGAGTCATTGGTTTTTCAAAATCTAGTGGGTTAGCTTTGTCATTTTATCTGCATGACAGTATAGCTACTTTGAAAGAAAGTTTTGTTGTGTAGGAAAGGGTGGCCACAGTTTGAATAAAAATGCTTCTAAAAGCCCAGGTGATAAACGTTTGTGCTCCAGTTGACATGTGGAAATTTTAAGAGGTGGCCTAGTGGCAGACTATGCCACCAGGAGCAGGTCCTTTCTTTTTCTCCTTTCTTATCCTGGCATAAGGTAAATAGTTTTCCTGTTACTCTCATGTGCTTCCTGCCATGACCTTTCCGATCCCCAATGAGAGGTCAAAAGGAAATGGTTTTGCTTGACCATGGACTGGAAAACTCTGAAGCCATGAGCCAAATTCACCTTTCGTCTTTATAAGTTGATTTCTCTAAGGAATATGTTATCCAGATGTGATGAACGGAAGCGTCATAGATGAGGAAGGGATCTATACACTGTCCTTGTTGTTTGTTTTGATACAGGGCAGTTTATTCTCAGCCATCACCTGAATTTTAAGTACTTCCCGGAACGCTGCATCCCTGAACCAGAAGCTGTTTTGTTGCGTGTGAAAGCAATATCTGTGGCTTATGAGATGGCTTAATGGGTAAAATCATGTTTAAAAAAAAATAAAAATGAATGTCAGAACACTTATTCTCTGAAATGAGTTTGGGCAGATGCCAAGAAAGCATCCTGCCTGCCACATCACTGTGTTGGGTGAACAGACATCACTAACCCAGTCACAAAAAGGGCCTCTGTATGAGTGCAGGCCTAGTGACCTGAGCTCTATCTTTGGAACCATGTGAAGTGGGAGAGAACTGATATTAGAAAATTCTCCTCTTACCTGCACATGATCATTATGGCATGTATCCTTTCCATATAATAATGATAAAAATTTAAATCCAGTATCTTCTCTCTCAAGGTACTTTAGTGTTTAATTTTCTTTCTGATTGGTTTCTCATGCTCTGCACATGCTAAACCCTTGTTTTTCATTCCCTATAAATAATTCACAGCCAAATCTTTAACTTGGATAGTGCTTGAGCTATCATGGCATGCGACCAAAGCTCATTCTTCACAAGTGGCTAGAATTTATTTGAGAATGTGGGTAAAATAACAGAAGCCTTTTGCTCTGAGGCAGATAAGGTGTGGACAGATCTTACCACATAGGAAATTTTTAAATAAGCAGTCTTCATTTTGTAAATACTATTTTGATCTATAAGTCATGTAATATTTAAAATGTCCCAACTTTTAAACACGACTATTTCTCCTAAGTTTACAGGGTTGTGTTTAGAAATTGTAAAACAAAATCCAGTTATATAAAAATTCATAAAAACTCATACATAAGCCCTTTTGAGTCTGGGTTAGAGATGCCTGTTCATCTGACACAGTGGTCGATGCAGCAGGAATTCTTTCTTGGCATCTGCCTAAACTTATTTGAGAGGATTACTGTTGCAAAGGTCTATTTTCTAAATGTTTTCACATATTAAATTGAAACGTACCTGGCTATAATTTCTAGCATGGCTGGGCAGTCCAGATAGTCCACTTGGGCAGTAGAATGCTTTACATGATGAAATAGCTCATGGTCTGTACTGTCTGGTTTACAAGTTCCAGTGACATGTTGCTTTGAGCACTAGTGACACCAACCACTAAATTATAACACTTATTTAAGTTTGAATGTAAAATCTTATTTGACTGCTGCATACTTTATCAGCCAATATAACTTTAATATTTTGTAATGTATGGGAGCCACTATTTCCACATGATGGTTGCCAGAAATTATTTTAAAGTTAGCTGCTTATATTTTCTAAGACATCTCTAACATTTCTTCAGTAGTAGGTTTGCATATCAGCATTTATTTTGTTACTGCGACTGCTGTTGCTATTATCTTCCTTATTGCTGATGTCTTTCTTCCTGTATAATTCTTCTATAGGTTGTATATTTTTTTTCCTAGGTATACTATGGAGTCATTGTACACTTATAGAATATGTATACCAACATATAAAATGCAGAATTTGGAGACATGAAGCTTGAGAATTTTTTTATGGGCAGATAAATCTTAAAATTTTTTATTAGCATGCACTCATTATAGAGAGGTAAGTTTTTCATAATGGCATTTTTGTTCAAGGATATTATATACAAGGGTATCCATATTCATTCCTGATTACCCTCTCCTATCTCTTCTCTCACTGTCATGAGTCTGCTACCTCTTTGCAGGGTGTTGATCTTATTTTCATGGTGTGTCTGGGGAGTGGTGAGAGAGAGAGAGAGAGAGACAGAGAGAGAGAGAGACAGAGAGAGAGACAGAGAGAGAGAGAGGAGAGACAGACAGACAGACAGGCAGCAGTGTTCCTTCTCACTTGCACCTTTACCTGCATTTGTGGGGTTTTATGTTTTGTTTTTGTTTTGTTTTTGTTTTTCTTGATGAGTTGTAGGAGCTTATGGTCTTGAGTTTGCTATGAAGTCCAGGTTGGCCTTAAACTTCTGATCCTCTTACATTTACCTCACAAATGCTGGGGTTACAGGAGTGCACCATTCCACCTGGTTCTAAAGTTCCAGGGAACGACCACAGGGCTTTATATATGATAGGCAAGAAGTCTATTAACTGAGGTGCATCTCCCCCTCGGGATGTTTGCTTTTCAGTGACAGCCAACCTGACAGGTGGTAGAATCTCAATTTCAATTTGATTTTCATGTCTCAGGTGGCTAAGGATGCTGATCACATTTCCTTGAACCTCGTGGCCAACTGCACTGCATCTTTAGAGAATGATTTGTTTAATATTTTTGTCCATTTACTGATGGACAATTTGGGGGGAGTGTATAATATTTTCAGTTCTTTAACTACTCTAGATATTAATATCTTGTCAGATATATAGCTAGTAAAGATTTTCTCCTGTTTTGCTTGCTGTGTCTTCACACAGGTAACTCTTTCCTCTATGCAGAAGTGTTTACATGCATAAATAAAGCCCCATTTCTCAGTTCTTACTGTCACCTTTGAGCTACTGGAGTTCTTTCGACAAAGTCCTTGACTATGCAAACATTTTGAAGTGTTTTACTGTAACAGTTTCTAAATTGCTGTTCTTACATTATAATTTTGATCTATATTGAATTGATTTTGTTATGGAGTGAGAAATACAGATATGAATTCATTTTTCTATATATGTGGAAAAGTGGTTTCTCTATGCTGAATAGGATCTCTTTTTCATAATGTATGTTTCTGACACCTTTGTCAAATGTATGTTGCTAAGATGGGTATGGTGACTTATATTTATAATGGCAGCACTCTGGGAGGCTGAGACAGGGGGATTGTCATGAGTTTCAGGGCAGGCTAGGTTACACAGAAAGATGACTTGTGAATGTTTGGTTTTGTTCTCTCTTCTGTTCCATTTGTCAATACAAGAGGTGAAATTTTAATGACTGTTGGTTGTGGTGATTTTTGCCTTTCTAGAGACATTTGACAATACTAAGAGTTGCATTCCAACCTATATGTTTGAGAGGCAGTGCACTTCTATATCTAATGGTGTGAAGACAAAGATACCATTGAACGTTCTGCAGTGCACAATATTGAACAAAAACGAAGTGTTCTAGAGCATGAACGCTGCCAAGGCTGACTAGGCCTAGTTTATGCAAACAGGAGATATTGCTTACTTGGGTGTGTAAAGACTTCAATGATTGGGCAGAAGACAAATGAATGAGACAGAATGGCTGGACTATACCCACGAAGCATTATGAGCTGCATATGTGACTGTGGAGCTCTTTAGCTATGTGATGGACTATGTGGCATCAGTCCATACACCAGCAAGTCTACCCATGGAGAACATCGTCTAAATGTCTTCATTGCTTCCGCTTCCCTTTTATAAGCCATGATTGTAAGACTTGCAATTATCATTGTTAGGTCACAATTACTTTAGTTTGTGTTTGAATGTCTTCTTTTCTTCTATCCCTTTCCCTCTCTCTTTGTATTTTTGAGACAGGGTGTAACTATATCACCCAGTTTGGTCTGGAACTTGCTATGAAGTCCAGGCTGGCCTCAATCTCCCAGCCTTCCTGCTTCAGTCTCCTCCCAAGTGTTAGGGTTATTGGCAAATCTCTCTTTGCATTTATATTCATACTATATTTCTGTGTTGTAATATTTATAAGAATGACATTAGTTAGATGAATAGTTCAGATGAACATGACATGGTAGAAAATGATTTCTCCACTTCTACATGTGGGAGGGATTCCTTTCCTTCGAAATGTTTTATTTGATAGTGTGCAAGGTCAGCTAATCTTTCTCCTCATCTTAAAGAAGGAAATCATTACTACAACTGGTGTAAAGAACCTGGTTGAGATAGCCAGAAGGACACTTATTGAAATGTAGCTGCTTCCGGTTCAGGTCTAGCGTGAAATTTTCCGAAGTTCATAGGAGGGTTTGTCAAGTCTTGGCAATTGTCTTAGTAGTGTCAGATACCAAAAGAAATGTTCAAGTTGTACCTGGCCTCAAATTTCAAGTGTAAAAGGTAGCAGGTCAAGCGAGAAGGATCCTTACAAGATGGAGAGACATCCCTGCCTGTTTTACTTCAGATAACTCATTGGGAGAGTTAATTGATAGACTAAACCTCTGGGGAGACACGTTTCATAGCAAAATATGAAAGCCATTCACAAGACATGAATGTTTTCAACAGGCCTGGTTGCCACTGTTGCATCAAAAATTTCATGTTGTTCATTATCACATTGCCACCAAAGTTTCCCACATTCAAAGCCAAGCTAGGGGAAAATACTCTCTCCCTGGGTAGGGGTGGGGAGCTCGAAGATCATATGAGAGAAAAGAATTCACGCGACATTTCCTATCAGACTTCAGAGACTGGAAGAGAAAGTATCGTGATTAAAAATCAAGAGGAGAAAAGGAACCTTAAAATACCGTCCATGAAATGAATTATGGCAGACTGGGTAGGTCAAGAGAAATGTTGTCTTTCAGGTTCTCACAGCAGTGTGGGGCTTTGAAATAAAAAGAGGTAGGAGACTTTGTCCTGATTTAAGCAGATGCAAGGTCTGATATACTGCATAGAGTTTTAAAAACTCTTTGCAAATCTCTCTCCATGCACTTAGTACCAAAGGCTTGCTTTGCCCAGATCCCAGCGCCGCGTCCCCCCTCCCCACCCCACCCCTGCTGATGGCAGCTTGCTAAGTCAGCAAAGGAGGCCACATTCCAGGGCCCTGTTCCTTTTAAAGAAGCCACATTCTGCCAGAGCCTTGGAATCATTAGAGCTTCATGATAAAATTTCTGGCAATTTAATTAACACAAAGACATTTGAATAGTTTCTAGTGTTTTGTAATCTTCTGTCTGAGTACCGTATAATCAAGGACATTGAACTGGAACAGAATTAGCCTGCTTTAAGGACACCGCAAACAAATTCATACACGCTGACGTTATTTAAGAAATGGATATGGCTAAAAGAGATGAATAGAATTTCTCCACAGTGTCTCTGATTGAAGGGAATGCTCCTACAGTGTTATTGATCTCGGGGATAAATAAAAACACTGGGGTTTAAAATTACATTGATTATTACTAACTACTCCTTTTTCATTGAGAGCAATACAAGGTCCATCAACCAAGATCTATAGCCCCAAATCAAAGGCCATTTTTCAGTGTTCAAAACATGGGAAAGCATATTGTTACCAAATTTATCTTTTCAAGCACCCTATCACATAGGTAGCACTGGCTGTCAGAGCTGACACATGCTAACATGAAGAGTGATGGTAAGTTATTCTTTCTTGGTCTTTTTTTGGTAACTAAGCATGCTGAAATTGTGATCGATAGTGAGCTCCATGTGATTTTTTATTTTATTTTTTTTTATTTTCAAAGGTCAGGGTTTTTAAAGGATTTTCCTAAGTTAGAGTTAAAATAGCAATGTGGAAAACGTAAATTTACCCTAATTGTTGATGTTAAAAACCAACTTTCAAAATATTCCCAGGGAAGGCCTATTCATTGGGGTCAAATTACCAGGAAATTGTTCTAATTGTTTCATCAAGAGATTTGTTCTTCAAAATAACCTGGAGTGCTCTGTTTGGGTTAGTGTGAATGGAGATGATTAATACCTGGGAAAGCTCAAAATCCATTTCACAACATTCGGGCCTCACTATTTTTCTTTGGACTAAAAGCCAACTGTGAGTCAGGGCCTAAACTGGCATGTAACACTCATAACAGGAAAGACTTCTAGGAAGTAGGGACTGTTGGCTATTGCTCCCCATAGGTAACTGGTACCTTCCATTGGGTGAACTGATTCTTTGACTTGGAGAAAGCAAATGTGTCAAAGGACCCAGGAAGAGCTAAGCAATGCCATTGCATGGATGCCTGATGAGACCAAGTCTCTACTGCCAACTTTGGTTGTACTACAACCAAAAGCTCTCTTTTAGAGGCGAGGTTGCAACAATTTCCATGCAACTAGCAGCAAAGCATACTCTTTCCCGAAAGGTGATGATTTAGTGATCCTCTGGGCTAACAATAAAACAAAGCACCCTCATTTGATAGCTTTAAAAAAAAAAAGACAAAGAAAACATCAAGTTGAGCAGATAGGTCCTGGGGGTAGATCTGGAGGAAATGAAAGTAGTAAATAGGATCAAAATACATTGTACGAAATTCTCAAGGAATTAATCAAACACTATTTTCAAAATGAACCCACCTTTCCCTTTTTTTGACTCACCTCTTTCTTACAAGTGAATAAAGACTTGTTCAAGGAAACGGCAGGCCTGGAAACAAGAAGCATGTGGAAGGGAAGGAGGTAGGAATTAATCTAAAGTTTACGGCAGCAGAGAGTACTTGAATCCAGCCATGGAGCTGTATTTTAAAAGACTGGGTAATTTTATGATCAATAACAATATTTGTAAGCCAGCACACTAAAAGTGGAGAAATCGGATCTCATGGTTTGAAGCCAGAGCGAGTGGCTGCAGGTGTCCAGAAGGGAACTTTCCAGGACATTCGTCATCATTAAACTGGCCCACAAATTACCTGCTCTTCCTGCTTTTACATGAAGCACGAGAAATCGGCCACGGTAATTGGCCTAAGACTCAGCTGAATGTCCAACTCGGAGATCTTCGGTGCTCCTTTCCCATTAGCCAAAGGATGGAGGTATGAGGAGTGTACATGGTTGGGTGGGGATCTGATGGAGAAGGCCGGATACTATAAGGGATCAGATTTCTAGGGTTTGGGTAATTTGTAGCTGACAACTGTATTTCCATTACCCATTGGCGAAAGAGTGAGAAAAGAACATGAAATGCCAAAGAATGATGTCAAGCTAAAATGAACGGACAGAGAGCCCAGGGGCTTATTCTATTTCTAATACATATTTGTGTGAGCACACAACCCAGTAAAAACCAACAGAGTCTCAGTATGTAATGCCAGTGGAATTATGGAATTTACTTTTAAAATTGCTTCATAAAAATGTTGGATGAATTTTAAGGTGGGAAATAGCTCAACGCTCCCAGCAACTATGGTAACAGGCATTAAAGTAGTGAAACACTCAGTCTCTTGGAGCTTCAGGACTTTACTGTGGAGGAGCTGAAAGAACCGCGTGGTAAAGGAGCTGGACTCAGCATGGACCATCACACCAGGTATGGAAGACAACACTATACTAAGGCCAAATGCATTTCAGTGAGCACTTCTCAGTTCTTACTGTGTAGGGATGGAACAGTTGAGCTATAGAAAAGGTTTTAGACATGTAATTGAATGGCTTTTAAGTTGGCTTATGTTTGAGTTGCTTTAACCATTGGCTTCTTCATCCTTCGAATGGCGAAGTTATAGGCAAACACACTCTAAATGGTGGCTGATGATTTCTTACCCTTTAACAGTCTGTGATTATTTGGATCTTTTGACTATTGATTAGTGAGCATTAAATAATGATTTGTTAGCCGCTTAAAATTCGTCAATAGCCTATATAACTACAAATAAAACCTACCCATTCGTTTATTAATAGTGTTCACTAGAGTAAAAATATCTTCAAAAACTGAAAACAAAAATAATATCCTTCTTTAGCCAACCTCTGCAGACAAGTTATAGCTAAATAAAAATATATAATCACTATTAAACCTCTTGACACATTAATATGTGTTAAAACTCATTAATATCTTGAGATGTTTAAGCAACAACAGACAAACTCACTGTTCCCAGTAGTATTAGCGCAAGTTACATATGTTCGGAGAAGTACCAGTGAGGTAAGGTTTGTGTCTTCTAAGAACTGTCATGTTGTTCATGTTACAGGTGGCTTGTGTGTAAATGCAAAATGGTGCCTTGATGTCTCCCACCTGGAAACAGCACTATTCCGTAGTCATTTCCATCCATCTCAGGCACAGCTTTACATTAATAAGGTAATGCCTTTAAGTTCTCTGAGGTTTGAGGGAGAGAGGCACACTGGGAAAAGAGTTGTTATTATTTCTGAGACCTCCTGTCTCAAGCCAGCTTAAAGGCAGAGGCTCCCAAGGTGGCACTGTAACAGCAGCACTAATAATGTGCAGTTTCAGCGCATCTCGTGTGAGGCCCTCGGAAGGCATTATACATGTTCATTCATTAAACCTGAACACACCCCAGAGATAGGTTAACTGCCACGATACCCTTTTATGCCAAAGTAAATGAAAACAAAGGGGGTAGCAAGTCAGTGAAGACTGGATGGCGGACCTGTGATGAAACGGGCGCGGAGATCCAATGTTCTCCAGTGAGTTGCTGATAGAGCTTTCATAGCTTTCATGTTTGGCGTAAGCGCACAGCTATTCACATATGTGTCTAATTTTATACCGTCTTATTCTAGAAAGAGTGAAGCATCACTTAGAATACATACAATGTAACTAGAAAACATGCATTGAATGTAAGTGATGGGAAGGATAATGCAAAGAAAATAAAGAAAAAATGAGATGGTGTTTTGTGATGAACTGTACTTTGGCTTATGTGAATGATGTCTGGCAAATGCCCCCATTAAAAATACATTTTTTTTTTTTGTATAAAGGAAAACATGTCTCCCCCTTTCACTCTGTCTGTGTGCCTTAGATGGAAAAAATCTGTACCCAGGAAAAGAAAGGGCTATGGAAAGCCCTTAATTAATGGTTTGGAAAAGTGGACTTTGAGCCAGATTGTTGTCTAGGGGGAGAAGACAGGATCCTTCCTCTAGATACCTCCTCTCTAGGTCAAATGTGGGAGGTGACATTCTTATACCATCAGATACAATGAAATAGAATAAGAAGAGCCTCGGGCAGTGACAGCAGGAGACAGTGTTCCTTTTCCTGTAGAGAGGTTATGGGTAGATTTACTCAAATGTGGGTGATGATCCAATACATGGTGTGGGCACACCAGTGTGATGTAATTTTGCTTGGACAGCGGCTCTTGGGCAAACAGGGCCAGGTATGGAGTACTGAAACAGTAGCACTGCAACAGGTGACCAAAGTGTCCACTGAGCCAAGACTGCCCCTTTCTATCTCCAGTGCACCACCTACTCCACAAATGTCCCTTTCAACCCCTTGTCTTAGCCTCTTCTTCTCTAAGACCTTAATGATATGAAATATACCTAGAGAACTAGCGTGGTTTTGATACAATGATTTCTCTGAGGTAATAAACATTAAGTCCCTGCAGTAGCACCCTGACATTATTAGGGACTGTATCTGTGTGTGTGTGTGTGTGTGTGTGTGTGTGTGTGCCTGTGTGTGTCTGTGTGTGTGTGAGTGTAAGTATATGAGTGTGCGAAAGTATATAAGAAGTGTCTGTGTGTGTTTGTGTATCTGTATATGTGTACACACGTGTGTGAGTGTGCACAGTGTAGGTCTTTGTGTCCGTGTGTGTGCATGTGTATATATGTGTATGCATGTGTATGTACATGTATGTGTGTATATATATATATGTGTGTGTGTATGTGTGTCTTATGTGTGTGTGTTTCTGTGTGTGTTCATAAATGTGTGTGTGAATTTGTGTGTCTATATACATTTTCTTATTCCTTTCAATACTGGTCTAGTGCCTATAGACATAGCAATACACACAGCAGGGGCATCCATGGATGGAACTTAAGTATAAACCAGTAACTTCAAGTCCCATAACATCTACATATCAACCTAATTATATAGCTCCTGAGGCCTAAAACTGTCCTCATTTCTTCTTTCCTCTTTCTTTTTTCATCCTTTCTTCTTTTCTTCCTTTGTTTCTTTTCCTTTCTTGCTCTTTCTTTCCTTTTCTGGCTTTCAGTATTCTGATAAACTGAACTGTTTCTGTTTTGTTTTCTTTTTTTAAACAATCGATTGATTCTTTGTGAGTTTCACATCCTGCCTCTAGTCCCATCTTCATATCTGTCCTATATGTTCATGCAACCTCCCCAAAGGAAACAAAAGACAAAAATAAAATAATAAACAAAACAAAATATTAAAGATTTCATTTTGGAAGCTGGAGTGCATCACAGTGTGTCCCACACTTATGTCCACCCTTCTTTACTTCAAATGTTCATTGCAATGAGTCATTGGTCTGGTTCGAAGTCTCTGGCTTCTGCAAAACCATCACTATTGGATCCTCATGGGGCCTGCTCTCTGTCATCCTGTTGTTCGCCGTGTGTCATGGAGAGCCTGCAGTTTTGGATCTGTAGGACACACCCTTCCACACGCTGCTACATTTCACAGATGAGGTAGATGTTGGTGTGCACCAACTCACAGCCCTGGATCTGGGCCTGGGCGGCAGCTGAGTTGCTAAGCCTGCCAGCTCTTCCTCGTCACACCCTCAAGGCGAGCTATCCACCACTGCCCCAGCTAGCTCACCCAATGCTTCAGCTGGCAAGGGGGCAGCTCTTCAGCTCTTGGTCTCATGTCCTCTAGGTCAGGTCACCTGTGCCCTTCTCCTTCACCAAAGCCAGTTCCACTATGTTACCCAGTTGAGGTGGGGGACTACTCTCCAGAGGGCTGCAGCTGGTAACAGGTGGGGCTAACTCTTCAGAATGTCATAGCCAGTGATGGGTTGGGGGCAGCTCTGCACAGCCCTCGGACATCTGTGGTTGTTCCAGGTGGCAGCCCAGACCAGGGATGTCTGTGTATTCTTTAGTGGTAAAATGAACCTTAGACATCGGCACAGACACCTGCTGATGCAACTATGGACCCGGACATGGCCGTCAGCAGGAGCACAGGCTGAAATTTCACCATGGCTTCAGGTGGCAAGGCTGACCTACCCTTGGGTCTCCAGTTCTGTCTCTCTTCATCATGTTAGAAGTATTCTCCTCTTCTTTATGTCCTATCTTTCTACCATACACTTGTACACCATAGGGGCTCCTACTGAGGGAAGGCCAAGAGGCAGTCAGGGCCATGGGTCTCTTCTGCCTGCATGAGTTGCATGACCTGGCTGTGGGTGGGCCCCTGAGTGTCCTTCCCCATTCTTGGTGTCATGGTGGCACATAGTTATTTGAGTGACTTCCTGCCCTGGCAGCTTGGAGTGGCCCCCCGTCCTCATTTCTTATGCACATTCACTGAGACTTTATTTCTTTTGGGTTCCTACCTTTACTGCGTTAGTTCAGCTCAGGGACCAACCATCATGCTCTCCCACCTTTTCTGCCTGCTCCAAACCACTTAACTTCCATTTCCTTCCAAAATCTCCTCACCTGTGATAAAATTTGATAAACAGCAAATTGAAATGCTTTTTAAAAACCAAGATGCATTTATAATTTAACAACAAGCTAATTTCAAGATGAACACTAGCATATTCCTACTTGTTCCCTCTCCCTGTCTTCCTTTCCCGGTTTTTGTTTGTTGGTTTTGTTTTCTTTTGAGAAAGAATCTTAGCACGTAAGCCAGGCTGAACTAGAATTCATAGTGTAAGATGAACAAAACTGACAAATAATTCTGATTCGCAATGATTAGATTATAATACGTATTCGAATGAAGCCACTAGGGTCCTCAGTGAATTTACCTTTACCATCCCCTTATGACAAATTCCAGTCACCCCACTGAGTTGGACTCCTTTTCTCCTGTCACGTTTTAGAGAGTAGCTGACCTAGAATATGATGTCTTGAGTCTTTGGTTCCCTAAGACATAGATTAAACTGTTTACTTAATCTAATACACTTATTTCCTTTCAAACAAAAGGAGAAGAAAACTGGTATCTTCCCTTAATTGGACATATACAAAGTATCATGTGTTCAATGAAAGGAGAAGAAATCCAATCCACATAGCATGGTGAGTTACGGTTCTGAGTATTTCTTGTATAGCAATCGACATTTAAAGTTTTTAGCTCTTGGCTTTATTTTACCCAAGGTAGCAAACATACTTTATAAAAGCTTACGGGTCTTCTGTAACCTGTGCACCTTGGGTCCTGGAACTCTGGAAACTTGACCGAGGTGCCAAGGACATGAAGCCAGGACAGACAGACATCTAGAAAAGCTGAAGTCAGGTGTGGGAGCTATGATGGAGTGGAACCATACACTCAACGGCCTGGAAACTTGGTGAGTTTATTGTGCAGAGAACAGGGGAAGAAGTTAGTTTGGGTAGGAGGTCTCCTTTTGGCTAGTGATCCCAGGCTGTAAATTTTCAGGAGCAGAAACCTAGGGTTGTTGGTTTTTACACACATTGATCAATAATTCATAAGCAGAGGGTGTACAAGCCACACTGTCAAAGTTTCACGGTTGAACCAGAAAAAAGGCTTTGGCATCTCTCAGAGCCTCACTGTGGCGAGGTCTGAGGGATTGGGTCATTGGCATGGCGGCATCCTATCATGTCAACAATATATAATCATTCAATCCTTTATCTGCTCTTTGAACATTTGCATAGGGCTCCTGTGGTTCCACACAGAAGTCACGAGGAGAAGGATTGCTTTTTATCATGTGAGGGTCAAAAGCAATGACCACCAGCATAGAGAGACTTACAGTGATATTTTTGTTCATTTTTCAAGGCTATAAAGACTAGACAATGCTCTCTGGTGTTATACCTTATGTTGTTAAATCATTTTACTGATATTCTGTTTATAAATCATGTTTACAGATTTTAAAAATGTGTCCATAGAGAATGCCTAGATACTGAACTGTCCTCTGCTAAAAAGATTAGTGAAGGACATTTGCATTCAGCGTCATTCAAGATTTCAGGACATGGGTAGAACATATCTCAAATCCTCCCCAGGCTTCTAGTGACCTGATAGGACCCTGTTCCCACCAGGAACTTCATGAACATAATTTTATTGTTCACATTTATAAAGGCATCCTTCTTTTCTGGCCTCCCACCAGAAAGACCCAGTAAGCTCTGTAATGCTCTAGGGACACGTGTTATCCCTGTCTCC
The DNA here is from genome assembly GCA_964023405.1 of Apodemus agrarius. Lineage (NCBI taxonomy): Eukaryota > Metazoa > Chordata > Mammalia > Rodentia > Muridae > Apodemus > Apodemus agrarius. The sequence goes on from OZ030027.1 coordinate 17,601,499, forward strand.
AAACTCTTCTATCTTTCTCATGCAAAACAGGTTCAAAGGCCCCAGAACCACCCACAGTCATATTTATTGTGTCGGTGCTCGCAGTCACAATACCAATGTTTTGTTTTAGTTACCTTTGACAAATCACCTGCGAACAGCTCAAGGTAGAATATTCATATTAGTTCATAGTTTCAGAGGGATTTCAAGCCTGTGGGAGAGTAGTGGTGGAGTTCATTACTATGAGATCATGAAGCAATTCTATTGCCTTGTAGCTAACCAGAGAGCAGAGGTAGCAGTGTGGAATAAGGAACTGGGGTGTTAGCTTACTGAGGTCCATACCCAGTGACTTATACCTGACAGACAAGACTACCCTCCCTCTCAAGTGCTCCTAGCCTTAATAGAGAGTCACAAACCAGGGGTTGCAATTCAATGTATGAGTATGGGGGGCATTTGAAATTTAAACCATAAGATTGGTCGTTAATTCTTTATTCATATTTACTAACTAAAAGTATTGTTTGAAGGCACCTTCAGTTTATATATGAATGGTATTCTGGGGTCATGAATTTCATGTTTAAATGTAGGTACCAATCCAAATTATCTCAGGAATTGGGCCTGGTCATATGTTCTTTTAATTCCAGCACTTGAGAGGCAGGGGTAAGTGGATCTTTGTAAACTCAAATCCAGCCTGATTTGAGTTTCAGGACAGACAGAACTACATTGTAAGACCTTGTCTCAAAACAAACAAATGAACAGATACATAGATGAATAAATACAACACAACAAAATTCAAAACCTGAAGTTCTTCTGGTAATAAGAATTGTGGCTAAAAGATACTGGGTCAGTTTTATTATCACTACTACCACCACCATTTCCACTACCACCATTGTCACATGATTGCACTCATGGTCTAAATCTTTATAAGAACATTTTTTTGAGAAAGAAAGAAATACAGAACAAGAAAGTCAAAGCAACAGAGTTCTAGAGGAAAAATTTAAAACAAACCTTGAGGAAAAATGCAGAGAATAAAGTAAAAGTGCATATAAAAGAATTAAGATTCCAACAGAATAAAATGTTGGGTTTGAAAATAAGATTAAACAAATGAGTTTTAAAATAAAAGATAAAAGTGTGGATCATTAAAGTTGTAAAACTATAGGTGATTAAAGAATAAGATAAAATGCTTAAGCTCAGAAGATAAAAAAGTTTGTGTAAAAATAGATAAAAACTAAGGATTAGTAGGAATTAATCACTAAGTAGGAAAAATTAAGGCATTGAAACTAAAAATAAAGAGGATTAGATGGAAATATATTAAGGAGAAATTAGTGAGTTACTGAAGAAAATAAAGAGAGAAACATGTCTCTGAGCATTTAAGAAATGAGTCTTGAGTAAAATGCTCATACATTGAGATAGCATCAATCATGAAGGAAGAACCGAGTGAAGAGGGAACCATGGGGAAGTGTCCCACCCTGGCCCAAAGCACAAAATCTGCAGTTATACTGTTATGCTGTGTCTGACTTACCAAAAGGCAAGTGTTCAAACAATGGTTACTTTAGATACTCTAGATTTCTCTGATCCTGATGATTATAAATCATGTTATTTTGGAGTCTTAGTTGTCCATTATTAAGGTCAAGACAGGGTTTCAGGTAGCCGAGGCTAGACTTGAACTCCTGGCCTTCCTAACACACCAGTGCTGGAATTATAGATATGCATAATCATACCCATCAATTTCTCTTAATTTAAGGCAGTGTTTCTCAACCTTCCTAATGCTGTGACCCTTGAATGCCTTAATACAGTTCCTCATGTTGTGGTGACCATCAACCATAAAATTACTTTTATTGCTGTTTCCCAACTATAATTTCGCTACTGTGATGAATCATCATATAAATACCCGATATGTAGGATGGTATTAGATGACTCTCCTGAAAAGGGGTCATGACCCACATGTTGAGAACTGCTGGTTTAAGGTCTGCTCCTTCAGTCATTAATAGAACTTACAGACATCTTACCTTATATGTTGGTAGACACCAGGCAATCTGAATAATGAGCAACTCTATTGAAAACAAATTACTTTTCCCATCTTATTTCCTTTCAGTTATTTGTAAATACCTGATGGACAAAACCTGATCCACCTGCTGTTTCACCCACAGTGATATCAAATAGAACTATGTTTTCTTAGTTATCCTTTTGGTGTTCAGAGGAGTAAAAGTATCCTGTGTTGGTAGATGTTAAATTGGCACATAGGTCTTATAACTTGTACATACCTTCAAATTCCAGGGACTGTTGTAGAAATGAGATCTTTTTTTTTTTTATAATTGGATATTTTCTATATTTACATTTCAAATGTTTTCCTCTTTCAGGTATCCCCTGCAAAAAAAACCCCTATCCCATCTCCCCTCCCCATGACTCCATGAAGGAGCTTGCCTACCCACTCACCCTGACAGTCCCCTACCCTGGGGCATCGAACACCCTCAGGCCCAAGCCCTTCTCCTCCCACTGATGCCCAACAAGGTCATCCCCTGCCATATATGCAGCCAGAGCCATGGGTCCCTCCATGTGCAATCTTTGGTTGATTCCAACCAGAAGAGCTCTGGGGGGTCTGGCCACTTGATACTGTGGCTCCTTCTAAGGGGCTGCAACCCCCCTCAGCTCCTTCAGTCCCTTCGACTCCTTCATCGGGGGCCTCACACTCAGACCAATGGTTGACTATGAGCATCCCCCTCTGCATTTGTCAGGTTCTGGCAGAGCCTGTCAGGAGACAGCCATATCCGGAGTTTCACTGTGTCTCTGTTTAGTTTGTGTTTCCATGATCTGTCCATTGATGAGAGTGGGGTATTGGATGTCTCCTACTATTATTGTGTGAGGTGCAATGTGTTCTTTGAGCTTTAGTAAAATTTCTTTTATAAATGTGGGTGTCCTTATATTTGTAGCATAGATGTTCAGAATTCAGAGTTCTTCTTGATAGATTTTTCCTTTGATGAATATGAAGTGCCCTTCGTTATCCTTTTTGATAACTTTTGGTTGAAAGTCGATTTTAACAGATATTAGAATTGCTACTCCAGTTTGTTTCCTGGGACCATCAGCTTGGAAAATTGTTTTCTAGCCCTTTACTGAGAAGTAGTGTCTGTCTTTGTCACAGAGGTGCATTTCCTGTATGCAGCAAAATGCTGGGTCCTGTTTACGTATCCAGCCTGCTAGTCCATGTCTTTATTGAGGAATTGAGTCCATTGATGCTAAGAGATATTAAAAAATAGTGATTGTTGCTTCCTGTTATTTTTATGCTATTTTTATGTTTGCATGACTATCTTATTTTGGGTTTGTTGAAAGAAGATTACTTTCTTGCTTTTTCTAAGGTGTAGTTTCCCTCCTTGTGTTGGCGGTTTCCATCTATTATCCTCTGTAGGGCTGGATTTGTGGAGAGATATTGTGTAAACTTGGTTTTGTCATGGTATATCTTGTTTTCTCTGTCTATGGTAATTGAGAGTTTTGCTGGGTATAGGAGTCTGAGATGGCATTTGTGTTCTCTTAGGGTCTGTATGGTATTGCCCAGGATATTCTAGTTTTCATAGTCTCTAGTGAGAAGTCTGGTGTAATTTTGGTAGGTCTGCCTTCATATGTTATTTGACATTTTCCCCTTACTGCTTATAATATTCTTTCTTTTTTTGTACATTTGGTGTTTTGACTATTATGTGATGGGAGAAATTTCTTTTCTGGTCCAATCTATTTGGAGTTCTTTAGAATTCTTGTATGCTCATGGGCATCTCTTTCTTTAGGTTAGGGAAATTTTCTTCTATAATTTTGTTGAAGATATTTACTGGCTCTTTAAGTTGGAAATCTTTGCTCTCTTCTATACCTATTATCCTTAGGTTTCATCTTCTCATTGTGTCCTGTATTTCCTGGATTTTTTGGGTTAGGAGCTTTTTACATTTTGCATTTTCTTTGACTGTTATGTCAGTGTTTTCTATGGTATCTTCTGAATCTGAGGTTCTCTTTTTTATCTCTTGTATTCCGTTGGTGGTACTTGTGTCTGTGACTCCTGATCTCTTTCCTAGGTTTTCTATCTCCAAGGCTGGCTCTCTTTGTAATTTCTTTATTGTTTTTCTTTCCATTTTTAGATCCTGGATAGTTTTGTTCAATTACTTCACCTGTTTGTGTTTTCCTGTAATTCTTTAAGGGGTTTTTGTGTTTCCTCTTTAAGGTCTTCTACCTGTTTACCTTTGTTCTCCTGTATTTCTTTAAGGGAGTTATTTATGTCCTTCTTAAAGTCCTCTATTATCATCATGAGATGTGATTTTAACTTAGAGTCTTGTTTTTCTGGTGTGTTGGGGTAGCCAGAGCTTGCTGTGGTGGGAGAACTGGGTTCCAAAGATGCCAAGTAGCATTGGTTTCTGTTGCTTATGTTCTTGCCCTTGCCTTTTGTCATCTGGTTATCTCTGGTTTTAGCTGGTCTTGCTGTCTCGAACTGTGGCTTGTCCCTCCTGTAAGCCTGTATGTCAGTACTCCTGGGAGACCAGTTCTCTGGGGGAAGGGGGGAGGGGTAATTTAGGTATGGAGAGCCATGGCACAGGATCAGCTCCAGGGTACAGATGGATACCAGAAGGATCCTGTTCTTGGCTGTTCTGTGGTTCCTTTGTCCTGATATCTCTGGGCAGGACCCTCTTGGGCCAGGAATTTGAACAGAAGTGGTTGTCTTTCCTGTGCTCACAGATGTGGCAGCTCTCCTGAGAGACCAGGAGGTGTTTGTGTATGGATCCTGTGACCCAGGATCAGCTCCACAAGCTGTGGCAACAGAAATGAGATTTTCTTTTTCTTTTTAGTGAAAACAATCTACTATAATATATTTATTATTATAATTATAATAAATGATGTAGTTATTTTATATAACACATGTGTTCAATGTTTTTAATATTAACTTTTTATGGTAAAAGAGCATGTACTAACAGAAATTTTAGGAAGTCATTCATATATATATATATATATATATACACACATTTCTCATTTCTGTGTTTTTGTATATATACTCATTTCTCTCTGTGTGTATATATATACATACACACACACAATGGTTCAGAAAACAAGACTTTTCTGGATAACTAAGGTGATAGTAAATATAAAAATTATATATATATATATATATATATATATATATATATATATATAACACAGAGAGAGAAATGAGATTCTTAATCCAGAATTTACTCATAAAAATATAATCCCTTCATCAGGAACCCCATTATCACCAACAACCACTAGAATATTGGAGAGAGAGACTTACTCAACACAGGTTTTACTCTCAAATTGACATTTTTCTTTTTTATAACTCTGAAGACTGATTTTTGTTTACTCAGCTCACAGCTGTGCTAATTTGTCAGTTCCCTTTATCCCAGAAAGTCCAATATCCAGTCTCCCCATGACTCAGCTAAATGCACATGGGTTTTCTGTTGCTTTCCTCAGCATTGGATTTCCATTATCTGCCAGCAAATGGTTTCAACAATGTACATTTCTGATGATATAAGTATACTTTGGATACAATGTACTTACTGGATGTCATATTACTACTTCATTAAAATGACAAAGTGGTTCAGAAAACAAAACTTTCCTGGCTAACTAAGGTGAGAGTAAATATGAAAACCTGAACTCCCACTATGCGAGGCAGTTTTCTACGTGTTGTATTAGAGATCTCATTTTGCTTCTCGGTGACTTGACGGAGCAGTTCCATACAACAGAGGAAAGAAATGAGGTCCCCAAAAGTTAAGTAATTTGTCAGTCACTTAGTGCATCAAAGATAAGGCCAGGATTCAAGTCTGTACTTTCTTCTTGCAAAGCCTGTTTTTTTTTCCCCGCCCCCCCCCATTCCACCATGTAGGCATATGTATATGTACATTTGAACAAGGATTTCAAGAGTTGGAAAAAAGAAAGATACATTTCATAACAATGTGATACATTTTATTAATGTGCTAACGTTGTTTCACAAACGGTGAGTACTGATGGAATCAACTTTGATCTTATTTTGTCTTGTGTGTCTTTATAGGAATACATGATCCAGTGTTACCTCTTGGGAAAAATAAAAGCTAACATCAAGCAAAAGGTACTCATCTAATGATTCTATCATGCTCCACTGACTGACAGCAACTGACAGTGTTCATATATATATTATCATACTTATGATGATGGTGATGTTTAGGTGTCAACTTGACGAGATCATGAGGTTCTGAGATATTTGGCTGAATATTATTATTTTTTTTTTTTTTGAGCTGGGCATTGGTGCTTGACCCAAGGGTCAAGTGACTGGCAGTCTGGTTCTCAGGACTGAAGACTGGAGTGAACTACTCCCCTTGCTTTCCTAGATCTCCAGCTTGCATGTGCTTTCTTAGTGTCCACTTGCTTCTAACTAACTAACTAACTCACTAACTATATGCATATATATGTATATATGTATGCATATATATGTATATGTGTGTATATTTATACATATACATATATATGTGCTATACTATACATTATTGTTTCATTCACTCTGGGGAAGAATAACAAAACCACTAATAAAAACAAAATATCAATCAAAGCAAAAAAAAATAACTGGCAACTATGTTCTGCACATGGCTAGATACTTTACGCCGTAAGGTCCATGAAGTCTATTACCATGACTGAATTCTGCATGCCAACAGGAAAGCAGCTACCACATCCAAAGTGTATACAAAGGAACATGGCTGCATCTGCACGCAAAAACTTTACTTATAGTCACGAAATCTGAATTTCATTTCATTTTCTTGTCATATATTACAAGCCATACTTACTTTTATTTTGTTACTTTTCACACACACACACACACACACACACACATACACACACACACACCCATGGAGGTTGGAGGGACTGGAGACATGGCTCAGCAGTTAAGGGCACTGACTGATCTTCCAGAGGACACCCATGTTCAAGTCCTAGCACTCACACGACAGCTCACAACTGTCTGAAACTCCAAGATTGAGCACTGTCACACAGACACACATGCAGGCAAAACATTAATGCACATAAAATAAAGGTAAATAAATAAAATATTAAAAAATAACAAATGAGCCGGGCGGTGGTGGCGCACGCCTGTAATCCCAGCACTTGGGAGGCAGAGGCAGGCAGATTTCTGAGTTCGAGGCCAGCCTGGTCTACAGAGTGAGTTCCAGGACAGCCAGGGCTATACAGAGAAACCCTGTCTCGGAAAAAAAATAACAAATGAAAGAAAATATTTTAAAAAGCCAGTTTAGGTCTAGAAGGATACAAAAGCAGGCAGGTGGTGATCAGGATTTGGTTCTGCAGGACATCTTGCCATCTTATGACGACTGTTTACAAATATGCCCAGAGGACCAGAGAATATAGCAGTGTATATGGGAAAGATTGACATGTGGTATATCTGTAGTACAGAATGTGAAGTGTGGTAGATTTCCATCAATTTTCACATCGCTGGCACATCCACCATGCTTTGCCAGTTATAACAGAGGCGACTCTTGAGCTCCTTTGGGTGACAGTGAGAGCCCAATGGGAGACTGAGAAGGCCTCGGAGAGAAAGCCCGTGAAGGTTGAGCACAAGCCAGCTCTTGGCATGTGGTTGCTCAGGAGAGACAGCACCTATGCCATTTGTATTATGCTTTTATGTTTACAAAGTATGAATACAGCGCTCTGTTGAATTTTTACATCAATCTATGTGGCACTCACAGTAGAATTAGCTCTTGATCAGAGAAACACACACCTAAGTGGTTTAGTTATGTAAGTGGCCCCGGGGTGGGCTGCATTTGTTTTCCCTCAGGCAGGGAGCTAATGCTGAGTGAGCATTGCTAAAGGTGAAAGCTAAACAGTTGTATTTCAGAGCACTCAGTGTGAGAGGGGAGGTGGGGGTGAGGGGTGGTGCAGACAAAGTCAGATCCAGGCCTCCCAGGGCTGTTAATAATCTCTACCACTTAGGCAAATCACTGGAGACTGTTCCCACTGATGACTGGGTGCAGGCCACAGCCTTTCCCTATCACTTTCCTTGCAGAGTTGAGTCCAGCAGGCCCCATCGCCTCTTGGCCAATGTTACAAACAAAGCTATTTGCAGGTCATTCGTTATATGGGACTATCCGAACCAATATTGCTGGTTCACTAAACTTAAACCCTTTGACAGTTATCTCTGATTTCACTTCCGTGTTCTGTTTAGCTTCCCTTCCTCGGTTAAGCCAGGTAATACGATATGCCGAAAACAACACGGACCTTGGACTCAGGGATTTGAGTCCCAGATGTGCTGTTTATTAGTTTCTAACTTGGCAAATTATTTAACCCTTCTGATGGCCTTCATCTTTGCATGCTAAGAAGGAGTTAATCGTATGCACACGGTAGAAAAATTGCCCACGAGTTAATATATGAAACACCTTCTTGACATGCCTAATTCATGGTGATATTTGTTACCTTTGACTGTGAGTGCTGAGTGTCAGTCATGTATAAAGGATCCCAGAAGTGTACTAGCCAATGATATATAACCCCTTCCCTACTGTGACAGTAAAGGCTTCTCTATGTGGACTCCCCAGTCACACATCTTTTTCTCCACCTGAAGATAACACTTTATCTTCTTTCTCAATGCATAAAATATGAACAAACAGCATAGTACTGGTCACCTTAGTTACTATCTGTTCCTCAAAGGCATGTAGTAACAAATAAGCCAGATCATTTATTTTCTATTTAACTAAAGGGAATAAAAATTATCAGTTATCTACCGGTTCTCCCTAATATCCAGGTTTTTTGGTTATTTATATTTATTTATTTACTTATTTATTTATTATTTTTTGGCCTGCCTACTTTACTAATCTCCCTCCTTTGGGTTAGGAATTTTGTGGATTGTCAGCAGGCACACATTTTCACTTCCATAAACTAAGTGTCTGTTTATTCCTTGCCTTTTATCTTCCTGGTTCTCTATAGAACTGATCGCTCTTGTCAGCTTTCTGCATATACCTTTTCCTTTATCTTCCATGATATTTTTATCATACTTCTATCTTCCTGGTACTCTTCTGGCCCTTCTGCATGTCCCACACAGGCCCATTCTTCACCATCAAGCTATGGAATATTCCAGAACCTCATTCCTTCCTAGGCCACTTTCTTTCTGCCTAAAAGGGAAAGGGGGCAGAGAATGATCAGATTTTTCACTTATTTTTGTTACTATCTTCTCTGTCCTCAGTAATTCAAGCTCAAAATATCAAACAGGTCTGTTTCCTCCTTGTTCCTTGTTCTGGTCCCCTTCCCCCCCCCAGGCTTTTTTTTTTTATTGGATATATTCTTTATTTACATTCTTTTTTTTTTTTTTTTTTTTTTTTTGGTCAGTGTGTTTGTATTGCATAAACTTTGGACTAGGCAAGTCATATAACTCCTCCCAGAGATTGAATTGCATGCCTAGGAAAGTTACCACCAGCATTTTCTTCTCCCATAAATTCCAAAGACTGTACTATACTTATACTTGTTGCTATGAGAATACAATTCCTTAAATGAAGATATAGTGAACAGTATTTGGTGAGATTTTTTTTTTTAAAAAAAATGTTCATTACTAGAAGGACATTTGAAGATTTTGTGTCACTAAGAAAAATAACCATTGGTGATGAAGTGATGAAGTGATTCTATTTCAGGAAGCTGTCTTATGAGAGAATATTTTGCTGAAGCAGACATGTTTTTGTTTTTGTTTTTGTTTTTGTTTTTGTTTTGAAAAGGGCATGTGATGCTTTGCTGGAGCAGATGCTTAAAAAGGAGTGTTATGTTTAGAAAGAATGTAAACATAACCCCATGACAATGAAAAGATGCGAATCCATGATTCGCCTTATAACACTTTGCTGGTCTTTGCTGATCTTGGCCTATGGTGGTGTTGTAGAGAGAAATACAACAAAGAACTTCTCATGGTATTCTGGATGCTTCTTGCTGCTTCCCCAGACTTGTGCCAAATTGGGGGGCCTTGCAGTTTCTTCTGGATTGAGCCACTGCTACTGATTTGTGTTTGGAATTGCCCCCAAAGAACTGCTTCTAAACAGGTCCACACCCCCTTTGCCATATTAACCATCTTTCTCCCCAACCTTTGGTCATTCAGCTAGAAGGGAGGGTGAAACATTTTAGAATTCTTATTAAAGTAGGTTTTGAAAAATCTAAGCTTCTCAAGGAACGTTTTCCTTTTGTCCATGGCATCCACACAGGGAAATTAGTAGAAGCAGATGAAAGTATTTATGACCTGAGCTTGACACTGACTTTGCAGGTGTTGCCTAGATCCTGCAGGCTGAAGCAAGCCAGGCCGGGTAGTCCAGTGGTCACCTGAGCTCTTCCCTTTCTCTGTGGGAAGAAGTGCACGATGACTTGTCAGAAAGTAAGCAGATAAGGAAGGGCAAAGAGCTGGAGCCGCTAATCTGACCTGCTATCCACCTCCACGGTGAGAGATGGTGAATCCATTGCTCATTAACCCAAGTGTCATCTTTAATAGACGTCTCCCGTTCATGCCTCAGCCTCCTCTCCTTGTCTATCGGCAAGATGTGGCTTTGGTGAAGCAGGAAATATCAAGACTCAGTGGAGTTGCCTTTCAGCATACATTCTGGCAGACACAACTCAGCTAGACCCTGAAGCAGGAATGTCTGGATCCCCGTCTCTCTAGTGACGCTTTACCCTGCAGCAGAGATGGGCTGGTAGGAGGGACAAGACACAAAGTATGAAATAAACTGAAAATGTGTGGGATTTTCCCCTCTAGTGAGTAAGGGGAAGCTTCTCGGGAAGTGGGTGACTTCTCTAACACATTTTGTAGAGGTGTCAGGAGGACATGGAGGCTAGCCTCCACAACTGTGAGACCTTACTAAAGGCTGCCTCCCTCCCCCAAAGCATCTGACACATTTATACATCCTTGTCTGACAGTACTCAGTAAAGTCTGAATCAGATCTCTGATTTATCACAGGTAATATGAGGATTAATGCAATTTAATAGTAGTAAATTGTAAGAATGAAACATCCAATAGTCATAATTTTTTTTTTTTGAATCAGATTTGGGGGGCGGGGGGATGAAATGCCAATTTAGTGGGTAAAATGCCAATTTAATAGTAAGACTTTTTCTGACATTGGCAGAAAGAGGCTTTGTGATAACTCATAACTCATTTTAAGTCCTGGTTTTCATCACTGTTGTTGTTGGAAGACCATTTTGGAAAATGCTTGTTGGAGAAGAGAGAAATTTTTCCTGGGACCCAGCACTCTTTTTCTTTGGAGACCTGCTCTTCACTTGCTGTGTGACCTCGGGCAGATGATTTGACCTCTCTGAAGCTCCATATTTCTATCTGTAAGGTTACTTCTTTGAACATGCATTTGTTCTAACCTTTAGATCCTCGGTAGATTTCACAGCTGGGTATTAGAAAGACACCTTCTGCCGCCCACACACCTTTCCGCACTCAACAGCAAACCATGACCAAATAGGAGGAAAGTGGAAGAAATATTTTCAGGGAAATAATGTACATTTGTCAACCTTATCTTTTTAAGAACTTGAAAGAAGGACCTGGTCCTGTTGGATTAGTGCTCCCTGCAGGTGTGTTCCTCCTCCCCCAAACCACATGCCTTCATTTAAACATCCTGACAGAGCTGGCTAAAGACACAGGTTCTGTCAAGCATGATGTTCCAGGCACTGGGAGAGCTTTCTTTTTCCGGTCTCTCTCCTTTCTGTTTCATCCTTGCTGTCTGTGGAAAAAACTAAAATAAATAAAAATAAAAATAAAAATAAAATAAAAAAAATCACATCCTTCGCACTGTAGAAACAGAATACAAAAAAAATAAACAGTGACTGATTAAGAGACGTGGCTTTATTATGAGGTTAAAAAACAGTATCATCAGTAACAGTAATAATGGAGAAACATAATAATGAATAATTAAACATAATAATAGAGTCATGACAATAAAAAAACCAATGAATAATGCAGCTTTATGTGTGATGATAGGACTGTTCTTTTTGGTGATGTGTCCTTAGTCCTGAACAGGGCTAGGAGAGGTGTAAGCACAGAGAGGCTTTTCATGCATTTCCCCTAAGGATGCACCTGGAGAGCTGTGATTCTCTTTTCTTCCCCTTTTCTCTTAATACTGTCTTTTTGCCTCCCTTGAGTTTTAATTATGTAAAATCAGCACTTATGTTGGGTTTCCTGCGATGTCTCCAGCCTATGGGTCACACCAACCATACAACCATATCCTGGGAGATGTTCTTGTGGTGACCCAAGACGGTCTTAGCAGTCAAGCGACATCCTGCTAGTAGGAACCCCTTGATTTTTTCAGATACCCATCTGCTCCCTCTGTGTGGACACTCCCTGGAGCAGTAAACTGAGGACCACACAGTACACAAGAATAGTTTAGACAGGGGAGGATAACTAGAGAGTGGTTGACAAGTCTGGGGAAATCTCTGTCATTGACGCTTCCCCACTGAATCCATGTCTTTTACCAGACGCCTGTCCTCAGGACGTCTGTAAAACAGTGTACAGTTTCAAAGCCTGCCTAGTATAGCACGGGAAATCAGTGCCAGGCAGTTGCGGCCTCTTTGGAGGGTCCAGATTGCTTCACTGGTTAGAAAGCGTAAGTAGGTTATCTGATTCTCCAAGAGGCACAAAGGTAGCAGGGTAAATGATATCTTCTCCCCAAGCTAACAATGAGGCACAGATAATGGAGCTGCCCGCAGAGTCCCTCCTTCTCCTTCTTCTCAGACAATGTGTGTCACACTGAAACACTTAAAAAAGAAGAAGAACAAGAAGAGGAAGGCATCTGAAAATATCAAAGACAAGACCTTTGTGGTTTTGTTTCCGACAGATTCTGTGCACTTGGCTGTGATTAACCCGCTCGGCAAGCGCCACGTGATCATTACTGCAAGCCTTCATTCTGCATAGCAACACAGAGGCTGCTTCTAAGCAAAGGGTCAACATTTGAAACATGAAGCTGATGAACAGGACAGAGTGGGCTCTATTAGGACAGTTTAGAAAGTGCCTCGTCAAGTGAAAAAAGAAAAAGAAAGAAAAAGAAGAAGAAAGTGCCTTGTCATTTTCAGGAGAACAGCCTTTGGTTTTGCACTGGAAGAACTATTTCAGAAGGCCACCAGGAAGCAGATGACATTCTGTGCGTGGAGTCTTTGTCAACTGTGTCTTCTCTGGTTTTCCCACTATGAATTGTCACCGTATATTTGGTATGCCCAGGACTTTTATTTTCTGAGTTGGGCTGAGGGGCAGGTGGGACCTTTCAATGCGGAAAAACTCATTCCCTTTAGCTCTGTAAAATATTCCCAAGGTCTTTTTTTGTGCGTCTTCCTTTTGAAGAGGCCCTGTTATTGAGACGTTGGCCTTCTCTGACACTCTAGTTTACGGTCTTTCACATCCCGTCTCCCATTTTTTACATCTTCTCCGCTTCACATCGTCCTGTTTTTTGAAGCCTGTTCAGTTTCGTCTTCTAACAGTTAACAATTAACAGTGACGTTTAATTTATTCTAATATATTCTTAAAGTCTAAAATACCCCTGTCTTTTCCGTCCAGTATAATTCTCTCATCTTCTGTTTGGGAGATGTCATCCTTAAAGCGATCCTTTCTGGTTGTTTGTTTTCTGAAACCTCGTTGGAGATTTCCTGTAGAGTCGTTAGAGATGGTTGTGAGCTACCATGTGGTTGCTGGGATTTGAACTCGGGACCTTCGGAAGAGCAGTCAGTGCTCTTAACCGCTGAGCCGTTTCTCCAGTCCCTTTGTTTCCTATTTATTCAACATGCTAACTACTACCCATCGACATTTGACTAATACTTTCACAGTCCCTTGATGCTTAGGTGCTTCCAGAAGTCTAGTGTGACCCAGCTCACGGTTAGAGGCTCCTTTAGGTAGGCAGAAGCTTCTACTATTTCTGTTAGCGTTTACTCTTCCACTTCCTGTTTAAAAGAGAATCCCCCTTTCTCTCCATTTTTCCGATGATGTCTTGAATAGTCTTCCTTTTCCCTTTTCTATTGAAATCCTTTCCTGCCAGTTTCGGAAAGTATATGTCGTAAACAAAATATGTTTGACTCCTTGTATGTATTCAGAATTTCTCTTCTGACCTATTCTGATTCAGTCCTTTGTCCACACGCATGGAGGCCAGATCTCACGATAAAATCCTTTTCACCAGCGTTGGCCAATAACTGTTTTTGTATCTTCCTGACTTAAAAACACTTATTACATACCGTCAAGTGTTGTCATTTTCAATCTATGTGATAATTTTCGTCTTGATTACTGGATAAGAAAACGTGGTGATCAGCCCAACATCTATCTCTTTATGGTTTCACAGACAGAAACATGCTTTTGGGAAGTAGTCTCTAAATAGAGCTGAGGTGGGCTTTTATTGTCGCTTTTCCTTTCTTGCCTGCAGGAAACAAATAGTAAAACCCAAGGATCTATACCCTTTACAACCCTTCCATCAGGGAAGACCAGGCCTCTGAGCAGCAGCCCCCCCCCTCCCCCCCCGCCAGACCTTTTTTTTTTTTTTTTTTTTTTTTAATACAATGAGTTTGAGAAGGGCTTCCTTCACATTCTGCTTATGCTCATTTTCAGGGGCTCTCCTTCTTAACTATTTCATGGTCTGGGGAGACGCGTTGCTGGCTTTATTGTTCAAAGTCTTTTTTACTCTTATTTTTTTTTCTTGTGGCGTGAATGATGTTCCGTAAGGAAGATTAAGATATATAATAACAAAACAGAAACTTTCACGTTTAGCTGCCGTTAGATTTATGGTGGAAGTTTATGGAGATTTCTTGAGGCTGGGAACACATGTCCAGGAATGTCTCTGCAGTCACAAGCATGCCCAGAGTGCAAGGCTGTTACAGAGCGTGGGGGGTAAACACCTCTGAGGTTGTGTGTCACTTCCTGCACAACCCTCCCCCCCTCCCCCCTGCCCCCAGCCTTTCTGATTTAGGCAGAAAGGTGTCTGTCAGTAATGCAAACAGAATCCACTTTAACCTCTTGAGTCCCAACATCTGGAATACTCATCCCCGTGACAATTGTGGGGTTGGCTCAATGTTCACTTTCCCAATGGTCCACTGAAAGAACCATTAAAAAAAAAAAAAAGACCAGCTTGGAGTGGGTGGGTGGGAATTATCTCGGAGTGATTACCACTGAGAATAGTACCATGCTGATTTGTGGTGGCAGCATCCCCCTGCCTCTGCAGCTGGCTGCCTGGCTTTTGCACCACAGAGCCATTCTTGTTTTGCTAACAATGTGAGTAAGCATACACAAGGATCCAGTTACAAACAAAATACCTTGTTGTTGTTGTTGCTTTTGTTTCCTTTAAAAACTTTTTAACCCATATACTTAGTTTTAAGCTTTTTATCCCTCTGTATGTCCCAGAAAGGAATCTCAATAATTCAATACCCACAGCCCTTTGCAACGGCTGAGTGATTAGAACAAACATTGTTCCTGCCCATCTTAACCATCTTTGCACTTTATAGTCTCCAGTTAGCTACATCAAAAAAGGAAGCTTCGAGAATAAACGGGCAATATACCAATGGTCGAAGGCAATCTGGAGTTGTCCCCAAGAGCTTCTGGGGACATAGTAGTTCTTAAATGCAGAATGCGAAGTGTAAGTGTAACCAGCCTAAGATTAAGGTTAGGACTGCGTGGAACAGCTCATAATGGTGTGTGTCATGGACTACGGAACATCAGAGTTAACTAAAAGCCATAAAAATATACAAGATTTCACTCAAATGAAGCACATGCTTAGTTAGTTATTGAGACGAAAGTATGCAACTTGCCCCCAGTTCCCGGGAACCATGTCAGGCCTGATTGACTTGGTATTTCTGGGTATAGGTAATTGCTTTTCTCCACTTGAGGATAAAATGACGGGGAACAGACACTGTACAGCCTCTGGACATTTTTTCCAACTCACCACTGGCAACTTTAGATTTATTAGTTGAAGCCCTTGGGCAAATCTCAAAATATTACCTTATGAAATGTTATTAATATGTTCCTGAAGCCAGTAGTGTCTTAACTCAGCTCTCTCTGGCTGAGAATTCCGTTTGTATGTGCCTCCCTTCTAAGTGAACAACACTCTAGGAAATTCTTTCCTCCAAAGTCTTCATTCATAATACTAATAGCCATCAGTGGTATTACACAGAATAGCTTAGAAATTCTGTCGCATGCCAGAACCCATTGGTTCTGTTCTGTGAGGCTGGAGTAATTATTGCTGTTTTGCAAGTGATAAAAGCCATGCCGAGGAAATTGATTTGGCCAAGGTCGCTCGGTTAATGAGTAGTAGAAGTGCATTCAGAATCCAAGACTTCAGACGCCAAGGCACTTCAGTTGTTCTTGAAGCAGAGTTAAGACCTTTTAAACTCTTCCTCATCAGAGAATATAAGTCAGAGGCAAAAAAATAGCTTACTTATAATTGCAGCAGCAGAGAACTAAAAGAATTAATTACTGAGTATTTATCGATACTTGCAAAATGTCCATCACCGTGTGTCTTGGCGGATACGTTTCTTATCCTTGCTTAGAAAGGATTTTTTCAACAGTACTTTAACAGAAAGAGATAACTAAAGATGGTATTTATGCTGTAACTACCCCATATATATCTTCACTGTGACTTCATGCATCCATTCTATCCCCAGTTAGCTCTTTCCTTCTGTGAGGACTACAGAACTCTGTAACCTTTGATGTTGTTTATTGGCTGCTGCTCACAATGAAAAGTTAGTTCCCATTAGAGCAACGCTGTCTGTTGCACTTCCTGCTGTGCACCAAGAAGCTAGAACCATCTCGCCCATAGTAGGCGCTCCACGGATATGTGTGACATAGGTAGACGAATGACTAAGCTGACACACATGAAATGAAACCAATCAAGTCTTTGACATTTTACTTTTAGCCTCAAAAAGATTCGGAGAAGGGTGATCATTGCAAGCTAGTCCAAAGATTATTGAAAGTCAGAAGAGCTGTCCCTTAGGCAGGCTTATGAAATTCGGACTTTTTACATTTTAGGGTTTGTTTGTTTCTTTTTTTGAGAATTTCATAAATGAAAAGTGTATTTAAAACCTTTCCCTCTATCCCTCCAATTCTTTCAGTGTCCCTTTCCTGCTTCCTCTTGAATTATTGACTTTTTTCTTCTTTAGTTACTATTGTTACAAATTATACTGTACGAAAGTATATATATATATATATATAAAATATATATATATATATATATATATATATATATATAATATATTCCAATTCTTTCAGTGTCCCTTTCCTGCTTCCTCTTGAATTATTGACTTTTTTCTTCTTTAGTTACTATTGTTACAAATGTATACTGTATGAAAGTATATATATATATATATATAATATATATATGCATGTGTGTTTATATATACACATATCTACTGAGTTCATTGATTGTTGCTGATTTGTGTAAATGTATTTAGAGATGACCACTTGGGATTGGTTCATAAATCAGGGAGCTAGTCCCACAAGATTTGTTCTCCTTCTCTTAGCAGCAATTAATTGCCTGTAGCCCTTCATATTACAAAGTGGTGTCCTGTAATATTTTCCCTATCCGCACTGGCATGTCAGCTACTATCCTTATGGAGGTCCTGTTTAGGTGACCTCCCTGATGTGAGCTCATAGATGCATACTGTCTGCTGTGCTTAGGAGACAGTGTTTGGCATCGGGTAGCCAGGCCTCCGGCTTTTACAACCTTTGTGCTCCCTCTTCAGTAATATTCCTTGAGTCTTGGGTGCAGGGATTGGGTTTGTGATGTGTTGCAAGATATTCCCTATCCATTCACATGGAGGCAGTGAGAGGCCAGTGATTGGAGGAGAGAGAGGAGGGGAGCTAAGGGAAGGAGGGGCGGAGAGAGAGGAGCCTGAGGGAGCGGAGGAGGAGGAGGAGGAGGAGGAGGAGGAGGAGGAGGAGGAGGAGGAGGGGAGGGAGAGGAGGAGGAGGAGGAGGAGGAGGAGGAGGAGGAGGAGGAGGAGACGCAGATGTTGTCGGATGTGTTTCTGGAATGCTGAGGTTAGAAATATTGGTATAAAATCTTATCATTGTAATTTGGCATTGTGTAATTACTTAACATATACTTAAATATATTTGGTTAACTACTTAAGTTTAAGAGTCATCCTTTACCGAATACTTGGAAGGAGTGGGTGCTGGGCAGGAGAGTGGGACCCGCCTGGACTTGGAGCAGAGGTCTGGTGGGGCAGTACTGTATTTTAACCTTTTCCTGCTACAGTGATGCTTCAGTTTGGGTTGGCTACCCTGCCATCTGTTACGTTTTTCTTTTTAACTAAGTGTGGTAACAACTAAAGCTTTGGTTCCACAAGCAAGATAGACCATTTAGCATTTGTCTTCTCTAGTTCCATCCATTTGCCTGGAAGTTTCAAGATTTCGTTTTTATTTTTACAGCTGAATAGAATTTGTCTTTATTTATTTATTTTGGTAAATTTTTGCAGGATATGTTTCGATCATATTCTTTCCCTTCTCTCAACAACTCCCAGATCCTTCCCATCTTCTCCCTGTCCATCCAACTTTATGTTCTCCCTCTCAAGACAAAATAAAGTCAAAACAAACTGAAATAATTAATAACAACAATAATAACACAATTATCAAAATAAAATTAAAAGCACACATACAAAAGTCTTCTGTATCAGCCAGGGTTCTCTAGAACGTATGGGTTCCTGGAACGTATGGGTAGTCTCTATATAGTCAGGGAATTTGTTGATGACTTACAGTCTGTAGTCCAACTCCCCCAACATTGGTCACAGCAGCTGTGGATGGAAGGATCTAGCAGTTGCTCAGTCCCACAAGGTAAGCAGGCAAAGAAGAATGAATGTTGGATAAGTATCTCTGGACACAGGACCTGCCCTGGAGAGCATCAGTGTCAGTGATGATCTGTTGGAAAAGACCGATTTTCCTTTTATCAAATTTGTGTGCGAAATACCAGGCTTCCCCGTGGCATTTTCCTAAGCACTTTCTTCTGGCTGGTCCTCCTCTTACACTCACCATCCCATCACCCCCCAATGGTGGCTTCCAGATTGGCTCTTTCCCCTTTCACATAGTCTCTCACCCTCTCTGTTTCTCTTCCAGGGGGAAAAAATTCTTTTCCAGACTAATGTGATGTCTTGGCAGGCAAAAGGGCGTGCCCCTGCAAGCTCGACTACTTGACTTAGATCTCTACAACCCATGGTGCTTCCAAGGAGAACACCTATCACTGACATTGTCCTCAGACTTTTATATGAGTTCTACACATGCTCATGTGTGTGTGTATGTGTGTGTGTGTGTGTATTCGAGTGCACGTGCACACAATAAATAGTAATAGTAATAATAACAATAATAATGATAATACACAAAATTGAAAACCTGATATTTTTCTCCTCTCCTAGTCTCCTTCCTTCCTAGTTTCGTGACCCATATTCATACTCATTCTCTTCATACTCAATCTCACATAATTAAAAATAGATGTTAGGCGCACAATCTGAGAACAAGGGGCATTTTTTTTCCTGCTTCTGAGAAATGGAGGGGAGATACGTCTTACGTCTTACTACTGACACCAAGAGCCAGTGGCAGATAGACAAACGGACAGCAGTGGGGACCCAAGGGCCTCTTGTCAAGCCTGACCGTGCTGCCCATTTCCTAACTGGTCCTTTAATGTATAACTTATATTTATAATGACATCCGGGACAGTGCCCAACGGTTTCACATTTTGGCACATTTATTTAGGAGTGTTTTCCTCTTGTTCAGAATGTAGCAGTCAAAACAGAAAGAGGGAATTATTTAGATATAAGAAAAGCACATCTAATAAGAGGATCCAACAAATAAATAAATAAATAAGTAAATAGGGTATAGCTGGCAGAGATGCCTGGAAGTGAATTGCAGGCTTCGGTGCGATCCTCTGTGCTGACTGAGGGAAGAACAAATGCCTGTCTAAAATTAATAGCCCTTAATTGTAGCTTGAAAGGTGAATAGAAATGTATGCTCCGGATCTGTGTCTCTTCTCATCTCTTCCTGTTATGAAACATGACCCCTCGGAACTTTTTGTCTTCCCTTGGAGAGCAAAGAAATCCGTAGTTTCTGCTGACAGTTTTAGGCAGCTTAGTGCCCTGTCTCTAGCTTCCCATTGACTTCACAGAAGCAACATATTCTGTTGTTTACATTCATTAGTTTCAAGGCTGTGACCTAATTTTGGCAACCTGCACTTTGTTACAGAGCATGCTCGAAGCCGGCAGATAATATCCTGGTGTGATTTGCCCCTTCATTTCTTGGAGAGATGATAACATCTCTGAGGTTATTACTACAATGCTGCTTGTTGTTCTAAGGCATTTTGAGCATTACTTATTTTTTAGGTTTTATATAGCATCATTCCCCAACGCCCCCACTGAGGAGCTCAAGGCAAATTTTGCAAATGTGAACAATCTTCTTTTGTTTGTGTGTTTTGGTTTGGGGAAGGGGAAAAAAAAAAGCAATACTAATTTCCAGTCTCTCTAAGTTCCACCAGATATCAAACCAAGCTCCCTAACCACCATTCCTTGGCTCTGGTTTATAGTTTTCCTTTATATCGATACTTATAAGGAAAGTGGGGGGAATAAACCATTAAAAACAGGGAATAGCAGGAAGAGTCTGCAAAATGTGTGAGGCATATGGTGGACCGTCAAATCCCCTGTGAGAACTCTTTAGGTAACACAAGGCGGGCAATTCGTGTTTTCACGGGAATGCCCTTAATGGGCGACCTCAGCACTTCAGCTGTATTGCAAGCTGGAGCTGTCTTAGAACAGGAGGTGAGGCCCCGTCTTATGAGATGTTTATTTGGTAACTGTCCCCTTGGGCACTGGAAGGCATTCTTCAGTACTCCTTCTTGTTGTCTTTTGGTGTTTGTGGTTGGTTTGGTTTGTTTTCCCTTCCCACTCTCTTTCTCGTCATTAAAGAAATCGCTGTTGAACTTCAGAAACTCCTCCAGGGGCAACATAAAATAGAAATAAAAGAGAAAGAAGAAAGGGAAGAAATAAGATTGAAGATGGGAACACACAGATGGGGGGAAGGGAGGAGGGAGGGAGGGAAGGCGAGAGAGAGAGAGAGAGAGAGAGAGAGAGAGAGAGAGAGAGAGAGAGAGAGAGAATGCTTATAATGTTCAGTGTTCTCACTAGAAGTGTGAATAAGTTACACTTATTCAGATAAGTGTAACTGTGCATGTGAGTGTGTGTGAGTGTGTGTGTGTGTGTGTGTGTGTGTGTGTGTGTGTGAGTGAGTGAGTACCCATCAGGGCTGCACACTAAAGTATCCCTGTGCAAGTAGTGCCTGTATAACTCACCACCTAGCCTTTTTGACTTGACCCCCCTGGGAAGCTAAGGTCTGGGAATGGGAGTATCTGAGAGAAGGATACAGAAAGTTTTATAAAACCATGTCACACTGGGGGAAATAAAAGACGGACCATGACAAAAATGAAATCAAATCATTTATAAGCTCTTAAGACAACCTAAACTCTGAAATCGGCTCAGATTTAAGTGTGGTGTGCGAAGTTTTTAGCCAGTGCTACTACTCTACTAGAACTCGGTGTTTGTCTTTTTCAATTGGCAAACAAAAAAAGTTTACCCAAAAGGACAAAAAAACTCAAAAAAAAAAAAAAAAAAAAAAAAAAAAAAGGAAAGAATTAAAAACATCCGCTCCATGTCCTGTAATCCTAAGGCATACACACTAGACATGCTGACAATTGGTTATTTCCAGCTACTCTGGAGCCATGGATTTTAAAATGAGTAACGCACCAGGGTGTGTGGGTTGGGGGGAGGGGGGTTACCCACGTGGGGTCTCCCTTTCCCCAAGGACAAGGGGAGGGGTGGAGGCCGGAGGTGTGAGGGCAGGTACTGGGAGAACAGGGAGGAGAGCTTCAATCAGGCTGTAAAGTGAAGAATACATAAGCAAATTAATGGAGAAAAAGAGACAGTAGATTACCAGGAAACACACTGCCAATTATTCCCGGAGCTTCAGATTATTGGTTGACTTAGGATGTGGTCAGTTGTGAGATTTCTGCAGTGTGTACAGGAGCGAAACAGCATCCACCCTTGCGTCAGTCACCTGGGTTCTGCTGAGCTCTTAGATGAGTTGTCCTCCATGCAGAAGTGTCTTCGGAGGATTGAATTAGGACATACTTTTTCCCCATGTGTGAGCAGCTTAATGATTTGCCTAGGGATCATTGGCACAGCTCGAATGTGTGGCAAACAGGCTCACCTGACCCTGTTCGGGGCTGTCTTGCTTTGCTGAGAAAGCTGGGTGAAGCAGAAGATCTGGAGCCACCACGCCCCACTGCCAACAGTCCGGAGATCGCACTGGGGCTGATGACTCATGTGCCATGTGTGACTTTTGTTAAATACAGCAGGGGGGAAAAATGCAACTTGGTAGTAAAGTGAGACTTGCTTTTTAATATAATCTGAATAACTCAGCATGTTCTACCAAGCATTCCATGTCATGAACCAAGAAATCTAGTGTTTGTCCTTAAAGACAGACAGACTTGGGGGGGACTGGGGAAACAGCTTAATTGAACTTGCAAGCACTAGGAATAGAGCTTCAATTCTATGTGGAAAAAAGCCAGGCATAGTGTTAGGTGTTTGTACTCTGTGCCAGAGGAGGTTGCTATAGGGGATTTCTGGGGCTCAGTGGCCAGTCTGCCTGCCTTACTTGGGGACCTCAAGGCCAAAGCGAGACCCTGTCTCACAAACGACAACAAGAAAAGACAATGCTTTTGAGAAATAGCTCTGGAGGTTGTCCCCTGGACTCAACTCATATGCATACTCAAATACATGCATGGGCATGCAGAAGGACCTGGGTTTCCCTTTTTCCTCTTTTACCCCATATCTTAAATGACAATAATAATCCAGATTCGCCTCTCTAGCCTCTTGGATTCCCTTTTGTAATGAATTAAAATTTCATTGTGGTGTGACTCTTAAGAGAATATCATGAGAAGGAATTTGAGAACACTGTGACTCTAAGACTGTAACACTGTCCAGCTAAGAAAATTCTAGCTTAGGAACATAACCTATGTATTCAAAGGCATCAGAAAGTAAAGGTAGAGCCACAGTGAGAGTCTCTTTCTTTACATTGCTATGCCCAGCATTTGCATGCTAATTATTTAAAAGGTCATATTGCATCATACATTTTTTTTTCTTTTTCTTGTTCATCTTTCTTTCTGTCTATTCATGACACTATAAATTCACCTCATCAAAAATAGTGATAAGGAAAATGTATCTTGGTGGCTTAGAAGAAAATATTGAGAAAAGAAAAATATTACATATCAGAAAACCAAGGAGCTAGCTATAAATTACTGCCATTTTATTTTTTCTTATGCAGTCACAGATTCCTTGGGGTCCTGCGTAGAAATTGCCAATGGAAGTCAATAAACCCAGTAAATCTTCCCCATTCCTACCAGTGACTAATAGTAAAGTAAAATTGAGTTGTTGCTAACATATTTGTTAGCAGGTTGTTTTAATTATTGGGTGTAGAAAGGTTTCGCAACTTCTGGAAACCTTAAAATGTTTTGTCTCTCCCTGATAATTGAAATGGAGCAACGTGAATTGAATCGTTTCTCTTCTGTTTTGTCTCTGCCTGACTTTGGTCGGTTAAAATTGCATGTGTTGTTAATAAGCAATCTTTAGGATTAGTCAGAGTGAGTACTGCTTGCCAGTGTCAGAGCCAGTTAGTCAGGCTCTGCAGGACTGACCTACATTGCTTCTTAATGCATCTCTTTGTACAAAGGCAATTCTAACATTACCATTGGCTGGCCTATTACCTAACCTCATTTGTCGAATATCTTCCATGTGCAGGACGTTTCACTAAATAAAGAAACCAGTGTGTGTGTGTGTGTGGGGGGGGGACGACAAAGTTGTAGAGTAAAAAGACGAAAGGATCTATGTTATATGAACAATGAATTTTGTATTACTGAGATAATCCAGTGGCATATGGCTGAGTGTTTATCACTTGTCCTGAGAGTCATAGTAACATTATTAAATAAATGTGTTTAGTCTAGGTTACAATGAAACATTTGCTAAATACTATATGAATAATTAGTTACCTCAAACTCATATAAACATAAGTAAAAGTAACAGATTATATTAATGTAATTTCAAATCTGATATGTACCTGGAACTTATATTAGTCATACCGATATAAGCAGTTTGATTTAAGCAGTTCATTGCATCTTGGAAGTCTACAAATCATTGTATACAACTATTATCTCTCACAAAAGAAGGTCATGGAAATTGGCTGTACATGAGAGTAGCATACTTTTTATTTTACTAAAGATTGCACAGAGACATTGTGAGTTTCTTTTATTTATTTATTTATTTTTAATTTTTATTTTTTATATTCTATGTTTACATTCCAAAGGCTTTCCCCTTTCCCAGTTCCTCCCACCATACGTCCCATAATTCCTCTCCCCCCAACTATTCCCCAATCATTCCCCCCCCCCCGCCACAATTGAGTTTCTTTTACTTTTAAGTTTCACTTGGGATTGTCTTCCTGTTGGAACCTGCATGAATGAAGACTGACTCACAGAAATTAGAGACATCGAACTTGAAGTAACCTCCCCATTCTGATCTCAATCTGTTCTTCTGTCTGAACCATTCAGTTCTCGCTGGAGTCCTCCTAGGACTAGAATTTCCTGGGAGATATCCAGTTCTTTGGAGGCTGTAAACAGTAAAACAGCCTTTTTTTTTTTTTTTTTTTTTTTTTTTTTTTTTTTTTTTTTTTGGTAGTGTTATGTCTAGTACTAACTGAATTCAGGATGGATTTTTTTTTGTTATTATTTTTCAAACTTACAAATTTGCTTCATTTTAAGTCTTAAAGATTTTTCAGGAATGTGTGTTCTCTTGGGGAGGAATTTCTTTAGTATAAAATATAATAGATACTACATAGACTATGATACTACATAGACAAATTTTATGATAAATTTTCATTATAGTAATTTAGTGTGCTTTATAGTATTTATTATATATTATACACTATGTTATTATATGTATATATTTTATGTATTATATATGTACAATATAATAGATATTATTTATATGTATACAGACATAGTATATTTTTAATTTAATTTCTAATATCAGTCCACAATTTCTGATGTTAATCTATTGCGTAAGACTGGGAAACACAAGGCAGATAGAAATAAATTACTTTCTAGTATTTTAATAGATAAATGTGCTTGATGTCAAACGCAGCTATAAAATTAGCTAAATTCTCTTACTAGAACCATCTAAAATATGTATGAGAAATTCCTCCTGATACTAATTTTTCCTTTGCTTTGAAACAAAATCCTGTTTTTTCAGGTTGGTATAAATTATCCAGCTAAAAGAGGACATTTCCTATTCTCCATTGCTCATGAAGCTAGTCACATATCAAGGATGTATCCCGTGAAATTTCACCAAGAGCCATGCATAATATTTCTAAAACATCCTTTTAAATACAAGTGGTTTTCTCTTACCCCACTCCTTTATTATTATTAAGGATCTCTTATTTACATGTTGTGGATAGCCCTGGGCTTGTATTTTGATGCTAATTTCACTCCTGGGAAGGGGTTGCCTTGTGAACCTTCTCCCCACCTTAACTTTTCAAATAAAGGCTTGAGCCAATGATCAGGCAGGAGGAAGGGGGAGGAGCTACAGAGGATCGATGGGAAGGGGGAGGAGCTACGGTAGATTGAAGGAGAGGCTGCAGAGAGAGGCCTGGAGAAACCACAAGTTAAATGGTATAATATAGATGGGAATAGAGTAGTGTAGTGGGAGATCTGCCCAATCTAGACTTATAGCTTGTATTGTTACAGATTGAGTTGAGATTTCTTTTACTGCGTAATTGGGTTGAAAAATATAGCAACAAAAGTTACAGCCATCTGGGACCTACAGCTGATGGTACTGTGAGGTTAGTAACTCCATATTAATGTCAGGTTAGTAGCTATGGGTAAGAGACCTTGCATTTCACTGAAACATAGGGTAGTCATATCTGGAGGCCTCAGATCCTCTCCTTTTGGATTCTCTGTGCATCCAAGAGAAGCTATATTACTTAGTTCTCTATTATTTATGGATTTTTCCTTATAGATAGAATATATAAAATCTGACATTAGTGCTCGCTTCGGCAGCACATATACTAAAATCTGACATTAGTAAAGGAAGTGGCAGAGAAAAATATGACAAGGTGAAAATAAGCGATTATTAGGTTACAATACATTTGGTTACGTTGTTGCTAGCTGCTTCTTAGAGAGCACATGCTATCAGGAGCTATAGTCATGAGGGGAATGCTAGAAAATACAAAATATTACCTTTGATAAGAGGTTTTGTTCACACATTCAGTAAGCCAGGAGGTGCAAGCCAGTAAGCAGTGTTTCTCTGTGACTTCTGCATCAGTTCCTGCCTCTAGTTCTTGCTTTGACTTCCTTCTGTGACAGACCTGAAAGTTGTAAGTTGAAACACTCCCCTGCCCAATAGAAAGGATTGCTGTCGTAACTACGTGACTGCTGTTATCATTAGTAATGGCTGGTAGACCAGAAGGCTCCATACTCGAGTTTTAGTCTCTGCATTTTCACAGGAAAATATACCACTAAACTACAGTGGTTTCTTTCTTAAAAAAAAAAAAAAAAATTACCAAGATGAGTGCTATCTATGTTCTAAGGTTTTTCGGTCTATAATGTGGTAATTGGTGTGAAGCGCTTCCTAGAGAACTCGGTATTACATAGATGTGAGCTATCACCCACTTTAGACATCACTTTAGATGGTTTTAGTCAGTTTAACCTGTGGCTCGTCAGTGAGCTCAGGTAAAGGGGCTTTCAAGTGAGGCTGCTAGGAAAAAAAATGTAGAATCAATAGTTGTTTCTCTCTCTCTCTCTTTCTCTTTCTCTCTCTCTCTCTCTTTCTCTCTCTCCTCTCTCTCTCCCTCCCTTCTCCCTCCCTCTCTCCCTTAATTCTTTGGCTTCTGTTGACATCCCCTTCTTTTTCCAAAGGGAGCATGGAGCTTTTCTCAAATTTTCTACAGACTCCCAAATAGTCTCATCTATATCTTATATCTACCTTCTGAGAAAAATGATTCAGCCATATTTATAAAGATAGAAGTCCTGTGCCGTTCAAACATGCAATGCACACACACACACACACACACACACACACACACACGCGCAAATGCATATACACAAGCTTTTGCTTAACTTATTGGTCCACCCCCATAACTATATCTAAATGTTCTCATTTATGTCAAGTGACATTCACTTTGGAATATCTGTAAGTGGCCACTCTCTCTCACTGTTTTATCTTTCTAGTTCTTGTTTTCAGACTTCCATAGCTCACTACCCATTTCTCTATCCATTTATGCTTTAGATTTTGACTGAAACTCACTGTTAAAAAGACCTGTGAAGATTTAGTAATAAGTGTTTTCCACTCTGTGGACTTCTACTTTAAGTATGACAATGTACGTGGAGTTTTTATCCTGAAGAATTTTCTTTATTAATTTTTCCAGAGATTTCTCTTACTTAAAGAGCATTGTCTTCTTTTACATAAAGGATTTATATCTGTTTTGTGATTCACTAATGTCACAAAATACATCAGTGTCCTGAAGTCTTTTATGCTTTATAGCATCAACATGAATCTACTTTAATGTTAATAAGAAATGTCTGCCAGGATGGTTTGTAAAAGTGTTTAAAATTAAATAAGTAATTCCCAGGAAATTTTGTCTTATCACAATACAACATTTAAAAATCATTTCAACATCTAACTCTGAAGTAGCTATTCTTTATAATCATGCTGAAGTAGTTTTGAAGGGAAATTTCTTTCCTACCTGTCAAGTCACATTAATCAAAATCCTATGTAGGTTATACAATATTAAAATTATTGCATTCACTTAGAATGATAAAGGTTTAATGGGGCTGCATTTAAATGAGATTTCAACCTTGAAGCTAGCGCCTCATTTTCATTGTTAGTGGGACTCTCACGGCACACATCCAGGTGGGGTTTATTTTGCCATTTTCCGAAGAGAAGATGTGATTTTGCTCGGCATTTGCATCCTGCTCACTAACTCATCTCCAGATAGCTCCACAATTTAAACACTGTTTTCCAGGTGTGACTCATTTGTAGCAAAAATGCCATTCTCCATCTCGGTGGAGGCACATTCCTGGAATAAATGTCGCTCCTTAGGGAAATGGCGGGAGGGAGTCGGTTCTTACTGGTTTTAATGAGACAGAAAAACAGACACAATAGTCGCCCTTGAGCTCCATGTTGCTTTGCATTTAATCCACTTTTAATCATGCAGAGATTTTTCTTATGCTCATTAGGAAATTATTGTTTTCAACTGCTATCGAGAGCTATCCCTAGCTCTCATCTACACATAGTCAATCACGTGCTATTGTAAACATACGCACGTTCACGTAGACACATTTCAAACAAAGCTTTTGACAGTGGCTGTTTTAGGATAAGACAAGGGTAAACGCATGCAAGGCTCTGGGCCTATCCTCAGCCTGGCAGAAAGGATTTTAAAAGATGGTGACATCTGCTTCCTTACTGCAGTAGGCAATAATCGGTCTCATAAAAGATGGCAGCATAATACATGAGAAAAATGTTTGCATGTACTCTCTTTAATTCCTTTGTAACTCTAAGTACTTATTGATTTATTGCGGCCTTTTCCTCCAAGTGTTTTTGTTACCTCTGCTTTGAGACTTGCATTTCTGATTTTTCTCTGATGCCACTATTTGTAGACAGTAGCCACAGGGAAGGTGCCTGTATTCCTTGTGAGACCGGAGCAAATAAATCATTTACCTTTCAGACAAAGGAAAGGGTAACTTCTGATTCCTCCTCTTTATTCTGCCTCTTTGATATGTCTGCTAGCTCCTCTGTAAATTTCTCTTCCGTTGTCGTTGTCCTGCTAAAATAATTTCTCATTAGCCAGACACTCCATCAGTAGACAGAGCTGGGGGTACAGATGGAGGTGATTGAGGGGCCAGGTTAAAAGAACTAGAAAGCAAAACCTTTACCCTCCAGGAGCGAAAGCATGAGGGCAACAAGTCACAGAGGAAGTGAGGAGAAGAAGCCACGTGGCTTCAAGTGCAAAGTGACACAGGGCAGATTGAGAAATGAGACGTTTGCCTGGAGGTGACTTGTTGGTGTTGATGATGGGAGGGTGTGCTCACACAGATGACTCCTCCTGAAATCGCTTGTCTTATTAGAGGTGCCGTGGGAAATTATGGAAAGGTTTGTTTTGCGGGTGTGGAGGTGAACAGCCCGGGGAAAAGAAGCCAAGGGATCAAGATGCTGCATGGCCCTGCAGTCCTTAACCCTTCATGCCGCTCAGGCGATTACTTATTCCTGATAGCCTAGGAGGCAGATGTCTTTACACTAGGGTGGACCATGCTGAGAATCTCAAAGACTGAACCAACCGGACCAACCATCACTCTAGGAGTGCATGGTGACACAAGAAGTCATTCTTGTTTTCTGTGGTGCTGCTTTCTAAATGCATACATACTTCTGGTATTTCTATAAAAAAATGGCCCCGATGATTGCAGTGCCTGTTATCAATAACCATCCATCTTTTCGTTGTTGTTGTTTATATTTTAAAGAAGAAGCATCTCCCCCTGTCTCAGAGGAAAATACTTATATCAACAAGAATGAAGACCATCTTTAAGGTAAGCGATTGTGTCCAGAATTTATATATTTTTATGTTTGAAAGTTCTGCAATTTTTCTAAAGAAGATTAGAATATCGGGTCAGTGACAGAAATGTCAAGAGACCAGTGATAGTGCCCATTCCACTTCTGTGCAGAGAAATGGGTACCTGGAGTAGTCGCCTGTCTAGACACTATGGTAGACTCACCTTGACACAGAGGCTCATCCATTAGATCTCCGCTATATCCCCTAAAATCATCTCTTTCTGATCGATTTCTATAGATGATATTAGCAGACTCCTTTATCTGTAATGTTTTTCAGTACCTCTTCGTACACTACTCTTTAAGTTTTTGGCTAATATCCCTCTTTAGAGACATAAACTCTAAAGGCATGTAGAGGGTTAAGTTTTGGGGACAGTACTACATCTTGGGAATTCACCCTCAATGGTAATTTACCATACATCTCAAGGTAGTGTTGCATTTACATTGACCCTTTCCCTCGTAGAACAATTTTACAATCATCTCAACATTCAAGGATATATATAGTACTCAGATTTCTGAGTTACATCAAATGATTCGTTGTGATATTTTTATGGGAAGGATATTTTTAAGTAATTATTTGTTATGATAAATAGAATAAAACAACTCAATGTATTAGGCTGAAATGTAATGTAAATACAGTTATGTATAACAAATTAGATTCTGATAAGCTTCATAAATTCCTTCCTTATACATTTTTCTGCCTAAACCACAAAATAATTGCCAGTATTTACATGTGTTTAAATAGCATGAAATCCTTTTTTTTTTTTAAATATATCATAGTATATTTAGAAATGTTAGTGATAATTGTCTGTGATCCTTTCAAGTCATACCTTGGTTGACAAAAAAAAATTTTTTTTTTTTTTAAGAATCTGCTTCATGGCAAATTAGAGATCGACTGGGGGCCACTTCAGAATGTGGAAACATGCTAGGCTGGAGAGATTGTTTAGCAATGAAGGGCATATATTAATCTTTCGAAAGACCCAAGCTTGATTCCCAGCACCTATTTTGGGTAGGTCACAGTCACTTGCAACTCTAGCTCTAGGGGATTTGATGCTTTCTTCTGTCCTATACACATGGGACCACAGACAGACAGACAGACACCCATGTAGAGAGAAAAAAGTCTTCTATTTCAAAACATAGAACCATGAGCAAATCTCAGAGTTGCAACAAATTCAAAGGGCCTCTTTTGAGAGGTGATAAAAGACAGATTCAGATAGGTAGGTAGGTAGGTAGGTGGGTAGGTAGGTCGGTAGATAGATAGATATAGTAAGAGAAGGAAAACTGTTTTCTGTTAATTATTCACTGCATAATAGACATTTTTTAGAGTTGCATAGTTAGTAAAACAAATGGTTTCCTTACCTGCTAGTGCTCAGTTGTCCTCTTCTTCTGTGCTTCTCTTACTTGCTAAAGCATGGAATGTCCTGGCATCTGGGAAGTGCATCTTATTCTTGCCAGTTTTGAGGATTGGTTTGCTACAGTACAAAGTAGGAATTTCCACCCTGGCATTCATTAGCTGCTTCATGGAGATGGACTTGTTCTTTACAGGGTCAGGTTGCCATCAACATCTTTTAGAATTTATATTAGCACCATTGTTCTTTAAAAAAAAAAAAAAGAACAAACAAACACACTAACAAACAAACACGTGTCTAAGCATTCTCTTGACTCTAACACTTTTTTTTTTAATCATGATTTACATCATTATATGTAGTCACTAATTTCCGCAGAATTGAGCTTTCAAAGTTCCTACAGGAATCTCATATTATTAAATCTATTTGACCTATGAATAGTTCCTGTCCACTAGAACATATTTCCACTTAACTGGAGGCTGAGAATTATATTCTCAGGTGAATAGTATGTTTTCATAGATAATGATTATGGTCCTAAAAAGCAGAGAAAAAAAATCCACCATTGTTGAGTCCGACAACCTATGAAATTAGGTACAGTTAACAAAATGTTAGTAAATTTGTGACCTGGTATTATACATGGAAATGCATATATCTCTCCAATGAAGCATGGGTAATGGGTCCAGTAATTGTCTTAAAGTGATAAGATAAATATCATTTTGAGATATAGAAACAGAGCAAAGGAAATTTATGCAATAGAGATGGTTATGGGTTCTGCCAGTACTATTTTGGTATTGGATTCACTGTGGAGTAAAATGCTAAATGTCTTTCAGTGGCTCATGAAAACAACAGTATTTCCCCCCTTGAAGTTTATAGATGCCCATGGACCACTCTGACAACTGTGAATAATTTTGCTCAACTGTAGACTACATCTACTAAAACCACCAGGACGTTTTACATAAGCAACATCCCTGTGAAATTAATAAATTAGCTTCCAAGAAAGAATAAGTGCTTATCCATTTATAAATTGGATTTTAAAATTAGGATTTGAGAGGTCATGAAGATGGTTCAGCTGTAAAGGTGATTGATGCCAAGCCGGATGGCCAGATTTGGTCCCAGGAGTCCGCAGTTAAATGTGTTTCTAAATATTTTGAGAGAGATCTTGAAGTGTGTACCATACAAATAAATACATATTTATAAAAATTAAAATACATAAAATTACAATTTACATGTTGCTATCATAAGATAATAATCCTGAATCATTATTTATTTCTATTGCTCATACATGGGCTGGTCTGAGGCCCTTAGCACAGAGGCCTTCTCTGGCCTCCGTGGGAGAGGATATGTCCTGTAGAAACTTGATGGCCCAGGGAAGGGGTATGGGGAGAGTAACCCTCAGAGGCAAAGGGGATGGTGAATGGGCCAAAGAACTGGGAGGGGGCAACATTTGGAATGTAAATAAATCAAATAATTAATTAAAAATTTTAAAAAATTAAAAAAATAAGTGGTAAGCTAACTTATTTTTGTTTTCTTCTTTATACCTTACGCAGGCACATATCATTTCTTTATGTTGGAAACATTCAAAATTCAAGGAGCAATTTTGAAATATATTTTGAAATTTACTAATTTTGTAAATTTCAGAATTTATCATGTACCTTTGTCTAAAATCTAGGGCAATTCTTTTTGAGTTCAGTTGTGTGTGGCTACTTGCGTTTGTGTGTGTGTGTGTGTGTGTGTGTGTGTGTGAGAGAGAGAGAGAGAGAGAGAGAGAGAGAGAGAGAGATTCCTTACAAATTTCAGTAGAGTTGTTTCTATTTTTGTGAACGAATTCAGTGATGTTTTTATGGGAATTACATTGAGTCTGTTCTCCTATGAATCCTTTAACAATTTCAACCCTCTCAACTGAATATAAAATGTCTTTTGCTGCTTTTTTTCCAATGTCTTTCATCCCTTGTATGTGTGCTGTACAATTTTCCCTCCAGAGGCTGTTCATCTCCTTGGCTAAATGCGTTTCTAAATATTTTGTAGCTGTTGTAAATGATTGCACGTGATAAATTTTGTTCTCGGTTTTGGTATTTCATATATATATATATATATATATATTTCCCTTATCCACTCATGATAGACCCCTAGGTTGATGGTCTAACTTGGCCGTTGTGAATGAAGCTGCCGCACATAACTGTGTGGTGTTTTTCAATCTCCTGAGTAAAGTTTCTTTAGATTTAACCTGGTAGTGGAATGGAAAGCAAACCAAAGTTCTAGTTTTAGTTTCTGAGAAGCCTCTATACTGTTGTCCATAATGGCTGTTTTAACTTACATTACTACTATACGTAATAAGTACAAGATATGGCCTCTTTCTCTAGTCTGGGCTAGCATTTTGTTGTTGTCGTTATGTTTTTTTGTTTGTTTTGTTGTTTTGTTTGTTTGTTGTATTTTTCATGATATCTCTCCCATATGGTAATGTGTAGGGGGCTCTATTACCAGTTGATGGGCTTTTACAATAAGCATACACTGTACCCCCGAGGATCATGACTACTTTGATTTCACTACTGGGCTTAAATTTTGAGTAGACTCTTGGGAATGGTAGACCCTCATTGTCAGAGGTGAATCAGTGTGTGAACATTTCTGAGGCATGTATTTTAGCCTCGTCCTTTACCTGTTAGTGCCCTGAGCTTGCTGTGTGCCATGGGAAATGTATTTCACTGTGTTCTTCCACTTTGCTAGATTGAAGTCTCCAGATCTATGACCAGAAGTCAATTCTCTTCCTCTAAGTTGGCTTTCTTAAATGTATGATCACAATGAATGGCTGACTAACTAGCACCAGGGAGGTGTTGTTGCCATGGTTAAAAATGAACCTCTAGTTGTTGTCTATGGAACTTTAGATTGTGGAAGTAATTTGGAAATTGCTAGAAAAGTTGTGAAGCTCTAAGTGGGGACTTAACAGGTGATTTTCTGTGGGAGCTTAGAAGACCAGAATGGCAAAAAATATAGAGAATAACAACTATGTTCTTAAGGTTTTATGACTGACTGTTTGTCTGTCTGTCTGTCTGTCTGTCTTTATTAAAAACTGGATTAAAGGTCAGTTTTGTTAAATTCTACCCAAAACCTTCTCTGTATCTTGCCCGTGCTCTTCAGATTTTAAAAACTTTAAATCAGTTTACTTTCTGGTGGAGAAAGATTTCAAAGCAGTTCACCCTTCAGGCTGTGACATGGTTTTGCTAATAGCATGTAGCTAGATTTGCAGCGAGAACTGAGCGGCAGTCAAACAAAAACAAGCAAACAAGCACAAAACAGGTTCAAGAAGACTTGAATCCTTGTAGTCTACAGAGAAAATCCTGTGTAACATTGAGTCTAAGCAAGATGTAGTAGTTTAAGAGAAGCCATAAGAGTCTTCATATATATATATGAAGAAGAAGAAGAAAAGAAAGGAGGATAAAGGAGGAGAAGGAAGAGAAGGAGAAGAAGGAGGGAGAAGGAGGAAGAGGAAGAGTCTTGAGAAAGGAATGGTTCAACGGCTGATTAAAAATACTTACTGTTCACGCTGAACAGTTTCAGTTATCAGCACCCTCACATCAGCTTACAACCATTTGTAACTCTGGTCCCAGGGGACCTGATGTCATCTTCTGGCCTCTGTGAGTTCCAGGCATGAACATAGTACACATATATTCATGCAGGCACACATTTGTACATTTAAGATATATCTTAAATCTATATATCTATATATCTATATCTATATATATCTAAATATATAAAGAAGAAGAAGAAAAAAAGAAAGGAGGAGAAAGGAGAAGAAGGAAGAGAAGGAGGAGGAGAAGAAGGAGGGAGAAGGAGAAAGAAGAAGAGGAAGATGAGGAGACAACAAGAATTTTACACTAGAGGAAAAGAAAGGAAAGATTCCTCGAGAGTATTTCAGAAATTCTCCATATCCAGTTCTTCACAGGCTCCATGATATAAAGTGTAAACTCATTTTTAAAGACTGTTTTGAGAAGAGAGCTCGGAGTCACCCTACTAGCAAAAGGCCACATAGGAAAGATTTTACCAGCATTTTCTTTACTATGCTAGACCTACCACAAAGTCACTGTAATAGTGATCCAAAAGCTTCAGGTTACAGTTAGAACTGGTAACCCACCTTGGTGTCAACCAGATAACTGCATTGCACACATGTGACATGAACGAGCCACGTGCGCACAGAGGCATCTACCTACTCTATTAAGGAAGACCTGTGAGACTTGTGTTAAAGCAGGATCCCCGCAGAGGGTGTCCTGGGAAGGCTTGAGGGTACCAGAAAGATCAGAAGTTGGATATACTATACATATAAAATGTCTAGTGAGGGAAGTCAGAGGCAGTGAGCAGAGCCAACTGAGGAGGGAGACTATATGGGCGTCCATAGGGGTATGGAGGTTTTAGTGAGCTCATATTAACCCACTGCATGCCCCAGAGGCTCAACATGAACGTATGGGATTTTATATTTACAATGCTGGTTCTGGCGAGTGATTTCTTGCTATCCCTCTGTCCTTACCCCTTGGAAGGATAATCTTTATTTTGTGCTATTGGATGTTGGAATATCCAATTTTGTTTTCATTTTTACCAGAGCCCACAGCTAAGAGTGTTGGTTTGCATCTCAGATACTTCGAACTTGGATGGTTGAGCAGTACATGAACTATTTTAAGACTGTGGAAACTCTAGAAGGTGGACTTCATGCCTTTGGTATCGTGAGATAGACTTTATGGCTTGAAAATGAAATTTCCTGAGACATTTTTGTGTTGGGAGCTTGATGTCAGCTGGTGGGCTTTTGGTTGGGCCATGAGGGTTCTTTATTAATAGATTAAGCCATTGATTAGTTCAAGTTTTGACTAGATTTTTGGGAGATGGTGTAAGTTTTCAGTAGGATGTTGGTGACTGGGGTTGTGTCTTTGAAGAGTATGTACGTCTCTCATCTTCCTGTCTGCTGCAAAGTGAATAATCTATTCTATACGTGTTCACTGGCATGGCATTTCACCCTCACTTTAGACCCAAAGTAATGGACCTAGCCTAGACCATAGGAAACACTCTGAAACCATGAATCTGAATAGATATTTATTTCCTCTAAATTCTCTCAGACATTTTGGTTACAGATAGAGAAAACTAAGCAATATATCAGACACGTGTGCGTGTGTGTGTGTGTGTGTGTGTGTGTGTGTGTTAAATCTGAATGCACACCCACAAAATTCACTTGTAAACTTTGAATGTTTTCTTTGTTTTTTCGTCTTCTTTTTTTCCTGTTTGTTGTGAACAGTCCCTAGTTAATTGTCTGGGCAGAACAATTAAAACCCAGATACAGTACATTAAACGTCTCTGAATGTATTTGTGGTGTTTGTATAGCATGACCGCCCTAGAGGGAATTTTCAACAACTGTCTCAAATGTTCCCTCACTGTGTCCTCAAGATGAAATGAAGTGTTACGATTTGACTGGATCCATTTAAAGATGCCTGATTTGACTTTTGATATTTTATCCCCTTCTGTTTAAATGATTGGGACCATTTTAGACCCAAGAGCTGGAATACCTGTGCCATCCATGCCTTTTTTGTCTACAGTTATTGAACATCTTATTAGCCTTGGGAATGCTCTTTACATTTTTCTCAAAATAATTTCATGGTAAGTTGTTTGTCTCAGAAACTGAAAAGATATTTTTACCATCTTTATTGGCTTACTAGTTTATGTGCATCAACTATTTTCAAGCAGTACTTCAGGTGGAAGCTTCTTACGAGTAGATGATTTTGGTCAGTTCTGTAGCAGGAGTTGAGAGGGTTCCAAGGAGGAGCCTTTCTGTGCCTTTTACCAGTTGATAGCAAATGCTCTCCACATCTTCCTCTAGTTCAGTCCTTCTGAAAAATTCCTGCATGTAGGAATCCCTTAAGTCATAGATTATTTAGTAAGAATTGATTTTCTTCAATAAGATTATTATTATTATTATTATTATTATTATTATTATTTCATTATTATTTTCTGAAGTAGAGGTGTTGAGGCAGATATCATGTCTTGGGTACTTGGAAAGTGAAGCTGTTCTGGGAGTGGACCAATGCAAAGTCGGGGGTGAAGAAAAAAGGCCAATTTAAGCTTTGTACTTTACCATCTGGCACCTGGCGGCTGATTCCTGTGCCCCCCCACGTTCTTCATCTTGAAAGGGGCATAGCCTGTGGGGGAGGTCTGTAGAGGTGGAGGTCCAGTGAACGAGATGGCGGCCAGTTTTGCATGGTATGTAGATGCACTATCAGAGAAGAACAGGCACGTGTGGGCATTTCTGCAGTTTTATTTCAGAGGGGAAAAAAAAAAATCCAGATGATATTGCTGTGGTTACTCTCATATCTAAATGACGCAGGTGGGGCTTTGGAGCAGGAAACTGGGACAGGCTAAGTCACAGTCCAATTTCTAAGTCTAGATGAGTACTCATTTAGCTCTTCTGTGCATAGAGTCCGAGTGAAGTTCATTTAGTCTCCACACCTACATTCCGTCATGAAGTCTTTCCTCCGGGTGGCATTTTTCTCTCGGATTTACAGTGACTGCTTCTCTTGACCTCTGTAGGCAGGAAGTATCCTCGGGCTGCTGAGTTTTCTGAATTCTCACTGCTCACAGCAGCCAAATGAGATGATTGTCCCAGCCTCAGCATTGGTCTCAGGGAAGGTTTGAATGTATCTTGAACCAGATTGGGGGGGGAGGGGAGATTAAAAAAAAAAAAAAAAAAAAAGCAAAACCTGACTAACCTCCTGAAATGTAAACTTCTCCGGAAACACTTTTGGACTATAATATTGATTTTAAAGTTTTATCTTCTAAAGAAAAGACTCCGTTAATTATACAATGACCCTCAGCCTACTTGGAATAGTATCCCCAGAAAATTCACAGTTTTAGTTTTTTATATTATGGTGATCCAGGGTGTTAATTAAAATGCACGGGGTTCTTTCCAGTAGCTTCTAATTTGACTGAGGGCACAGATGGGGGCTGCTTAAAAAAATGACCTTATGAACCGCACCACAAATGATATAAAGGCTTTTGCTTTCTGTTTTGTTTTATTGTTGTTGTTTATTTGTTTTTCAATAACTGGCAT
Source organism: Apodemus agrarius (assembly GCA_964023405.1). Classification (NCBI taxonomy): domain Eukaryota; kingdom Metazoa; phylum Chordata; class Mammalia; order Rodentia; family Muridae; genus Apodemus; species Apodemus agrarius. The sequence goes on from OZ030027.1 coordinate 17,639,518, forward strand.
GCCAGGAGCACTCTGGAGAGCTGGTCATCTTTTCCATGTTATCTTGATTGTCTACTGCTAGGAGAGGAGGAGTTCTCCGTAGCCACCCTGGACCTCAGATATTATGACTATAGGTACCACCTATAGAAACAGGGGAGAATGTTGTCTTGTTGATTGGATCAAGCTTAGCAGCTAACTGAATGAATGTGGTTTTGTTAAATTTCAAGACTTATCTAGTGGTCTCTGGATCTAGAATAGGATTTTCTTAGTTGCTTTGACTGCATTGCCTGATTTCATACAAGGGTGTGACAGCCCCTTGGTATGGCATATTTCAGATGGTTCTGAGCTATTTGGACTAAGCCAGGATATTCAATATTGTTATTTTGCAGGTTAGAACGGTCATCCTTGAGACGAACAAAGACCCTCTGAGCTGACTTGGAAGACCAACCCTGAAGTGGCTAGGTTAGTGTCTGGAGCACAGGGCATTCAGTCTCTAAGTAACTGAATGGCTGGTCTGTGCTATTTTTTCCCATTTCCTTCCTAGGAAAATGCAAAAAGTGCTTTTCTTCACACCATTGGATAAATTACCTCAGGATAAATTGAATCCTGTTTACAGTCCGGTGGTTTTATGTAATCAATTTTTTTTTTTTTTTTTTTTTTAGACTCAGGTTTCAAACTGGAACACTATAATAGTATCAAGAATCTGAGTAGTTTTAAGAGTCCTGCCTCTCTGAACTCTAGGGCTAAAATTGTGATTTTTTTTTAGGTCCAAGCTCAGGGTCTTCCTTCTGCTACATAGCAGCCTTCAACAAGACACCCACTTCCTCCTCAGTTCACCCCCTTCATTGACTATAGCAACATTTCCTTTCATCCCCCCCCTTTTTTTTTTTGGGTGGAAGTCAAATGACATAATGTAGAATTATGTTTTGTAGGTTTGAAATCTCAATTATCAGTGGTGATTCCTGCTCTTGTCTCTGTTAAGTAGCCAACTGTCCCTTCGTCCCTGCACGCTGCTGCTTTGTTACATCAGCAAAAGCTGAATGATGGTAAAAGGAAGGCAAAGTGTGTGTGTGGGGGGGTGCTGTCACAGGAGACAAAGGGAGCACTGAGGGCACAGGGGGAAAGACTGGCATATGGTGTCGGGGGAGGGGCTCCCAGAAGACGTTGGTCAATGGAAGAAATGCATGAGTGTGCATGCGTATGCACACATCCAGACACACGCACACACAGCATGTATAGAAGTAGCCCTTGCACATAAAACATGAAGGGCAGATATGCCACTGATCTTTCTTGCCCATAGAAAACTCCTTCTTCATTTCAAAGTGACAGCTGCGGCTATGATCCTTTAAAGAACTGTAATTGCTCTCCCGTTTGAGAATTTTTTTTTAAAAAAAAGTGTCTAAATGAGATCTTATAGATTTGTTTGCGGTCCTTCCCTTGAATTATCTGTGAGCTAGGCAGCTGCCACATTCATTGAATGTAAAGTTGGAGGTGGCGTTTTTTTTTTTTTTTTTTTTTTTTGGTAGGCTGGGTGTGTAACCGGCTCTGAAAATATCCTCCGAGGTGGTATCGATGAATTAATTTCTCAGCCTCCACGTGAGGTCATAAGAGTGTGGGGGTCTGGTTAGCATGCACATGCACTTCCAACTCAGTTTTAACGTGTCCATCTGGGCCTGGCTGGGAGTCTGTCATCTGAATGACTTTTAAGTAGTTGGCATCTCTACCCAAATCTGATCTGGTCAATGCACTTGCCAACGGCAGTGTTCTGGGACCGGGTCAGCCTTTGTTGCGGTAGCTCCTGTTTGGTTAGAAGGCCCCAAGATCCTGAGCAGTTGGCTGGTAGCCATTTTCTTGTTCGCCAGTCTCATCCCAAATAGATGTCCCTCGGACAGTTTCCCCTCATTTCTTTACCTATTATTTAGAGCCTTGAAAGCTCCTGAGTGCTTCCCCCCACACACACACACCTCCCCACTCCCCGCAATTTCTCCATATTTTGCAGCTTTGGTTGTGGTTGGTGAGTCACAGAACGCATCCGCCATTTTCATTTGCCATTTTTGTTGTGGGCCAAGACTGTGGAGTGGCGTGCACCTTTCAGCTAAGGAATGTCTCCTCAGGAGCTGGGAGCAGAGCTGAAGGGAAACAAAACCTGGTCTTTAGCGCAGGGGCTACTGTCATGCATCAATCTACATCAAAAGGCTGGAGGCTTCCGGCAGGCCCTCCCCCTCACTCTAGGAAAGCCTCACATACCTCAGATCCAAGGCGCCTAGAAGAAAAGTGAGGAAGTGGACTTTCACAGGAATTAACTCTTGCAACTTAACAGGCAAACAGAGTTGCCTCAGAGGCCCTGCCTCATAAAACGGTCCTGTTATTTATCTGGTTCTCCCCCCACACACACACACACACAGCAGTGTTCAGTTTTGTTATCACTTTGCAAATTTGATGAACAGTTTCCATGCAGAAAATTAAACAGACAAATGGGAAAAACAAAAAAACAAACAAACCAAAACCTCGTGGAATAGCTTATTGATTGATTTCCTTTGAAAGAAAGAAAGAAAGAAAGAAGGAAAGAAAGAAAGAAAGAAAGAAAAAGAAAGGAAGGTAGGAAGGAAGGAAGGAAGAAAGAAAGAAGGAAGGAAGGAAAGAAAAGAAAGAAAGAAAGAAAGAAAGAAAGAAAGAAAGAAAGAAAAAGGCAGGAAGGCAGAAAGAAAAAAATCTATAGAGCTAGAAAGAATGTGACTGAGTTTTTATTTATGGTCAATGAGCGCAGATGGATATGTGGTAAACGTTGCTCAGACTGTTACAAAGCAAATCACCATGTCACAAGAAATATTATTAAATTCTATAATTTCCTTTTCTGAAACTAGTTTCTCTGGATGGAGTTGGAGAAAGAAAATTACATTCAATATTCACCTTAACCGAAAAGCAGCTGAGTGCGGTGGCTGATATCCTATAAATAGCAGATCTGTGACCTCATTGCTGTTCTCTCTCTCTGCCTAGCAGTTTCCAGTTGAATAGAAAATTGTCAATCATCTGAGGGATCTGGGCACATAGGGAGCACATTCGGCTAGCTTCTGGTCTGGTCCTTGTCCTCCTTCAGTGACGGGGCACAGTTATCTCTAAGCGAAAGCAGCCTGTCCTCTGTTTCAACAACCTGCCTGCTGTCTATTTCTGTGCCTTCATTGCCCAGGTAATTGCAGTTGTGTGGAATTGGCCGAAGGTGACCTTGAAAACTGTTTTTAACCTTTCGGAACCTCAGGTTCTCCATCTGTAAAGTGAGTGTTGGAGCTGCCTTGGTCTCATTTCAATGGAATGCTTTGAGAATTGATTAGATAGTGTGCATAAAGCCAAGCTGACCTCTCCTGAAGGGAATACAATGTATGATTTTATTTGCTGGCCTCAAAGCTCTCAGAGCAGGCCTCTTCAGCACAACGGTGGTCATTCTCTTTTAGCTCTTGGGCTGCTTGGAGAGGAAATTCACACCATTCAGGGCAAAACAATCCACTCGAGCTTCTAAATGGGGGATTGTCTATGGATGGAGCACAAATTCAACAGATGGTTGCCAACCTTCCTCGTGATTCTGTGCTTCTTTAAGTTGTGTTCATTAAAACTTCAACCGGCAGATAACTTTTGTAGAGGCCGGAGTGGAAGGGCTGTGGGTGGGTGTATGAATGGTGGTAAAGTCAGGGACGCAGCTTAGGGGGCCTGGAGAGCCTTACCCCAGCGGATGCTTAGAAGCAGTCATTAAATTAACATGTAACAGATCAAGTGGGGTTTCCTGTATCCTCTGGGCAGTAAAGGCTCTGAAGCTGTTTCCCACAGGGTCTGCGGTGCTCCTGCTGAGGTCAGTGTTTTAGCACCTTACTAATAAGAGTCTTTTTCCGGATCTGAGCGATTGAGCTTCATGTTTATGTTCAAGTACTTATTCCCCAGAAGATGGACGGTGAACCTGGCTTTCTAGAGGTGTGGTGGGTGGGGGAAGGGATCAAGTCTGTATCCGTTTTTTTTTTTTTTTTCGTTTGACAGTCTTCACAGAAAAGCATCACATCACAGACATTTTTTACGCCAAAGGCTGCCATTTCTGGATGCTTCTCCCTCTTTGTGGCCTCGCATGTGTACCTGTGTCCATTGTTCAGCTTGTGAAAATTTCATTTATCTAGCAAATGTCTTTCTTTACTGAACATTTTGGCTGTTTCCACGGATCCTTTTTTTTTTTTGTCACAAGAAGTAAATGTAGTTCTTCAAATGATTTCTTTCATTTTTCTGTCAACTTGGGAAACCAAAATAAAATTGACATTCCCAGAAAACAAAAGGTGCCGCGGAACTCAGAGGCATTTACTCTGAAATAAAAATTTGTGTTTACTCAGAGCTCAGTTTCTGTTGAAAAACAAACATGAGAGAACCTCAGCAAAAGAAGAGAAGCCCCCCGCTGACACATTCTCTCCTTGATTGATGGTGTTGTCTTGGCAAAGCAGCTTCAGCAATGGGAATCAGAGAACAAATGGGGGTCGGTGTTATTCAAGAAAATACCTTTTAAAAGAGAAAAGGAATCATAAAATCCGAGGGATTGCATTTGAAACCAGTGGATTCTAGCCAGCTCAATTTGTTCCTTGGGAAATAAAGAAAAAATCAGATTGAGCTTTGTCCCCACTGCTGTGACACCAATGTGATTTGAAATACTTGAAGCTGTACCCACATGTGTGGCTTACATCAAGAGGTCCACACAGGTGGGCCCCCCACGCTCCCTGCCTCCCAAATGATCCACTTCCTACGTTTTGTAGGCTGGAACAGTGCTGAACCGGTCTAAACACAGTTGAGATTTCTGGATTGTTCTCAGTGTTCTCTGCATTGTACAGTGTTTGGTACAGGCTATCTCAGTTTCTTTTCATGATGGTCTTCACTATCCAAGGAAAGAAACAGCACAGCAACATTAAACATTAAGGTATTATACAGGCAGAGAAGAGCAGAGGTGAGATTTGCGCTTAGGTCGACTAACTCCAAAGCTCATCTTTCTAAGTATTAGACTTATACTATCTCTGTCTATAAGCTATAAAAACAAAGAAACCCCAAGACATGGAGATTGTTCGGTGCACAGCCTCTTCTCTGCCCTACCCTTGTAGTTCTCTGCTTTCAGCCATTTTTAATGCTTTTCTTGCCATTTTTAATGATTTTCTTTCCATTTTCCCTGCAATTCCTTCTTACTCAGATATCTTTGAGCTTGCTGCAAGCATGCCATAGGTCATAAGCATTTGCTTTGTGGCTGCTGTAGGAGTCTATTAAATTGCTTGTCAAATAGTGTTAAGCCTGTCAGTCCAGTAACTATACCTACCATGTTGTTTCTACCCGGAAGAGTAAACATGTATGCCTTAAGTCCTAGTTTCAAAGTAAAGTTTGGGAACGGGAGATGGCAAAGTGGGTAGATAATTTGCCACCAAGGCTGATGAGCTCAGTTCAGTTTTCCCTCCCCCATGGTTGAAGGTAAGAATGGAAGCCTACAAATTGTCCTCTTCCCTTCACCGGCATGCTGGGGGCAAACATGTTCCTTCTTCTGTCCCCCACAAAAACAAACAAACACAGAAAGAAAGAAAGAAAGAAAGAAAGAAAGAAAGAAAGAAAGAAGGAAGGAAGGAAGGAAGGAAGGAAGGAAAGAAAAAAAGAAAGAAAGAAAGAAAAGGAAGAAAGAAAAGGAAGAAAGAAAAAGAAAGAAAGAAAAAAAGAAAGAAAGAAAGGAGAAGGAAGGGAGGAAGGGAGAAACAATTACTGTACATGTAATAAAAACTAAAATAAATTAAAGTATGCATTTACACTTTTGTTATTATATCCATGTCCACCTCCCTGGTCTACTTTCTCTCATGATTTTGGAGCAGAGATAAGAACAAGGTTTGGTGTGTCATTTCCGGATGAGTAGTTTGTCTTTACTAACTCCCCGATTTGAGGGGAGAGGGTTGTTCATTTTTTAACTTCTCTATTCACACATTCACACAGTGGTGATAATACATGAAGTAACCTAAAAAAATTCATACCCATTTTTTTTAAAGAAATTAAGAATTAGGACATTGGGACTAGAGAGAGAGTTCAGTGGTTAGGAGTACTAGCTGTTCCAACAGAGGTCCTTCATTCAATTCCCAGCAGTCACACGGTGGCTCCCAACCATCTCTAATGGGATCTGATGCCCTCCTCTAGTGTTTATGAAGGCATTGCACTCATCTACATAAAATAAATAAATAAATCTAAAAAAAAATTTAGGGCATTGATACTTATAGGGGAATTTTTTTTTTTTTTTTGAAAATGTCTAGGAAACTTCTTTTAAGATCTGAGATTGTAAGTTTTAAGAATTTGACGGGATCTGGAATCAAAAGACACATTCCTATTCATGTATGTCACATGTCTGCGAAAGCATCTCCAGGAAGGGTTGACTGAGAGGAGAGTCTCTTCCAGAGGGTAGAGCCTTCTGGTAGATGCCCAGATATAAAGAGGTCCAACGAACAACCAGGGGTACCTGTATACCTGCCTTTACTCTTTGCTGTGTGTCTATTTCCCTTATTGTTGTAGCCGTTGCTATGACATCAGTACCCGCCTTACTTGGTCTTCCAACATGGACTGAAAATCAGTGGCTCTCTCTAGGAATCAAGCTTTCAGCACCAGAATGGAACTGCTGGGGCATCTAGCTTTGTTGATTGAGCAGCTACTGGATGCAGAGGCCATTCTTGTCTTCCCAAACAGGATCACGTGATCCAATAAACCCTCCTCCTCACTGTTAGTATTCTGTCTATGCTCCACCCCACAATTACCTGGCAACAGCCAAGTACTCCCCGCCCCATAGTCCTGGCCCACTATAAAAGGGGCTGCTTGCCCCTCCTCTCTCTCATCGCTCTTGCCTCTTGGCACTCTTACCTCTCTGCCCCTCTTGGGCTCTCCTCCCCTCCCCCCTATCCATGTGGTCATGGCTGGCCTCCTCTTCTCTTCTCTTCTCTTCTCTTCTCTTCTCTTCTCTTCTCTTCTCTTCTCTTCTCTTCTCTTCTCTTCTTTCTCTCTCTTTCTCTCTCTCTCTCTCTCTCTCTCTCTCTCTCTCTCTCTCTCTCTCTCTCTCTCCCTCCCTCCATTACATCATTAACTCCAATCCTCTTCCCTGAATAAACTATTCTATACCATGTCTGTATGTGTGTGGTCCCTCAGGGGGAAGAGGTGCCTGGGCATGGGCCCGCCTAGGCACCCCCTTCCCCAACACCACCTTGCCACACTCTCCAATCCCTTCTCTCCTTTTCATAAACCCATCACTCACTATGAATTCATTCTGCTGGTTTTTATTCTTTGGAAAACTCTGGCTAACACAGTCTCAGACAGAAGTTGGAGTGAACCTGACATAATGGTATGTGGCCATGAGCTTGACATCTCACTCTGTTCTCCCACAGAAAAAGTCAGTGAATTTGATCCTGTTTTCAAATATTTCTAACTCAATGCCAAAAGCAGTTAAAGACTGGACACTGATCTTCTTTTGAGGCACAGGTGACAAAACATAAACAAGAATAGGCTGAAAGCTTTTGTTTCTTTTGTTACTTGTCCTGTTTCCTCTCTGTATTAGTTAGCAAGGTATACTGTAACAATACAGCACACTGGGTGATTTAAACAACAGCTAAAGCCTCAATAATTTGATAGTAAGAGTCCACTGGAATAAACCAAAAATAAAGAATATACATGTATAAGATAATAAGATCCAGTTTCCCAGGGTCTCTTCACTTGAAACCCAGCAAGTTCATCTGCCAGGTGGGGAATTTTTCTATGATGGAGTGTGTCTGTATACATCCTGAGCAGCTGTGTTCTGGACAACATCTCCTTTTCCTGGAGCAAAACCTTTTCTTTTAGGACAAAATGTACAAAGCAATTGAAGATTGAATTTATGTTTGTAACTCTAATAAAGATTCAGAAGGCAGAAGCGTTTTAAAATGAGTCATACGGTGAACTGAAGTGACTGGGCAGTGTGGACTCAAAAGCCTTTTCTCAAGAGAATGCTGAACACTTTAAACACCATCATTATCAAGAGATGGCCCTACTGGAACTTGTTAGGAAACCAGAATAAAATAAGAAAACATGGTAACTGTCTTAGTAAAGGCTTCGGGAATTTTCCATTTTATTGTACGTGTTTTTTAGGCTTCCTAAATTTGCTTCCCTCTTTAAGTAAAATATTGGTCCTGCATGATAAAATTGTTTAAAAGTAAGTAACTTCCTCTATGATAATTCACATGTTACTACTTGTAACCAAGTGTGATTGATTGTGGTTTTGGTTGTTTTGGTGGGGTGACAGTAGGACTGAAAATGGAGCCCACAGTCACACACATGCCAGCCAAGTGCTTTTTCCCTTATATCCTCTGCCCAGTTGTCCACCATTTGTCAAGCATTGTTTGAGACCCATGGGTGTGTGTGTGTGTATGTGTGTGTGTGTGTGTTTGACTCATTGCACAGACGATTGAAAATAAGGAAGACTGTTTTGAGGCTACTTTTTTAAGGAATCGAAGTTCACCAGATGGTAGAACCAGCTATTGAAAACTGGCAATGTAATCTGAATAAGAGCTCATACAAAGAGCTGTGGTAACTGCTTCGGTGCCATAGTGACTGTATTACTCCAATAATCTACTGGTTTTGAGTTACTTCTCTCATTGATTCCCTAAAATTTTGAAGTTTTTAGAACTCAATTATATCACCCAAGAGACTATCAAGTTCTAGGACTGAGTAGAAAGTTTGGAGGAGTTATAGAACATCAGCTGGGTGGGGAAGGAGTCTAATTTTTTTTTTTTAACTTAAGGGAGATTTCCAGTTGGTGTGGGATCCCTACAAGGCAAAAATCGAAGACATTCTAGAATCACTTTGTAAAGAACTTTGAGCCTTCATAGAGCATGCGCAGTACATGGCAAATGAGCATGCGCAGAATTCCTTAGTATATAAAACAGTGGCTTTTGGCCCAAGATCATGATTTCATCAGGGATATGTTTTTCTCTCCAGAACTTTGCTCTTCTGGTGGTGAAAAATCTGTGTTTCTTTTTTTTTTTTTACAGAAACAAAGAAACAGCAGGGGCTGGGAGAGAGGGGTTTAAATGGATAAAAAAAAATACCCATTTGTGCAAGTGTTCTTCCAGTATGGAACTTTATTGTCCCTTGTTTGGATATGTTCTGTTTCGTTGCCTGTGGTTAAGACCAGAAGGTGAGGCTAAGCAGAAACACAGGTAATGGCCTGATTGCCTTTCGTCCTTTGTCCCTGGCAAATGAATGCATATTTGGTTGAAGCTGATTGTGAACTACTTAGCACAAATGGAAGAAGTCAAGTTTTGTACTCTCAAGCAATCATACTTTGCATTGTGCAAGTAACTTTAAAATTATAATTAAGCACATTGTGTAATTCAGCTCCTTTTAGAAGTAAATCTAGCCTGAAGTCTCAGCACGTTTGATCTCTCCTTTTTTGTTTGTTGTTGTTGTTTTCTTTTTTTCATTCCTACTTTTGTAAATGGTAAAAAAAAAAAAAATTGTCAAATAGCAAATCTAGAGTTTTCATGTTGCTGTCGTAAGGTTGACTTCTTGTCAAAGGATCCATGAACAAATCCTCATATTTATTGGAAAAATAAATAGGTCAGTCTCTCTGACTGCCTGCTCTTACTCCTGATACAAAGTGCTAATCACAAGTATTTTCTGGATGAAGTGATGACAGATGTTACCAAAATGTCCCTATTTCCTATAAACAAGGCCCTCTCAGCATACACACACACACACACACACACACACACACACACACAGTTGTGAAAGACAGCAGAAACACACCTCTTGTTTGGGAAGCAGCCGAAGGAAGCTGAGTTTCAGAAAGTAGCCAAGTGCCAAGAATTGCCTAGCATTTTTTGCATTCCAGAAAGAATCACAAAGTGTAGGGGGCCTAGAGAACCCGGCCTGGAGAGTGGGAATTGTATCCTGGGGGGGGGGGAGGGGAGAACGGACAGTTCTTTATATCCTTCTTTTCTAGGGGAGGAAAAAAAAAGAGCAGCCAACAGAAAGGAGGCAGGGGTGAGGGTGGAGGGGCCGGCAACTGCTGAGCCCGTCAATAGACAGATTGTTCATCACACGTTGCCAGAAGATTAGCAGAGCAAATGCACAGACAATGCTGATTACTGACTTGAAATGCATCAGTTCTTACCGAGGAGAACAAAGCCTGTCTAGATCACTACCCTACGGCCCAACCGCACTAATGGCACCCAGCTACGCTGAGCATCTTGTTTACTGCTGAGAAATGTGGACACCCTGGCTCTCCGTATCCACTCACTGATAACTCTCTCATCTCCGGAATGGCCTCGAGAGATACAGATCTTATTTCTTCCAGGCTCTCCGGGGACAGTGGTCTTATAATCGCACCCCTGCATGTGTCAGCCCTTCCCGTGTCAGCTGGGTCTTTCTCTCTAACTGGGGATGGCAGATATCATTGCATTGTTACGACTTGGCCTCTTTCTCACACTGACCTTGCAAATGCAGGTAATCATATGGGAGAAGAATTTAAATTCCTCTCCAGGAGTATTCAAAAGAACTTGCAGTCTCCAACAGTTATAAATATATTTGAATATTTTAAAGTCATGAAATGAAGTAAAAAAAAAAGATTGCATTTATCCTTTTTTCTAAATATTTTTCAGATAAAGACTCTTTATTGTTTTATCTGGACTTATTCTTTCTTCTTAAGAGTCCTCTAATGATTTGATTTCACCCTCTTGCTTTGAAAGTTTGGTTTGGGCAGCTAGGAATTATAGATTATGACCTTGGGTTGACACTAATTCTGAGATGTCCTAAATTTTCAAAGAGACTCTTCATGCAATATTACCATATCCATTAAATGTCACCTTTCCAATTAATTGATATTATAATTATATTTTACATATGTAAAAATAGTCTTGATAGTTTTTATAGATTTGTGTTATTCTTTATCAGAGGCCTTTTTCTTTTCCCAGGATAAAAGAGCTTGGCTTTTTCATAGGCTCTTAATAGGATTCACCAGCACTGAAGCACCAGAAGGCTCCCTTGTCTTGCCAAAGCCTCAGTGACATCCTATACCTTAGTGGGATGGCAGCTTGTACTTTTTAAATGCCTAGGCCCATCTTAGTTTATTTTTATTAACTTACTAACACCCAACTTCTCTTAATTAGCCAAACAATTTTCAAACACTTCAAAATAATTTGTAGAAGCAAAACCCATCCTTCCTTCCTTTCTTCCTTCCTCCCCCTCTCTCTTTCTCTCTCTCTCTCTTTTTCTTTCTTTCTTCTTCCTCCCTTCTTTCTTTCTTTCTTTTTTCATTTTTCTTTCTGTCTTTCTGTCTTCTTTTCTTACTCATTTTCTTTATCTTTGCAGTTGACCAGGCCACTGTGTAAGTATAAAAGAGTTTTGAAAGAATTAGTTGCATCCTATTTCAAAGACAACAGATTTTTTATTCATGATCTTTAAAAGCTTCACAAACAAATATTTTAGAAAACCCTACCGCCTCCCCCATTAAAAGCTTCACAAACAAATATTTTAGAAAACCCTACCGCCTCCCCCACCCCCAAAAAAGCACCCTGCTACAAAGGCGGGCAAAGATGTAAGCAAACAACTGAGGTGTGAATGTAGAAGCCACTGAACAGAGGAAAAATGCTCACCCTCACTGGTAAATTAGATCAAATGCAGATTCTAAAGGGATTCTCGTCAAATTGGCCAAAAGTTGGATCATATCTAGTGTTGGCAAAAATGGAGAAAAAGAGTAGGAGTATAACTTAATTCATACTGCTCTATTTCCAGTCAACTTGCCAATAATCTGTCCATATGAAAGTGTAGATTCTTTCATATATTGGTACCATTTTCAAAATTTAGCTACAGAAGCTGCAGATGTGACCATATCTCCCTCTCCTCTTTGAAAGAATGCTTATACATAAAAATGTAACCAATGGTACTGATTTTGCCTTTATAGCATGAGATATAAAGTAAGAGAGAAGGTGAACAGCTCACTGTCATGGAAATAGCTACACACTACATGGAATCTCAGGATGAAGAAAATGGATCCCAGAAACAAGCATTTCATAAATGTAAAAGAGAAGGCAATGCTCACAATGTATGTATATAAAGCTATGACAGCTGTGGTGGTTTGAATATGCTTGACCCAGAAAGTGACTCTATAAGGAGGTGTGGCCTTCTTGGAGTAGGTGTGGCCTTGTTGGAAGAAGTGCATTATTGTGGGCCTGGGCTTTGAGAAATTCTTTTCCTAGCTGCCTGCAGAGGACCGTCTCATCTTGCCTACCTTGCTGTCAAGATGTAGAACTCTCAGTTCCTCCAGCACCAAGCCTATCTGCATAATGATATGCTTCCCATCATGTTGATAATGGACTAAACCTCTGAACCTGTATGGCAGCTCCCATGAAATGTTTGCCTTTATAAGAGTCACTTTAGCTGGAGAGATGGCTCAGTGGGTTAGAGCACTGACTGCTCTTCCGAAGGTACTGATTTCAAATCCCGGCAATGACATCATGGCTCACAACCATCTGTAATGAGATCGGATGCCCTCTTCTGGTGTGTTTGAAGACAGTTACAGTGTACTTACATATAATAAATAAATAAATCTTAAGAAAAAAGAAACCAAACAGTTTGCCAGGCAGTGGTGGCGCACACCTTTACTCCCAGCACTTGGGAGGCAGAGGCAGGTGGATTTCTGAGTTTGAGGCCAGCCTGGTCTACCAAGTGAGTTCCAGGACAGCCAGGGCTACACAGAGAAACCCTGCCTCAAAAAACAAAAACCAAACCAAACCAAAACCAAACCAAACCAAACAAACAAACAAACAAAAAAAAAACCCCCAAACCCCAAGAGTTGCTTTGGTCATGGTGTCTTTTCACAGCAATGGAAACTCTAAGACAACAAGTATCTGAGGATATAATATTTCCTAGCCACACGAGGTAACTCAAGGTATAAATAAAGGCTTCCAACCAGGAACAACAAGGTAGGTTTAACAAATAATTCTGGGTTTTCATAATTAGGTTTTATTTCAGCAACACAAACCAACAAAAAGAATGTACTTTCAGAAACACAGATTAGTTGGAATTTGGGTAAAGGGAACAGTAACTAATAATGGTTTGTAGGAAATAAGCTTGCATATTGAGTGAAAAAATTAAGAACATTGGCTCATTTATGATTAGTTCATCACATAAAATTAGTTCTTCTATAACACTTATCTTGAAAATAAAAAATTCATTTGGAATTCTTAAAAATTCCCCTCCTACCTTAGTATTGAGTGATATATTAGGTGTCTCCTTTTACCTTAGTAAGAGTGATGTATTAGGTAATAAGTAAAAGCTAATACAAATGCTGTATTATATATGACTTCATGAACAAGAAAAAGAGCAAATGCAGAAAACTATATCTTCAGGAAAAATAAAAAATATACATTACACAGGAAATCACAAAATTTACAATCTACACATCTTAATCTTCCACTCTATTGATTATGGTTCATGTCTACGTAGATGGGTTGCTACAACTGTCCATCCAATTAATTGACATATTAATTAACTAATTTAATTTGTGACACATTACTTCTCTGTATGTTAGGTTTCTATTTATTTTAATGTGCAATTGACAAGATGTTTGAATATTATGCACTGACACCATCATTCCAGTATGTTTTTTTTTAAAAAAAAAAAACAGAGCATTGAAATATGGTGAAAGAATGTATGTGTTGTAGTATGATAGAACTTATTTGTTTTCACCTGTCTAGTCTTTAAAGTATCAAATATTTTGTCTCCTAAGCTCATGACTTGCTGTGTGTTCAGAAGTCATGAGACCTTTCTCATATCATCTGTGGGGCTGAGACTGGCAGTAATGTAGGAATAGAACTTCCCTGCTTGTTGCTCTCCTTGTTTCTGACTTGTGAGTCACATGCCTCTTATCTGCATTTGTGAAACTGTGGCAGACCAACAGGCAGGCTTGCAATCGGGGGAAAAAGAAGGAGGCTCTTTAGATATCTCGAATAGCCTCTTTGTGGGCTTCCTTGTATGATGAATATTGTCATAAAATTGTTGCTCAGTATAGTTCATGATCTTATTGAAAAGATAACACTCACTAAGAACTGTCTTCCTTTTCATTTTTTTTAAAGTAAAAAGTTTATTTAGTGCATATGTCTATGTAGGGATACACACATATGTTGATGTCACATCTGGTTGTGGGCGAACAACTTGGGAGTCAGTTATCGTCATCTACTTTGCTTGTGGTGTTGTCTTTGCTCTTCTGTTGCTCACTTCAGGCTAGCTGGTCAGCAATCTTCGGGGCAACTCTTCTGTCCCCAACACCCACCTTGTTGCCATGGGAATGCTGGGATTACAATTTTGCAAGCATCAATCTGGCTTTTTACCTGGATTCTAGACTTGAACTCAAGTAGTCAGTCTCGCATAGCAAGTGTCTTATCTGCTGAACCATCTGCCTTCCTTGTCTTTTTCCCTTTGAAAGATATAAACTGAGGAAGTGCCTTTGGGGCTTGGAAATGTGTGTTGGAAATATATCTAGTTTTCATTTTGTTTCAATGAATGAACAGCTGTTTAAAAAAAGAGTAAGAAAAAAAGCATTAAATATTTTGTGATATAAAATTGGTTTTCTTTTGAACACTTTGAAGGAAAAATTCACTGAAATGTAAATCACTCTAAGATCTCATTGCTTTAATCATATAATATATATTAGTATACATCTCACGTGAAGCACAATAATAAGTAAAGAAATGCATAAAACCTGCCAGTGTTTTCAAAGTACACATGATAATGTGTACACAAAACAGAAGGAAGCATATTTCTTACAAGGCTGAAAGCTAATCACAATGGTGGGAAACACTAAAGGGTCATGGGTATCTGATGGAAGGACAGGGAAAGAGGAAGTGGTGTTTCCTGAGAAGGGGAGCATGGAAAAGTGGGGAGCCATATGGAGGTGGGAAAGCTAATGCTGAGAGCTGGGGAGGAGAGACTGGGGTCGGGTTCCCAGATACTCAGTTATAAAGTGCCATGAATAAGGACCATTGATCTTAAGACAGACATTTATAAAACTGAAACATCTCTGTGGTGTATTAAATGATCAATAGTATTTTACAATCTGGCATGTTGCAATTGCTCTAAGTCAGGTGGCAGCTATTCCACAGCTGTGCAAACTGCTTCATTTTTGTATGACAGTCTGATAAGGTCGAGAAAGAATTTATTTTGAATCGATGTGAATGCAAGTTAGAAAGTGAATGCCGACGAACTAGGGAGATGGCTCGATGTTGCTTGCCACATAGGCTTGAGGTCCTGAGTTCAGCTCTGCAGCACCCACAGAAAATGGTGGACATGGCAGCATGTACCTGTAGTCCCAGAACTGGGAGGCGGAGACAAGGTTCCAGGGGTGACCAGTCAGTCTAGCCAGTCCAGAGTCAGTGAGAGACTCTATCTCAGCAGATAAGGTGGAGTGCGACATAGGAAAACGCCAAAGTTGATCTTTAGTTTCCACATGCATACTTACTAGTGAATGCATCTGTACACATGTGCACAGGGCACGCGCGCGTGCGCGCACACACACACACACACACACATACACTCACACACGCTCACTCATACTCTGTTGGGGGTGGAGAGAAAGAGAGAGAGAGAGATATATAAAACCTAGAGAATGAA
Source organism: Apodemus agrarius (assembly GCA_964023405.1). Classification (NCBI taxonomy): domain Eukaryota; kingdom Metazoa; phylum Chordata; class Mammalia; order Rodentia; family Muridae; genus Apodemus; species Apodemus agrarius. The sequence continues at coordinate 17,655,163 of OZ030027.1, forward strand.
TGTTTAAGTTTGCAGAATCATATGGCTGAAATGTTGTTTAGAAAATTGTATTTACCAAATATAAGCAATCTTTCTTGCTGGCCTTGTGTTTACAGTTTAGTCTGTTAACCATTTTTGGCTCTCCTGAAATTCCTGAGTAGAGATCTCCTTATGCGATGGGTAAGGGAAAAGAGGTTAAAAAATTGTTTTGTAAATAATGGAAGGTTATAGTCTTCGTGACTCAAATTTGATTGTAGGTAGTTCTGAGAATTAATCTAATCTTGCATGATCTCAGAACTGTTCTGTTCATTATGAAGTTCTTCACGATGTCTTTGATAAGCCACAATGGGCTCTAATGTAGTGAGAAGAAAATAGCTTTTGAATATAATATTTATCATCTCTACTGATCTATTGAAAATGTATATATGTGTATATGCAAGTATGTATGTATGAACTTTTGTTCAGGACAGTAAACTCAGAATGTGCACATATGAGGCACGTGCTTTATCATTGAACTATATTGTTGGAATACCTACTATGTTTGCATCCATATTTACTACTCTTGTTGCATATTTGTTCAAAGTCCTTACAGCATTGACTCAAACACACAGAATGAATTAACCATGTAGTTAATCAGCAGCAAACTTAACAATGGTATCAGTTTTCTGAAAGCTTTAGTTAATATCATCAACTTATTTTTAACATCTAAACTAAGTGAATTTCATTTCTTTCTTTAAACCCAGAGGGGATGCACAGTCTCACAGTAAGGTGCCAAAATGGTAAACTCAGATTGGAAGATGAGTCAAGACTTTGGATTAGAATAGTTTCAAGCGAGTGAAGACAGGAAAATAGCTAGAGAGTTAGACGTGGATAACCATTTAGAATTTAATGTGCCAAATTATTTGAAGATTAGATCTCTTCACTTCAGCTCACAAATATTGTTTTCCTAGCTAATTTGGGGCTTTTTGTACTCAAAGAATAAGCCCTTGGGTTTCTCAACCTTTGTTCAGGCGTCTTCTGTATTTTGTCTCTGAGTTTAATTTGATTTGGTCTGCTGGATCATTAGCTAATGAGAAGGATTGGCTCAAGGGGTTACAGATAGACATGGACCAGTTCACCCCGGCTTTAAACTCTGTGGTATCTCTTTTTAAGTCTGAAAATTGTATGCCAAGGGTAAGAAACTAATTTGAAAGTTATTTAAATTAGGCAAATTTTATATTTTGAAAAAAATTTAAATTCTGGATTATCTTTGTAATGATCATTGTTAGAACTTGTCGCGATGAACCCTTGACATGTGAGGCAGAACATAGATCCTGACATCTGGCTGACTCATAATAACAGGCCCGTGGATTCTCAGTAAAAGCTGATAAAGTAATGCGTGTGTTAGACACTCCTACTCCAGTAATCATGATATAATATAATTATGAGATCTAAAAACACTGGAAACATTTTAGTAAAATCAAGACCTTCTTGAGGAGTCGTTTGTGCTGCCTGTTTGTATTTCAGAATTTATAACCATGGTGCCAGTTTTTGCACCTGGTAAAAATAGGAAATTAATTTGTAAGTATTATATGCATATTTCAATATATGCACATGAGGCAAATGTGTACTTTGATATAGGTCTAATGTGTGGTGTTGCTTTAAATGAATATCCCCCTACAGAGAACCTAATTTCAGTTCCCTCTAGGACAATGATATGTCTAATTTTCACATATTCCAATGAGCTCTCACAAGGGCTTCATAGCTGTAGTCATGAGGGACGTTCTCAAGAAACGGGAGAGTAATGGCTGCCTCTTCAGCCCCCACGTAGTTTCTACCAGGGAAGGAACTTACTGTGGGGTAGTAGTTTTCTGACTTGGCCCTTGTCAGTTCCCATCTCCTCAGATGACCACTAGATAAACTCATTTTACAAGTGGAACTTCAACTCTTAGATTCATAGCAGAAAGGGGAAATATCACCTTGACATACCTACAGTCTCTATAAAGAGAAAAGTCAAGGGACAATAGCTGTAGTCTTTAGATCACGGGCTAGATGCACTGCAGGTAGACCTCTCAATCAAGGTGGGAGAAGGAGCCATTCGCAGCATAATAACGCTGTCTCAGAGGGCATACACACAAGGGAGGCTCTCCGTGTGTTATGTGCTGAGAACGATGATGTCTGCAGTAACTGACTGTTTTCAGTTTTCAGCTTCCTGTAAACATAGGTGTAGGAATGTAGGCCCAGTAAGTGAAGTGGTATTTAACTTTCAAGCAACGTTGTGTTCAGTTCTCAGTCTCTTATATTGGCTATTCTTCTCCTTAGCCTGGGAGATACAGTTGTCTTCTGGAAGAACTGATCAATCCAGATCTGTTCAAATGCTTAGTATAGTTTCAGATATTCTCATACCAGCCTCTGTGCTTGCCAACTGCTTTGTTCTTTTCAAATACTGCATCTTGGATGATCTGTCAGTCTGGCTGCATTGAAGGGTTTGGGGATCACATGTTTACAACATGCAGCTCAGATGGATGAACGTGTTTTATTGCACTTTTTGTAAGCTAGGATTTCCCAAACTGAAACAAATCACAAGACCCCATTCTCCACCTGACGGAGCTGTAGAAGTAGGTGAAGGGTATTGGTCAGTGTTTCTTATTGCCTAATTTCTTTGTTTCCAACATTTATAATTGATACAACTGAAAGATTTCCTGAACTGTAAGTGGAGCAGAGCACTGCTTCTTTAAGATAACACAGAGTGCTCTGCTCTGTCATTATTTTTGTTTGTTTATTTGAATTTTTGTTTCTCACTCTCTCTCTTTTTTAACCTTGGATATAATATATTTTAATTAAGATACCCTAAACATAAAATGATCTTTTTATTGGATATTTTCTTTACTTTCATTTCAAATGTTTTCCCCTTTCCAGGTCTCCCCTTCAGAAATCTCCTGTGCCTGCTTCTTCCCCCCTACCTCTATGAGAGTGCTTCCCCACCCACCCATTCCTGTCTTCCCTCTCATGCATTCTCCTACACTGGGGCCATGAACACCCTCAGGTCCAAGGGCTTCTCCTCCCAGTGGCGTACAACAGGGCTATCCTCTGACACTTTTACGGCTGGAGCCATGTGTCCCTCCATGTGTACACTTTGGATAGTGGTCCAGTCCCCGGGAGATCTGAGGGGTCTAGTCAGTTGACACCGTTGCTCGCTCCATGGGGCTGCAAACCCCCTCAGCTCCTTCAACCCTTCTCCAACAACTTCAGGGACCCTGTGCTCAGTTCAATGGTCAGCTGCAAGCATCTGCCCCTGTATTTGTCAGGGTCTAACAGAGCCTCTCAGGAGACAGCCATGTCAGGCTCCTGTCAGCAAGCACTACCTGGCATCCACAAGGCCATCCAAGTTTGGTGACTGTATATGGAATAGATCCCCAGGTGGGGCAGTCTCTGGAAGGCCTTTTCTTCAGGCTCTGCTCAACACTTTGTCTCCATATTTCCTCCTGTGAGTATTTTGTTCCCCCTTCTAAGAAGGACTGAAACATCTACACTTGGTCTTCCTTTTTCTTGGGCTTCACATGTTCTGTGAATTGAATCTTGGGTATTCTCAACTTTTGGGCTAATATCCACTAATCAGTGGAGTACATAACTTGTGTGTTCTTTTGTGAATTGCCTCACTCAAGATGATATTTTCAAGTTCCATACATTTGCATGCAAATTTCATGAAGTCATTGTTTTTAATAGTTGGTAGTACTCCAGTGTAAATGTACCACATTTTCTGCATCCACTCACTCCTCTGTTGAGGGACATCTGGAGTGTTTCCAGTTTCTGGCTATGATAAATATGGCTGCTGTGAACATAGAGGAGCATATGTCCTTATTACATGTTGGAGCATTTTCTTGGTATATGCTCAGGAGTGGTATAGGTGAGTCCTCAGGTAGTACTGTGTCCAGTTTTCTGAGGAACCATCAGGCTGATTTCCAAAGTGGTTGTAAGAGCTTGCAATCTCACCAGCAATGGAGGAGTGTTCCTCTTTCTTCACACCCTCGCCAGCACCTGCTGTCACCAGAGTTTCTAATCTTAGCCATTCTGACTGGTGTGAGGTGGAATCTCAGGGTCATTTGGATTTGCATTTACCTGATGACTAAGGTGGTTGAATATTTATTAAGGTGCTTCATGGCTATTCAAGATTTCTCAGTTGAGAATTCTCTGTTGAGCTCTGTTCCCCATTTTTAATAAGGATATTTGGTTCTCTGGCATCTAACTTCTTGAGTTCTTTGTATATATTGGATATTAGCCCTCTATCAGATGTAGAATTGGTAAAGATCTTTTCCCAATCTGTTGGTTGTTTTGTGCTATTGACATTGTCCTTTGTCTAACAGAAGCTTTGCAATTTTATGAGGTCCCATTTGTTGATTTTTGATCATAGAGCATAAGCCCTTGGTGTTCTGTTCGGGAACTTTCCTCCTATACCCATATGTTTGATGCTTTTCCCCACATTCTCTTCTGTTAGATTGAGTGTATCTAGTTTTATGTGGAGGTCCTTGATCCACTTGGACTTGAGCTTTGTACAGGGAGCTAAGAATGGATCAATTTGCATTCTGCTTTTTGTTGACTGCCAGTTGAACTACTACCATTTGTTGAAAATGCTGTCTTTTCCCCACAGGATGATTTTAACTCCTTTGTCAAAGATCAAGTGACTATAGGTGAGTGGGTTCATTTCTGGGTCTTCCATTCAATTCCATGGAACTACCTACCATTCTCTGTACCAATACCATGTATTTTTGTATCACTATTGCTCTATAGTATATCTTGAGGTCAGGAATGGTATTTCCCTCAGAATTTCTTTTATTGTTGAGACTAGTTTTTGCTATCCTGGTTTTTTTGTTATTCCACATGGATTTACAAATTGCTCTTTCTAACTCTATGAAGAATTGAGTTGGAATTTTGATGGGTATTGCATTGAACCTGTAGATTGCTTTCGGTAAGATGGCCGTTTTTACTATATTAATGCCCAAGTCACACCAAGGTATTTTATATGATTTGTCACTATTGTGGATGGTGTCCTTTCACTAATCTCTTTCTCAACCTATTTATCCTTTGAGTAGAGAAAGGCTGCTGTTTTATTTTAATTAATTTTGAATCTAACCACTTTGCTGGAGTTGTTTTCAGGTTTAGGAGTTCTTTGGTGAAATTTTTTGGGTCACTTAGGTATACCATCATATCTTCTGCAAACAGTGATATTTTGATTTCCTTTCCTTCCCAATTTGTATCCCTTTGACCTCCTTTTGTTGTCTAATTGCTCTGACCAGGACCTCAAGTACTATACTGAATAGGTAGGGAGAGTGTGGGCAGCCTTGTCTAGTCCTGGATTTTAATGAGATTTCTTCAAGTTTCTCTCCATTTAGTTTGATGTTGGCTACTGGTTTGCTGTATATTGCTTTTACTATGCTTAGGTATGGGCCTTGAATTCCTGATCTTTCCAAGACTTTTATCATGAAGGGTTGTTGAATTTTGTTAAATTCTTTCTCAGTATCTAATGAGATGGTCATGTGTTATTTTTCCTTTGAGTTTGTTTATATAGTGGATTATGTTGATGTATTTCCATATATATTGTACTATCCCTGCATCCCTAGGATGAAGCCTATTTGATCATGGTCGATGATCATTTGATGTGTTCTTGGATTCAGTTTGTGAGAATTTTATTAAGTATTTTTGCATCAATATTCATAAGGGAAATTGGTCTAAAGTTCTCTTTTTTGGGTCTTTGTGTGGTTTAGGTATAAGTGTAATTGTGGCTTCATAGAATGAGTTGGGTAGTGTTCCTTCTGTTTCTATTTTGTGGAAAAGTTGGAAGAGTATTGGTATTAGGTCTTCTTTGAAGGTCTGATAGAACTCTGCATTAAACCTATCTGGTCCTGGGCTTTTTTTGGTTGGGAGACAATTGATGAATGCTTCTATTTTGTTAGGGCTTATGAGACTGCTTCTATTTCTGAAGGGGTTATGGGACTATTTAGATGGTTTATCTGATCCCGTTTTTACTTTGGCACCTGGTATGTATCTAGAAAATTATCCATTTTATCCAGTTTTCCAATTTTGTTGAGTATAAGCTTTCATAGTAGAATCTGATGATTTTTTGAATTTCCAGTTTCTGTTTTTATATCTCCCTTTTCATTTTTGATTTTATTAATTTGGGTACTGTCTCTGTGCCCTCTGGTTATTCTGGCTAAGAATTTATTTATCTTGTAGATTTTCTCAAAGGACAAGTTCCTGGTTTGGTTGATTCTTTGTGTAGTTCTTTTTGTTTCTACTTGGTTGATTTGAGCCCTAAGTTTGATTATTTCCTGTTGTCTACTCCACTTGGGTATATTTGCTTCTTTTTGTTCTACAGCTTTCAGATGTGCTGCCAAGCTGCTAGTGTACGCTCTCTCCAGTTTTTCTTTGGAGGCACTCGGCACTATGAATTTTCCTCTTAGTACTGCTTCCATTGTTTGCCATAGATTGGGTATGCTGTGTCTTCATTTTCATTAAATTCTAAAGTCTTTAATTTTTTTTAATTTCTTCCTTGACCAAGTTATCAGTGAATGGGGCATTGTTCAGCTTCCATGTGAATGTGGGCTTTCTGTTGTTTCTGTTGCTATTGAAGACCACCCCTACTCCATAGTGATCTGATAGGAGGCATGGGATGAGTTTGATCTTCTTATATCTGTTGAGGTCTGTTTTGTGACCAATTATATGGTCAATTTAGGAAAAGGTACGATGAGGTGCTGAGAAGAAGGTATAGTTTTTTGTTTTAGGATGAACTGTTTTATAGATATATTTTAAATCTATTTGGTTACAACTTCTGCTACTTTAACTATATCTCTGTTTAGCTTCTGTTTCCAGGATCTGTCCATTGATGAGAATGGGGTGTTGAAGTCTCCCACTATTATTGTATGAGATGCAACGTGTGTTTTGAGCTTTAGTAAAGTTTCTTTTATGAATGTGGGTGCTCTTGCATTTGGAGCATAGATGGTCAGAATTGATAGTTCTTCTTTGTAGATTTTTTCCCTTGATGAGTATGAAGTTGCCCTTCCTTATTCTTTTTGATAATTTTTGGTTGAAAGTTGATTTTATTCGATATTAGAATGGCTACTGCAGCTTGGATTTTGGGACCATTTGCTTGAAAAATTGTTTTTCTGCCCTTTATTCTGAGGTAGTATAGGTCTTTGACACTGAGGTGCATTTCCTGTATGCAGCAAAATGCTGGGTCCTGTTTACATACCCAGTCTGTTAGTCCTTGACTTTTCATTGGGGAATTGAGTCCATTGATGTTAACAGATATTAAGCAAAAGTAATTGTTGCTTCCTGTTATTTATTATGTTATTTTTATGTTTATATGACTATCTTCTTTTGGATTTGTTATAAGAAGATTACTTTCTTGCTTTTTCTAGGGCATAGTTTCCCTCCTTTTGTTGGAGTTTTCCATCTATTATCCTTTGTAGGGCTGGATTTGTTGAGGGACATTGTGTACATTTGTTTTTGTCATGGAATACCGTGGTTTCTCCATCTGTGGTAATTGAGAGATTTACCTGGTATAGTAGCCTGGTCTGGCATTTGTGTTTTCTTAGGGTCTGTATGACATCTGTCCAAGATCTAGCTTTCAAAGTCTCTGGTGGGAGATCTGGTATAATTCTGATACATCTGCTTTTATATTTCACTGGACCTTTTTCCCCTTACTGCTTTTAATATCCTTTCTTTGTTTAGTGCATTTGTTGTTTTGACTGTTACATGACAGGAGGAATTTCTTTTCTGGTCCAGTCTATTTGGAGTTTTGTAGGCTTCCTGTATTTTCATGGCCAACTCTTTCTTTAGGTTAGGGAAATTTTCTTCTATAATTTTGTTGAAGATATTTACTGGCTCTTTAAGGTGCGAATCTTTGATGTTTTCTATACCTGTTATCCTTAGGTTTAGTCTTCTCATTGTGTCCAGAATTTCCTGAATGTTTTTGGTTAGGAACTTTTTGCATTTTGAATTTTCTTTGACTGTTGTGTTAAAGCTTTCTTTACCCCCCCTTTTTATTATTTATTCTATATTCTTTGTTTATATTCCAAAGGCTCTCCCCTTTCCCAGTTATCCCCTCAGGATATGTCCCATAAGTCCTCTTCCTCCCCCCCCCATTCCCCAATCACTCCCCCTCCACCATTTCTCTGTTCTGGTACTCTCCTACAAAACTGGACCCAATCATTTCAGGACCAGGGGCCTCTCCTTCCTTCTTCTTGGGATTCTTTTGACTTGCAAATTGTGCCTTGAGTATTCAGAGCTTCTGGGCTCATTAATATCCACTTGTCAGTGATTGCATTTCATTTGTATTCTTTTGTGATTGGGTTAACTCACTTAGGATGATATTTTCCAGATCCAACCATTTGCCTACAAATTGCATGAATTCATTATTTTTAATTGCTGAGTAGTATTCCATTGTATAAATATACTATATTTTCTGTATCCATTCCTCCTTTGAGGAACATCTGGGCTCCTTCCAAATTCAGGCTCTTATAAACAAGGCTGCTATGAACATAGTGGAGCATGTGTCTTTATTGTATGCAGGGGAATCCTCTGGGTATATGCCCAGGAGTGGTATGACAGGGTCCTCTGTAAGTGTCATGCCCAATTTTCTGAGGAACCGCCAGACTGATTTCCAGAGCGGTTGTACCATCTTGCAATCCCACCAACACTGAAGGAGTATTCCTCTTTCTCTACATCCTCGCCAGCACCTGTTGTCTTCTGAGGTTTTAATCTTAGCCATTCTGACTGGTGTGAGGTGGAATCTCAGGGTTGTTTTGATTTGCATTTCCCTGATGACTAATGATGTTGAACATCTCTTAAGGTGTTTCTGAACCATCCGGATTTCTTCTGGTGAAAATTCTTTGTTTAGCTCTGTACCCCATTTTTTGATAGGGTTATTTGGTTCTTTGGGGTCTAACTTCTTGAGTTCTTTGTATATTTTGGATATTAGCCCTCTGTCGGATGTGGGGTTGGTGAAGAACTTTTCCCAATTTGTTGGTTGCCGTTTTGTCCTTCTGACAGTGTCCTTGGCCTTACAGAAACTTTGTAATTTTATGAGGTCTCATTTGTCATTTCTTGATCTTAGAGCATAAGCTATTGGTGTTCTGTTCAGAAACTTTCCCCCTGTGCCCATGTCCTCCAGGGTCTTCCCCCATTTCTTTTCTATTAGTTTCAGTGTGTCTGATTTTATGGTCCTTGATCCACTTGGAGTTGATCTTAGTACAAGGAGATAAGAGTGGGTCAATTCGCATTCTTCTGCATGTTGACCTCCTGTTGAACCAGCACCATTTGTTGAAAAGGCTATCTTTGTTCCACTGGATGGTTGTAGCTCCTTTATCAAAGATCAAGTGACCATACGTCTGTGGGTTCATTTCTGGGTCTTCAATTCTATTCCACTGATCTACTTGCCTGTCGCTGTACCAATACCATGCAGTTTTTAACACAATTGCTCTGTAGTGTTGCTTGAGGTCAGGGATATTGATTCCCCCAGAAGTCCTTTTATTATTGAGAATAGTTTTAGCTCTCCTGGGTTTTTTGTTATTCGAGATGAATTTGAGAATTGCTCTTTCTAGATCTATGAATAATTGAATTGGCATTTTGATGGGAATTACATTGAATCTGTAGATTGCTCTTGGCAAAATGGCCATTTTTACTATATTGATCCTGCCAATCCAAGAGCATGAAATATTTTTCCATCTTCTGAGGTCTTCTTCAATTTCTTCAAGAACTTGAAGTTCCTGTCATACAGATCTTTCACTTGTTTGGTTAGAGTCAAACCAAGGTACTTTATGTTGTTTGTGGCTATTGTGAAGGGTGTTATTTCCTTAACTTCTTTCTCAGCCTGCTTGTCCTTTGAGTACAAGAAGGCTACTGATTTGCTTGAGTTGATTTTATAACCAGCCACTTTGATGAAGTTATTTATCAGCTGTAGAAGTTCTCTGGTGGAGTTTTTTTTAGGTCGCTTAAGTATACTATCATATCATCTGCAAATAATGATAGTTTGACTTCTTCCTTTCCAATTTGTATCCCTTTGACTTCCTTATGTTGTCTAATTGCTCTTGGAGAACTTCAAGTACTATATTGAAAAGATATGGAGAGAGAGGGCAGCCTTGTCTAGTCCCTGATTTTAGTGGGATTGCTTCAAGTTCCTCTCTATTTAGTTTGATGTTGGCTACTGGTTTGCTGTAGATTGCTTTTACTGTGTTTAGGTACAGTTCTTGAATTCCTGCTCTTTCCAAGACTTTTAGCATGAAAGGATACTGAATTTTGTCAAATGCTTTTTCAGCATCTAATGAGATGACCATGTGGTTTTTTTCTTTTAGTTTGTTTATGTAGTAGATTACATTGAAGGATTTCCGTATATTGAACCATCCCTGCATCCCTGGGATGAAGCCTACTTGATTGTGGTGAATGATTGTTTTGATGTGCTCTTGGATTCGGTTGGCAAGAATTTTATTTAGTATTTTTGCATCGATATTCATAAGGGAAATTGGCCTGTATTCTCTTTCTTTATTGGATCTTTGTGTGCTTTTGGTATCAGCATAACTGTGGCTTCATAGAACAAGTTGGGCATTGTCCCTTCTGTTTCTATTTCGTGGAATAGTTTGAAGAGTATTGGTGTTAGTTCTTCTTTGAAGGTCTGGTAGAAATCTGCACTAAAACCATCTGGTCCCGTACTTTTTTTTGGTTGGGAGGCTTTTTATAACCCCTTCAATTTCTTTAGGGGTTATGGGACTGTTTAGCTGATCTAATTGATCCTGATTTAATTTTGGTATTTGGCATCTGTCTAGGAAATTGTCCATTTCCTCCAGATTCTCCAGTTGTGTTGAGTATAGACTTTTGTAGTAGCATCTGATGATCTTTTGAATTTTCTCAGTTTCTGTTGTTATATCCCTTTTTCCATTTCTAATTTTGTTAATTTGGATATCTCTGTGCCCATTGGTTAGTCTGGCTAAGGGTTTATCTAACTTGTTGATTTTCTCAAAGAAACAGCTCCTGGTTTTGTTGATTCTTTGTATCTACTTGATTTATTTCAGCCCTGAGTTTGATGATTTCCTGTCTTCTACTCCTCCTGGGTGAAATAGCTTCTTTTTGATCCAGGGCCTTCAGGTGTGCTGTTAAGTTGCTAGTGCATGCTCTCTCCAGTTTCTTTTTGGAGGCACTCAGGGCTATGAGTTTTCCTCTTAGCACTACTTTCATTGTGTCCCATAGATTTGGGTAGGTCGTACCTTCATTTTCATTGAAGTCTAAAAAGTCTTTGATTTCTTTCTATTTCTTCCTTGACCAAGGTATCATTGAGTATTGTTCAGTTTCCATGTGTATGTGGGCTTTCTGTTCTTCTTGCTATTGAAGACCACTTTTACTCCATAGTGATTTGATAGGAGGCATGGGATTAGTTCGGACTTCTTGTATTTGTTGACATCTGTCTTGTGACCAATTATATGATCATTTTGGAGAAGGTACCATGTGGTGCTGAGAAAAACTTATATTCTTTTGCTTTAGGATGAAATGTTCTCTCTATGTATATATCTGTTAAATCCAATTGGTCCAAAGTTTCAATTAGTTTCCCTGTGTCCCTGTTTAGTTTCTGCTTTCCTGATTGGTCCATTGAGGAGAGTGGAGTGTTGAAGTCACCCACAATTATTGTGTTAGGTGCAATGTGTGCTTTAAGCTTTAGTAAAGTTTCTTTTATGAATGAGGATACCCTTGCATTTTGAGCATAGATGTTCAGTATTGAGAGTTCTTCTTGGTGGATTTTCCCTTTGACCAGCAATAAGTGACTTTCCTGTCTCTTTTGATGACTTCAGGTTGAAAGTCAATTTTATCTGACTTTTAGAATGGCTACTCTGGCTTGTTTCCTGAGTCCATTTGCTTGTAAAATTGTCTTCCAGCCTTTTACTCTAAGGCAGTGTTTGTCTTTGACACTGAGATGTGTTTCCTGTATGCAGCAAAATGTAGGGTCCTGTTTCCATATGACAGGAGGTATTTCTGTTCTGGTCCAGTCTGTTTGGAGTTCTGTAGTCTTCTTGTATATTCATGGACATCTCTCTCTTTAGGTTGTGGAAGTTTTCTTCCATAATTTTGTAGAAGATATTTTCTGGTCCTTTAAATTGTAAATCTTCACTCTCATCTATACCTATAATCCTTAGGTTTGATCTTCTCATTATGTCCTGGATTTCCTGGATGTTTTGGGTTATAAGCTGCTTTTTTGCATTTAGTATTTTCTTTGACTGTTGAATCAATGGTTCCTATGGTATCTTCGGCATCTGAGATTCTTTCTTCTATCTCTTGTATTCTATTGTTGATATTTGCATCTATGGCCCCTGATTTCTTCCCAAGGTTTTCTATCTCCAAAATTGTCTCCCTTTGTGATTTCTTAGTTGTTTCTACTTCTGTTTTTAGATTCTGGATGGTTTTGCTCAGATCTTTTGCTTGCTTGTTTGTGTTTTCATGTAATTCTTTAAGACATTTTTGTGTTTCCTGTTTCATAGCTTGTACTTGTTGACCCACGTTCTTCTGTATTTCTTTAAGTGATTTTTGTATTTCCTCCTTATTGGCTTCTATTTTTTGATCCATATTCTCCTGAATTTCTTTAAGTGATTTTTGTGTTTGCCTTGTAAGGGCTTCTAACTTTTGATCTATTTTCTCCTGTATTTCTTTAAGAGATTCATCGATGTGTTCTTCTATTAGCACCCTGACCAGTGATTTTAGATCCAAATCTTGTTTTTCTGGTGTGTTGGGGTACCCAGGACTTCCTGTTTTCGGAGAACCAGGTTCAGATTCTGTCATGCTGCCTCGATTTCTGTTAGTAACGTTCCTAAATTTGCCTTTTGCCATCTGGTTATCTCTGGCGTTAGTTGGCCTTGTTGTCACTGACTGGTGTTTGACCCTTTTATCAGGCTGGGCCCGCCTGTTGGTTCTCTAATGCTGACAAGGATGCAAGATAGGAACTGCCTCTGCGAGTGCTGAGAGGACCTCAGGGAAGGCGGTTCCCAACGGAGTTGGAGCATAGCTGGTGGCCGTGGAGATGTCCTCCCGATCCTCTGCCCTGGCACTGGCTAGTGGCTGGCAGATCCACCAGAGCGATGGTAGTCACTGATTAAGTCTGAATACCTGGGCCTCTCTAGCGGTAGCCTGGTGGCAAGATGGAGACCGAGTGCCGCTGCTGTGTTATTGCTTTCTATGGCAACTTCTGAATGTGAGATTCTCTCTTCAATCTCTTGTATTCGGTTGGAAATGCTTGTGTCTATGACTCCTGATCTCTTTTCTAGGTTTTCTAACTCTGGGATCATCTCCCTTTGCAATTTCTTTATTATTTTTTATTCTATTTTTAGATCCCGTATGGTTTTGTTCAATTCCTTCACCTGTTTGTTTGTGTTTTTCTGTAATTCTTTAAGAGACTTTTGTGTTTCCTCTTTAAGGGTTTCTACCTCTTTACCTGTGTTCTCCTGTATTTCTTTTTTTCCTGTATTGCAAACTTGTTTTTATTAATCATTTTATTTGTTTACATTTCAAATTCTATCTCCCTTCCCAGTCTCCGTTCCATAAATCTTTATTTTACATTTTATTTTTCTCTTTTCTAAAGTTGATATTCAATTTTTTAACTAACATATTTATTATAATTATAAGTATATCTTCCCTTTGACCTCACATATGTTATAAGTTCATCAAGTACCCAAAAGGTATACACTTTTATAATAGCAAAAACTTGTTAATAGCTCACAAATAATAAATTATTATATTTCCACATAATAGACTTCCATGCAACTACTAAAATTAGTATAGGTCATTACATACAGGCATGGTAAATTGGCTAAAACTTTTTATTATTATAGTCAACATAATATTTTATATGTATATATTTTATACCAATCATAATAATGATGGACATGTTATTAAATGAACATAAATACATAAAATGTTTTTGTTTGTTTGTTTGTTTTGTTTCTAGTAGCGCTTAAGATCTTGTTTCTTACTGTGGTACAGACCAAAATATGAACAATTTTTGTACATTGGAGTTCATTGTAATAAAGCTGTACTTCAATGTCCCGCACATCACCAATGGATTTTACCTCCATAGTAGCTAAGATAAGAGTTGACAGTTCTGCTGCACCAAGGAATGAATTGTAAACAAGATTATTTGGATACAGATTTTCTGCTATGGTCAAAGCTATTTGACTGGAGTGGTTGTTGTCATTCTCAGCCCACAGGGAACAGGTTACATTCATATAAGAAATAGTGTGTGTGTTAAGATAATCTATCTATGAATTCATTCATCAACTGTTTCAGTGTACAATGGTTCTACTTGGAGGGTGGCACAGAAATTAGATGAGGGTAAGATTCCCGTTCATTGGCTGTGATGATTTTGAGAAGCATTCATCTCCGAAAAAGAGTAACTTATAAGGTCCTTTTCTTCAAAATTGATATAATAATATAAATATCAAGTGAAAAATTGAGTCTCACTCTTTGTTGTTCTCTTACAAGCCACCTCCAAAATTAATTGTTACATTTCATTTGGCTGTATAGATAATTTGAAATATGTTAACTGTTCTGAGAACCATAGAAAAGTATAAAAACATCAAATAAACAATCCTGGTAGAGAGGCTGAGATAGGAGAAGCATGATTGCAAGACCATTGTGTGGTACATATCAAGACACTGTCACGTACAAATAAGCAAAAAGTATATATGGATTGTACAATATTGAACCTATTTCTCCAGTTACCAAATTAGAGAGACCACTGGATAACATCCAACAAATTTCTAATTCTTCATATTTTTGTATTTCAATAGATTAGGATATATTGGTAATATTAATTTTCATATTAAGGGATATTATAGAAAACTGATTGTTACTTCCTGTTATTTTTGTTGTTAGATGTGGGATTATGTTTGTGTGGATTTGTTGAAAGATTACTTTCTTGCTTTAGTTTCCCTCCTTGTGTTGGTGTTTTTCATCTATTTTCCTTTTTAGGGCAAGATTTTGGAAAGATATTGTGTAAATTTGGTTTTATCATGGAATATCTTATTTTCTCTGTCTATGGTAATTGAGAGTTTTTTTGGGTATAGTAGGCTTGCCTGGCATTTGTTTTCATTTAGAGTCTGTATGACATCTGCCCAGGATCTTCTAGCTTTCATGGTCTCTGGTGAGAAGTTTGGTGTAATTCTGATAGGACCGCCTTTACATGTTACTTGATCTTTTTCCCTTACTGCTTTTAATATTCTTTCTTTGTTTAGTGCATTTGGTATTTTGATTATTATGTGACAAGAGGAATTTCTTTTCTGGTCCAGTCTATTTGGAGTTCTGGAGGCTTCCTGAATGTTCATGGGCATCTCTTTTTTTTTTAGGTTAGGGAAGTTTTCTACAATTTTGTTGAAGATATTTACTGGCCCTTTAAGTTGGAAATCTTCACTCTCTTTTATACCTATTATCCTTAAGTTTGGTCTTCTTATTGTGTCCTAGAGTTCCTGGATGTTTTGGGTTAGGAGCTTTTTGTTTGTTGCATTTTCTTTGACTGTTGTGTTAATGTTTTCTATGGTATCTTCTGCACCCGAGATTCTCCCTTCTATCTCTTTTATGCTGTTGTTGATCTATGACTCCTGATCTCTTTCAAGGCTGTCTCCCTTTGTGATTCCTTTATTATTTCTAGTTCCATTTTTTAGAGCCTGAATAGGTTTGTTCATTTCCTTCGCCTGTTTGATTGTGTTTTCCTTTAATTCTTTAAGGGATTTTTTTGTGTTTCCTCTTTAAGGGCTTCTATCTGTTTACCTGAGTTCTCCTGTATTTCTTTAAGGGAGTTGTTTGTGTCCTTCAAGTCCTCTATCATCATGAGAAGTGATTTCACATCTGATTCTTGCTTTTCTGATGTGATGATCTATGGTGAGAGAATTGGGTTCTAATGATGCCAAGTAGCCTTGTCTTCTGTTGCTGATGTTCTTATGCTTGCCTCCCACCATCTGTTTATCTCTAGTGCTGCCTGCCCTCACTATATCTGACTGGAGTCTGTTCTTCCTTTGATCCTGGTTGTGTCAGAACTCCTCAGAGTCAAACTGTCTCAGTGTTCCTGTGATTCTAGGATCCTGTGATCCTGAGATCCTGGTTATGTCTGAACTCCTGGTACTCAAGCAGTCTCTGGGTCCTTGAGATGCTGGTGGGTCCAAGCTCCTGGGATTCTGTGATCCTGTGTTCCTGGGCATGTTAGAGTGCCTGGGAGTGGAACTTCCTGTGGGTGTGGTGGGACTGACTATGAAGTTTGTACTCAAGGTCAGCTCATGGCACCAGCCCAAATGGACCAGAAGAAACCGGTACCACGGGTCTGGTGGAATTCCTGCATGCCTGGGTCCCACTGGTCCAGTTACTCCCACTGTTGGGACAGATGTTGTGTCCTCCTCACTATCTCCTGTATTTCTTTAAGGGAGTTATTTATGTCCTTCTTAAAGTCCTCTATCATCAACATGAGATGTGATGTTAAATAAATGTTTTGCTTTTCTGGTGTGTTGGGGTATCCAGGTCTCTCTGTGGTAGGAGAACTCAGTTCTGATGATGCCAAGTAGCCTTGGTTTCTGTTGCTTATTTTCTTTCTCTTGCCTCTTGCCATATCTCTGGTGTTAGCTGGTCTTGCTCTCTCTGACGGTGGCTTGTCTCTCCTGCAAGCCTGTGTATCAGTATTTTGGGGAGAGCAGTTATTTCCAGGAGGAATTTGAATATGGAGAGTTGTGGCACAGGGTCAGCTCTGAGGTGCAGACAGAAACCTGAAGCATCCTGTCCCTGGCTGTTCTTTGGTTCCTGTGTGCTGATGTCTCTACACAGTTCCCTCTTGGGCCAGGAATTTGAACAGAAGTGCTTGTGTTACTTGTGCTCACCGGTGTGTTGGCACTCCTGGGAGACCAGCTTTCTCCCTGAGGTGTTTTGGTATGGAGAACTATGGCACATAGTTCTGGGCGTTGATGGAAAGAAGATGGCCATTATTTGTAATCTCAGCTATTTGGGAATTTGAGGCAGAAGGATCACAAGCTCAAGGCCCACAAAATCTACAGAGTGAGTTTAAGAACTGACTAGACAACTTATCTCTATCTTAAACATTACAAAGAATTATAAAGAAGAAGTGGGTTTTAATTCAGTTGGGAAATGCTTCCTAGCATATGAGATATCCTGGAGTCAATCCCAAGTACCAGCAAAAAGACAAAATAGGATGAAAGAAAAGCAACAACAAAAAACAACGACGACACCACACACACACACACACACACACACACACACACACACACACTCTGCAGATAGTACATATTCTATGTTAAGAGCCCTGGGTTTTGAGTGACTTTATCCTACTAGTTCAAATTTTAATACTCTTGGACTTTGTAGTCAATGGAATAATATCTTATTTCTATTCCCTGGACCATATGACTATGAAGTGTTAGCTAGAAAGAAGGAATTGTGGTTTCCACTTAATTGAAACGAGTAGATCTACTCTCTAGAGAGTAGATCATTATAAACACAGGGTCTTCTATGTGAGTCAGGAGGGACAGGTGCCTCAGTGTCAGGGAAGAAGTTGTAATATGAACATAAGGGTCAGGGTGATGAGATCTTGGCTTTGAAGATGAAAGGAAACCAACAGCCAATGAGTCCAGGCATCTCTTTGGGCTGCAAAGGGGAAGGAAATACATTGTCCTCTAGAGTTTCCAAAGGCTGACAGCCCTCTGACTCATTGATAATAGCCCAGCCAAACACAATTGTAACAATAAGAAGCATAAGAGAATAAATTTAGGTCATTTAAAGTAGTTTATTACATAAGCAGCAGAAACGAAGGCCACTTTAGTGATAAAGTCTAGTTCACCAATTAATCTCTGAGTCAGAGCTCATGTCATTTCCTCTTGCTTTTGAAGCCTTTTGAAATCATGAACTGAGAGGCAGCACTTTGTAAACTAAATTCATGCCTAATTTTTGTTCCTGAGTTAATTTATTTTAAAATGGCAAATGGGCAGGCTAAAGAGACCTTTATGATATCAAAGACTATGCTGAGGGCAAATGTCATATAGCAAGATAAATACTTGCCTCAATCTCCAGGTAATAGACAAGAAACATATAAGTTACAGCTTTAACACCAGAACAATCACACAGTGTTGTGTTTTTAGTTAAAATATGATGCTGTGGTTTTCAAGTGGCATAGCTGTGGGCAACTTAACTAAGCATGTTCTTATAAGAGGTGAGGGAGTTTGTGCCATCCAGATACTAAGAACTGTGTCCAAAGAGCTTGGGCCACATAGTAAGGGTCCTGTCTCTTTTATAAGGGAAATGGAAATGACTGAGCCTTCACATTTACACAGCTTGATCCTTAACTTTGTGCAGTCTTGTTCCTGTGAAAGCAGTGTGCATATTGTCTCTCTAGAGGTCTTTGGCTTTATGTTTAAGGTGATGATGGATTAGAGATTTTCTTCTGCCTGGGTATGGTGCATTGGTTTACATCTAAAACATTGTGTGTTCTATTAGCCTAATTACTAGGGCAACCGATAGATTTATTGGTGACCGTTATAAAGGAAGCCAGGTGACAAGCAGGAAAGTGAACATCAACCCAACAATCATTTTGATTGAAGTTTTCACCAAATCATAAGTCAACCTGTCTCAGGGCACTGGATTTACTGTAAGGAGTGGTGAAGAGTATCAAAGGAAAATCAAAGATGAGAGCCTTATAAATGTCAACATGAAAAGAAAATAAGTATATGTTAAAAATCGAGACTCCTAAAACAGCTCAGAGAAAAGAAAAATAATTGAGAAAATAAGAACAGGAGGAGTCTAGAGGTTTCCAGGTCCTGGATCTTATGTGTAGCTATTGCAATGAAGCTGTTTGAATCATGTTTACTCAAAAGTTCTGAGGGGATTTTTTTTGTTGTTTGTGGTAGTTTTATTAGTCTTAATTCTCAAGGTAATCTTCTCTTGAAGCATGCCTATGGGTGTTTCTAGCTGGAACATGCCCCAGTGATGCCCTGTGAGTGTTCGAGAGAAGGCTGAATCTAAGAACAAATATTTTAGAATTTTTGCTATTGTGTTGGATAACACAATATACCCTAATCAGACAGTCTTACTGCGAGAGGTTTCTATTTGCAGTTCATTAAATTCACTACGTTTAATTTTTTATAAGACTATTACTTAATGTTGTTGGGAGCAGATAGCACAATGTAAATTTATTTAAAAAACTGATGGTCTGTGGTTTTCTACTGTGGCAAGTATCTGGGAGGCTATAAAGATGTGATTGATTTTGGCTCACACTTTCAGAGAGTTCAGTTGGTTTTTATCTGACTTCATTCCTTGGACTGTGAGGTGGGGTTGTATAATGGTGTGAGCTTGGTGAAATAGTCTCTCACTTGATGGTTCCTGGGAAGTAGAGGGGAGAAGAGAGGGGCAGAGATAGAAAGAGAGGGTAAAGAATGAGGAGAATGATAACAACAGATAAGACACATCAAAGAAATCTTCCCTAGTTTCCATCTTCCTATTTCCTTCTGCTAGGTCCCACTTCTTAAGTTTCCAGGATAGATCCAGTAGATTGGACCAGGCTTTCAACATAGGAACCTGGGGGGAGGGTACATTTCATATTCAAATGATACAAATAAGTATACTTTTTGAATAAGAGACATTTATATCATTGATTTATATTTTATAGGTGTATTTATATATGTACACATCTAGGCATAAAAATATAACCTTAAGTCTCTTAATCTTATTCTTTGAATGCAGTGAATTCTCTGTGAACACTAAGAATGTGTGTCTTGTTCTGACATTACTGCTTCAATAAATGAGAATAATTCCCTTAAAAAAAACAGGCCAATCACACTGACTATTTTATATCAAATTTCTTTTTTCTCCCTAATACTTAGTTATCATTTACCTATAACTACAGGAAACAGCTTTTGTTTTTCTACTACATAAAATGCTACAAGATTGTATATCAAGAATTTTCAAGCTTGATTTTCCATTAGCACCTATATTCTACAATTTTAACATATTTTTTAAGATAACAAGTTAAACATATGTACAATGCTTGTATTATGCATATATACAGGGATTTTTCACACTGTATTGAAAATATTTGTTTCATACTGAAAAATATAAGAAAAAGCAGGACCTATTGGTACAGACCTCTAATCCTAGCTTCTTTGGGTGGAGGTTTGGGCTCAGGAAGGAAGATCACAAGTTCAAGGCCTTTCTGGGCTGCAGTGTAGTTTCAAGGCCATCATGGGCAATTTAGTGAGACCAGACCTCACAATTAAAGAGTGAAAAGGTATTGAATACAGCTTGGTGGTAAACTACTTAAATAATTTCTTTTATTATTTATTTATTTTTTTTTTTTTTGGTTTTTCAAGACAGGGTTTCTCTGTGTAGTCCTGGCTGTCCTGGAACTCACTCTGTAGACCAGGCTGGCCTCAAACTCAGAAATCCGCCTGCCTCTGCCAACCAAGTGCTGGGATTAGAGGTGTGCGCCACCACCGCCCGGCTTCTTAAATAATTTCTTAACCAATATAATTTAAAATTAGCTTTAGACCTTGGAATTAACTATGAATATAGAAGCTATGAGTGAATTTCTCAAGTTATCTTTATAACATCACAAGAATACAGTCTTAATATTTATTCACTTTTATATAGTTTATTATTTTAATATTGATTTATAATCAATTGTTTATAGAAATAATGACAGCCTAATAAACTCAGAAAACTGTAGGACAAATTAGTCTCAAGCATAAGAAATTAAACCTAAATCACGTGTTCACAAAAACTTTCATACTTTACTTTTATAATAATATGAATAATATGCTTAAAATTAAGTCAAGATTAATAATTGATTCGTCTAAATTTTAAAAACGTAAATACTACAATTAAAAATGTAAGTTAACTTGTTTTATGTGTTAGGAAAAAATCTAAATTTGGTTAACTTATGGCAAGAACTCTGTGTTTCTAATTTTCTTTTTAACTACCGATAAGTCTTCTCTTTGTATAGGTAAGATTTTGTCTGTGATTTACTGTCTTGGCAAGGGAACATTTATATATTAGAGCAACATGTTCTTGTTTGGGAAATTTTTAATTATTTATTTTGACTAGCTATGTGGAAATGTTTACATCATGACAAAACAAGTTTTTTTTTTTTTTTTGCTTGAATTTACCTAATGTTGCCCAAGAAACAGACAAAAAGGAGACAAAGTGAGAAGCAGCATGTTTCAGACAGATATTAGATTATCATTGCAGACGACAGACTTCTTTGTCCTTTATAATAATAAGATAAAGTATGGGTACAGGAAAACCCATTTCAGCAGAGACATGTATAAACAGAAGAGAAGAGGCAAGAGATTCAAGCTTATTATAGTTGATTCAAACAGTTGCTAAGGCATTTTACAATTCCATCAAGCCTTCTAATGGTATAGCAACCTTTGAAGTATAATTATGAGAACGGAAAGACTACCTGTGTCAAAGACAGCTCTTTTTGCAGACAGGTGTCCAGCCTATATATATCTCTATAATTTTTTCTATGTCTTTTTCAAATAAGCATCCTGACCAATGTCAAGTTTTCTCAAATGACCCCTGAAAGGTCAGATTATCCTGGGTAGAATTGTTTTAAAAAGAGATGTTCCATGAGTTAACATGTGGAAGGAGATCACATATAATTGATGACAATCAGAGCTGGTTGTTCTGTTCTGTGCTTCTGGAATCTTCTCTAATATGACTTATCAACCATTGGGGGCCCAATTAACCATCTAGCTCAAGGCAGACAAAAATAAAACATGTTTTATGGCTATAAAGACAAGTCTCAGGAAAGTCTTTAAATATGTATTTTAAATTACCTTTATTAAAGTATAATTTATGACCATACATTTTATATCTACTCAGAGAACAGACATAGGATTTTGTAAAACCTATCCAATACAAATTGTGTCCAAAGGATGCTAGTCTTACATAATCACTTAAACACTTTAATTCTTCGGCTGGACTTACTTGGAGTATGCAGCTCCACTCCCTACAGAATTCTTTATACAGTCTCATCAAAGACTGTTCCAAAGTGATGGTAGGTGAACAAACAAACAAACAAACAAAAACAGCAAAAAATGGAGGGGGTGTTAGCATTTCTTTTTTACTCCTCCCAATGGTTACCTAGCAACAGCCAGTATGAGCCTTTCTATAAAAAGACTGTTCTGCTTCTCCCCCTCTCTCTGTTCTCTCTCTCTCTGTTCTCTCTCTCTCTCTCTCTCTCTCTCTCTCTCTCTCTCTCTCCCTCCCTCCCTCCCTCCCTCCCTCCCTCCCTCCTTCCTTTCCTCTCTGGCCTTTCTCTCTCTCCCTTTTTGGCCTTTCTTTCTCTCCCCATGCATTCCGGCTGGCCTCTTCCCTTTCTCTATTCTTTCTCTTTCTGTCCTTCTCTGTCTCCTTTCTTTCTCTTCTCTACTCCCTTCTCAACATGCCCCCCATTATGCCCCAAATAAACTTCATTTTATACTTAGACCCATTGTATGGATGGAAATGCCTCAACATAGGCCCACTAAGCCACCCCTCCTGCTACATCATGTTGCTGCACTATAAAATAAATCAGGGGGGCAATTTCAAGTTTTTCTTTAATCTTCAGTTGATAAAACGTACTTTATGAGTTACTAGGACAAAGTTGAATTCAGGTTCACTTTAGTGGAGACTTAGTCTTGTGAGAAAACCCCTCCCCAACCCCAGCTTAAGATCAAGCAGACACAGGGGACAAACATCTCCAGACCACTATAGGTCAATGCAGTCTCAGTGGGACCTCTAGCATGGGATTTGTTGACTACTTAGACATCCCCCAAAATAATCATTGAGCAAGAAGAACAAAGTTTATTTGATGAGAAACTGGGTGACCCTGAGAGATTTTTCATCCTTTCAAAGGCAGAAGTCAAAGTAAAAAACATGTAGGGTTTTCAGGTTTTAGGATCTAGACTAAGAAAGCTTAAAGTCAAGTCTGTTAAGATTAGGGGTTGGACAGTTTAATTTAAAGTAGCTATGGGTTAAGGACTCTAAAATGCCCAGGCCCTTAATGAACAAACTATCATTCTTGGTAAGTAAGGCTTTTTGTTGGCTTGCAGTCCTGGTCCCAAGGAACAAGGACTTTCTGGAACAAGCAGTTACATTCGTTTTGCTTTCAGGGTTATTTCACACAGGGACAGAAAATTATGCTGGTTTCAGTTTTCATTCCCCTTTCCTGCCCATCCTCCCCAGAAACTCGGTTCAGGTTTCCCAGAGCAGGACCGCTAGATTAGGCTAATAAAAGTGTTGTGAAACCAGGGCTGACGTGAAGACTTAGACCTCAAAATTCTCCTATTTGGGAGGCTTATAAAGGCCTTATTCTAGTGATTTCCAATTAAATTAGTATTTTTTTGTGTTTGTTCTATTAGTGTTTATTAGGTGATATACATATAAAATTATGACAAAATTCCCCCCTTTAGAATGAATAGATATTTTGAATATATGAATTTATATATATATGCTTTATTGAATATATATATATATATATATATATATATATATATGTGCTTTATTGACATTATCTGCATGCTGCACGAGCAAATAACAAGTCGTTCCAAATTAACTCTAAATTTATTCCTTTTTCCAAGTATGCTGGTTGAGATCATTATGATAGGCTAAGACAAGGGAGGGTCCTGACTAAGACAGTTATGCCAATGATCATAATAGCTTCTAAGACACAGTAGGGAACATCAGAATCAGACCCTGCGGCTTGAACCCACATTATCACAAGCAGTAGTAAAGCAGTGATTATATCAGGGAAGGTCACAAATATGTCAACAGATTTAAGACTATCCGGAAGTGTCTACTATAATTGGTAACTTCAGCATAGTTGAGTCCCTAATGGTGGCTTCTAGGGCAGTGAGTTCCAAGAAATAAAAATCAATGACTATCAAAATTTCAGTCTCAATACCATTGGACTAGGAGCCATAAGGACCACAGGGCATTGTGGCAGATCTAGGATTCATATACCCGTGTAGTCTAAGAGCATAGCAACTCTATCCATAGTTCTTTGACTGTAAGTTTACCTATACTTAGATACTGAAAGTATCTAATGGAAGCCAAAGAGGCAAGGGTTCTATTTACAGAGGAATAAAGGGAAACTTCATTGTTATAATACCAAGGAGAAGTTGGATGGATTATAGTCCCAATACATTACAAATAGATGTAGTTGATCCATGAAGCAAGTCAAATGACTGTATCTGAAGATTATGTGTAAGCAGCGCTTGAGCTCTGGAAGTAAGCCAAAAACGTAGAAAGAAAAACACACTTTCTACAGATTCATTTCAAAATTGACTGATCTGATTCTTATCTGGATGAGAAAAAAAAATTTCTGTCCTACAAAATCAGAAAGGGGGTTACTTACTACTCTTACAGATGTTTCTGTGTTTCCTGAGAGACCTTAGCAGCCCTGGGAATTTCAGGAGTGATGGTGGGGGAGGGGCAGGTGGCAGGTAGCTTTATGGTTTTAGGAGAGCCTCACCTATGCAAATATGGAGGGCATGTCAGCTTGGGTCAGCCCCATGTGTCCTCAGCTCCAGGTGACTCCTGTCTCCCAAGATTCTTTCCTTCTCTCTGCCTCCGAAGGCATGGCATCTTTAGAGGTCTTCTGTAATCTTCTTGGACTGTGCTTTTACAAAGAACTTTGTGGCATTCCTCACAGATTTCTGGGGCCAGAGGTTAGGATGGGGGTAGGGGTTGGGGTGGGGGTGGGGGTGGGGGTGGGGAATAGCCTTTGAGTATCATTCTTGAATCTGTTAGTTTATTCCCTGGAGCTTTTGTGGAGTCTAAGGCAAAAAAAGCATGAGCCTGTAGCCCTCCAGCCTGGGGCTGTAAAGTTGTCAGATCTCATAAGCTCAGCAACATGTTTGGGTCTGGACAGGACTTGGAAGGGAGAAAGCAAAAGAAAAAAAAAAAAAGAAGGGGGAAAAAAGAGTTTGTGGAACACACATCTGCTGCACACCAGATGGTAGTTGTTATTTTGTCGTCAGTGGAGCTTTCCCCATAATTCTTGTTGCGTTTCCTCTACTGTAGTACTTAGGGGTTTTAAGTCGGGGGGGGGGGGGTGGAGGGTGGAGGGGGGAGGGAAGCAAAATATTTGCTCGAGGCAGGGTGGGGGAGGTGAATGAAACGTCAGAAGCTAGGATTTAATTGTTCCACAACTCAGGGTTTAGAGAGTTAAGTCTCCCCCAACCATCCTCCAACTCTGCAGGGTGTGTTAGAATAGGAGCCCTCATTACATAATCACCAAACCCCGGGTAATGTTACACAGTGTTCAGCAGATAAAGGGCACGCAATAATGGAAAGGAGCTTCACATTTTCTCTAATCTTAGATGGACGGAGCGTATTATGTTACTGCATAAATATTACATGATCATGTAACAAAATATACTAATGAAATACACAGATGCGAAGCCAGAGTGCAAGGGTTGAGATTGCACTGGGAGCTCTTAAATTGATTTTTCCTATTCTTTGCTAATTCACATTCAAACTTAATTTAGCATTTGTGTCATTTTTATGAGAATATAATATGTCATGGGAGACTTGACAGTTTTTAATGGGTTTATAAAATGGTACTTAGAGTCAACTTCTGTAACAATAATATAGACATACAACACCATTGCCATCTTCTTCAGCTTGTGCGCCTGTCTACATCTTATTATGCACTTGATTGTTGACCTAAAGGCTAATTTCGGCATAACGGTTTCTCCTACCTTACAAGTACAGTACCTTTGTTTCCAATGTTAAAGGCACAGCGATTGTGTGTTAAGTTGGGGGTAGAGGGTGGTTCTACTTATCTGTATTGCTTGCTTAATATTTGTGGGCAAATTAGTCAGACTATTCATTTAAACAGCTTCTGTCCGTGAATTAAAAATCCACTGACACAGCACCTACTGTGTAATGAGTCCTGTTGTAGACTCTGATGTGATGGAGAGAAACTGTCAGGGCCTTGCTTCTTTAGAAAGGAAGACCTTCAGGAAGGATGACGGCCCAGATTCTCTTCACTTGGAGCCAGACTGCATTGTGCACCCCAAACAGCGCTGACAGGGCTGGCAGAGTCCATCTTGTTACATTTTCTCCTTTCATTCTGCAGAGCTCTATTTTATGCAAACATTTCCTCTTGTCCCGCTTCTGCCGCGTGATCTTCCAAGAATGATCATGTTTACTGTGCTTCGAGTGCGGGTTATTTGCAATCTTGCTGTTGGTATAGTACTGTTCCCTAATATTCTGACAAGCTCAATAACCCTGGCAGAATTGTGAAATGTCAGAAGTGGAAACGTGGTAACAACAAACAAAGAAACAACGACGGAACAATCAGATAAAAGACTCCCTTTGAATATTGGGGAATTCAGGTTCAGAAACTGCAGAGAGTGGGGAAGTGGGCTGAGTCAGCTTCTTCTTTATTGGACACACCATTGGCTATTGTGTAATTGTCGGCTATATGCTCACGGCATAAAGTTGCTTTCGATAATATTTTGTTCTTAAGATGAAAAAACCAAACCAAACCAAACAAAGCAGGAGGCTTAAGTGGGCATTAACTTGTGAAAATGTAGACACAAATGCCTAGCAGAAAGACCATCAAAAATAGAAAAATATTTTCAAGCAATTTAATCAATGCATTCAGTGACGATTCCATTTACTAATTAACACTGCAATCAGGCCTTATTTTTTTTAGTTGTTTATTTATTTTAATATAATCCTTTAGATTTAGTTTCATTATTTCAAGGCCATAGTGGAATTACACCTTATTATTTATAATTGCTGTTCTTTTATTCTATAGCCCATGAGGTTAATTTTGTAATTCAATTATCAAATAGCGTACGGTTAGTCATAACTTTTTTTCTAATTACTTTAATATCATAGGATATCTGTGCTGTGCTGAGAATATTAATATATATTAATATACTCACATAGTTTTTTAAAAAGAAGGAGGAATATCTTTTAAAATCACATTATACATTCTTTTGTTAATGTGCAAAAATATAGAACGTTTGAAAACAACTGGCTCATAGATTCAGAGCTTTGGGCCAATGGTCTCTGGGATGTATTGTTCTTCATCCCGTTTATGGTGAGAAGGGTCACCATATCAGGGAACATGTAGTGGAATGGTTCACCTCATGGCACACAAGAAGCAAATAGTAGAAGCATCTGGAGAAAAGATAGTCTTCAACCACATGTTCTCAGTGATCTATTCCTTCCAATTAATCTCTACCTCCTAACTGCCCATCCAGCTAGTCACCAGTGAGCTTACCAATGAGTTAACTTACTCCTGAAGCCAATGCCTCAGTAATCCAATCATTGCAATGACACCATTTAGGATCTAAGCCATCACTACATGAGGCTGTTTGAGGGGGATGCTTTGTGTCCATGCTTTCCTGGACCGTAAAGACTCATATCCATCTTAGGATGCAAAATGTAGTTAGCTTCTCCCCAAGCGTCTCTCTGGAGTCTCAACAATTCTATGTAAAATCAAAAGCTAAAGTTGCCTACTCTCAAGATACAATGGCATAGGTGGACATTCCCATTTCTAAGAGAAGAACCAATTTTATTTTTTTAAAAAAGAAAAAGACTTGACTAAAAGAAGGCTAAAAGTCATCAGGGCAAACATTAAATATTATAGTTAAATTTTAAGAGCATGTAGGGGCAGAACATGGGCCCAAAACTGTTTAAGAAGCTTATTTCGACAGCCTTGCTGTCTGTAGTCCACGTGGCCACTCTCCAGCATTGGCTCTTCTTAGTGCTGGTACCTTTCCTCAATAGCCATTTGATGTAGATGACATCAAGTATTGCTGCCAGTTTCAGGAAGACTCAGGAGGCTCACTTGGACAATGGAGAAAATAACTTCTAAGTTCCTAGAAGGCTGAAGATGGGGAAACAGTTCTCTAAATGGCCTTATGCTAGCAAGGTGCCCCAGAACTCTTCTTAAAACTATCTTTTACTTTTACACACTAAAGCTTGAAAGATAGGATCTACCAATTTCTAAAATGGCTCAAGGTATCTTTCCTGTTGTTCAGATGCTGTGTACTTAGCTTCCTTCATGACAGTAATCTCTTCAGCTACTTTCTTATTCCCAACATTAAGACAGGCTTCCATTCTGGCCAGCGTGTAAACTTTCCAAATCTGAGCCTCTGGTTATGATTCCTCATTTGTGCTATATATTTGGACTAAAGCAGGCCCTAATAATCATGTCACAGCTTGAATGCTGCATTGCATTGACATTTTCCTTTGTGAGATCACTCAGTGTTTCATATTTAAATCCAGCCTCCCACAAAGTTTGAAGGTATGTGCAAAATGTGCATGGGAGCTTTGTCTAAACATCGCACCAAAATGGCTTCAAACCTCGTTCCCAACGAGTGCTTGTCTTCCTCTAAAACCTCATAAGAATTTTCCATATTATTGATGAGAACAGAGGAACAAGACAGGTCAGGAAGTTTGGGCATAGAGAGTTGAATGACAGCACTTTTACTTCTCCTGAGAGCCAGTTCTGTCCTGGGCACAAGACAGCAATGTCTTTGGTTCTAGCAGCACTTTTTGTTTTCCTGGCCAGAGATCATATATATCAAGAAATGTCTGTGGATACTGGTTTAACTTTTATTTTTATTATAAGAATGTATGTTTTGGAGATAGTACCTTATGATATTGCCTTGGCGGCTCGGGAACTCTAGAGCAGGCTAGCCCTAAACTCACAGATGTCCGCCCCCCCCCAAGCCTTCTGAGTGCTAGGATAAAAGGTATGTGCCATCATGGCCAGTTCTTTCCTCCCTTTCCTTTTACCTTTCCTTTCCTTTCCTTTCCTTTTTCCTTTCCTTTCCTTTCCTTTTTCCTTTCCTTTCCTTTTTCCTTTCCTTTCCCTTTTCCTTTCCTTTCCCTTTTCCTTTCCCTTTTCTTTTCCTTTCCTTTCCTTTCCTTTTTCCTTTCCTTTTCTTTTACCTTTCCTTTCCTTTTTCCTTTCTTTTCCTTTTCCTTTCCTTTTCATTTCCTTTTTCCTTTCCTTTTCTTTTCCTTTCCTTTCCTTTCCTTTTCCTTTTCTCTTTCCCTTTCCCTTTCCTTTCTCTCTCTCTTTCTTCCTTTCCTTCATATATATATATATATATATATATGTATATATATATATATATACACACATATACATATATGATGATGATGATATAAATGCTCCTTTCATTTTCCAATACAGTACATAGTAGCTATTATCCACAAGTGGCTAGTGAACCCTTGATATATGACTGCAATGGGACAGTATAATTTCTATTTGCTTCATTTTATTTTTTCAGAGTAATATTTTTATTGATTCTTTGGATTTCACATCAGGTAAGTACCTCGATTACATTCACTTTCAAGTTTCTCAATGTCTGCCTCCCCGTTTATGACCTCCCCCCCTAAAAATATAAAAACAAAACTAAGAATTAAGAACAAAAGCAAAACCAAGTCTGTGCAGTCACTGGAGCACGGTCAAACTCTCTGTAGCCTGCCTCTTAAATAGAACTCTTGCTTTCTCAATTGTGTTATCAGTTGTGGAAAGTTACACTTTTAAGAGTTCTCTTTGGTGGCTTCCTATTTAGGCTGTTAATTGGGGGGTGGGTGGAATTGGATGGGTAGGAGTTGTCTCAGAAACCTTCCATCTCTCTCTCTCTCTCTCATCTGTGTATTTGTAGACATCTATATCACTGCCAAAGTAGCTTCCTTGTATTTTACAGTCACTTGGAGCACAGATCACAGCCTTCCATGTGATTTCAGGTGATGTAATCCTATGTCCCCCTATGGGATCCACTGACAGCTGCATGGCTTCAGGCTGGTGCACAGCCTATGGAAATAGGCTTGGCTTTTCATGGTAACATGGGCCATAGACAACGACACAACCCCTGGCCATGTCAAGACCATGGACCCAGACCATTGGTGACAGTAAGGACTGTGGACATCGACATGAGCCCAGGTAGCTTCATTGGCCATTTGAGCTTGGCTCTCGGCAGCAACAGGACTCACAGGCATCAACATGGCTTCAGGCTCTAGCATAGACTGTAGAAATCTGCATGGGCTTAGGTGGTAATACAGACAGGCCACAGACATCAACATGGTCTCAGGGCACTCAGACCAACATGGAACCTGGTCTGCAATATGGCTCTTGGGCATCAATGTAACATCAGGCGGTGACATTGACCACAGACATTCGCATGGCCTTGGGTGGTAGCATGGACCACAGACGTCAACATGGCTCTCAGCTGTGTCATGATGACGCATTCATGGCTCTTGTGGTGGCATAGACCACAGGCCTCAAAATGTCTTCAGGCGTCTACACAGGCCACTCAATCATCATGGCACCCTGAGGCAGAAAAACTCAAGGACATAAAAGCTTCAGTCAGTGGCACAGACTACCTAAGTTTACATGGATCTCAACTGCAGGATTCAGAACAGCCTGGGGCAGCAACATGGACCACAGACACCAACATGTCCTCCAATGGCATCACAGATCACAGCAGTCCTCTGAGATTGTCTAGTCCAGAAAGTGAACTGTTCCTCATCTCTACCTCCATTATTGCCCGGAGCCAAAGAGACCCAGCAGCCAAATTCCGGGGCTGAGTCTGTGTCTGTGTAAGCGGGCAATGACATGTTCCACTGTCAACCATCCATGTCAGCCATCTCTCATAATTGTCACTGCCATAGAATATCTAGTTCTGCCTTTCCACCCAGCTCATGTATTGCTCCATTTTTTCTATATTTCCCATCTGTCCAAAACATATTTGTTCATTGTAGCTGCCCAGCTCTTTACTTTTATATAACAATTCAAAATGGCATAGCTTCCTAGATACCATGTATGAGGGTATATGTGAAACTCTAAGAGACTGGCACAGAGAGGTAGAGGAACATCTCATGAATGGAGCCAGCTCATCCCCCTCCCTTCCCTCATGCCTCAACCCAGATAAGACTCGTTAAGTTCTAGGTAGGGTTAAGACATGTTAATATTTTAGTCCCTGGTCATTAGACACCATTGTTTCTGGGCTTGGCGAAGTAGAACATAGCACTGAGGTTTAACTCTTGTCAGCAAGGGAGAAAGAAAGAGATATAGAGAAAGTTATCTAGCTAGTTAGAAAGATAGATGTGTCATTCAAGAGAGAGCTAGAGTAAGATACATCCTTCACAGCCACACCCTCAATGCCCTATGTCCTTCAACCTGCTTCCATTTCTTAATGGCAGAGTCACTTATAAATCCATCATTTGAGTTATTCACGGATGAGATTAATGTCATCAAGATCTTTCCATCTCTTGTTTGCTCCATCAGCTGGGGAAAAAAGACTCCAACATATTAACCTTTGGGGTCTGCTGGGGGCCAATTTAAACCATGACATAAAATGAGAATTTTTTTTAGTGAAGTAAATGGATATCATACACTCCTCATTGCCTGTTAGGAGTTGTTGATTAAATGTTTCTAAGTATGAATGTGTGAGTTTCCTTGCTTATAAGCTGCTATATCTACAGCAAGCAAACAAATAGAGTAACTGAAATTTTTAAAAATATTTTTATTAAATTCGTTTATTTACAATACAATATCAGTCCTTACTCTCTTCCCAGTACCCCCTCACATTAAGTTCTCCCTCTACCCCCTTAGAAGATGAAGCCCCTCCCCTCTGGTTGTCAGACCTCACCACACCCCCATCCTACCTATAACTGAATATTTTAAAAATGAGTTCAGTTGCAATTATGGGCTCTGTTCTCAATAGGATATAGAAGATACCACAAAAGTTTAATGGTTATATCATGAAGCAATTGTGTAAACAGTCTATAATGTAGAAAGTAATTAAGTATGTTATACTTAAATGTATTTTACAAACATCTGAGTTACAGATTATCAGAGAGAAAAACTAAGGATCAAAAAGAGAAAAAAAATCTATTTTTAAAGAAACCGTATTTTCATTCAGTGTTCTTGTACTGATTTCCTACTCACTATGAAACACTTCTAATATCCAATTTGGTTTATATTCCTCCACTTCAACCCAATATGAACCTCTAATCCCTCTGAGAAAATTTTATTTCACGGTCTAGAATAAGAAAACGGCTTTGAATTTGATGATGTATACATATTTTAAAAACAAAATCAGAGGGACCATCATTTTTATCTCTTTACCTTCTGTTATGTGGGTAATGAAATGTAGCCTGAATGCTGGCAGTTTTACATGTAGTGTCTCATAGCTAACACATTTACACTGTTTTTTTTTCTTCTTCTTCTAAGGTGAACCCAACCATAGCTTATTTTTCTAGTCATAATTACCATGTCTACAAAAGTGGGTTCTTGTTTGTGTCTAGTTTGACTGGTTTCTGCCTTATGTTAAGCTCCATCTTTACTGACCTCTTAAGCAGCCCGGTGAGTGTATTATCGTAGTCTTCTTTCAAACCACCAGATTCTAATTTCAAGGACAATGAAACATACCTTCTATGATTTCATCATAGGATGCTGCAGAGGGCTGCTTTCCATCCCAGGCCATTTCTATTTTCATCCTACATTTTTAATTTAGACATTATTTTCTTTGCTTAAAGTATTTACAATCTGGTCAAACTCTGCAGGAGGTAGAAATAACTGTTCATCAGGACGCTCGCTCACCATGGGCCATTTGACAGAAGTCAGAGAGGAAGACCCAGAAAGCAAAGACGTCTAAAGAAATGCTCCACGGTGTGCACAGCTTAGGGTGCACAGCACTGAGTTGCGAAGTCAGCTAAGCACCTTTCCACACCTCTTTTCTACACTAGACACATCACTGTTGTGTTGGTCTGGTGGCTCAATTACCTCTTGGCTACGTAAGTGTCACACCTTTGTTTGACTCCTGTCACCAACAGGAACAACCTGCGACTTTCTAACATTCTCATTAGTTCTTTTGTGAAGTCCTTCATCATTCATTTATAAAGCCTTGGAAAGTGCCTAGGATTTATTTACTCTGTGCACAAATATGAATAAATGTTCCCATAAGTATAAGACTTCAATGCCTCGTACTGAAGCATTTCCAAAACTCCACTTTTACTCAAGTCTAATCGCTGAGCTGATTCCTTATCAAATGCAAGGTCTTTATGATACATTAATAATCCACACTCTTGAAAAGTTAGAGAATGGTTAGCATTTTGTAAAATCTAATGGCTATTATTAACCAACCCTATGTTTTAATTGTTTCCCCCTAAAGAGAGGAAAAGCAA
The DNA here is from genome assembly GCA_964023405.1 of Apodemus agrarius. NCBI lineage: Eukaryota > Metazoa > Chordata > Mammalia > Rodentia > Muridae > Apodemus > Apodemus agrarius. The sequence continues at coordinate 17,688,346 of OZ030027.1, forward strand.
CAATTTGACGCCTGGCCTCACTGTAGTGTGCTCTCTGTGGCTCTCTGCTGCCACTGCTCTGCTCTCATTGGGCTTTCTGTGTCTGGTCCCTTTCCTTTGAAGTTTGTTCTTCTTCCAGGGTCCAGGTATTTTCGAATTTTGATTACAGTAGGGGTTATAAGTTTAAGCACAAGTGAAAATAGAATCCAAAGTGAACTTTCTGCTCCCTTGATCTAACTAAAGACAACAACAACAACAACAACAACAACAACAACAACAACCACCACCGAGCCACTGGAGGCATTGTATAATGACTTAGGGCAATGGTTCTCAACCTTCCTAATGCTGAGACACTCTCTCATACTGTTTCTCATGATGTTGTGACCCACAGCTATAAAATTATTTTGTTGGTACATTGTAACTGTGATTTTGCTACTGTGATATAAATACCTGATTTATAGTATATATGGTATGCAAACCCTGTGAAAGGGTCATTCAACCCTCTTAGGGGTTGAGACCAAGAGGTTGAGAAATGCTAACCTAGAGGGTGTACACAGCAAAGCAACTAATCTCCTAGAGAAAAAAGTTTTGGCGTCTAGAGCAGAGTGACTTAACCTTACTTACCTGGGGATGATGTTGGCTAAATAAATGTAGAAATTCACGGGTCTCCATTAGTTTAAGTAGGTAAATAACTTTTCTTTTGTAACTTATTGTAACTTTTTTCAAATGAAAATCTAGATGGGGGTACTTACTATAGATAAAAGCGAATATAATGTTGCTGCATATTGTTCAATTGATCTAGTCCAGTTTTAGGGATTCTCAGAGAAACATATGCTGCCTCCCATATTCGTAGAGAGTTCCCATACTAAGCTACTTTTTTGTTCTCCTCAGTGTGCTTTCAAAAACTCAATAGTAGAGATTTTTGTCTTTTTTGTTGCAGACAGCAGGATGAAAAGTACCTATCGAGTCACTAATCATGTAACTGACTGTCATCTTCTTCATAGATCTCATGGGGCCTTAAGACTTTCTTCATGGAGCAAAAAGATTCATTAAAACTAAAATTGATCAAGGCATAGAAAACATGTCTATGACCCTCAAAATAACTAAAATCCAGTATTCCAGAAGCCTTCAAGCCACATGAAGTATCTTAGGTGAAACAAGTGGGCTTAAAGTAAATGATAGTTAACTTGAAACACAATAACTTTCCTAACTGTGAGTCTCATTACTGAAAAATAGGAAGTATGTGTGTATATCCTGTACCACAGGTTGTTGGCTAGACCTCAACCCCGTTTATGTATATGCCTTTAAAAAAATAGAAAGGCATTAAGAGAGAAGACAAAAATTTTAAGAGGACAACTAAAGCTTTATATAGAGAAGCAAAACATTTAAATATTCAGTGTTAAGAAAGGCAGAAAAAAAAAAAGAAAAAAAAGGCAGACTCAAAATCTGCTAAAAAATATAAAAAATGGAACACGGAGAACCAGACATGGATTAATTACTGTCGTTAATGAGGAGGGGGTAGTTTTAATTGCAGAGTAAAATATCTTTGTAAATTATTATTTAAAGCATAATAAATGCTAATTAGAAAAATTGAGGAATTTAATAAGCTGTCAGGAAAAATGGCGAAATGCCTTGTATGGGCTACACTGAGAGGATGTTGAGCTCATTACTCAGTCCTGGCAAGAACTGCAAATGGTATTTCAATGTGCCTTCTCACATTCGCAGGAAGATCATGTCTTCCCCTCTTTCCAAAGAGCTGAGACCAACGTATAATATTCCATCGATGTCCATTCGAAAGGATGATGAAGTTCAGGTTGTTCAAGGACACTACAAAGGCCAGCAGATTGGCAAAGTGGTCCAAGGGTACAGGAAGAAATACGTCATCTACAAGTCCAGAGAGAGAGGGCTAATGGCACAACTGTCCACGTGGGCATCCACCCCAGCAAGGTGGTTATCACCAGGCTAAAGCTGGACAAGGGCCACAAGAAGATCCTGGAGAGAAAAGCCAAGTCCCGACAAGTAGGAAAGGAGATGGGCAAATCAAAGGAAGAAATGATGGAGAAGATGCAGGAGTCAAAATGTAGAGGCTGAATATGACCACGTGGAGAGAAGGCGGAGGGGAAGGAGGAAGGAAAGAGCCCAAGAGGGCAAGAGAGAAGCTAAGAAAGTGAGAAAATAAGAGAGAGAGAAGGGGCCAAGCAGTCCCTTCTATAGTGGGTTAGACCTTCCTGGCTGTTGCCAGGTAACGGTGGGGAGGGACATACCTGGCTGTTGCCAGGTAACTGTAGGGTGGAGTTTAGACAGAATCCTAACAGTATGCCTAGCACAGATAGATGAAGATGCAGAATAGGAGGTCCTTACCAATGGATGTATCATCTGGAGTCATCTGTCAGTCAACCTGCTTTGTTCTATTTTTAAAATTTCAGGTCAGAGAGGGTTGGTTGGAAGGAAAGTATGCCTGACTAGGTGTATTAAGTTAATAAATGGATATTACAAAGCCTTCAGAGATCTGAATGTGAAAGACAAAACAATTAATTATTTATTCCCCCCCCATTTTTGCATTTTTAGGATGCCTATTTATTTCAGAGACAGTTGGTCAGTCAATAGTTGCTAACACAAAAGTCATTTGCTAATTGCTTTGCCTTAGTTAGGGGTGGAGACGGAAACATCATGCTCACAACTGAACATCATGCTCACAACTGAATGGATAGAAGGGGAGACAGCCGAGGAGCCATCTGCTAAGAAACGTAGCGCGTAGCACCTGTTGGCCACACCTCTTTCCACAGGTTTGTGATTTATTTGAACTGCACCCCCATGATAATTCTCTCAGTCAGGAAAACATTACAGCCACTATCAAATCAACCACAATTCTTTTCCTTTCTTTTCTCTTCCAACCATCAACTCACACCTCCCCATAGCCCGTGACAGACACTTCACTGTTCATGGTGGTGAATGAGGTCTCTCAGGGTGTTAGTTACTGTCATGTTTTGATTATTTGTCCGTGGTACCCGGACTTTGTTTCATCTTTGGTGCACAGACATTGAAATGAAACGGGTAAGTCAGGAAATCCAGGTTCCCTTTATAACAAAGAGCATGTTGCCTCTTTAGGGAACAATGAGACAGTCTGAATAGCTATTCAGTTGTTTTGTAGTACTTCCAGCCTTGGGGAAAGCAGAAATCTGGCCTGACATTGAGAGTGGCCATCTCTTTTGTGGCCAGTACTGGAATGGTTAATTGCTTTGCGGTTCTCTTAAGAAGACAACAATGAGCAAGCCCCTGTTGCTGGATCACAGCCTAAAACAAAGCTGACAGATCGCACTCTGCAGCTGAAACAGATGGTTGCTTACGGGGCTGACAAAGCGAATGTAAACTGTAGGGTTTTCAATCTCTGCTGCAGCCCTGAAGAGGTGAAAAGAACACCTTCCTTTTGGAAGGACACACACACACACACACACACACACACACTGCACTACCACAACAGCTAAACACTAACATGCTGTCCCTCTCCAGCAACTATTGCAAAGCCTTCAGCCATGTGAGTTTACATTCATGGGAAACTGAGACATGAAAAATGTGCCTTTCCATGAACACGAAGCATAATGGGCTTAAAAATATTAGAGCAGACAGGGTAGAAGGAAAACACTTCTACCTCTAATCTGCTTCTGACTTATTTTCAAAGCATTCATTTTTTTAGGACCTAGGAAGACAGGGGATATATTAGTAGATAGGAAGGTTATGAACAGAGGAAGAAGGGCTTGTATGATCTCCCAAGGCAACTCTCCTCGGAAGAATTATAAAACCAGATAGCTACTTGTCCTTTGGCTCAGAAGTGGTTAAGCACCCACCATGAGAACTGGCAGTATGCCTTTTCAGAATGCCGACAGAGAGGGGCAGAGAAATACCCATGGATATTCTCATTGACAGCCAGAAGCAGGAATGAGAAAAAAAACACACACACAAAAATCACAACAGCAACAGCAAGGGCAACAAAGCGGAGGGAGAAGCGAAATAATGTCAAGACAATCAACGACCGAAGTCACTCTTCTCTTGTGGAACCATTTCATTTTAAAGATAGGGTCTCACTAGTGTGACCATACGTCTAGAACCTACACTGTAAATATGGCTGACCTCAAACTCACAGGGATCTTCCGTGCTCTGCCTCAGAGTGGAGAGATCAAAGGAGTGGCGCACACCACTAGGTGGAGTTTTCCTTCCTATGGTGTGCCACCTCTCCCAGTGGAATCTTCTTAAAAGAGTTCCAGCATCTTCTTCAACTTAAAAGATATTTAAACGCTCCATTGTCTTCTAAGGTGGTCACAGAGCTCGCTCAGGATCCCAGAGGCTTGTCTGGCTGTTGGGGACTACTGGAAGATCGAACTGTGTGCTCCCTGCTCTCATGCCTAAGAAGACGGAGTCTTATCCTGGAATGGAAACTGTAAAAATGTTTCAGGCCTGAGAAGGTGGCATATCTGGAACACACTTCAAACTCTGGCTTGCTTAGATTTTCTTTTTTCTTTTTTTTCTTTCTTTCTTTTTTTTTCTTTTGGAATGGGTGTGGCCGAGGGGAGATGATCCCTTTGGTGAAGGGCTTGCCAGGTAAGCATGAGTATCTGAACTGGGGTTCTCAGTACCCATGTGTGGAGCTGAATGTGTTGCCTGGATCTGCCGCTCCAGGACTGGGAAGCCAGAGCCAGGAAGATCTCTGCAGCTTGCTGAACAATCAGTGGAGGCCAATTGGTGAATTCTGGATTCAGTGAGGGACCCTGACCCCGGCGGACCTCCAAAAGCCATGATCTAGTACAGCTGCAGAAGACATCCAACACACACTCATACCCACACATGAATATGCGCGCAGACACGAAGAGAATGCCGTCTACCAGTTTCCATGCTCCTTAACCAAGAAAATGAAATTGTTTCTTGTAAAAGCTTTGTGGAATGAGTTAAGGGTTCTGTGTGGAGCCCTCTTTCTTCACTATTCTATTTTTACAGGTTTTTTTTTTTCTTCTTCTTCCCCTTTCTGCTGAACTGAAAACTTCCTCTTTTCTAGTGCACTGTATAATCCAATTCTTAACTGTTCTTACTTTGGCGATTCTTTTGGTGCCTGTCCCACCTTTTCCCATTTCTCATTTGCTCTTCATCTGCTCTTTTACCTGGGGGCTTCCATTACCTCACTGGGCACAGCCACTGCCTGCTGAGCAGTCCTAATGACCCCTCTAGCTTTCAGTTCCTGGCTGCAGCCGGGTTGCATGGTCTGGTCTGCTTTTCTCTTCATGCACCACCTGCATGCCAAATGACATCACCGTGCTCCAGGCCCATTGGGGGTGTTTCCTAGAAGAGTAGACAACAGCTGCTCTTTCTCTCCCAGGTATCTCGCTCCTACCTCTTCTCAGTGCAGGCCTGTGGTTGTTTATTCTGACTCCTCTCTTAGAATTGGGTAAAGGGCGTCATTTCTCCTTCTTGGGCTCATTGTCCCTTGGCAGATTCTTTGGGCTTTTCCTCCCATTTACCAAACCAGCTCCACAGTTTGTATCTTCCTTTCATGCTTTCTCATGCCCAAGGCAATGTATCTTCCCCCTGCCCACGATACCTTATCCCCCTCATTTGCCTTTCTGCTGGTCGTTAGCCTTCCGTAGGATTGTGTTAGCACGGCACCGTGGTTGCTGGACTCAGTGGACCAACGGCACGTTTTCTGTTCCTGTTGAGAACAGGTGAAAGCAGGCAAGGGAGATATTCTGATGTCTCCTGTCTTCAAGGGCCTGGCTCTGCCCTCTTTAACATTGTCTCTGTGTGTAAATCCCTTTTTAGTTCATTCCCCTCTCTTGTCCTCCAGCTTTTCCTACAAGTTCTTTTTTTTTTTTTTTTTTTTGTCATTCACACTGCAGTGTTCACCGCTGAAACATGTTGCCTCCTGCGTGGCTATGCATATCCTTTTTTTTTGTCTTTTTCATGTTCACGCCCGCAAAATCAAGCTCTCTGTGTTTGAAATGTAAACAGTGCATCCTGACGTTCTGAGTCATCGGATCTCATGCCCCTAGTTACACATAAAACTGCGATTCCTCAGTTTAGACTCTTCAACTTCAATGCTGTCGATTACCTGATGTCTATTTCTGGCAACGGATACGGTTTCCATTCAGTTGGATGGTCTGCCCTGAAGGAACTGACCTGCCGAATCTTATTTTCCTGGCATGAACCAATTCACTGAATCTACTGGGGTCTCAGCTCAAAAAGCATGTGTGCCAAGGGGTGGAGTTGGACCTCCATCCAGTGCCAGGCTTCAGGCTATACTTAGACAAAGCTATGAGTGGGGATACCCTATGCTGTCTTCAGTTACTGAGAAAAAAAAAAATCTTTATAAATATTTACTTGAGGTCTCAAGAAGTAATCTTTTGCAAAGCCAAGCTCCACTTTTGAGAAAAAGTTATTCACTGAGAAGGGGACTTGGAACTTGTATCACCCAATATCCTATAAAGTGTTGACTTCCATCATTGAAAATTCTAGGCCCTTTTGATTTCCCTGGGGCTGCTTGTATTTTGATGCTAATTCCCCTGTTCTGGGAGGGGCTTTGAACAATGAATGAGTACTTTATTTGTAAAATAAAGGCTAGAACCAGTGATTGGGGGAGCTGTTAGCATTCTGTCTAAACTCCACCCCACAACAGCCAGGCATACTCCTCTCCACAATTACCTGGTAACAACCAGGTAGGCCTGGCCCACTATAAAAAGGGCTGCTAGCCCTCTCCTCTCTCTCTTGCTCTCCTGCTTCTCTCCTCCTCTCGCTCTTCCCTTCCCCATTCCCTTCCCTTCCCCCTCTCTCCTTCTCCTCATGGCTGTGGCTGGCCTCTACTTCTCTACTCTCTCCCTCTCTTTGACTTTTTGTGCCTTTACTACCCTCTTAATTCCCCACCCCATGCTCTGAAAAATGTCTATTCTATACTAATACCATCATGTGGCTTGTCCCTCAGGGGGAAGGAGGCCTGCCAAGGTACGCCCTCTCACCCATACCTCACCACACCCGCATAGAACATATCTTATATCTCTTTATTGTTTTATAAACACATCAAGAATACATCCATGGACTCATATATTAACTACAGCATAGCCCATGTTTCAGCCCAGATGTTCTAGATAGAGTAACTATCTTCAGGGAATACACTTGAAACTTGGATTCCTTGTTTTGTGGCGTGTTTGGTGGAGAGGCTCTGTTGATGAACAGGTGACCATTCTGATTGTCCATGGTTGGCTGTACCTGCAGAATCAAGAATCATTTGGTTTGGGCCCTGCTTTGGAAGCATGCTGGAGAGTCAGTCACTCTGCTGTTTTGGAATATTGTGCTACACTGACTGCTTTGAAGGGGTTGCATCTTTCCTCACAGCTGAAGGTGATTTGGGAACCAATAATGAAATGAATAATATTTTCTTTACATGATAAATCTTGTAGTTTATCTTTTTCCAACTTAACAGCATTGCAAAATAAAATGAGGAACTATATTTGTGGAGATTATGGAAACAAAACAATACAATATTCTCTCTCTTTCTCTCTCTCTCTCTCTCTCTCACACACACATACAATGCACATATTTCAGAAATACATGTCATGAATATAAAGTCATACAGTCACAAGTGATGACAAAGCAATACGTGTGTGAAATGATAGAGTCAGATGAAGTGTTTCAGTTAGGTTTTGTAATTTAGATGCCTAGGTAGTACATCCATGAGATGTTTGAATATTGGAGTAGGCCAAAATGGCTCATTTTCTGTGTCAACTCAGGGAAGCCAGGGCACTGGGTTTTGCTGAGACACCAGTCTACACGGCACTGTGATTGCTCTGAGGTGTGGTTAACTTTTAAATCTGTAGATGTCAAGTAAAATAGATCATTGCCTGTAGGGTAGGTGAGTCTCATCCAGTCAGCTCAAAGCTCTAGGAGAGGAGACTGGCTTCCCTGAGAATGAGCCACAGACCACAGTACAATGCCTCTGGCCTTGAATTGTAACATCAGCACTTTGCTGGACCTCCATTCTCCTGGCTCGTCTTACAGATGATGGGTTTGCTCACCCACCAGTCCCATGGATCCTGTTTCTTAAAAACAAACCTCTTTTCTATGTTAAAAAAAAACTCATTGGTTCATGTCTCTGGAGAACAGTGATGTTGGTTCTAGCTTTCACTAGGTAAACTTTCTTCAGTGAACATCATAATAATATCCACAACATGGGACATGACTATAGTGAATGGATGAATATAAATAAAAATTTAAGATAATGCCTCATAAGTCACTAATTTTTATGTAGATCTTAGATATAATTCTTCTTGTTTTGTTATTTCTAATATCACTATTAGTAGTAATAGTTTTTAGCTCATCAAAGGTCAAACATGGCCAAAGTGGATATACATATATATATGTATATATATATATATATATATATACATATACATATATATATCATATATATATACATATATATATATCATATATATATTGTGTATTATATATCATTATTATACATGTATATACATTGAGTTCTTTAGTAGAGAGAAAAATATTTTTTACTGTGGTCCATAGTAATTATCTGACCCCAATTCCCATTCTAATTGTAGATGTATTCATTAGTCTCTTCCTTTTTACATGCTGGAGAATTTGACCTTGCGCTCTCAACTATCTAATCGGTTTCTTTGTTGTTGTTTGCTCTACATCTTTGCTTTTTTATTTCCTTATTTATGGTTTTACACACACACACACACACACACACACACACACTCACACACACATACTCATATCACATGTATTCCTGGTACATGTGGAGGTCAGAAGAGGGTACTGGATCCTTTAGAACTGGAGTTACAGATACTATAATTCTCCATGTGGGTGCTGGGAGCTGAACCTGGGTCCTCCAAAAGAGCAACAAGTGATTTCAACTGTTGAGCCTTCTCTTCCTAGTCTAAGCCTCTCTTATATTTAAAATGTGAAGATTTTGCTTGCAAATATTAGTTTTCTTCCTTCCTTCCTTCCTTCCTTCCTTCCTTCCTTCCTTCCTTCCTTCCTTCCTTTCTTTCGTAGTTGACCATTTTCCCAGCTTCTAGGACCTACAATAGGCTTTAGAGCTGGAGTTTTAATTCATATTAACATTTTGATTTTGATTTGGCATCTTACTCTGGCTGTGCTCCTATCTGGGGCCAAGCTTAACAATAGTAAACATGATGTAACACTTTTCTGGTCAAAAGGAATGTATAGTGTAATGAGGAAGACTGCTGTTAACCAGCACAGAAAGAAACATGTGGCTCCAAATTGCTAGAAAACTGGTGGGATTGGAAAACTGATGGGAGCTTAGCGAGAGGAAAAATATCAAGCATGGCGAATGTGGAGAACAACTCTAGCAATGCACTGGAAGCAAGGACAAGTTTAAAATCTTTAGGGGAGGAAGGAAAGGAAGGCGAAGGTGAAAAGAGGTTGTGATTGCCTGTACTTTGGTGCCAGCTGGAAATGCTCTGAATCCATTGAGCATTGCAACAATCCATACGTCATCCTGTCATAAGATCTATTGTTTAGAAATCTACTATTGCCTTGCTGTTTCCCTTAATAACTGTATTTATCTTGTTTCTTATTACCTATTACCAAATTATGGCTCTTGTTTTCTAGGAAGTTTTCTAGTTGTTCTTTTTGTTTAATATATATGTATATATACATATATGTATATATATTATACTAATTATACATATATACTAATACATGTATATATATACTAATATATGTATCTATTAGTAGGTATAATTAATAAATTATATATAATGTTATATAATATATTATAATATATATTAGTATATATCTATAATTAGTATATATATATATATATATATATATATGTCAGATAAATGTTGATTCTGGGATGTGGCTTCCTAGTCAGAACTGAGTGGGCAGCAAAGCCTCCATTTTGACTATTGTTTTTGGGAGGGGCTATCCCTGAATATTCTCTCAATAAATTTACCCTCAAATTGTCCTTGACTGTATGTAACAATGCACATATAGATAGAAACATATGCAGGTGTGTGCATACACTCACAGGATAGGTCATCGATGGATGTAGGTATGTACAACTCTGAAGCCCAAGCAAAAGACAAACGTTTTCCTGTCTTCCTTTTGCATATTTATGAGCAGTGCAGTGCTAAGCAGCTTCTATGTTAGTCTTGCTGAGTAAGGTTACTGCTGATAAATTTGGCTTTGGGCTAATGTTGTGAGGCTCAGTTTCCTACCTAGACTCCTAATTATTATTGTCTTTCTATTTTCAGGATAATTCAGACATGGCACAGCATTACTTAGGTGCAGTCAAACAACTCTACAATAAAGTTGAATAATATTTTTTTTATAAGAATCTGCTTTTCCCCCGTGTCTTGTTTGTGCTGGGGTTATGTTTATGAAAGGAAAGATCACGTTAAATGTAATACATATCTTATTAATAGCTCACAGCTCCTCCAGGATATGCTTATGCTGTGGGATCCTGCCTTCTTCCTTATAACTTACCAGTGGTCCATGTATCTTTCTTAATGTCTCATCACTGGTACCTCAAATGTAGTTTAGACCCCTGGGCTATTTTACAGGCTGTGGGTTGCCAATGTGACTGTGAATCTCTGGGGGGTCTCTGAGCCCATTACCAAACCAGTCAGGACTGTTTGCCTTTCCACAAAGAAGGAGTGTGCAGCTGCTTATTCCTGCCACGGACTTCGGAGTTTTGTTCCCTCTTCCATCTGCCTTTTGTGTAAAGAAATTCTGTCTGAATAATTACTTGTCTGTCCCCTTTGCTCACCCCCAACATAATCATTCTTCAACCTTCTGTTTCCAATTAGTTCTTATCTCAAATGGCTTATTGGCATCAATCTGTTCTCAGCATTGCCAAAGTGCACAAAACTATCCTGAAACATGGAAGGCTCGAGATAAGGCCAAGATGTACCAATCAATCCAGGGGAGGCTCCGCATATCACCCCAGTGCCTTTCTTTGCTCGGGGGTGGGGCAGGGGGGGAACCTGATCTAGGAGATGATGTGGAGACATGTCCTTGATAAAGTGCATCTCGGAGCAAAGTGACATGTGTGAGCTTTACAGAGCCTGTGAGAATAGCCATTGTTGGACATCTGGTGTCAACAGGAGCTGTTTCAAGACAAGTTCCCAGTGTTAAGTCATGATGTGGGCAGCCCCAGGGCAGCTGCCTACTGCTGGCGACAGGAGGGAGGGGAGGGGGCAAGACCCATTTTCAGTGGCCTTGCTCTAAGGCTTCTTAGTTACTTCGATATGTAAACTGTTTTGCCACAACAATATGGGACGGAGCAGGTGAAGCCACCTGCAGCGCTCTGTTGAAAACAGCTAAAATCAGCCAGCTGCTCACAGCAAAAAAATAAGAATGGAGGCGAGGGAGGAAAATCGCCCTTCCAAAAATGCAGTGAGCTCAGCTGGCGGAACATGACACAAATCCATTGACCGACACGCATGTGGCAACTGCGGTGTTACCTCTGTTCTGAAAAGAAGGGGTTCTAGAAATCTCCATCCAAAGTCCTTTAAATATCACTATGGAAATTGTCATCCGGTGTATCAGATTGACTTTTCTTAAGTCATAATTACTGATAACATGAGAGGAACTTTTGGTGCACTCCTATTAACACGCTTATCTGATTATAGCACATCTCGGAGAACAAGTTTAGGTGAAGCACCTTAATTCCCCAGCTAGAGCCAGGCGGTCTGTCTACCATATGAGTCTCTCCATTGCCTTTCTCAGCCATTGCTTGGTTCTAGGAAGTTTATTGTTTTATTTTGCATTGTCTGCGTATTTGTAAGAACGGGGAAATGGGGCCTTGAGGTGGCTCAGTGGAGATTCTTGCTTCCCAAGCCTAGTAAACTGAGTTTGTTCTTCTTGAGCCACATGATGGAAGGAGAGATGTCAGTGGTATTTTAGGATGTTATTCATTAGCTGCAATAGTTCTTAATTGGCCAGCCCCCCCCAATAGAAACAGAGTCCTCTACATTTTTAATATCAGCTTTTGGCACTTTTCACATGTGTCTGCTTCAGCAAAACATTCTCTCACATGTTTGTTTCAGCAAGACATCCTTTCACTTATGTTCCCCAGCATAAAACATGATTTGGCATAACCAATTTTCAAAAGTATGAGAAGTTTCCACTTCAAAACTCCAAGTTTTCTCTTCCCTAGAAGAGTCAGGCTCCCCCAAATAGTACCTATGACACTTAGGGCTTACGTGTGACCTGTCTCTGTAATGTCTGAATCTATAGGCATGTCTTGAGACTGGAGAGCATTTTTAGCCTCCTGGCAGACTCCTTGGGAGTTCTGCTTTTCTACTGGATTCTGAGGAAAGGAAAGACAGTCTGAGGTTATGTGGTTGTCAGGTAAGACCCAGCCTTCTTTGCCACTGGTGTGCTGTGTGCAGAGCTAAGCAACAAAGGTGCAGAACCTTTAAATGCGGCACTGTGACTGAGACTTCTCCTCCTCTGCACTCAGTGTTGGAAGGGAAGGTGACATCAGAGTTTGCCTGTCCTCTTCCACCCATTCTCTCTGTCAGTCTCTACATAGGGACAGGTTCATGTGAAGAAAAATATGTTTCTTTTTCCCTTTCCAAATAAACAGAAAAGTGAACTATAATCAAGAAGATGGTTTTCAGTCATTTTTACCTAAGATGATATCTAAAGTTTAAAAAGGATAAATGGGTTCATTTATGGGTATTGTATGTATTTCAGTAGCCCTCAAATAACAGGAGAAGCCAGAATTAAAAGATGGGTTGATCTAGTTTAGAACCCCGGCTCTCTTGTCTACTCCACCCAATTTTCACATAAGAGATGATTTAAAAAAAAAAAAAGAATTAACCGCTCTCTTCTTATAAAAAACAAACAAGATAAAATCAGAAGTGTTCTCAGGAAATAAATTCCCTTTCATTTATACAAGAGATACATTGTTCAACCACATTAGGGCACATAAAACACATAATGAAAATCACTCAAATTACAAACGCCTGGCATGCCCTCAGCTTTCTGTGATGCCTCTTTACATTTTGAGGACCTAACTACTAGTGACAGGAAGTGAGTTCTTGGCATGAAGGGGTTAGGGTAAATAATTATTGCTGGGCTGGCAAGGTGGCTCAGCTGACAGAGGTGAGTGTTGCCAAGGCCAAAGACCTGAGTTCAATCCCTGGGATCAGATTATGAAAAAGAGAAACTAATTTTCCCAGGCTGTCTACTGGCTTGTGCCAGTAGACACACACACACACACACACACACACACACACACACACTCACACTCACATACATATACACACATACACACACAAAGAAAGAGAGAGAGAGAGAAAGGAAGGAAGGAAGGAAGGAAGGAAGAAAGAGAAAGAGAGTGAGAGAAAAAAAGAAAGAAAGAAAGAAAGAAAGAAAGAAAGAAAGAAAGAAAGAAAGAGAGAGAGAGAGAGAAAGAAAGGGAGAAAGGGAGAAAGGGAGAAAGAAAGAAATCTTATACATCTTGTTAATTTAGTGCCAGAGGAAAATCAATGGACTTTATGTAGAACAGAAGCTCCTGTACTAGATTTTAGTTCAACTAGAAATGTGAACTTCATAAAAGCTATCATGACAAATACTAGTTTAGGTTTTCTTTAGGAATCTAGTAAGCCTTTATAAAATCTACTTATTTAATTTTATCTGAAAAAGGATAGTATTACACACATTTTGTGAATACACTATAATCCCTGATTAATATGTTTCACCTACTTACCAAAGCAGGAGAAGCATGAACTGAAGACTTTTTGTGCGGGGGGGGGGGGGGGATTCTATTTTTGTTTTATTGAAAATATTTTTTTCATATAATGTACGGATTCCCTTCTCTAGGTCCTCTTAGATCCTTCACACTTCCTTTCCCTTGTGAATCCACACCCTGTCTGTTATAAGACAGGCATCTAAACGATAATAATAAAATAAAATAAAATAAAATAAAATAAAATAAAATAAAATAAAATAAGACAAAATTAAAATAAGATAAAACAAAAGCAAACTTGACTAATGTATAACAAAGAGAACAAAAAGAGCAAAGAAAAAATATAACATATAAAAATACATTTACTTTTTATTTTTATTTTTTAGGGATTATTTTACTTTATTTTTTATTTCTTTTTTTCTTGTTAGATATTTTATTTATTTACATTTCAAATGTTATCCCCTTTCCTAGTTTCCCTTTCAGAAACTCCCTATCCAATTCCCCCACACCTCTCCACCCACCTCCCCACCCTGGTATTCACCTATACTGGGGCATCAAACCTTCACAAGACCAAGAGCCTCTTCTCCCATTGACACCTGACAAGACCATCCTCTGCTACATATGCAGTTGGGGCCATGGGTGACTCCTTGTGTACTCTTTGGTTGGTGGTTTAGTCCCTGGGGGATTCTGGTTAGTTGATATTGTTGTTCTTCCTATAGGGTTTCAAACCCCTTCAGCTCCTTTAGTAATTTCTCCAACTCCTCCATTGGAGACCCCTGTGCTCAGTCCATTGTTTGGCTGTGAGCATCAGTCTCTGTATTTGTCAGGCTCTAGCAGAACCTCTCAGGAGACAGCTATATCAGGCTCCTGTCAGCAAGCACTTCTTGGAGTCTGCAATAGTGTCTGGGTTTGGTGTCTGTATATGGGATGGATCCTCAGGTGGGACAGTATCTGGATGGCCTTTCCTTCAGTCTCTGTTCCACACTTTGTCCCAGTCTTCCCTTTAGACAGGAACAATTATGGGTTAAAAAATTTGGAGAAGAGCGAGTGGCCCCAACCCCCACACAGGGACCTTGCCTAACATCTTAATATGGTCTCTATAGGTTCATCTTCCACTTTGTTGGGCATTTCAGCTAATCTCATCCCTGAGGGGTCCTGGGAGCCTTTTGCTTTCCTGGCATCTGGGACTTGCTGGTGGCTAACCCCACTTCCCCATCCCTCATTGTTACATAACTCTGTTCAAATTCCTTACCCTCTCTCTGTCTCCTCCTATACCTGATTCTGGCATCCTTTTCCCCCTCCCCTTCCTCTCTTGCTCCCAAATCCCTCCTACCCACTACCTCCCATGGTGAGTATTTTGTTCCCCCTTTTAAGAACTACTAAAGCTTACACACTTTGGTCTTCCTTCTTCTGGATCTTCATATGGCCTGTGAATTGTATCTTGGGGTATTCCAAACTTTTGGGCTAACATCCACTTATCAGTGAGTGCATACCATGTGTGTTCTTTTGTGGTTGGGTTACCTCATTCAGGATGACATTTTCTATTTCCATCCATTTGCCTAAGAATTACATGAAGTCATTATTTTTAGTGGCTGAGTAGTACTCCTTTGTGTAAATGTACCACATTTTCTGTATCCATTCCTCTATTGAAGAATTATTACAAATAAGGCTGCTATGAACATAGTAGAGCATGTGTCCTTGTTATATGCTGGAGCATCTTCTAGGTATATGCCCAGGAGTGATATAGCTGGGTCTTGAGGTAATAATATGTTCAATTTTCTGAGGCAATGCCAGACTGATTTTCAGAGTGATTGTACCAGCTTACAATCCCACCAACAATGAAGGAATGTTCCTCTTTCTCCACATCCTCACCAGTATCTGCTGTCACCTGAGTTTTTGATCGTAGCCATTGGTGTACAGTGGATTCTTAGGGTTGTTTTGATTTGCATTTCCCAGATGACTAAGAATGTTGAACATTTATTTAGGTGGTTCTCAGCCATCCAGCATTTTCTTGGAAGTTTTTTTCAAGTCTTTTACTCTGAGGTACTGTTCGCCTTTGTCATTGAGGTATGTTTTCTGCATGCAGCAAAATGCTGTTTTCTGTTTACGTATTCAATCTCTTAGACTATATCTTTTTATTGGGGAACTGAGTCCTTTGATATTAAGAGATATTAAGGAAAAGTGATTGTTGCTTCCTGTTATTTTGTTGCTATTTTTTATGTTTGTGTGGCTATCTTCTTTTGGGTTGGTTGAAAGAAGATTACTTTCTTGCTTTTTCTAGGGTGCAGTTTCCCTCCTTGTATTGGTATTTCCTTTGTAGGGCTGAATTTATGGAAAGATATTATGTAAATTTTGTCATGGAATAGCTTGATTTCTCCATCTATGGTAATTGAGAATTTTGCTGGGTATAGTAGCCTGGGATGGCATTTGTGTTCTCTTAGGGTCTGTATGATATCTCCCCAGGATCTTCTGACTCTTAGAGTCTCTGGTAAGAAGTCTGGTGGAATTCTGATGGGTTTGCCTTCATATATTACTTGACTTTTCTCCCTTACTGTTTTTAATATTTTTTCTCCTTGTTTAATGCATTTGGTGTTTTGATTATTATGTGATAGGAGGAATTTCTTTTCTGGTTCATCTATTTGGAGTTCTGTGGACTTCTTGTATGTTCACAGGCATCTCTTTCTTTAGGTTAGGGAATTTTTCTTCTATAATTTTGTTGAAGGTCATTACTGGGAATCTTTGCTATCTTCTATACCTATTATCCTTAGGTTCTCTCTTCTCATTGGGTCCTGGATTTCCTGGATGTTTTGGGTTAGGAGTTCTTTGCTTTTTGCATTTTCTTTGACTGTTGTATCAATGTTTTCTATGGTATCTTTTGCACCTGAAATTCTCTCTTCTATGCCTTGTATTCTGTTGATGATGCTTGCATCTATGACTCCTGATCTCTTTCTTAGGTTTTCTATCTCCAAGGTCGTCTCCCTTTGTGATTTCTTTATTGTTTCTATTTCCATTTTTAGATGAATTGTTTTGTTCCATTCATTCACCTGGTTGGTTGTGTTTTTTTGTAATTCTTTAAGGGATTTTTGTGTTTCCTCTTTGAGGGCTTCTACCTATTTATCTGTGGTCTCTTGTATTTCTTTAAGGGAGTTATGTATGTCCTTCTTAAAGTTCTCTATCATCATCATCATGAGATGTGATTTTAAATCAGAGTCTAGTTTTTCTGATGTGTTGGGGTTACCAGGGCTTGCTGTGGTTGGAGAACTGGGTTCTATGATGCCAAGTAACCGTGGTTTTGGTTGCTATATTCTAGCCCTTTTCTCTCACCCTCCAGTTAACTGTGGTATTAGTTGTTCCTGCTATTTCTGACTGGAGCCTGTCCCTCCTGTGAGCCTGTGAGTCTGTTATTTCAGGTGTGTCAGCATTCCTGGGAGACCACTTCTCTCCAGGCAGGATTTGAGTGTGGAGAGCTGTGTCACAGGGATAACTCCAGGATGCTAATGGACACAAGGTGAATCCTGTGCCTGGGTGCTCCACGGTTCCTGTCCCCTGTGGTCTCCTGATAGATCCCTCTTTGTACAGTTATTGGGGCAAAAGTGGTGGTCTCATCTGTGAACTTTGGAGTGTCAGCACTCCTAGAAGAGCAGCTCTCTCCAGGCAGGATTTGTGTAGGGAGAGCTTTCTCACAAGCTTCTAGATTTAGACAAGAGACATCCATCTTTCACACACAGCAAATTCAGTTTAAAAGAAACCCTGAAGATCTTAATTTTTCCTTTTATTTATGTAGGTGTTTTATAATAAATTTTGGCATTAGGGTACCACAAATCATTAAACAAACAGTATGTGGCATGAACTAGAATCTCAATCTTTTTAAAAAGACAGGATGCAATTCTGAGGTGAGTCGTAGTTTCCAAGAACTTTAGCTAAGGATTCTTTGGTTGTGTGTATGTCTGGGTTTGTGAGTCTATGTGTATGTGTGTGTGTGTGTGTGTGTGTGTGTGTGTTTGTGTGCATATGTAATGAGTTTTTGGGTGGCTGTGTCTACACATGTGCCCATGTCCATGTGGATGCTAAAGTACCTTGTTTTATGACATGTGCATCCACCACTGGCAGCTCTGGGACTACAAGCATGCTTTCATACCTATCTATTTTTGATTGTTGATGTTTTGATATTATATTAGTCATAGGGCTCAAAGTCAGGACTTCATGTTTGTCAGTGTAACAGTTTACCTGGTGAGGACCATCTAAACTCCCATATACAACAATCTCTCTCTCTCTCTCTCTCTCTCTCTCTCTCTCTCTCTCTCTGTGTGTGTGTGTGTGTGTGTGTGTGTGTGTGTGTACACACAGGAGGGGGCATTCATGGTGTGTGTGTGTGTGTGTGTGTGTATATACTTGCAACTTGATGAAATAACTGAATAGTAAGTATTGTGTTTAAATCATTGTGTAGTCACCAAATAAAAACACCTCTTCTAGATAACCGTTAGACCTCTCGCATTCCACAAGTAATGGTACCAAAATTAACAATGATAAAGACACATGTCCAAACTGTGTCAGTGGTAATATCAAAATTTGATTCTACCTCAAAGTCTCTTGGAGTTGTATTTACTATTATAAAAGGTAGAGTCTGTTTTTAAGTGATAGGCAAGACAGCCACTTTTACAACTTGCCTCTCTGACCTTCATTTTTTAGGTAAATCATCAAGCTTTGAAATATAGTTTTATTACTCTTAAATCTCCACAAAAGCTATTTATTGTCCACATAAGCTGTACACACAGCAGCACACTCTACATGTGGGGAAGGACTTGGCTGCCTCTAAACACGTATTCAAAATACACAGTTACTCTGCTGAAGAAAGAAAGGAAGGAAGAAAGTAGAACCTACCTATGGACTCCTTTATGTGCATGTCCCCTAGCTGCCGGGCAGCACAAATCTGCCATGGCATCTTTGTCATCATCTGTGTGTCTGGTGGCATGGCTTGAATCTTGGCCATGATCTCCCAGACAACTTCTTTTGGAAACCCAGGGGAGATACTGGCAGTTGGGCAGCATATTCGAAGTATTAACTTTTCCGTCAATATTTTTGAGGCAGACACACAGTAGAACACACTCTTGTATCTTGTCTTTCTGGCAACGCCCTTCTACTTGGTCTTCTCTAACTTTACCCTGCTCCCATGCTCTTACAGAACTACAACCGTTAAAGTGTACTCGGCTAGTGTCAGAGCAATATAAGGAATAGCTATGTGGAACACATCTATATTGCCTGTAAAATTGCTATGGGGGACATTTTGGAGCTTGCTGTCTCTTACTTAAAGATCATTTTGACAAATCCATCTTCAAATTCAGAGATAAGAAAGTTTGTCCAATTGATGAACTGGTGTGCTTTCTTTTTGTAGAAATGGATCGGTCTGCTATCCATCATGCTGTCTCTGCTTAAGCAGTGAGGAAGCAATGTGCTAAGACTTGGCCCGGACACAGCATTCTCCTTTAGGTAGGAGCTCCTGTACACACTCAACTATATCATTCTCAGTACAGTGGAACATTTGAAAATATATCAGCACTTAATCTGTTCAGGTTTGGGCTGGGGTACAGCCTACAGTGTTACATGTCTTTTCGGGTTGCATGTGTGTGTGTGTGTGTGTGTGTGTGTGTGTGTGTCTGTGTGTTTGTGTGTGTGTGTGTGTTTATGTACATGCATTTCTGAATAAGAGAGACAGATGAAGGAAGAGGTTTCATAGAGATTCAGCAACTTTATTTCAGTGCCTTTTACCATGTATGAAACTATCATAAAATTGTTCAGACACCATATTGAGCATAACATTGTGCTAAATATTTACAGAAGAGGATAGAACAAAAATATGTATTTGTGAGATGGAGGACCGTATGAGAGTATATCTATTCTTGAAAATGCACAAATTCTGCTTAAGTTTTTTTCAAGGTCTTTTGCTGGCTATAGAGGAAAGTAATTGTAGTGGTCTTCCAGTCCATTACTTTCATACATGATTGTACTTTTCTGAGTATAGATTCATTTAAATTTTATGAAGCAAGCTTTGTTTATTTTCGTTCCTCTTTGTTTCAGAAAGGACATGGATCAGTTGCAGTAATATAATCTAAATATGAATTAAATATATGTGATTAAATAATAATAAAGTTCATACCAACAAGATAGAACTAAGAATTTAATGGATTTTTAACATATGGGTGTTATCCTAAGGTCACCATGAACTTTTACTTAAAGAAAGAAATGACTTATTCCGATTTGCTAGCTTAATTGAGACATTTACTTATAAATGTCTACTGTTCAAGCAAAAAGGATATTTTATTTTGGTCAGTGTGGTATATGTTTTTGCAGCCTGGTCCCTGAAAACCATTTCTTGTGTAAGATGCTGAATTGGTTTCTAAGAGAGACTGGCACAAAAGAGTCAGTAGGGTCAGTTAGGTAAAGACCAGGATTAGCAAGGCATGGCTGGAAACACAGCCTCTTGATTATCTGGGAGAAAGCAGTTTACTCTGAAACCAGTTCTTAAAGGGAAAGAAGAGTTGGCAGGGAGGAATGTACATTCACATGTGTGTCATTTCATTGGACAGAGAAACTTCAGGAAGGAAGTCTGTATACCTCCCCATTCTCTTTCTATCTTTGGTTTAATTCTATGTGGGTGTCTCATGTTCTCTTACTATCTGAAGGCTGCACCCACCTAGCAATGAATAGGTATAACTATAGCAGCTCACACTGAATTTTCAGAATTATTTATGAAGGTAGCATATTCACATCAGAATGGGAAAATGCACTAGATAAAACCCTGTGGGATCACTGGAATAATCAGTTATGGCCAATATTTAGGCTCCTTATTAGGTCAAAGCTATTAAAATGAAAGACTTGTGTGATAGTTATCAACGTTATACTACATAAGTGTCTTAACCAGAGTGGCTCTCACCATTCCTAATGCTGCCACCCTCTAAGACAGTTCCTCATGCTCTGGTGATTCCAAATCATAAAATTATTTCATCGCTACTTCATAACTGTACTACTGTTATAAGTCATAATGTAAATATCTGATATGAAGGTTATCTTTATGCATCAGCTTTTGGGGATTGCGAACCATAGGTTCACAATTGATGAACCCACTGTGATATAAACATTTACTATTTTTTAATGTGTGTGTGTGTGTGTGTGTGTGTGTGTGTGTGTGACCTGTAGGTGTAAGAAGACAACCTTGCAAGAGTTAGTTCTCTATTTCTACCATTGGCTCTAGGGATTGGCTTTAAATTATCACCTTTCCCTCCTTACTCATCTCGCTGCCCTGATGTTTACTGCTCTTTAGTTTTGAAAAATTATTTAAGTTAGAGGCAACATATTTTGGAAGATGAACATTAGTCACATCATGGAGTTGGGATAAAGTTCAAGGAGCATTTCCAAAGTGCATCCTTCAATTATCAATTTTTCTTTGGAAAACTATTAACATCTTTTTCTTAGATTTGACTGCACCATGGCCAGATAAACTTACATGTATTTGTTTTCCATGGTTCACTGTCCAGGAATGAGGAATGATTTTCTTTATCAACCACGCGTGTGAGATTGTTTTGCTTATTAGTCAGTGTAAACTGCCTGCCTACCAAAACAAAACATATCACCATGGAAGGATTTATTGTTCAGTTTCTCTCCACTGGCTTTTCCTTGTCCAATACAGGATCATAAAAATCCTCAAGTCTGATTGTGTTGTAGAATAAAACCCTTTTGTTTTACTGAACTGGTCTGAGTTCTTTAGGCCTGGGCCTTATCTTTTCCTGCCATAAATGATTCCCTCTAATTCACCTGTATCACTTCCTTAATATGCTTTTAAACCTGGGTTACCATTTACACACATACTTGTTTAATTATAATCTACTAAATATTCTTAATTTACTCATGTGTAAGTTAAACCTTTCCAATATTGTTGAACTGTACATAGGTCATTGAGTGAACTGTTGGCAATTCATTTTTGAATTATTCATGATTAATTTTTTCCACATTTGTGTGTTTTTTCATAGTCCCAAATGATCATAGGTTAATGGTATTGTGCCATGGATATTGAGTTTATGCCATATGCCAGATTATGTAAAAGAAAAAATTCTGCTTCTGAAAGCAAAACCAAAAAGTTAAAAGGTAAAAAGTAGCACCTTAACATGTAAACAAAAAGAATTGTCACACAATGCCATCATAATCATGAGGTGGGAGGTATAGGACTTTAGGGAGGTATTAGTCAGGGTTCTCTAGAGTCTCTATATAGTTAGGGAATTTGTGGTCAGCAGCAGCTGTGGATGGAAGTCCAAGGATCTAGCAGTTGCTCAGTCCTAATAATCTAAGGGGGAGCACCAAATTCCCTTTCAAAAGTCTGAGAGTGCCATCACTAGACCAGAGGATGCTAGAATCTTGGAAGATTTCAATTAGGTGTCAGGGTGGGACGGGGGGGGGGGGGAACGGGAAATGCAGTTTGGAGCAGGCTGAGTAGGCTATTTCACGCCCATTCAAGAAAAGGTTATCTGTGATAGACTCAGATTTCTATTGCTTTCAAGTCCTGCATCTGCAGTTTGTACTATTAGGGGTGTTTCTATTGCTGTGAAGAGACACCATGACCATAGCTACTCTTATAAAGGAAAACATTTAATTAAAGCTGGCTTACAGTTTCAGAGGTTTAGTCCATTATTGTCATGGTGAGGCTCATGGTGACAAACGGGCCGACATGATGCTGGAGAGGTAGCTGAGAGTTCTACATCTGGATCATCAGGCATCAGAAAGAGAGAGACCCACTGGACCTGGTTTGAGTTAAAACCTCAAAGACCATTCATAATGACACACTTTCTCCAACAAGGCCACTTTCAATATTGCCATTCCATAGGAGTCTATGGGGGCCATTTTCATTCAATCCACAACAAGGAGCAGAATCCAAGATGGGGCTTGTATTGTATTTGCTGATTTACATGGTTTTCCCCAGAGAATACTGTAAAGAGTACTTTACACATACATCTTAGTTTGTTTCTTCATTCAACTGGAACATAAATTATAACATTGCTTGTCAGAACACAGTTAGTAGTTCTTGTTTATTCACCTATACATCTATATATATAATTTACAGCATTTTATTTATTGGCTTGCCTATAACTTTCTTTGTTCCAAAGATTTAAGATAGCTGGGACCCTCTTGCAATAACTTCATATTGAATTCATTACTTAATTAAATACTGTATTTACAATGTATTCATAAGGTGCTGGGATCTGTTCTAAACACTTTATCCAGATTGCAAAGATGCCTGGGCATCATGGTGCACAGCTATAATGTCAGAATTTCTGGAAGGCAGAGGCAGAAAAACAACAACAAGAGTTCAATGTCGGTGTAGACTAGCCAGCAAGAATTTGTCTCCGAAAACAAAACAAAAACAAACCCACAACACCACATTTAATTCTCATAGAATTGGAGAAACTGATTTTATCTTGAAGATTTTATCGCAGTACCCTTTTGCGAGGTGAAGAAATCGGCATCCAACAGATCAGATAAATCGTTTAAAGCCACAGAGATGGTGGCAACCATAGCCATACCAAGTCATCTTTATTCTTAGTTATATTGCCTCTTGATTGATAAAGCCAAGTTCCATGTGCAGCATAGCCAAAATGATGAATTAAAATTGGTATTTTAAAACACTTGAGAGGTTACCCTTTTTCAGGGCTGTCTAGGTGACAGCTTGGATAGAATCTCAACTGATGTGGTAACAGCAGAATACTCAGGCATACTCTAACACATATATTAAGCATATAAATTGGTCGAAATATAATTTCAGTAATATAACATGTAGTATGTATTTTATCTCTTGCTACATACATAAATAACTGACTTTTATTTTCTTTAATGAAATGGCTTCAGCTGTTTTATAAATATGTCGGTAAAATCTAACTATTAAATACAGGGCTGGTGAGAAGGCTCATCACATAAAAGTTCTTGCTGCCAACCCTGATGACCAGAGCTTTATCCTTAGGACTCAGAGGGCAGAAGAAAACTGATCCCAAAATGTTGTTCTCTGACCTCCACATGCATGCCCCCTCCAACTAACAGAAAATTTAAACAAACAAACAGACAGACAAACAAGTCATGATTAGTATAAAAACTTGGAGGAAAATAGAAAACAATGAAGGTACTCCTAATTTTCACACCTATCTTATTCCATAGTCATATGGTAACATCTGAAGGCACACATGGTCTTGACATATAGTTGACTCACGTCTGCACAGGCAAAATCGGTTCCCACATGTATACATGTATATTTGCATATCATCCTTTTAATATAGTTGATTGAGTAGGATTTGTTCATGTATAAGCATTTTGGCTGTCTTTATTGAGACTGATCTTAGATTTTTTTTTTTTTCTTTGAAAGGAATGTCCAGGACTCCTTTCACCGTCAATGCAGCATCCACGCAACTCTGGCATTTTTAAAGCCAAGTAAGTTTTGCCATTTTATGAGGTAAAAATGCACTTAATGAAAAACTACAATGGACATTGACAGGAGCTGGGCACAGTTTCACATGGGGTAGTTTTACTTTTGTCAATTTTGTGACTAGAGCTCAGGACCTACCAGACAAGTCCATTACCACTCAGACATCTGCCAATGTTCTAATTTAGGACTTTTAAAATTATCTACAGGAAAGGACAATTTTAAAAATCCATTTAATTACATTTCTAGATGATGCCGCATTTGGGCATGCTAAAAATGCAGGACGATGTATTTAAAGGATTCAGAAATATGTGAAAAAAATAGCAAAACAGTATTTGTATTGCAAAGGTTTCATTCGAATGTGTCAGGGGCTTATTAATTAGCCCACCAATTACTCATAGGAAATGAATGGAGTGAGGACTTTTGCTTTCATCTGGTGTCTGTAGAGCGAAGAACACATCACGATTTTGCAGATTTCATTCATATACGTGCCAATGTGACTCCCCAACTTACCTTCTGTTCATTTGGGCTCCTGCATGCTGTTTTACTCTCTAGCTAAAGCTGAAAGGGAGCTACAAATATCTTACTTCCTGTAAAGTACTCTGAGAGGGCTTTCTCTTGACATTCTATGACAGTATATATTAATATGACATTTTCTCCTAAAATCTGGTATGTGTGTGAATTCACATCAAAGTGTGGATTCAAGTCATTAAACATTGAGAATTAAGATATGGCGTTGCCCTCATAACCTCTCATAAACAACTGAGGGAATCCTGCTTATGTTGCTAGAACGCTGGCTGAGCTACAGTCATAATCACAGGTGTTTGGAGTTTGTTGTTGTGTCCACGGCAAGCATTTGTGAAATATCTATTCATCAGGCTATACTTAGGGAGAATGTGTTTAGCCATTATAACAAGGTATATGCAAATGAGTCTCCCGTGAGACTTTGCAACAAACATTTAATTAGCTATACAAAGAAACAGTTAAACACAAACACACATTAGAAAATTTGCCGGTGTGTGCTGTGAATTCTGGGCACATAATTTCTGAATACCAGTATTTGACAGCATATGCCTTTATCATATGCTTTTTTTAAAAAAAAAAATAGAAATGTGTAGTTTTACTTCAGAATTAATTTTGCTGAATTTCTTATATATTTTACCTTAATATAAAAATCACTAGTATTTGAGCAGCTTCCTGTGTATTTATAGCATTTCATTTGTAAGGATAGTAAGATGTCAAAACTGAAATGTGCATCTATGAAGTCACTACAAAAAGGAGAAATTCATACAATCATATCGCTTAGGGTGATAGCTGTCAAACAGTTATTTATCATTGTATATAAAAATAATATTGATTGACATTTTAAAAATTGCTACATTTATTGAGAAACATCTGAGTTCTGTTTTCTAGTTTCTTGTCCTCTAATACAGATGCACAGTTCTCTTTTTAAAATCAAAACAAATTAAGATCAAATTAATTTCATCTCCTAAATGCAAAGAAATTCTGTTTTTTGAATTTGGGTAATTAAACATTCCTGCTTTGTATTTTCTTGCTTTAAATCATAAAGACATTCTGTAGAAATACATTCAGAACAGTATTTAAATTTCACTTTTGAATTCACATTTTAAAATATTTTTAAAAGATTCTCCTCAATTTTCATGATTATGTTTCATATTTGTCATTCACACATGTGCCATGGGAAGATAAAACTGTATTATAATGTCATAGTATAAGGACATAAAAAGACATTCAGACCAGGTTTTTTGGAGGGGAAGGGTTGAAAGAGTTATAACAAGGTATAAGAAAAACAGTAGCTCACAATTTCAAGCATGTCTGTTTGAGAATTAAAGTAGTATAATTTAAACCATGTAGGCTTAAATTTTTATAACAATCTAAAGGTGAATTCTCTTACTTATGTCCTGATAATCAGGAGGCATTTTGAGGTGTAGCAGCTGACCAGCCAGCTACCCATCACCATTTACATCTGTAAAGCCCCCAAGGACAGAAAAGAGTCTTTTAATTGGTGATTCTACTTCAGTAGAAACATGCATTTAGGAAATGAGGCCTATACTGTTGTCTTCACACCAGGCAAATCAGCTCCTGTTGTCATGGTGATCTCCTATAGAAGGCTAGAGCCAGTGAGGTGGAAAACAAGATGGCTTCCTCATTTATTTTATCCTTAAAGAAAGTTGCAGATATCAACACATGATTATTGAATTTTTAAAATGCATCCTTCACATTACAAAAAATACAAATTGCACATTTTTTTTTTTTGCCATTAATAAAATTCAGCTGCTTCAAAACTTCTAGAGATTATGTATGTTTTTTCAAGGTACGGAAATTAATTCCTTTCTTTTAAATGTAAATGTCTTTAAAATTACCTTTGAGCTGTGCTTCAAGAAGCATGCCAGAGTTCAGTTCATGTATGATTTCTATTTTCTTCAGGACTAGCACAGGGCTTACAGCACGACACATGTTGTACGTAAGCTTTATTCTGTGAGAATGAGCTGCTTCAGTGATTTCAATGCCTGCAGAAGAGGTATTTTTTTCTCCTGTAAAAGACATCACGAGCTTCAGGTTGGAGGCTGATAAAATGGAAAAGTAGAGAAAGAATTGATCATAGACAAGGAAGATGGAAATCAGCTGCTTGCTATGCATAGATGAATTTTAAATTCCAATGTAGAAGCGAGGTAGGCAGTTACTTTGCTTTGCTTCTGTGTAAGTTAAGTGCTTGGACACAAAGCCACCATTTCCAGTTTTTAGTCCATTCCCTTCATTTTTATTTTTAAACAAAATTGAACTGAAATAACAGGGTTATCTTAGCATGAGGAAGGAGAGAAAGGATTTTGATGCAAATGCTTTATGACTAATGAATTAATTATCTGCAACATTTGTTATAGAGACTTGAACATGTTAATAAAGAAAGGCAAAATATCCTCTACCTTATAATGTAGATTTGTAAAAATGGTGGGAAGAATGTCATACATACATTCAATTCCTGAATGTATATGCACATTGATAAATCTGAGGTTTGCTTTTTGCATGCCATATTTTAGAAAGTGGTGATTAAATGGGGTTTCATATATATGGCTGTTCTTTATGTGAATTCACTATTTTATTGAATAGCCTTACAGTTCAATAAAGAATAAAGACATTGATAATGTTGTCTGTGGAACACCTATGTAGTTTTCCAAACTGCTCTCTGGAACACTTTTGATATGCTGTTTTTGTAATCAAATAGTTTTACAACACAATTAAGTTAGAAGAACTTGCATTTTGCTCACCTCTTTGGAGAGCTGATATTGACTTGTATATTAATGGCAAAAAGAAAATCTAACTTTTGTCCACAGATACTGGTTCGTTCTCTCTCTCTCTCTCTCTCTCTCTCTCTCTCTCTCTCTCTCTCTCTTTCTCTCTCCTTCCTTCCTTCTTTCCTTCCTTCCTTCCTTCCTTTCTTCCTTCCTTCCTTCCTTCCTTCCTTTCTCTCTTTCTCACAATAATGGAAGTGGTTTTGAAAACATATTTGAGATTTTATTTGGGCCTTATTTTGTTTTGCTCTTGATTCTGCTAATCTTTATGATTCTGGTAATCTTTATTTATTTCAATTTAGTGTATCAGGGGAGTAGGGCAGGGAGTGTGTTCAAAATTAGTATAGGAAAGAAAACAATTGAGAAAGAGGGCTACTGGAAACCCCACTCACCAAGGCCCATATACAACAGAACATGCACACAAAACAGTGTGTGCATGATACAAGTGACATATAAATGTCCTGTCTGCTGGGCACATGGACTATTGAGCTTTCCCCCTCTTCTCTGGGCCACTCAGAAGTGGTTTCTGTCTTAATAGATACTTTTTTTGTATGTGTATCCATGTGTCCCATCCAATTTCTTGTTTGGGGAGGCACGGATCTGGAAATTCCTGTGCTCTTCCATTAAACTCCAGTATCTACAGGTATCATCAGTACACGGAATCTGTTTGCACCATCTTGACCCCTATGGTTGCTAAGTAGATAATCCTTATGCTGTAGACACAAGCAAAAGCATATTTACGAAAAATCAGACACCTTAGACATAGCCTCCTAGGCTCACCTTAAGTGATTTGGGAAACTTGTCAACTCTTCAAATAGGTCTCATGATAGCGGGGGGAACATAGCATGTATCACCTGGGCAGAGAGGCGATAGGCCAAATTAAATTACTTTAATAGGTCCAGTGACACTTTTCATAGGACTTGTGACTACTGAAATATTTATTGAGCAAAAATGACGCGAAGAAGATGGAATCACAAGATGATGACATGCACAAAGGTCAGGAGAATTCTCAGGAAAGCGGAGAGAAAGGCCAAGGGTAAACCAGTAAGGCTGTGAGCCACAGGGCTAAAGTATGAGGTAAGAGAGAGCAAGAGAGGGAGGAAATAATAATGGCTTACAGACCCTAAATAAGTGTTTGCAGAAACCTATATAGATGTCTGTATGTAAGAGACTTTCCTAGGTCTTTTGGTATTTATTCATTTACTTTTTTTTTGTTTTGGTTTGTTTTTGTTTTTCTTGGTGACACACGCAGTTACAAAGTTGTCAACTCCCTGTGCATAGGTAATGTGACTTTCTGGCTTTTGGCCTGGCATTTGTCATCTTCCCTGTGAGAGCTTTCAGTACAGGCAGTTCTTACTGAATGTCTTACTTACTAGCGTTTTAATCTATATCTCATTATAAGGCTTAGGAAAAACAATGTAGAAACCAGAGAAGAGTCCTTCAGCACCTAGGCAGAACCTATTCTACACTGTTAGAAACGTCAGCCAGCAATATTTTAGCTTCGGCTAGATGTTATCAAAGTTGCTTCATCTTTGATCTTAAATTCTCTGCCTTCTGTGGTATTATTACAGATGATTTGCCCCTTTTCTGAGTCTTTGTTATATCCTCAACATTTTCCTTTCTGATTTCCTAGATTAAAAAGGCTTTTAAAAATATCCTCTTACCATCGCAATTAGCTGGATAGATTCCTTTCTTTGAATTGAAGGTGAGGGAGAAAGGAAAATGTAAAATTGTCTATTTTGCTCTAACTTATGAGCCTACAGTTAGCTTCAGTGTTGAGGATTTTTTTTTAGCATCTGCTGCTCTCCTCCAAGCAGCTCAGGTTTTCCCTGAGCTGTGAGGAGAATGAGTTATGCACACAAATGTTCAAACTTACCTCATCGTATCACAGTCATGGGGGCAGGGAAAGAAATCACTCTGCTGCGAATGACTAGAAAGAGAGCTTTTTGCAAGCAATAGCTCAGAATGAAAACTTGAATCGTGACATAGTTGGCTTGAGAAGAGAAAGCAACCATGAAGGAAAATGTTTAGTTATTTGTGAAGATAAGGTTTTAACAATTGTGCCTCTCTATTTAAATAAGTCTCAGCCACTGGCTTCGTTTAAGTCTATTTCTACCAGATTGTATCTATGACTTATGTTTTTGCATCTAGAATAGAAAATGATGACAGCTGATTTTTTTTTGTGAAGCTGACCTCTTACGATATCTAGTTACTTTGTCTTACTAGACTTTGCATTTCTGAACAAAAAGAGCAGAGTTTGCCTTTTAACTTCAACTCTGGTTTAACTGCTTGCTTCACGATGCCCTAACACACTCCAAGTGACTGTTGACCCAGCTTCACCTGGACCCTGAGTGCAACATCTTGACTATGGGGCTAATTAAAAACATCAAATGGCGTCAATTCAAATTGGGAAGAATTATGGTTTATGGCAGAGGGAAATAAGAGTCCTCGGGAAATAGGTAAACATCAAGACCAGTTCTCAGACTTCAATTCAGAGAAGGGTGTCTTTCAAGCCTTTTAATTCAACTCAAATGCCTCTTATGTCAATGAAATGTGATATTCTTTTAAAGAGCATTAGGTTGAGTATAAAGAAACTTTCAGACTCGCCAGAGAGACCTTTCATTAGTGGTTCTTTTTACAACATCTGGCTAGTGATTTTTAATAGGCTGAAATTAGTGTCCTTTTTTCTTTCAATTTTCTATGCTAAAACTATTAGGAAGCTTACTTGTGGTTGAGAAAATGAAACAAAAGTGGTAATACTTCCCTTACTTAATACACCCTCTGTAATTCATGTGGAATATAAAAATCAGGTTTTTTTTGTCCTTGGGAAAATTGAACATCAGACTGCAAGTATCTCTCTCTCTCTCTCTCTCTCTCTCTCTCTCTCTCTCTCTCTCTCTCTCCTATCCAAGATCCTGTGGTACAGAATGGAACACTGTTGTTAGCAGGGCACTCCACTAGATTGGGGATTATAAAACACAAAACAAAACACCAAAGTTTATTTCTTAAGAGATTCTGTGAGAAGGGTCAAAAGAAATACGGATCCCCGCATAGCAGTACATATCAGTAATCTTAAAACTCAGTAGGCTGAGGCAGGAGGATTATTTAAGTTTGAGGTCGCCTTGGGGCATCGGGGCATGTAGCAGTAAAACCGTCTGAGACAGAATGAGAAAGCTAGTGAGAGAGATTTGAAACACACACACACACACACACACACACACACACAGTCTCTTCTCTCTCTCTCTCTCTTTCTCTCTCTCTCTCTCTCTCTCACACACACACACACACACACACACACACATACACACACACACAGTGTACTCAAGAGCAGACTCTAGGATTGTTCAGTAGCACTTGCAGAGAGAAGTTAGCGGTGCCAAAGATACTGTCAACAGACCTATGAGGAAGAGGCCAACAAATGACCTTTTAGAACGAATCACAGGGTCCAGAGCAGTGACTGCCAGCTGGTAAGTAGTAAAACGGATGTGTTTTCTCCCCTTTCCAATATCCCTTGCTGTTAGGCATAGACAGGTGAATACATTGCAGCCAAAAGAATCTAAGTAGAAATGACACAGGTATTTGCTGAGAAATGTCCTTTCCAAGGCCAGGTTTATGAAATGTAAGCTTCCTCATGTCTTTCTTCATCCTAGTTATCCAAATTGTGGATGCTGTCACGTGGCCTGCTGGAACCTAGATTAACTGACTAAAGATCAAAAAGTACCCAGAGTTTCTGATAGTAACGAACATCATGCCAGTTTTGTACCACCTAGTCCCTCTTAGATTCTTTTTACTCAATCTAATGTAACTCGCAAGTAATTATTGTGACTGAAGGACTCTCTAGAGGATATTGAATCATCACAGATTGGGAGTTATTTAATGATGGTGTTTCTAATGAAAAAAAAATCAAGTATAAGATGCAGCCTGCTCTTGGAAGTGCTCGAGTAAAGTGATCTCATCCGTGGATGTTGACATGTTGGAGAGCAAAGGTTACATGTCAGAAGTGTGTTGAACTTAGAGGTGATGCTGTGGGTTTCATGTCGTCATATGACTGGTTGAAACTGGTGTGGAAATGAAGGAGTCTGTGTCATTCACACCCAGATTATACCCAGCATTTGAAATGAAGCAACATTTAAACAAGCAAGTACCTGATTGCTTCTTGCAAACAGTTAACCGTGCTCTTAACCCAAATGTTACTCTGCTGGTATAGTATGAACCAAGGTGTGTTCCATAATTTTTTTTTCTTCAAGAGATTAGAAATGACACAACATTCCTGATTATTGTCATTGCCAAATGAAGGTAATCTGAGAAAAGAGTCTTCATAATGGATTTCTTGATTGCTTTAATGGATTTGGGAATACTCAGCCTCCTGTGGCTAGCCAGCATCATTCCCTGGGCTTGAGGTCCAGACTGCATCAGAGATGAGAAAGCCACATAGGCAAAAGTAAGCACATGGAAATCTGCAGGTATCTATGTCTGACCTTGACTACGGATGTGATGTGACTACTATTTCAAGTTCCTGTCACTTGACTTGCCCACATTAGGTGTACTGTAAGTTACACTTAGGAGTTAAAATGTGTCTTCTCTCTCCTATGTTGCTCATGGTCAAGGTGCTTTATCACAGTAACAAAAAAGCAATTAAACATTGTTTTATTCAATGACACAGTAACTGACATCTCCAGTGCCATAAGGCAAGAAAACAGATATTCAAAGTCTGTAAAATAAACTGTAAGGCCATCATCTTCATGATAGAGCAAATGAAGAAATACTAATAGAAAAATGCAATGAAATTGGCTAAGAGAGTAATGATAAAGAAAAGGTACTGAAAGGAGAGAGTCATATTACATATAGGAGAATATAAAAGGGAACAACCAAAGAACAACAATAACAACATCAACAACAATGTAAACAAAGACAATAAAGGACAGTTTAAAAGCCAGAAGTGTTAATTTAAAATGGTATAATCAAAAATTTAAAAGCTAATTTCAAATCTTAAAGATTGAAAGATTTTTTTTTCCTGAAAAGTAAGTAGAGATGTTGGCTTGCCACTGTTGGAAGGTGAACAACAGCTCCTCATGAAAGCTGAAAAAATATGAAATAAAAATTAGGATTCAGAAGATACAATCTTAGTATGGCATAAGTGGAAAATGTGAACAGCTTTTCTTCTATAATCTTAAAGTTGGTGATTTTGTTTATTTATCTTTATACAGGTTTGGAGTGAAAACAAAGACATGGTGTTTTGATGTTTGTTAATTGCTTACCCATAAAAAAAGGTCAAAGAAAATTGTAGAAAGAACAGGAAGAAACGGAGGGAAGTGCCATGTTATTTTAAGATAAGCATTGAGAAATAAAAAAATAGAAGCAAAATTTTGAAGCATTGGACCAACCACGAATAAAAACAAAGAACTAATCTCATAATCCAACAGCGAACATGAACTGGGATATTTAAAAGAAAGAAACAAAAACAAGACACAAGAAAAGAATAAAACCAAACCCAAGAGGCGTTGTCAAATGATCGTGTGATTAATTGCGAAAAGTATGAAATGTTTGTGGTTCCATCAAGAGGCAGAGATAAAGGTGTGAATGTAGCCCAGGCACACAGCACTTGCCTTGTGTAAGCTCCTAGGTTTAAACATGGTGAAGTCCAGGCAGGGATTGTGAGACACTATGACTAATCAACTCTATGTTAAGGAAATGACTCTTTAACTCTGAAGATGAAAGAACATTAAATGTGAAACTCTGGGAAAGAACGTGCAAGATTAAAATATTAGGATGTGGATTATAAAGATGATTAGACTAGACAAAAATAAGAATTTCAGCAAAGATTAATAGTACTGTTTTTCATTATAGAAAATATATCAATTCAAAATATATGTGTTCCTTAAAAGTACTTTAAATAATGTGCTATAGTAGCTCTTAGAATTGAAGGAAACAATGACAAATTCATTATTATAAACATTTCAACTTTCATTAATTTATTTTTGTATTTGTATTAAAATAGATTTTTTTCTCACACAATATATCCTGATTATAATTTTTTCCTGGCTCCACTCCTCCCAGTTCCTATTCACCTGCCCACCCATCTGGATTCACCCTCTTTCTGTCTCATTAGAAAACAAACAGGTTTCTAAGGGCTACTAATGAAATAAAATAAATAAAAACAAAAACAACTAAAAAACAGAAAATCCCTGGCATGGCATTATGAGATAAGAAACCTCCAAAAAAAGCATTGAGTTCTTTCTCCATTGACCTGAGCATGTGGTCTGCCTTTAAGAGTAGTTTGTTTTCCCAATGAGAGTTCCTTGGAGGAAACTAAGTTTCCATTTGCAAGTGGTTATCATATTGGCTTTAGATTCCGGATTAGAGATAAGGGCATGTGAACATTTCTCCTTTCACCGATAGGACCCCATCTGTTGCAGACCCACTGATGGCCCTGGTATGCTGCCTCAGTCTCTGTGAGGTAACCTTGACTTGGAAGGGCCTTGTGTACTTAATGTTCTCCATCCTCTGTGGCTGTTGTGCTTTTTTTTTTTTTTTTTTTTGCCTTCTCCTCTGTAGGGTTCCCTGAGTCCAGATTGGAGGGATTTGATGGAGACATTCCATTGATGGCTGAGTCGTCCAAGGGCTCGAATTATCTGCATAATATCCAGCTGTGGGTCTCTGTATTTGTTACAATCTGTTTCAGAAGGAAGCTTTTATGATGATGGTTGAGCAAGGTACTGATCTATGACCACAGGAGAATGTTACAAGGAATTGTTTTATTGTTGCAATTTTTCTTGTTTGTTTTTTTGTGTTTGATATTTTTTTTAACAGAGGTATTTGGTTTTTACCTGTGCTTTCTGGTATCAAGATCTTGGTCACTCAAGCAGTGTTGGATATGGGTTCTATTCTATGGAATAGGCCTTAAGCCAAATCAGATATTGGGTTGGTTACTCCCATAGCTTTGTACCACCGTTGTATCAGCATATCTTGCAGGCAGGTCACCATTTTAGATTAAACAGTTTGTCGCTGGGTTGGAGTTTATGTTTCTCCTGTGGTGATCTGAAGAGTATTTTCCTGTACTGAAGACACGATGAAGCAGGAATGAAGGCTCTATGTTGGTACTAGAAGCTTCATTTGGTGCCAAGAAACATCCAGTTGGGTTTCTTTCTGCTTCTCTAATATTTGGCAATTTTATTTAGCTGGCCTTCATATATGTATATGTCTTGCAAAGTGTCTACCATATTAGGTTCTACATTACTCTTTAGTTTTAACTGTCTCTTCCCATATTCCCTTTGCCATCTTCCTCTCCTCTCCCTCTCTGTTTTATTCTTCTTTTCTAGTCTCTCATCCATTCATACATGTCTATTCTTTCCTAGGAGAAACTGTCTGTCTCATTCAAGTCCTGTTTTCTATATGTAACCTCTGTGGTTAAAACAATTTGTAGCTTGCTTTCTATTGTTTTAATAGCTAGTATCCACATATAAGAAAACATATACCATTTTTACTTTCTGGGTCTGGGTTTCTTAGAATTTTTTTTTGTAGTTCCATTTACTAGCCTGTGTATGTTATGATTTTATTTTTTCAGTGGAAGACTAATATACCATAATATAAATGTACCATAGTTTCTTAATCCATTCATCTGTTGAGGAACATCTAGGTTGTTTCCAGTTTCCGGTTATAATGGATAGAAGATCAATGATCATGTTTGAACAATTGTTGTCATGATAGGATGAAGCATCCTTTGGGTATATGTTCAAGTGGGATATACTGAGACATATAGCTGGATCTATTTCTATATAGTTTCTTTTCTATCATGTTCAGTGTATTTAGATTTATGTTGAGGTCTTTGATCCATTTGAAATTGAGTTTTGTTCAGAATAAGTATGGACTTATTTGGGTTCTTCTACATGCAGTCTTCCAGTTTGACCAGTATCATTTGTTAAAGATGCTGTCTTTTTTTTTCCAGTGTGTATTTCTGACTTCATATCACAGATCAGGTGTCCATAGGTATGTGGATTTATGGCTGAGTCTTCAAATCAACTCTGTTGAATTTTTTGTTCTGTTTTTGTGCCAACACCAGGCAGTTTTTATTACTATAGATTTGTAGTATGATTTGAGATCAGGAATGGTGATACCTCCAATAGTTCTTTAATTACTTGAGATTCTTTTACCTCTTCTGAAGTTTCTGTTTTGCTCTGGTTTAGTTTCTATATAAAACTAAAAATTGTCCTTATGTGATGAGTTGTTTTGGAATTTGGATGAGGATTAAATTGCTTTTGTAGGTTGCTTCTGTAGGATGGTCATTTTTACTAAATTCTACTGATAAGTGAGCGTGGGAGATCTTTTCATCTTCTGATATCTTCTTCAATTTCTTTCATCAGGTCTTAAGGTTTTACCATGACTCCATTTTCTTGGTTAGAATGACCTCAGAATATTTTATATAATTTGAGGCTATTGTGAAAGGCATTGTTTCAGTCATTTGTTTTTTTAAATCAGTCCATTTGTAATATATATATTTTATATCCAGCTTCTTTGGTAAAAGTGTTTATCAGCTATAGGAGTTCTCTGGAGATTTTTTTGGGTCTCATGCATACAACCATATTGTCTGCAAATAAAGCTACTTTGACCTTTTCCTTTCTAATATTATATCCTTGTTCTCCTTCAGTTGTCTTATTGCTCTAGCTAAGGCTTCAAGTACTATATTGAATAGGTGTGGAGAATGGATAACCTTGTCTTGTTTGTGATTTTAGTGGAATTGCTTTGAGTTTCTCCCCATTTAAGTTGATGTTGGCTACAGGCTTGCTGTAAACTGCCTTTATTATACTTAGATAAGTTCCTTGTATCAATCTCTCAGGGGTTATTATCATGAAGGGTTTTAATATTTTGTCAAAAGCTTTTTCTGTATCTGATAAGATAATCATGTTGTTTTTTTTTTGCTTTCAGTTTGTTTATAAGGTATTAAATTTTTGAGTTTTATATGTTAAACCTTCTCTGGACCTCTGGGATGAAGGCTAACTAGATCATGGTGGGTGATCTTTTTGATGTGTTCTTGGGTTAATTTTGCAAATATTTCATTGTGAATTTTTTTGCATCTGTATTCATAAAGATATTGTTCTATAATTCTCTTTTTTTGTTGTTGTTGTTGGGTATCAGGGTAATGTGGCCTCATAAAACAAATTGCACAATGCTCCTTCTGTTTCCATTTTGTAGATTAACTTGGGATGTATTGGCATTAACTCTTCATTGAAAGTCTGGTAGAATTATATGCTAAAACCATCTGGCCCTGGGCTTTTATTGGTTGGGAGACTTTTAATGACTACTTCAATTTCACCAGGGGTTATCAGTCTATTTAAATTGCTTCTCTAAACTTGATTTAACATTGGTACGTGTTATATATCA
The DNA here is from genome assembly GCA_964023405.1 of Apodemus agrarius. Lineage (NCBI taxonomy): Eukaryota > Metazoa > Chordata > Mammalia > Rodentia > Muridae > Apodemus > Apodemus agrarius. The sequence goes on from OZ030027.1 coordinate 17,725,193, forward strand.
GGAAAATTATCCATTTCTTTTAGATTTTCTAATTTGGTAGAGTACATATTTTTAAACTATGTCCCTATGCTTTGATTTTCCTTGGTGTCTGTTGTTATTCCCCCCTTATCATTTTTAATTGTGTTAATTTGGAATTCTTTACCTGTCTTTTAGTTAATTGGAATAATGGTGTTTCAATATTCTTGATTTTTCTCAAAGAACAAACTCTTTGCTTCATTGATTCTTTGCACTGTTTGTTTGTTTCTATTTTATTGATTTTAGCCCTGAGTTTAGCCCTGAGTAGATATTGCCATCTACTCTTTTTGTTCTAGATATTTCAGGTAAGCTTTTCAGTTGCTAATATTTACACCACATCTCCATATCTCCTCTCCTTTCATCTTTATAATTCCCTCCTTCATTACCGCCCCCCCCCACACACCTGTGCTCGCGCACCCGCACGCGCATACACATACTTCTCAGAGAAGGTGAAGACCCTCTCGGGTACCACCCCACCCTGGGACATCCAATTACAGCAGGACTAAATGCAACCTCTCCTACTGAGGCCCAACTAAGTAGTCCAGCTAGGGGAAGGAGATCCAAAGGTAGGCAACAGCGTTAGAGATAGCCTCAGCTCTAATTGTTAGGGGATTCATATGAAGACCAAGCTGTGCATCTGCTAGAAATATATAGGTGGTCTAGGTCCATCCTCTGCATGGTCTTCTGTTGGATATTCAATCTCTGTGATTCCCCTATGGGCCCAGGATCATTGGTTTTGTAGATCTTCTTGTGGTGTCCTTGACTCCCTCTATTTCACACAATTATCTCTCTCACTCTTACACAAGACTCCCTGACACTGTCTGATGTTTGACTATGTGTCTCTGCATCTGTTTCCATTAGCTGTGGGATGAAACCTCTCAGATATTTATGCTAGTTTCCTGTCTGCAAGCCTAGAAGAATACCACTAATAGTGTCAGAGATTGTCTCTCTCACACGGGATGCATTTCAATAGTAATAAAACATCATAATATTGGTACAGAATCAGACAAAATGATCAATGGAATTGAATGGAAGACCCAGAAACATACCCAAGCACCTATGGGAACTTGATAGTTGACAAAGAAGCCAAAATCATACAATGGAAAAAAAAGAAAACATCTTCAACAAATAGTGCTGGTCTATATGGATGTCTGTATGCAGAAGAATGCAGACATATCTACCGCCCTGCACAAAACTCAAGTCTACGTGGATCAAAGACCTCAACATAAACATTTTCATGTAGTCATTTAGTGCTATAAATTCTTAGATCAGTCTTCATCATGTCCCTTAAATTGGGTACAGTGTCTTTTTAGTTTCATTCAATTCTAATAAGCCTTAATTTCTGTCTTGACACATTTTTTTTTTTTAATTCAGGAGTGACTTTAGTTTCCATGATTTTTTAAGCTTCTTGTTCTTTCTGGTGGTATCTATGTCAGTTTTTATCTTTAGTAGTCAGGAGACGGGTGTTTTACAATTTTCTTGGATACGCTGAGACATGCTTGTGTCCAAGTGTGTGGTCAATTTTGGAGAAAGTTTCATGAGAAGCGTAGAAGGTATATCGTTTTATATTGTGCAGTTAGGAAGGAGGTATATATTTAGTAAATATCTGTTAGGTTTATAATACTCCCTGATTTCTCTGTTTAGTTTTTGTCTAGATGTCTTATCTATTGACTATTGTTAGGTACTGAAGTCACCCACTGTTAGTGTGTGAAAGTCACTAAGTAATTTAAGCTTCAGTAGTGAACTTGGGTGCCATTGTGCTTGGTGCATAGATATTAAGAACTACATGATCCTCCTGATGGATTTTTCTTTTGGTGAGTATCTAGTGTCCTTTCCTACCTTTTCTGATTAGTTTTGGTTTGAAGTATATTTTTTTTCAGATATTAATATTTTTCTCCATCCTTTTGCCTTAATGTGATGTCTAAATTAAGGTCAAGGTATGTTTTTCAGAGACAGCAAAAGAATGAACCCTATTTTCTCATACATTCTGTTTCTCGGTGTCTTTTTGTTGGGTAATCGAGACCACTGACACTGAAAAATATAAATGAGCAGTGTTTGTTAGTGACTTATCTTGTTGTGGTGGTGGTGATAGTGGTGGTGCTGGTGTTGTAGTTGCTGTTGGTGGTGATAGTGGTGGTGCTGGTGTTGTAGTTGCTGTTGGTGGTGATAGTGGTGGTGCTGGTGTTGTAGTTGCTGTTGGTGATTGTGGTGTATGTGCATGTGTGAGTGTATAGTGTGTAGTGTGTGTGTGTGTTTTCCCTTTTTTGATTTTCTGTTTGGGATTGTTATTCCCTGTTTTTTTCTTCAATGTATTTAATATCTTTAGGTTAGAGTTTTCCACTAGGGCCTTCTGTAGGACTGGATTTGTAGATAGATATTGGTTACATTTTGGTACTATCATAAAATGTCTTACTTCTCTATTTATTGTGATTGGAAATTTTGCTGGTTATAGCACTCTGGTTTGGCATTTGTGGTCTCTTAGTGTCTGGAAAACATCTTTCCAGGCCTTTCTGACATTTAGAGTCTCCATTAAGAAATCTGTCATTATTCTAACAAGTTTATATGTCATTTGTTTTGTTTTTCTCTTGAATCTTTTATGTCTTTATTTTGTATATTTTGTGTTCTGATTATTCTTTTCTGGTCCATTGTATTTGGTGTTGCCTACTTATGGTACCTTCCAAGACATCTTCTTTAGGTTAAAGAAAATTTCCTTTTATGATTTTGTTGAAAATATTTTCTATGCCTTTGACCTGGGTTTCTTCTCCTTTCTCTATTCCTATTATTCTTAGATTTGACCTTTTCATAGTGTCCCAGATTTCCTGGGTGTTTTGTGCCAGGAGCTTTTTTAGATTTAACATTTCCTTCCATTTCTTCTATAGAATCTTCAATGACTGAGATCATCTTTTCCATCTCTTATATTCTATTGGTGAAACATGTCTTTGAAGATTCATTTTGAGTTTCTAAATTTTGATGTACATATTTTCCCTGGTTTGGGTTTTCTTTATTGATTCTATTTTCACTTTCAATTCTTGAACTTTTTTTTAAAAATCATTTCCTTCTATTTTTTTCATAGATTTCTTTAGGGGATTTAATCATTTCCTCTTTAAGGACCTCTATCATATTCTCAGAGGCTGTCTTAAAGTCTTTTCTTGTGCTTCAGTTATGTTGTAATTCTTAGGGCCCATTGTAGTAGGGGTCCTCAGCTCTAATGGAGACGTGTTGTCATGGCTGTTGATTGTGTTATCATGCTGACATCTAGGAATCTGAATCTGAGATTGTAATTCTAGATATTAATATCTGGTCTTGTTTTTGTTGGGTGGGTATTTTGTTTATGTTTTTCATTTCTCTTTTACTTTCTAGTTCATAGGAGGGTGGGGTATCTGTATGTTGCCAAGTAGGACATTATTCTGGGATTCTGATAGATGTAACCTCTGGGGGATTTCAGATAAAATATATTTCTACGTATTGGGACTGATACTTAGAAATAGGGATAGGCTAAGAGGCAGGGAGGGGGTTCACTGGAAGAAAGTACACAGGGTATCCTGTAGTATTAAAGGGTTGTTCCACTCTTCTGCCTAGCACCCACTCCTTCCATATATCTGGTAAAGCATGACTCTTAAACTTAAATAGTTGACCAAATATATTTATGTATAAGAAACTCCAAATTTTATAATGCCAATTTACAATAATAAAGTATTATTCCAATATTTCTAACCACTCCAAAACACCAGAACATCTGAAGCCATCTGGATATCCACATCTCCTCCTCTGCTCTACTCCTCTGGTCCACCCCTCACTCCTCTAAGTTCCTCTCTCCAATCACTGGCCTCTCACTACCTCAATGTCAATGGATAAATGCCAAGGCAAGCAGATCCTTTTAACACAAATTACTAAAGACTATATAAGAGAAAAGAAAAAAAAATCAAGCTTGACTAAAATATATTTGAAATGTTTTCTAACTAAAAACTTTCTAGAGAGAAATGGCTTCACTAGTGAATTCTATTAAGCACTTCATAAAAAGTCCATACCTATCTACTCTGAGAAATTCCAAGAGGATGAAATATGTCCCACCTCATTTTATGAAACCAGTATTATTTTGTTTCGACAGTAATAAATGCACATTATAGGAAGGGGAGATACTGATCAATAATTTTCCTACACACAAATATACTTAATAGAAATTTAACACATGAAATTCAGCATTATATGAAAAGGATAAATGATTTACCACCATGTGGATTACACTCCAAGAATTTTAAGTTGATTCAATATTTCATCTGAATCATGTAAAATGAAGCAAAGCAGGTGATATTATATCATTTCCTAGAAAAAAACTATGGGACTTAATTGTCATTTAAGTTAAAAAAGAGGCTAGGGACATAGATCTGTAGTGTAGCCCTTTGATACACATGTGCAAAGTCCCATCACCAGCACTAGAAAACAGAGCAACTCTTGACAAGATAGTACTGGAATAGAATTTTGTAAGTGTGATGAATGGCATACAAAGGACCTGTAGTAAAATCACAGTTAACATTAGAAAAGTGTATACATTCTCTTAATATCTAGAACAGGAAAGTCTGAATAGTCTTCATATTATTAATTAACCATATGCTAGAGGTCTCATCTAATTCAATATGAGAAGAAATAAATGGATTTTGGTCATTTATTTTATTTTTTTCTTCCACATAGTTATTCTGCACATACAATCTTCTTATTCCTAAAAAGGTTGATTTTTCTTTGTAATACCTGCTTGCCATGTATTGATATGCCCATGTTTGTACATGTGCTCATGTATGTGGAAGACAGAGATCGGTGTCAAGTAACTTTTTGGTTGCTGTTTACCTTATATTTTGAGAAAAAGCCTTTCACTGAACTTGGACTTTGCCTAATCGTTTAGACTAGTTGACCAGCAAGCTCGAGGAAATCCTCTTCTCACCTCTTTTTCTAAAAGTAAAATTATAAGATCCTGCCACCACACTCAGGTTTTACATGGGGACTTGGGGTCTGAGGTCAAGTTTTCATGCATGAGTGACAACCAATTTACTGAGCCATCTCCGTAGCCCAGTAAAGTCTTAAAGGAACTACACAAATTTTATAGAAACAAATCTCTCTCTCTCTCTCTCTCTCTCTCTCTCTCTCTCTCTCTCTCTCTCTCTCTTTCTCTCCCTGTGTATGTGTGTGTATGTCTGTACCTATATGAGTATGAAAACATACAATTTCTAGAGCAATTATTTTTATTGTGCCTAAAAACTTAAAATTCAAAAACAATAATTAATAATTCTTTTTAATGAAACAGTAGACAGGGCTTAGACAGTTTTAACAGATGATAAATAGTTGGTAAGCACAAGAGAGATATTTAATGCCTATTTGTATCTGAGAAGTTAATATTAAAAGTCAGGTAATTATAAGTCACTTACTTCTATGACCCAAATATAAGAGATTACCAATACCAAGTGTTAAAAAGGCTTAAGAAACAAGATGTGGTGGCTTCTTTTCATACCAGCAGTTGGGAGGCAGAGGCAGGTGGATCTTTGCAAGTTCATAGTCAGTCTGGTCTACAAAGGGAGTTCCAGGCAAGCCACAGTTACACAGTGAGACCCAACCCAAACCAAACCAAGCAAAACCAAACAAGAAAGGATTAGGAATCTATTTATATATGTATATGGCAATATAAAATTGGCTTAAACACTGGAAACTCTTGGGCAGCATTTTTTTTTTAATTCAAACAGATAAGTTAGTCCAACATCTGTCAAATTTCCATGGAACAGTATGCTTTGTGAAGGTTAAGTTTTTCAACTTGTTACTACTGAGAACCAATCAGACAGGAAAAAAATCTCAACGAGAAATTATCTACATGGTTTTGACTGTGGATTGCTGATTATGTTTATAGAATTAATTGATATGAGAAGACTTGCCAACTGTGGACAGCACCAAATCTTTGGCAAGGGGTCCTGAGCTATTTAAACAGTACAAAAATTGAGCCAAGTACCAGGAATCAGGCAAGAAAGTGAACAACTAAGCAAGCAAGCAAGCAAACAAGCATGTTCTGTGTCTCTCTTTCTGCTCTTGAGTGTGTATGTGATGTGGTTAGCTCTCTCAAGTCCCTTCCAACTTCCTGATCTGATGGATTATAAACTGGAATTGAAGAATGAATAATCCCTTTTCCCTCAGCATTGCTTTTTATCAGGATATTTAATCACAATAGAAGTGAAACTGAGACATCCCCCAAAGGAAATAGAAAATAGTGTTTTTACAGAATCTTCTACACAAATATTTATATTAGGTTTATTTACTTTAGATCCTGGTAATTTGTCAAATAAATGGGGTTTTCCTGATTACAATTATACCACCTCCTTCTCTAATCTTCTTATTATCTTCTTTTTCCTACTTGCACTAAAGCTCAATTTGTTCCCTTTTCCTTTTTTTTTTTTTTTAAGTTTTTATGTTGGAAACTCACTTTATTGATCTTGTACCTTTTCCCTTCTTATAAAAGGTACTTTCTTTAATGGGATATATTTTTCTTTCAACACGGATTTTGCACAATGTCCACAAGTTTAGGTAAGTTTTCATTGAGACAGATGTTGTTTTTGCAGTGCCTCTTGAGGAACAGTTTGATACATGGGTTATTTGGAAAGTTTCCAGCTCTCTCTCTCTCTTATTGATTTCTACTTTAATTACCCGGTTATCTGACAACATAATTTATATTATTTTTGGACTTTTAAATATGTTAATGTGTGCTTTATGGCTTGAATGTGGTCCATCTTGGAGAACACTTCATGCGAGATTGAGAAGAATGTGTGTTTGGCAGCTGTTGGAAGGAATATTCAAATTGATTGATGGTGCTGTTCAGGTCAACGACATCCTTACTGATTTTCTGCCTGCTTGATCTATCAATTGCTGACAGAAGGCAGCTCAAGTCCCTGAACATAATAGTGGCCTTGTCTGCTTCCCTTTCAGATTTATCAGTTTCATGTTCAATTGGTAACTTCACACACAGCTACTATCCTGTTTTTTCTTTTGTGTGTGTGTGTAGGGGGGGGGATGAGAATTAACCTGTTCTTTATGATCCCTGTTGTTTTTAAGTTTACTTTTTAAAAGAGCTTTTTGTAGCAGTAGTAGGGTAGTATATTTTTCTCCAGTCATCTGCTTTTATCTGTTTGTAAGTTTAAAAAAAATGGGTTTACCAAAGAGAATGTGTTGGGTGTTTCTAAAAAGCCTCCTGTGATCATCCGTATCCCTCTGCTCCTTTACTTTGTTTTTTGGAATCAAAGACTCACTGTCTAGCTCATGCCACCCTCTACCTTGTGATCCCCCTGCCTCTGCTTCCTAAATGCTAAGATGACAGATAATAGCCAACAGGTGTAACATTTTAATCTGTCATGTAGGTTTTACACTATTCATATTTGAGACGATGAGTGCTTTATATGGATTAACATCAACCATGGTTGTAACTGTTTTCTATACGTGGCCAGAGGCTTTTTTCTATCCAGTTTTTTAGTTAAAGATTTGTAAGTGATTCCATTTGGGTCTCTCAATATATACTATCAATCGCAGTTCTTTACAAAATCTTTTAATGTTGTATTTAGAGTTTATAATATACATGTTAAACCAATATACATGTATTTAAAAGTAATTTTATTCCATTTCCTATATGGTACAACTATATGATAAAAGAATAATTTTGACTATTCCTAGTTATTCTCCTCTGTCCTTTGAAACATTGTCTTTTCTGAAAATTTATAATTCCCAAGACTATTAACTTTATTTATTTTTTTTATTGACGGCAGAAAGATACATATTTATTTCCCCCATTTATTCTTTTTCTAATGAATTTTTCTTCTTATGTTCTCCAAAATTTTTTCTGTATTATTTTCTTTGTTTCATTTCTTTGTGTGTGTATGTATATGTGTTTTCTGTGTTGGTATGTCTATGTGTATACATATTTCTGTCCTTGTTTTTGTATGTATGTGGAGACTAGACTACAACCTTAACTACTGCCACTTAGGAGTTGTTTCCCTTATTTTGGAGACAAACTGGTTTTTTTTTCTTTTTTTATTGGATATTTTATTTATTTACATTTCAAATGCTATCCTCTTTTCTGGTTTCCCCTTCATAAACCCCCATCCCTCCCCCACCCCCTACTTCTATGAGGATGCTTACCCCAAACCCACCCACTCCCACCTCACTGCCCTAGCATTTGCCTACACTAGGGCATGGAGCCCTCACGGGACCACAGGCTTCTTCTTCCACTGATCCAGATATGGAATCTGCATATATATGGAATCTGCTACATATGCAGCTGGATCCATGGGTCTCTCCATGTGTACTCTTTAGTTGGTGCTTTAGTCTCTGGGAGGTTGTGTGTGTGTGTGTGTGTGTGTGTGTGTGTGTGTGGTTCTGGTTGGTTGATATTGTTATTGCTATGGGATTGTAAACACCTTGATTTTCTTCAGCCCTTCCCCTAACTCCTCCATTGGGGCCCCGTGCTCAGTCTCACCAACCATTGTTGGGTGCGAGCATCCACATCTGTATTGGTCAGGCTCTGGCAGAGTCAGAGACAAACTCTTTCTTAGATGTCATCAAGTAGGCTCAGAGAGGTTTCTACTGAGTCCCAGGGATCAACTTGGCTCTACCTGCCCAGTACAGGATTACAAGACCAAGCCTGAGTTTTTGTACGTGGATTTGAGAAATCAAACTCTTGTCTATGTAGTGGCACTTCCTTACTGATCTCACTTCTCAGTCTTGCTTCATTTTTCTTAAAAAATTTAACACCTTGAAGGTAAGTAGGTCTACAGAACACAAATTCCCTCAGGTTTTGTTTGTTTCACAGTATCTCTATATCTCCTTTACTTTTAAAAGAATGTAGTATTATGCTACCCTCCTTAACAACTTAAAGTATGGTACTTTATCCTCATTTCCTTCAACAACCTTTGTTGTGATATCAGCTGTCATTCTTACACTTGACTCTCAGAAAATATGCCCTCCATCTGATTTAAGATTTTCTTTTAGTTTTGAATATGCTATTTAAAGATTTAGGATTTGTTGATGTCAGTCTCAGCATTCTAAATGTTGGTTTCTGCTATTAGTTTTGGAAAATTCGTGGCTATTCTTACTTGAGATATTCTTCTGTTACTTTCTTCTTTTTCTGATGTTCCAATGAAGTAAAAAATGTTTCAATATTTGATATTTGGCTCTTAATTTCTGTCCCCTTGCTCTTCTTTTTAGATTGTATTTCAGGAAGGTCATTTTGACCTGTCATCAAGTTCAGGTTTGTTTTATCCTCCTTAATCAGGTCAAATCTGATGAGCTCATAAACACATTTGTTATTTCTATTTTCCATTGAAATTTTTTATGTTTGTTTCTGAACTTCAATTCTTTCTCACAGTTTCAACATCTCTGCTTTCATTAATCCTCTTGTCTGGCAGATTCTAATAGAACCCATAAATTAGTAACTGCAGGTATTTTAAATTCTACTATCTAATAATTTCAACATCAGAGTCATATCTGAATCAGATTCTAGAGCTTGATTTTTTTTTCAGGGCTTTAGAGATTTTTTTTAATTTTTTTTTATTGTATATATTCTATATTTACAATTCATTTCCCTTTTTCTGGTTCCCCACCCCCAAAGGTCCCACATGTCCTTTTCCCTCCCCCTGCTCCCGCATCCACCCCCTCCCACTTTACTGTTCTTGTACTCTCCCACAATGATGTTTTGGTCCATTCTAGCACCAGTGTCCACTCCTTTCTTCTTGTGAGACATCACTTGATATGTGATTTGTGTCTTTGGTGTTCCAAGCTTCTAGGCTAATATCCACTTATCAGTGACTGTATACCATGGGTATTCTTTTGAGACTGGGTCACCTCACTTAGTATGACATTCTCCATAGAGCTTGATTTTTTTTCCATTAAACCTTAATACCTTCCTTTTCCCATGTCTTACAATTTTTTTTTTTTTTTTTTTGGTCACCAAATTTTGAACTGGGTAGTAGAAACTGAAGTGTATGAATTTATGTGATATGTAAGGACTTATATTGATGCTACTTGAAAATGTGCGTTTAATGTTTGCTGTAGCTTAGGCTCTGAAGGCTGCAAATTATTCTACTGTATCTGATTAGGTCTCCTGTTGATTTTGGACTTTCCCAAGAGGTCATCAGAGTGAATCTGTATCTTATTGATTCAACTGCAACCCACTATTTTGCTAGAGCCTTATCTTTGAGAAAAGGTGGCAGAACCTTCCCCTAATGAATAAAGATCTCAGGGAACCAATCACTGAGCGAGGAGTAGGCAGGACTTCCGGTCAGAGAGAGGAAGAGAGAGTCAGGAGAAAAATTCTTCTTTTTGGATGGGACAGATCATGGAGGACACAATGTAGTTAGAGGAGCCCCCCCCCCCCCCAGGATCCTCTACAGGAGGAGTTATAACTTAGAATAGCTTACAGATTAAGATGCTATTTGCTGTGCCAGTGATTGTGTTGCCTGTTGATTCTAAACTAAGATTGTGTGGTGTTTTCTTTTAGGTGGTGACTCAGCTGGGTTCCAGAGAAAAGTACGCTGCCAGGGCACCCCAGCCAGCCACAGGAATTTGGACGCGTGGGCAATGGCCCACCATAGGAACTTAGTGAGCTAGGTGGAGAGATTTTGGAGCTCTGAGTCAGAGTCTGCCAGGGTGAGAACAGGGCCACCTGTCCATCAGTACCATTCTGGTGGTATCGTGGATTGCTTTTTGAATATTTCACACAACAAGAGAAGGTGAAACATCTGATTATTTTGGGGTTAAATCTTGGTAATGAATATAAGCCTTGATGTTGTCCTTCATCTTTATGAAGTTTTCAGAAGTAGATGTGCCACCAAACATGTACCCTTCTTGATTAGCTGCTCAATGGCTTTTCTTGTCTATTGAATTCCCTTTATGTGTTTAAAGTTCTACCATTTCAGATGAGATGGGAACTCTGGAGAGGCTGAAATAGGAATAGTTTTCTTCTCTAAACAAAGATTATGAAATTTTATTCTTCCTCTTCTTCCTCTTCCTCTTCTTCCTTTTCCTCTTCCTCCTCTTCCTCTTCCTCCTCCCCCTCCTCCTCCTCCTCTTCCTCCTCCTTCTCCTCCTCTTCCTCCTCCTCCTTAGATAATGTATAGTAGCTTGATTAAAAGAGTAATATAGTGCTTTTAGGTTTTGGAAAAAATCTGTATTACAGCATTGTTTATATGGATAGAAGTCAAAATCATCATACTCTGCCCATAAATTTGGTGTACCACAATAAAAGAACTGTTGGAGGCATCACCATACCTGATTTCAAGCTGTACTCCAGAACAATATCAATAAAAATACTCCCTGGTATTTGCATAAATACAGACAGGTTGATCAATGCAATAAAATCAAAGACCCGGAAGTAAATCCACACACCTATGAACATGATTTTTAAGAAAAAAGGCCAAGTTATACAATGGAGAAAAGAAAGTATCTTTAACAAGTTGTGCTGGTCTAAATGGATATAGAAGAATGCAAATACGTCCATATCTATCACTTTGCACAAAACTCAAACCCAAGTGGATCAACGATTTCATCATAAAACCAAATATACTAAATCTAATAGAAGAAAAAGTGTGGAATAGTTTTGAACACATTGGAGTAGGAGAAAACCTCTGAACACCTATAGCATGAGCACTAAGATCAACAGTTAACAAATGGAACCTCATGAAACTGAAAAGCTTCTGTAAGGCAAAGCACACTGTCAACAGGACAAATTGCCAGCCTACAGAATAGGAAACCCCATATATGATTGAGGGCTGACATCAAAAATATGTAACGAACACAGGAAACTAGACATCATCAAACCAACTAAACTTAGACCCATAGGACATGCATGGTATGTGCTCACTAATTAGTGGATATTAACTTCTCCTTCCAAAAGGACAGAATACTCAGGATACAGTCCACAGAATTCAAAAAACCTAACAGGCCAAAGGGCCCAAGTAAGGATGCCTCAGTTATACTTGGATGGGTGAGGAAAGCAGTCACGGGGGGGGGGGGGAAGGAGGAAGGAAGTGTCCTGGGTTGGAAAATAGGACAGGTAGAGAAAGAGGGGAACATGATCAGGTATTGGGTGGGGGAAAAGGACTGAAGCCCCCAAGGATCAGAAGAAAGAAAAGAAGTAGGCACCCTTGGGAGGTGAGAGGTGGGGGTGGGCGACAGAATGTTCCAGAGATCTGAGAGGTAAGAGACTCTCTGGACTCAAAGGGTGGGACCTTGGAGTAGGGAGAGTGAACTTGTAGAGCCCACTTCCAGCAGAAGGACAGGGCATCATGTGATGGATGGGGCTGCCATCCCAGTCAAAAACTCTGACCCATAATTGTTCTTGTCTGTAAGAACTGCAAGGACAAAAAAGAAGAAGAGTCTGAGGAAAAGGAGATTCAGCAACAGGCCCAAAGTGGGATCTAGATCAAGGGAAGGCCCCAAAGCCTGCCACTATAACTGAGGCTATGGAGTGCTAAGGACCTGTCATGACTGTCCTCTGTAAATCCCAACAAGCAGTTGAAGGAGTCAGATGCAGATATTTGTTCCCAGCCAATGGACAGAAGCTGCTGACCCCTGCGGTTGAATTGGGGAATAGCTGGGGGAGGCTGGGGAGGATAGTGACCCTGTGGGAGGACCAGCAGTCTCTATTGACCTGAACCCCTGAGATCTCTCAGACACTAGATCACCAGCTAGGCAGCATACACCAGCTGATGTGAGGCCTCCCAGCACACATGCAGTGGAGGACTTCCAGGTCTTGGTTCAGTCATAGAAGATGCACATAACCTTCCAGAGACTGGAGACCCCAGGGATTGGGGGCTCTAGTGGGGTGGGGGTGGGGACATCCTCATGGAGAAGGGGGCTGAGCAGAAGAGGAGGTATGGGATATGTAACAGTCAGAGGGTGGACTGGGAGGGGGAATAGAATCTGTAGTGTAAAAGAAAGATTAAATAAAAATTTTAAAAATGGGGTGCATATTTTATCTATATAGAGAATTCTAAACACCAACCCAGTCACAAAACTTTTGAGCTCCAATTCATTCTGCCTCCAGGATGTGCAGGGGTCAAGATGGAGTAGAAATTTAGGGTATGGTCAACCGATGACTGGACCAGATACCATAGGGAGCCCACTTCTTATTCTGTCAATGATATTCTGCTATACTTCCAGACAGGAGCCTAGTATAACGTCAGTCAGAGAGGCTTTACCTAGCAACTCATAGAAACTGATGCAGAGACCCACAACCAACCATTAGGCAGAGCTCGAGGAGTCTTGTGAAAGAGGGGAAGGAAGGACTGTAGGAGCCAAAGGGACCAAGGACACAAGAAAACCTACAGAATCAACTAACCTGGGCCCATAGTGCCTCACAGAGACTGACCCATCAACAAGAGAGCATGCGTGGGACAGACCTGGTCATTGCATATATACAATACTTGTGTCGTTTGGTCTTCATGTTGGACTCCTAACAGGAGGAATAGGGATTGTCTCTGACTTTGTTACCTGCATTTGTTGGCTACTTTTGTGACCTTTGCTCCTACCTGGGATGCCTTTCCTAGCTTTAACAGCAGAAGATGCACCTAGTTTTATTGCAATTTGATATTCCAAGACTGGTTGCTAGCCAGTGGAAGAGGGATAGGGAAGCAGAGAGAGGCAACTGAGAGGACAAGAGGGAGGGGAACCTGCTCAGTATGCAAAGTAAATAAGTCAATTAATTTTAAAAATGGTATACTAGATGTTAAGTCAATCATATTTCAATAAATCTGATTATGCTTTTCAAAAAATATATATTATGAAATGATATATTTGCTTTCTGATAATAAACATTTAAAATATTTGGAAACACTTGATTTGTAGGATTTTTTAAAAACCACTTCCAAATTATTTAGGCATAATTTTGTTCAACAAAGGAACAAAGCACTGGATATTTAAATATATAAAACCAAAGTACCTAAATAAATTATTGACTATTGGCATATTGGATCACCAAGAACTGGTTGGCTTACTTTTTGTTTGTTTTTGTTCTCAAGACAGGGTTTCTCTGGATAGTCCTGGCTATCCTGGAGCTCACTCTGTTGACCAGGCTAACCTGGATCTCAATAAGAGTCTCTGCCTCTTAAGTGCTGGGAAAAAAGGCATACACCACCAGGCACACACCAGGTTGGCTGCCTTTTATTGTGAAGACAATCATTCTTGACAAATTGATTCATAATATGCTGTCTGTTTAAACCAATGTCCCAGTTGCTTCTTTTGTAGAAATTGAGAAAGAAATTATAAATTCATATTAAAATGTAAAGAACAAGAATAGTTCTGACAAAAGGTAGGACTAATATCAGAGCATGTGCATGGCCTGACCTCAAGTTTTACTAAGTTACAATACTCAGTGCAATATACATTGGTCAAAAGAGACCACTTCATATTGTGTATTGGCATTTTAAATATATGATGAACTTTCCATCTAATGGAATACAAACAATTGGTAATATTTAAAACAGAGGGGAAAATTCACATGCTAACCAAAGTTTCCTCCTGATTGATTCTACTATGACTCAATAGGATTTCAAGGAGAATGTGTAATAAAAACTTAAATCGTCTGAAAGAGGAGAATTTTAATAAAACATACAAAAATTAAGAAAATCTTGATATGAAAAATTATTAAAATGCTTAAGTCTTTAAAATGAAAACAGGGCAAAATCTCTTTAAAATGATAAATGATTGTATATAGAACATAATAATAAGTCTATAATCCACAGGAAGTCAGGCAACCTAATAAAAAATCAACAAAAATATCCACTATAGTCTTTATATAAAGGACAGGAAGTTGTCTTTCAAACACATTAGAAGCCATTAGTCATGAGAGAAATGCACCTAGTAATCAGTTTTAGAATTTAATACTTGTTTATTGAAATGGATAAAATAAAAATAAGTCAAAGTCCAGCATTACCAATTTCTGCACGATGTACAGAAACTGGAGCTGTAATAGATTGTGGTTGAAACTAGAACCATTATTTTGGAAAATTCGCTGACATTATCTATGAAGGCTAATTGTACTCAGAACATGTGGCTTAGAATCTTTACATCTCAATATGTTTCCTAAGACAAATATGTTCATATTTGCATAAACATGTATGTATATTGATGCTTATGACATTATGGTTGCCAATAGCTGAAAACTGGCTTCAGTACCAATACAAGATGAATGCATGAAAATTATTTGATACAATCATAATTGAACATTCTAGATGGACACATCTCATACATCTACTTTTGCATGAAAGAAGTCAGACACTCAAGAGTACATACTGTATAATGTCATCTTTACAAAGGTCAAAAGCAGACCTTGTGCTAGGTATTAAGTAGTAGGCCTACAAAAGATTTTATTTTTATTCTAATAACTATTGGACTGCTTGATGTGAATGTTTTTACAGTGAAATTCTCAGTAAAATGTCTTGAGGTCATGCATTTAAGATTTATACACTTATACTTCAATAAAAGTTTATAGCAACATATTAAATCTAAGCATGGGAGAATAAAAAATCTGGGATGAGAGAAGAGAAGAGAACCTGTGAATAGGAGTGTGAATGTTGACTGCAGTCCCAAGAAATTACCTGAAAGGTTTCAACTAATCCTGATTGCTTATAAAGAAGTCACTTTAAAACATTCACACCCAACAATGACTTTTTTCTTTGTCATCTGTCTTTCCAAGTGGTTCAAAGCTTATGCTAGTATTGTATTCAAGAGTAGTGGTTTTGATATATACTTGTCGTATTCTTAACCATGGTTAAGTTTCTGCCTATCAGCACATCTAACTGAATGAATATCTTCATCTATACATCGATGGGGTTTCCCTACCTAAAAAGAGTTATTGTATCTCTAACCCTGGATTTGAATTTGAGGTGCACTTCTAAAAGACATAATAGTTTTGGCAGTCTTGGTTGGTTCAATACTGATCTTGCCACTTGATTACAGCCCATTTATCTTGAAATTCCAGCTCAATTTCTATCTCTTCTGTGTCACTTTTGTAATTGCTTCAACTTGTTTAAAGGCAGCGTGAACAAGGAGAACTCTGAATTTTTAGAACACATGATGTCTAGGTGTTAATAGAGCTTCATTAAAAAGAAAGTTTTATGGCACCTAAGATTTTTCACTTTATGAATTAGCATTTAATTAATATATTATCATGGTATTTAATTATGACCTTGTTAAGAAATAGCCAAGAAATTTCTCAGTGCCTTCACACAGTGAATATTATCTTTCTTGCTCATAGCACAGCCCAAGGCAAATCCGGGAAATTTTTCATAATTTAGAAACAAAAGAAAAATTTTACTTTTCATATGAGCCAGTTTGTACTTTTTATAAAGTGACCACATCTGTGACACAATAAGAATATGCCAGTCTCCTAGCTGTTCCTTTCTATTCCTTTCGTTTGGTGTCTTTTCAGTTCTTAGTATAGGATAATTTCCTAAATTATATTTACTCTTTACAGACTTTTTACATTCCTAAAAAACATTTTTTTCCATGATCAATTATTTTTAAAGACTTCTTACTTAGCAATACAGAGTAACATAAACAAAATGCATTTATTTAAACAACAGGCAGGATATAATTACCTAAGGTGTACAAGTAGTGATGACAGACTTTTGGAAAAATACAGCAAGGAGCTGTCTATGGAAAGAAGTTCTCTTTCAGTAAGGATGATTTGATAATCTTTGCCAGAACATGCAAAAATTTTTGGAAGAAAGGCTAAGCAAAATTCTAGTCGATTTCTGAGTATTTGTACATCTGACAGCTCCTATTTGTAGATTTTTATCTATGAGACTAAATGCACTAAGTAGTAAAGTACTTGGGATCTCTTGTTGATTATCATTTGATATGATTCTTTCTAGAATTAGCGAATCCTGGAGATAGTGTAGAGAAAGGCCTCTGTCATCCTGGTCCCCAGTATGTCCACAATGATTTGGAAGACCTAGGAGCATGGGCATTTAGAAGACCTAGGTCCAGAGGCAATGAATAAGGTATACCATAGGAAGCCAGTTTTCCTCAGTTAATCTATCTCTGGGGACTTGCTTTAATAGAGTCAAATTTTGCATTGCTCCTACTGTATATGCATCTATGTCTAGAAAAATGATCCCCTCAAACACTACAGTGGTATATAAGAATTACTTTGGGGGTTGGAAAGATGGTCAAAAAATAAAGTTCTTTCTGTATAAGCATTCAGACCTCAGTTTTGATCACTTGCACACATAAACATCCAAGCATCTATAATCCCAACTCTTGGTAGGTTAAGATAATACTTGTTAGCCATCTTGTCTTGCCAAAAAAATGACTGAGCTCCTGGTTCAGTGAGAGGCCTTATCTCAAAAAATTAGATGGAGTCCTCTAGAGCAAGACAGCTAACATTGACCTCTGGCTTTCCCATGCAGCCATACCCATATGTACAGTGCCCCCCCCCGCAATCACATAAATATGCACACAAAATAATTATTTTTATGCTCTCATAGTCTAGCCTCACCAATCTAAGCTCCATCAATTGAGTTATTTCATATGGCTATCTGTCTAGTTAAAAGAATCCTTTGCATTCAGGTTTTCTTCGAAGAAAGCAATCTGTTAAAAACTCTGCTCATGTTCAAAGTCAAGAGTCTAACCTCAAAGGAAGATGTTAGGTATAGTAGGGCAGTCGTAATGACCTCATGTTGTTTTTAACTTTCTAAAATCCTTATAGATTAATAAATATTTATAGCTTTTATGGCATTCTGGGCTTTTTCATTATAGAGAAATGGAAGCTGTTCTGTAAACATGGACGATGTTACACAAGGTCATTCAAATATTAAACTGCAGAATGTAAGTCTTTGGCTCCTAGTCCTATATTTATTTTAGTACAGTACATTAAACAGTAGTTTGAACAAATAGAGAGATGGAAACTGAGAGGAAGGAACAAAGCAATAAAGGGAAGAGATAAAAGGTAAAAGGAAAATATGCAATCAATTTCCACTGTGCCAAGTGTCTACAAAGCACTGCGATCTATGTGAGTAGACTGTGGACTATGCCACCTGTCATATAGTTATGGCCTCAGAACAATCCAGAAGTGAAGTCATTTGTTCCAAAGAGAGGCTTACAGAGAGGTAACTTAGCAACCGGTGGAACTGAATTAGAATTCAAGTCTTTCAGTTAAGTCTACCATTGTTACATGTTGCTTCAGTACAATAGCATAGAAAGGTGTGTGTGTGTGTGTGTGTGTGTGTGTGTGTGTAGGTATGACATAGCAACATGTACTTGCTATGGTCTGAGTGTTCCCCAAGGGCTGATGTGATTGAAAGCTTTGTCCCGAGGAAAATTTTATTGGGAAGTTCTGTAGAGGGTGTAACAGGCAGATTTTTTTTTTTTTTTGTGTGTGTGTGTGTGTGTGTGTGTGAGAGAGAGAGAGGTCAGAGGTTCACACTCTCCACAGGACTTAGCCTCTTTAGATCTCACAAGAGGGTTGCTACAAAAGGGACAATTCTGGATCAGTCTAATCCTGTCAGTTTCTCATCTGTGAATGGAATCTTTTCACTCCTGCAGGTGTTTTTGCCATTGCTAGACAACATGGGATGATGCAGATAAGGCTCAGCCTGCAAGCTAGAGCCTGAATTATGCCATTTGACTCTCTAAAACTATTAAACAAACCTTTCTTCCTCATTAGCTCACATGTCTCAGGCAATTCATTATAGCCATTTAAGCTAATGCGTATTTAGATACTGTAGGTAGGAAAATACAAAATTTGTATGATGTCAATTTAAATATTTAAAAATATTAAACCAAAAGTTGACGTGTTTTGATTAGATGTTTTGATAATTAGGATGTTATTGATTCTTCTTTCATATATTCACTTAATTCAAGGAGATACTCATTTTACAGCTATTATTTATGAGCTTCCTAAAAAACCAAGCAGAACAAATATGTTCCACAAATTTACAGCCTAATATAGAAGAGAGATGAAGTTCCAGGCTTTAGAATGGGAGAGCAGAAGATTACTGTTTGAGAGCTTAGTTAAATTGTGGGCATTCAGGAAATGTATTTGCCTCTGTAGACGTTACATCCAAGACCACACAGTAAATAGCTAAACCCATAGGTGGTATGGGAGTCTATTTATCTTTGTTTGACACACACACACACACACACACACACACACACACATACATTCCTGTCAAAATCAGTTCATGATTTAAGTACAGTAAAATATTTGAACTAGGATAGTGATAATATGTTATAAGAATACACACGAATATGATTTCTTTTACCTCCTGTATTTTCACCACTTTTAAAAGAAATACTTGATGGCTCAACTTTGGCATACTTGAATTGCTAACACAACTCTTTTTCTCTTTTGTGGTCATTGTTGTGAAGAGCTGATGTATAATCTCTAACCAAGATGGCTCCGCAGTGACTAGTGGGTACCCTGCCTCTATAGTGCAGATACTCTCCATAAGGAGGAACGGACTGACTTATGTCCTACATGAGAAGAACAAGGGCAGCCTGGGATTTCATTATACTACTCATAAGTGAATACAACTCGGAAGTGAATTGTAAATTATTTCTGCAATTTTCAGTTTAACATTTTAAGAGTATTGACTATGAGTCATGGAAATCATGGGAGGTGAAAACTTGAGGAAGGAGTGACTAAAATAACTTTCTGTAAAGTCACAAAGAGGGTCTCATGGCATGTTCTCTACCTTAGCGGAAAAAGGACAATTAGAAGACATTGTTGAAGTTGAACCTAGAAAATTCAGGTATTGGGTTGGTGTGACAAGTAGGTGAGAACTGGTCTAAACACTGAGTGTACAGAAGAATGAAGAAAAGGACAAAGAAACCTGGTAAAAGAACAGGTTAATTTGGAGACATTTTGGTGGCTCATTTATGTACAAACCAGAAAACCAGATGATATTGACATTAATAAGCATTTATATCTATCTTTTCCATTTATAATATAAACATCACCAAGAAATCTGAATAATTCAAGGCATCATTGTTCTCTGAGTTGTCCCTCTTCCTTTTCACCGTTATACTCATTCTTGGGGAATTCTACTACCTTCTGGACATCTTACATCATACCTTGATTTCCTTCCTCTCCTTGTAAATGTTCCTGTGTTGTAGGTCCTGTATCTCTAGACATGCACACTTGTTATCTTATTATCTGGCTGTTTCGTAATGAAAACAATGTAGGCCTCATGCAGCCATCATTGTTTCCACGCCTCTATGATATCTTTTCTGGTCCTCTATGAATCAGTTCTCACTGCTCCATTGTCATGACCTTATGATGATAAGCTGCTCCAGTCACTAGGCAGATGACTAAGGGCTAATTCCATCTGCTTCTGTTTGGGCTACTACATGTCCTTATGGGGATTGCTCCTTATTGTCCTTCTGTCAGTGAGTGGAGAACCAGCTCCAATTCAACAATGCTTCGCTCACTCACAAACTATTCTAATATAAGGTAAGCCTTGGAGTGTTATTATTGGACCTACCTGGCTTTACATGTCACAGGTCCCCTAGACAATAAGGTTTGTATGGGTTAGCCTTTCTCATCATCGCTGTGAACGAATATCTGGGCAAAACAACTGATATGTAAGATTGGTGTTTCCCATAGCTTCAGAGCATTCAGTCAGTCAATACATTCCGGTCAGAGGCCTGGTTGCTTGTATCTTTGCTGACTGAGCTATCTCAATGGCTCACCTTCCCTCTCTTTAGGAATCTACTTTAATGCACAAGACTTCCTCTTCATTGGGATGAGTTTTCTTCCTGAAGCCTCATACAACTTCCCATTCTTGTTTCACTTTCTGCTCTTGGCATATGGTATTTGCTAGGATCTATATAGTCAAATAAGCCTCAACCCAGTTGTTGATGAAATTGCTGTTACTTTCTAAGGATGTTACTTAACATGCATAAAAGCTAATAGCTGTGGAAAGATTGGATAGGAAATAGGCAATATCCCATATTCAATATCTCTGGGATCACTGGCGTTTACTTGTAGGACAGGTTAAATAAAGGGCTGGTGTTATAGCCCAGTGGTACAGCACTTTTCTAGCACACACATGTATTTGTTCCATATCCAGTGCTCTAAGACAGTAGATAAAAACTAGAAGAACAATATTGCTTAAGGTGCTGTAGCCCTGTACTAACTTTTGTTAATTGTGTTTTGTTCTATCTTGTTTTATATTTATAAAAATGGAATTAATTTATCTATTTAAAACATTTTACTTCTATGTTTGTGTGTGCTATCTATAGACATGACTGTGTGTCTCAATTTTCTCTGCTGAAAGCCAAAAGGTCATTACTGTTCTGCTCTAATAAGGCCCTGCTAAAAAGCTAGGAGCAGCTACCAGATGGAGGTCTAAGTACCTGTGAAGAATTAAGAGGCTTTTCTTGAACTTGCTCTAAAATACTATTCCTTGCAGTGACTGGAATAATTACCCTTCTGTGGTATTCAAAGTGTCCCTAAGTAGAAGGGGTGATGTAAAAGACAGGGTCAAAAAAAAAAAAAAGTGAACCTATTCTTATGGGTAAATTCTAGTTTGCCATATTAAAAACATGTAAGTTTTCTCTTTAAATAAATTCATGTTTCTTTTCAAAGACTAAAAATAAAAATAAAAATTTAAAAGAATATTAAAGTCCTCCACTACCCATTTCCAAAACCGAATTCAGCACAAGCAGTTTGGCCTGTTTTAAGAGTCAGACACCATTTGGAACACAAGACTAGGAGTTTGAAAGTAATTTAGAGAATCCACAGGAAGTGGTCCAGAGACCAGGTAATGAGAGAGGCTTAACGTTTATCTGTGTTGCTGCTTCCACTCTTTCTTTCCTTTTAGCTTTATGTGTTTGACCTCCTTACTCAATTGTCTGCTGCCTTTAACTTTTAGGAAATCTATTTTCATCTTTTGTTCCTTACCCACTCTTGTGCTCAGGTGTTGTTAGTCTTCGGTTTTGAGGTTAGATACTTCTTTCAGCCACCCGTGAAGCATACTGTGGACAAAATTTGTTCTAATACATCTGGTGATTTTGGAATCTGAGGATAAATGTAAGGGGATTGCAGCAAATTTAAGAGCGCTTAACCATTATTACTTTAACAGTCGTGAAAGCATCTTCTTACTGGTGGTTGGAACTGAGGAGCAAGTTTTAAAAACTGGAATGATTGTGTTGTAGTCAAATGTAATGTCACATCATTTGTTTCCCAGAATTGCCTTTGCTGTATGGACACTTTTTGTTTTTTTGTAGTAAATATTTAGACATTCCAACATTCACACCAACACATTGCCTTTACTTTTTTGATAGAGAACAACACCTAATTCAGCACTTAACCAATAGAGGACTTTGATGTTCCTTTTCTTAGTACCAGAAATATCCAGACTGAACTGAACCTGTGGATTGACAAGCCCTCCTGGAAAGCCTGCCTGGGGAAGAGCAGTGAATTGATAACTAAAGAGCGTTGCTCGTGCTCAGTGTGCCGTGTTTATAAAAATATTATCAGTAGAGCACATTTTTAATCTAGTGAGTATTTGGCAGCAGCCCTGAAATCCTTTCCCGCAGTGCATCAAGAATGACTTTAAATAAACAGAGCCAGCAGCCAGGAAATGCAGACTTCAGCAGATTTACAGCAGTGAGTGATAGCTACCAAAAGGCTCTTATCCCTGGTTGGAGTTAAATAATTTACTCCTGGCCACCATTAAATGTTTTAAAATTATCTGTGTGTGTGTGTGTGTGTGTGTGTGTGTGTGTGTGTGTGTGTATTTATCCCATGTAATTATTCCCTTTTGCCCCTCTTGACATTAAATCCTAAAAATGGATCATGGTTTTTTTCTGTGTTAATTATTAGTATACAATTTGCCCATCAGTTTAACTACTCTTCCCAGAGAGTCTTTAACCAATTACTAACCAAGTACCACTAAATAAAAAAGTTAGAGTGAGTCCTTTAACTTGACAGCTGTAAAAACACCTATCTGTTTTGTTTTCTAGATAAGGCTTCAGAGCAAATTCTAATAATATGGACTGTTTCCTGTATTTATCAGTAGAATATGAGTTATCCATATGCTTTTGTTCTTAATACATTTTAAACAAAATTAGAAATATAACATTCTTTTACATTTATCTTACCTACAGAGAGATTTTATTTTTTCTTATATTTATTTCTTATAAATTGAAGACATTTAGGTACTTTTTCTTACACTGAAATATTGTTCAAAATTTATATTTCCCTAATTTCTTTCTCAGCCTGCCTATCCTTTGAGTATAGGAAGGCTACTGGTTTGCTTGAGTTGATTTTATAACCAGCCACTTTGCTGAACTTGTTTATCAGCTGTAGGAGTTCTCTGGTGGAGGTTTTTGGGTCACTTAAGTATACTACCATATCATCTGCAAATAGTGATAATTTGACTTCTTCCTTTCCAATTTGCATCCCTTTGACTTCCTTATGTTGTCGAATTGTTCTAGCTAGTAACTCAAGTACTATATTGAAAAGATATGGTGAGAGGGGGCAGCCTTATCTAGTCCCTTATTTTAGTGGGATTGCTTCAAGTTTCTCTCTGTTTATTTTGATGTTGGCTACTTGTCTGCTGTAGATTGCTTTTACTATGTTTAGATATGGGCCTTGAATTCCTGTTCTTTCCAAGACTTTTAGCATGAAAGGATGCTGAATTTTGTCAAATGCTTTTTCAGCATCCAATGAGATGACCATGTGTTTTTTTTTTCTTTTAGTTTGTTTATGTAGTGGATTACGTTGATGGATTTCCATATATTGAACCATCCCTGAATCCCTGGGATGAAGCCAACTTGATCATGGTGAATGATCGTTTTGATGTGTTCTTGGATTCGGTTGGCAAGAATTTTATTGAGTGTTTTTGCATTGATGTTCATAAGGGAGATTGGTCTGAAGTTCTCTTTCTTAGTTGGATCTTTATGTGGTTTTGGTATCAGGGTAATTGTGGTTTTGTAGAATGAGTTGGCCAGTGTTCCTTCTGTTTCTATTTTGTGGAATAGTTTGAAGAGTATTGGTGTTAGGTCTTCTTTGAAGCTCTGATAGAATTCTGCACTAAAACCATCTGGTCCTGTGCTTTTTTTGGTTGGAAGACTTTCTATGACCCCTTCTATTTCTTTGAGGGTTATGGGACTGTTTAGATGATCTATTTGATCCTGATTTAATTTTGGTATTTGGTATCTGTCTAGGAAATTGTCCATTTCCTCCAGATTCTCCAGTCGTGTTGAATATAGGCTTTTGTAGTAGGATATGATGATTTTTTGAATTTCCTCAGTTTATGTTGTTATATCTCCCTTTTCATTTCGAATTTTGTCAATTTGGATACTGTCTCTGTGCCCTTTGGTTAGTCTGGCTAAGGGTTTATCTATCTTGTTGATTTTCTCAAAGAACCAGCTACTGATATTGTTGATTCTTTGTATGGTTCTCTTTGTTTCTATGTGACTGATTTCAGCCCTGAGTTTGATGATTTCCTGTCTTCTACTCCTCCTGGGTGAAATAGCTTCTTTTTATTCCAGAGCTTTCAGGTGTGCCATTAAGTTGCTACTACATGCTCGCTTCTGTTTCTTTTTGGAGGCACTCTGGGCTATGAGTTTTCCTCTTAGCACTGCTTTCATTGTGTCCCATAGATTTGGGTATGTTGTGCCTTCATTTTCATTAAATTCTAAGAAATCGTTGATTTCTTTCTTTATTTCTTCCTTGACTAAGGTATCATTGAGTAGAATATTGTTCAGCCTCCATGTGTATGTGGATTTTCTGTTGTTTTTGTTGCTATTGAAGACCACTCTTACTCCATGGTGATCCGATAGGAGGCATGGGATTAGTTCGATCTTCTTATATTTGTTGTGACCAATTATATGGTCGATTTTGGAGAAAGTACCATGAGGTACTGAGAAAAAGGTATAGTCTTTTGCTTTAATGAAATGTTCTATATATATATCTATTAAATCCAATTGGTCCAAAGCTTCAATGAGTTTCCCTGTGTCCCTGTTTAGTTCCTGTTTTCCAGATCGGTTCATTGAGGATAGTGGAGTGTTGAGGTCCCCCACAATTATTGTGTTAGGTGCAATGTGTGCTTTAAGCTTTAGTAAAGTTTCTTTTACAAATGAGGGTGCCCTTGCATTTGGAGCATAGATGTTTAGAATTGTGAGTTCTTCTTGGTGGATTTTTCCTTTGACCAGCTAGAAGTGACTTTCCATGTCTCTTTAGGTTGAAAGTCAATTTTATCTGATATTAGAATGGCTATTCCAGCTTGCTTCCTGAGACCATTTGCTTGTTAAATTTTCTTCTAGCCTTTTACTCTAAGTAGTGTTTGTCTTTGAACCTGAGGTGTGTTTCCTGTATGCAGCAAAATGTAGGGTCCTGTTTCCATATCCAGTCTGTTAGACTATGTCTTTTTATTGGGGGAATTGAGTCCATTGATGTTGAGATATTAAGAAATAATGATTATTCCTTCTGGTCATTTTTGGTGTTATTTTTGTTTTTGAGTGGTTATCTTCTTTTGAGTTTGATGGAAGAAGGTTACTATCTTGCTTTTTCCAGGGTGTAGTTTCCCTCCTTGTATTGGAGTTTTTCTCCTATTATCCTTTGTAAGGCTGGGTTAGTAGAAAGATATTGTGTAAATTTGGTCTTGTCATGGAATATTTTGATTTCTCCATCTATGTTGATTGAGAGTTTTGCTAGGTATAGTAGTCTTGGCTGACATTTGTGTTCTTTTAGAGTCTGCATGAGATCTGCCTAGGATCTTCTAGCTTTCATGGTCTCTGGTGAGAAGTCTGGTGTGATTCTGATAAGTCTTCCTTTATATGTTACTTGGCCCTTTTCTCTTACTGCCTTTAATATTCTTTCTTTGTTTAGAACATTTGGGGTTTTGATTATTATGTGATGGGAGATATTTCTGTTGTGGTCCAGTCTGTCTGGAGTCCTGTATGCTTCTTGTATATTCATGGGCATCTCTCTCTTTAGGTTATGGAAGTTTTCTTCCATAATTTTGTTGAAGATATTTGCTGGCCCTTTAAATAGTAGATCTTCACTCTCATCTATACCTATAATCCTTAGGTTTGGTCTTCTCATTGTGTCCTGGATTTCCTGGATGTTTGGGGTTACAAGCATTTTGCATTTTGCATTTTCTTTGACTGTGGAGTCAATGGTTTCTATGGTATCTTCAGCATCTGAGATTCCTACTTCTATCTCTTGTATTCTATTGTTGATATTTGCATCTACGACCCCTGATTTCTTCTCGTTTTCTATCTCCAAAGTTGTCTCCCTTTGTGATTTCTTTGTTGTTTCTAACTCTGTGTTCAGATCCTGGATGGTTTTGCTCAGTTCCTTCACTTGTTTGTTTGTGTTTTCTTGCAATTTTTTAAGAGATTTTTATGTTTCCTCTTTCATGACTTCTGCCTGTTAACTCAATTTTTCCTGCATTTCTTTAAGTGATTTTTTTCATTTTCTCTTTATTGGCTTCTGTCTGTTGATCCATATTCTCCTTGAATCTTTTAAATGATTTTTGTGTTTGCATTGTAAGGGCTTCTACCCTATTCATGTTCCCCTGCATTTCTTTAAGAGATTTGTTTATGTCTTTTTTGTGTTCCTCTAGCAGCATCATGACCAGTGCTTTTAAATCCAACTGTTGTTTTTCTGGTGTGTTGGGGTATCCAGGACTTGCTGTGGTTGGAGAATTGGGTTCAGATGCAGCCATGTTGCCTTGATTTCTGTTAGTAACATTCCTATATTTGCCTTTTGCCATCTGTTTATCTCTGGAGTTAGTTGGTCTTGCGGTTACTAGTTGGTAACCACAGATCTTTTTTTTCCACCCATCTGGGCTTGTCTGTTAGATTTTATGGTGACCTGGGCTTCTCTGTTGGTTCTCTGTGGTGACCTGGTCAGATCACCAGCTCCAAGATGGTGGCGAGTCTCAGGGCTCTGTCTAACCGCAGGATTCCCTGCAGGACTGGAACGTCCCTGGTTGTACTGCAGAAGCCTAGATGGTGGTGCTCTCAGACCACAGGGCTCTGTCTGGTTAGCTGTCTGTGGTGCCCGGAGGCAAGATGGCGGCCTCTGCTGTACTCCAGGCACAGACCCCCGAGCAAGTTGGTGCCTGAGCAGGTCGGTGCAGAGACCTCCCACCGAGCTACTCTGGCTCTGGGTGCAGGCAAGAGCCTGATGG
Source organism: Apodemus agrarius (assembly GCA_964023405.1). NCBI lineage: Eukaryota > Metazoa > Chordata > Mammalia > Rodentia > Muridae > Apodemus > Apodemus agrarius. The sequence continues at coordinate 17,752,378 of OZ030027.1, forward strand.
GGTAGTTGATGTTAGTCTAGGACTCTGTCCACGCACCTGGCCCCAGCTGCCAGCTGTCTGCAGTGACCCGAGGCAAGATGGCGGCCTCTGCTACAAGCCGAGCGAGCTGGCCCCCAGCTGTCTGCGAGAGCCTGCTGAGATGTCGGTGCAAGGATGTTCCCCCCGAGATGATCTGGCTCTGGGTGCAGGCAAGAACCTGACTGACAGGGTAGTCGATGTTAGAGTGGGAGTCTGTCCACGTACCTGGCCCCAGCTGCTAGCTGTCTGTAGTGCCCTGAGGCAAGATGGTGGCCTCTGCTGTACTTCAGGCATAGACCCCACGAGCAAGTTGGTGCCCGCGCGGGTTGGTGCAGAGACCTCCTGCCGAGCTGATCTGGCTCTGGGTACAGACAAGAACCTGATGCGGTAGTCGATGTTAGGCTTGGACTCTGTCCATGCACCTGGCCCCAGCTGCCAGCTGTTTGCAGTGACCTGAGGCAAGATGGAGGCCTCCGCTGCAAGCTGATGAGCTGGCCCCCTTAGTGCCTGTTCTAATGGTGTTCTATTCAGGAACTCTCGGTGCCAATGAGTTCAAGGCTATTCCCTACTGCTATACTCATAGATCAGTGCCTTATTCAGCTGTCCTCAAAGAAGCATTCTCCTGATGTAGATTGGAACAAATATAGAGAACCACAGCCCACAATATGGAGAGAGAGAGAGAGAGAGAGAGAGAGAGAGAGAGAGAGAGAGAGACACGGCTCTAAATAGGATGTCTCCATCAAATCTTTCCCTTTCCCTTCAGAGCTCTGGAAACTCCATGGAAGAGGAGGTAGAAAGGGCACAGTAGCTAGAGATGGGGAGAACAGCAGAACAAGTCCATCGAAATTTAAATTAACTGAGCAAAGCTCATATGAACTCACAGAGTCTGAAGCAGCAAGCACAAGGCTGACATAATTCTGCATAGATCCTCTGATTATACGTTACAGTTTTCAGTTCAGTAGTTTGATGGAACTCCTGAATACATGAGTAAGTGGTTCTCTGATTGTTAGGTTCTCTCTTGGGGCTCCTCCCCTTCTGTTGGTTTCTCTGGTCCGATTTCAGTGTGATAGTTTTTATTCCACTGTACTATATTTTAGTTTGTTTGGTTTGGTTGTTATCTCTTCGAAGCTTGATCTTTCCTAATAGAAGGCAGATAGGGAGTTGATCTGAATGGGAGGGGAGTTGTAGGGAAACTGAAAGAAGTCAAGGGAGGGCTGTTAGCCATCAGGCACCTCCACAGCAAGCCCAAGGGACCTGGTGACAGCAGAGCCATCAGGCATCTCCATGGCCAGCCCCAGGGTTCTGGCAGCAACAGGACATGTCATCATTAGCTGCCCAGATGGGACATATTTCCATTGTTGACTCCTGTCCTGTCTTCCTGTGAAGGCAGTCACATCCCTGATAGATAAAAGGAAGTGCTTCCCTCCATCTTCCCTTCTTCCCTGCCTCCATCCTGAGGCAGTCTTTGTGCCCCTCCTCCACTTTTAAAATAATTCCAGGTGTTGGCACACTCCACTGGGGGTGGGGGTGGGGGTGGGCGCAAAGGCTGGGACTCGACCTGTCATGTCTGCCTACCCCATCTGCTTAATTCTCAGCCACCAGATTGCTGGATCTCCGCATTCTACATCACTGATTGGTGACCTGTCTCTGACTTTCCTTTCCCAGTTGGTGTTACCACTCCCTTGGATCTGAGGGACTGACTCCTGAACTCCTGTCAACCCTCTGGTGTATTCAGGGTGGAGGAACCTCCCTACCCATGAAGTGTATTCATGGCTACAGCCAATCCTTTTTCTGCTAGACCTCTTCCCTTAGATGAAACTTCTCTCTTCTTGAGGCACAGTTCCTCCATTATCTCTCTCCCTTTTCCTCCCAGCCTCACATAAATACCCTGGGACTGGGTGATCTGTGCTTTCAGGGTCATCTGCTCTTGGTCCCTGGCTGTCCAAGATGTTAGTTAGCTTGCCCCATTCACTCTATTAATATAGAACTGTGTCTGTACATCCAGGATCCCCATTGGGATGCCTCTTAGAGAACTTCAACCCCCTACAGCTAGGGCCTGATTTAAAGACCTCCAAACGATACCCTTTGCAGTCAGACTTGGCCTCAATAGCCACTTGATAACGACTCTAAATGGCTGCCCAATAGTAATTTTGATCCCATTATTATAAGGGACCTTCACAATTATTGCCAATGATCCAGAAAATGGAAAGAGGTTCCCTATGTTCAGCCTTTTCCCCCTTATCTTCATTCCAAAGCTTTCTGTTTTTCCTCTTCCTCAACTCAGCTCCTCCAGATATGAAGTCTCAACCAGATGAAACCTCCACTATCCTTGATCCAGCTAATGAGCCTCTTCCTTAATGTCACCAGGCTACAGCTCCCCAAGCTACTTCTCCTCCCAAAGCTTCCTCACTCCCTCTTCTGGCTTTTCCAGCCTCCTTCCCTCCCTTGCAAGCTGCAGGCTACTCTAACCATCCCCACACTAGAATGTACTTTCATCTAAACAACAGCTTTTAGCTTCCCCACTACCCACTATTGCTCTGCAGCCAATCCACCTTATTCTTTCCCCACCAAGCCTAACCCAGCATTGGTTGTTGCTTTGAGAGGGGTTGCTGGAGTGGATGGTCTAATCAGAGTACATGTTCCCTTATTGTTAGGTGAATTTTCTCAAATAGAAGAAAGACTGGGATCCTATACCTCTAACTCCCCCATCTTTATTAAAGAATTTCAGTATATTACCCAATCATATAGTCTCATTTTGATGATATATGTATATGTATACATATATGATATTTGATATCTACATACACATATATGTATATATAATATGTGTACACATACACATTGTATATACGTCACACATATACATATACATATATGCATATACACACATATACATCATATACATACACACACACACACACACACACACACACACACATATGCTTTGTGCCCTGGTCTACCTGCTGCCCAATAGTGCTTGCCCTTGGGGGTTGGGGATTAAGTGGCACAGAATCAACTGCTCAGACTCCAGGAGCAGGTGAGAACACTGCAGCAAGCTTTTTTTATTAATTCTCAAGGAGGGCCTTTTATACCCTTCATGCATTAGTCCTAAGCAAGCATATCTTTCAAGTGTCAGTTCCTATTTGGCTGTCATTGTCTGTGTCATCAATCTCTAGGCTCTTGGGTAGGCTTCAGTTTGGCCCTCATGAAGAAGTTGTTTCTGTGGATATATATATATATATATATATATATATATATATATATATATATGCCTACGTCCTGCGGAGCACAGGTGAGTTGGAACCAGATGGAACACATGCAGATGAAAGACACCAGACAAATGTAGCATACCTGATCATGTCTGATGTGGTGTCTGACCAGGATCCCCAGTGGAATTATAATACTTCAGGTGGCATTTTAGCTAGAGATCATTTTACAACATGCCTCCTGGCTTGTCTCTATCCCTGACTGCCCTTAAACCAGTAAATTATGAAAAACTCTGAGAGACTTTTCCAGGACAAACATGAAAACCCACCTCAATTTTTAGAGAGCCTTACAAAGGCCCTCTTACAGTATGTCTATCTAGCTTCTGAAAACCAAGAATGTTAACAACTCTTGATAACCTATTTCTTTCCTCAAAGCTACCCTGAAGTTAGGGACAAACTTAACTACTGGAGAGAGGACTCCTAACTCCACAGGCAGAAATCTAGTGCTGGCCATTAAGGTGTACCATGGGGCAGATAAAAAGGTCCGCAAACAAAAACACCAAGGGCTGACCAAGGCTATTTAACCAGCTTTGTTGACTTCCCAGGCTCCCTGGCCTCCTAAGACTTGAGAACCACTAGGTACCTGCTTTTGATGTGGTCAGGAGGGTCACTGGTCCTGGTCCTGCATTAATCCCTGCAAGCCATGTGGGCATGTCCAAAGGGCCATTGCAGGGGCACATTGGGCTGTTGATTGCCCTCCTGTGGCTTGTGGAACAGAGGCATCACTCCTAGACTGCTGTCCAGCCATCTCCTAGTCTTGGCCAAGCACAAGTGAAGGAGTCCGAGCTCCCTATACTGTAGTTTGACTACTAAAATCTCTAAGAGGGAGCCCCCTGTAGTCTTTACAGTATCAGGGACACCCCATTTCCTTCCTTATGGACACTGGGACTACTTACTCGGTTCTGATGGAGTTTTGGGGACTCACCTCTCTTTCCTCATTTTCCTATTGTCAGGATGGGGGGGACAACCTTACCAACCTTATCAGAACTCAGTGGCATTTAGGGGTGTTCCTCTCACCTATTCTTTTCTGGTGGTGCCAATTTCTCCCATTCCATTATTGGGAAGGGATCTTCAAGCCAAAGCAGTAGCTTCTATTTCCTTTGCTCCCCTTATTTGTCTGAACTCAAGCTCACCAGCAACTCCTCTCCTCCTTCTTCTATCTACTCAACCTACTGGTTCTAACACGTCATTTCCTTTGCTAGCCTCTCAGGTGGACTCCCAAGTCTGGGGAACATCCAAACCCTGTATCTTGCTAAACATTATTCCTATTGTCATCCAGTATCATCTAAGCTTAGTTCTCTCTCTCTCTCTCTCTCTCTCTCTCTCTCTCTCTCTCTCTCTCTCTCTCTCTCTCCAGAGCCACAGGGGACTTTAGCCTGGAGGTGGGCGGGACTTCTTCATTCCACTTCTTCCCATTTTAACACCCCTGTACTTGCAGTTAAGGAACCAATAAGGACCTTTTACCTCAGTTGAGATCTCCCACTCCTTAATTATTCAGTGGTTCTTTTATACCCTGTCATGGGTAACTCTTATATACTTCTTTCCACTGTTCCTTCATGAAATTCCATTTCCCAGTTTTAGATCTCAAGGATGCATTTTTCTCTATCCCCCTGGACACCCAATGATAAAACAGTTTTGCTTTTATCTGGACTGACCCTGACACCCACTTCTCTACCCAATTCACCTGGGTTGTCCTACATCAGGGATTCTGGGACTGCCCATACTTATTTGGCCAGCTCCTGACTTCTGATCTGCTTTCCTTGTCTCTTCCTAAATCTAAGATTATACAGTATGTTGATGACATTTTCCTCTGAAGTCTATCCCTACAGATTTGCCAAACTAACACCTCTGCTCTTCAGAATTTCCTGTCTGTTGGAGGCTACAGAGTCTAAAGTTCTAAGTTCCAATTGTCCACCACTCAGGTCACTTACTTGGGACTAACATTACTCCAACCCACAAACCATTACCTTAGGTGGAAGATAACTAATCCAGTTGTTAGCTTTCTTCTCTTTCTAATGAAGAGATTCTATCATTCTTAGTAATAGCTGTCTTCTTATATTCCTGGATCCCTTCATTTTACCTCCCTGTATGACCCTTATATGAAACCACCTTAGGTTCCTGGTAAGAACCTCTTCTCAAACCTACTAATAAGCCCTTTCAAAGACTCTAACAGGACCTCCTTCAGGCCCCAGCCTTTCATCTTTCAGACCTAATCCATTCCCCCTCCCTCTATGTAACAGGAAAAGAGGATATGCCCACTAGGTCCTATGTCACTAACCAGGACACTCCTTTGCACTTGTAGCATACTTGTCAAAAAATTAGACCTGACATTCCAGGGATAGATACCCCGCATATCTGCCTTAGCACCTGCTGAGCTCCGTATTCATGAATCCTAATAATTAACCTCTAAGTTACCTATCACTATCTTCTTCTATAATAGTCTGTTTCAGGTCTCTTTTTTCTTTATTGCTATTGGATATTTTATTTATTTATATTTCAAATGTTATCACCTTTCCTGGCTTCCCCTCCAGAAATCCCCAATCCCATCCTCCCTCTCCCTGCTTCTGTGAGGGTGCTCCCCCACCAATCCTCCTACACTTGCCTCCCCACCCTGGCATTCCTCTATACTGGTAATCAAGCCTTCACATTGATGTCTAACAAGGCCATCCTCTGCTACATATGCAGCTGGAGCCATGGATCCCTCCATATGTACTCTTTGGTTGGTGGTTTAGTCCCTGGGATTTGGGGCTGGAGAGGGCAGCTGTCTGGTTGGTTGATATTGTTTTTCCTATGGGGTTGCAAACCCCTTCAGCTCTTTCAGTCCTGTCTCTAACTTCTCCATTGGAGATCCTGTACTCATTCCAAAGGCTGGCTGTGAGCATTTGCCTCAGTACTTGTCAGGCACTGGCAGAACTTCTCAGGAGACAGCTTTATCAGGCTTCTGTCAGCAAGTACTTCTTGGCATCTGCGATAGTGTCTGGATTTGGTGTCTGTATATGGGATGGATCCCCAGATGGGACAGTCTCTTTATGGCCATTTCTTCAGTCACTGCTCCGTACTTCATCTCCATATTACCTCTCTTGAGTATTTTGTTCACCCTTCTAAGAAGGACTGAAGCATTCACACTTTAGTCTTTCTTCTTCTTGAGTTTCATGTGCTCTGTAAATTATATCTTGGGTATTCCAAGCTTTTGGAATAATACCCACTTATTAGTGCATATATACCATCTGTGTTCGTTTGTGATTGGGTTATCTCACGCAGGATGATATTTTCTATTTCCATCCATATGCCTAAGAATTTCAAGAAGTCGTTGTTTTTAATAGCTGAGTAGCATGCCATTGTGTAAATATACCATATTTTCTGTATCCATTCCTCTATTGAAAGGCATCAATTCTTTATTGATCTTTATCAATTCTTGGTCTTAGAGCATGAGCCATTGGAGTTCTATTTAGGAAATTTCCCCCTGTGCCAATGAGTTCAAGGCTCTTTCTTACTTTCTCCTCTATTAGATTCACTGTATCTGGTTTTGGGTTAAGGTTCTTGATCCACTTGAACTTGAGCTTTGTGCAAAGTGACAAATATGGGTATATTTTCATTTTTCTACATACAGACAGCCAGTTAGACCAGCACCATTTATTGAAGATTCTTTCTTTTTTCCAATGTTTATTATTGGCTTCTTTGTCAAAAATCAAGTGTTCAGAAGTGCATGGTTTTATTTCTGGGTCTTCAGTTCTATTCCATTGATCAATGTGTTTGTTTCTATACCAATACCATGCAGTTTATTTTTTTCATCACTATTGTTCTATAGTATAGCTTGAGGTTAGGAATTGTGATTCCCCCAAGGGTTCTGTTCATTTAATGTTAAGAATTGTTTTTGCTACTCTGGGTCTTTTTGTTTTTTTTTTTTTGTTTGTTTTTTTTGTTTTTGTTTTTCTTTCCAGATGAATTTGAGAATTGCTCTTTCCATGTCTTTGGGATTTTGATGAGGATTGCATTAAATCTGTAAATTGCATTTGATAAGATTGCCATTTTTACTATGTTAATTCTGTCAAACTATGAGTATGAGCGATCTCTCCATTTTCTGAGATCTTCTTTGATTTCTTTCTTGAGAGACTTAGAGTTATTGTCATGCAGATCTTTCACTAGTTTGGTTAGAGTTACCCCAAGATATTTTATATTATTTGTGGATATTGTAAAGGGAGTTGTTTCCCTAATTTCTTTCCAGCTTGTTTTTCATTTGTATAAAGGGATGCTACTGATTTATTTGAGTTAATTTTATATCCAGTCACTTTGCTGAAGTTGTGTATCAGCTGGAGAAGTTCTCTCACAGAATTTTTGTGGTTGATTATTTATACTGTCATATCATTTGCAAATAGTGATACCTTTACTTATTTGCCAATGTGTATCCCCTTCATCTTGTTTTGTTGTCTTGTTGTTCTAGGTAGAACTTAGAGTACTATATTGAATAGATATTGGGGAAAGTGGGCATCCTTTTCTTGTCCCTGACTTTAATAGGATTGCTTCAAGTAACTCTCCATTTACTTTGATATTGGCTGTTGGTTTTCAGTAAATTGCTTTTATTATGGATAGGTATGGACCTTGAATTCATGATCTTTCCAATACTTGTATTATGAAGGGGTGTTGTATTTTGTTGAATTGTTTTTCAGCGTCTAGGGAGATTTTCATGTGAATTTTTTTCTTTGAGTTTGTTTTTGTAGTACATTATATTAATGGCTTTTTGTATATTGAACCATCCCTGCATCCCTGGGATGAAGCCTACTTTATCATGATGAGTGATGATTTTGATCTGTTCTTGGATTCGGTTTGTAAGTAATTTATTGAGTATTTTTGCATCAACATTCATAAGTAAAATTGGTCTGAAGTTCTCTTCTTATGTTGTGTCCTTGTGTGGTTTAGGTATCAGAGTAATTGTGGCTTCATAGAATAAATTAGGTAGTGTTCCTATTTTATGGAATAATTTGAGGAATATTGGTATTAGGTCTTCTTTGAAGGTGTGGTAGAATTCTGCACTAAAGCAATCTGGCCCTGGACTTCTTTTTCTGTTGTTGTTCAAAGGTTTTTAATCACTTCTTCTATTTCCTTAGGGGATATGGACCTGTTTAGAAAGTTTACCTACTCTTGATTTAATTTGGTATGTGGCATCTGTCTATAGTAACATCCATTTCATCTAGATTTTCCAGTATTGTTGAGTGTCTTAGTCAGGGTTTCTATTCCTGCACAAACATCATGACCAAGAAGCAAGTTGGGGAGGAAAAGGTTTATTCAGCTTACACTATGGAAACATTGCTGTTGATCACCAAAGGAAGTGAGGACTGAAACTCAAGCAGGTCAGGAAGCAGGAGCTCATGCCAGAGGCCATGGAGGGATATTTCTGACTGGCTTGCTTCCCCTGGCTTGCTCAGCCTGGTCTCTTATAGAACCAAGACTACCAGCCCAGAGATGGTACCACCCAAAAAGGGGCCCTCCCCCTTTGATCACCAACTGAGAAAATGCTCCACAGCTGGATCTCATGGAGGCACTTTCCAACTGAAGCTTCTTTCTCTGTGATAACTACAGCCTGTGTCAAGTTGAAGCACAAAATGAGCCAGTACATTGAATATAGGCTTTTGTAGTAGGATCTGATGATTTTTTTGAATTTCCTCAGTTTCTGTTGTTATGTCTCCCTTTTCATTTATGATTTTGTTAATTTGGATACTGCCTCTGGACCCTTTAGTTAGTGTGGCTAAAGGTTTATCTATCTTGTTGATTTTCTCAAAGATCCAGCTTTTGGTTTTGTTGATTCTTTGTATTGTTCTCTTTGATTCTATTTGGTTGATTTTGGTCCTGAGTTTGACTATTTCCTGCCTCCTATTCCTCTTGTTATAGAGCTCTCAGGTGTGCTGTTTAGTTGCTAGTGTAGGATTTCTCAAATTTCTTTACCTAGGTAAGTAGTGCTGTGAATTTTCCTCTTTCACTGCTTTCATTGTGTCCCATAAATTTGGGTATGTTGTGCCATCATTTTCATTGAATTCCAGGAAGTATTCAATTTCTTTCTTTACTTCTTCCCTGGCCAAGTTATCATTGAATAGCGAGTTGTTCAGTTTCGATGTCTATGTGGACTTTCTGTTGTTTTTGTTGTAATTGAAGACCAACTGTAGACCATGGTGATCTGATAGGATGCATGGGAGTATTCAATCTTCTTGTATCCATTGAGACTTTTTTTTGTGACCAATTATATAGTCAGTTTTGGAGAAGGTACCATGAGGTGCTGAGAAGAAGGTGTATTCCTTTGTTTTAGGATTTAGTATTCTATAGATATCTGTTAAATCCATTTGATTCATAACTTTTTATTCATTTCACTGTGTTTCGATTTAGTTTCTGTTTCAATGACCTGTCCATTAGTGAGAGTGGGGTGTTTAAGTCTCCCACAATTATTGTGTGGGGCTCAATGTGTGATTTGAGCTTTAGTAAAGTTTGTTTTATGAATGTGGGTGCTCTTGCATTTGGGTCATAGATGTTCAGAATTGAGACTTTCTCTTGGTGGAGTTTTTGTTTGATGAATATAAAGTGTCCTTCCTCGTCTTGCTTGATAATTTTGTTTGAAAGTCTATTTTACTGAATATTAGGATGGCAATTCCAGCTTGTTTCTTGGGAACCATTTGCTTGGAAGATCTTTTTCTGGGCTTTTACTCTGAGGTAGTGCTGTCTTTGTTATTGAGGCGTGTTTCCTGTATGCAGTAAAATGTCAGATCCTGTTTCCATGTCCAGTCTTAGTTTATGTCTTTTTATAGGTGAGTTGAGTTCAATAATATTTAGAGATATTAAAGACAGATGATTTTTAGTTCCTGTTATGGTTTTTTTTGTGGGTGGCATTATGTGCATGTGGTTCTCTTCTTTTGGCTTTATTGTTAGATGATTAATATCTTGTCTTTTCTTTGGTGTAGGTACTCTTCTTGTATTGGAGTTTTCCTTCTAGAATCCTCTGTCAGGCTGGATTGGTATATAGACGTTGTTTGAATTTGCGTTTGTCCAAGATATTCTGGTTTCTCCATCTATGTTGGTTGAGAGTTTTGATGAGTATAGTAGCCTGGCTTAACATGACCTCTTTCCAGGCTCTTCTGGCTTTTAGTGTTTCTGTTGAGAATTCTGGTGTAATTTGGATTGTTCTACCTTTATATGTTACTTGGCCCTTTTCCCTTGCATCACATAGAACAACTGAGCAACTGATCACCAGTTTCTCTTCTCCCCTGAAGACACCACAGTCTGAACACCTCCCAGGGGTGACACCTCATACAGGAAAATTGACCCAACAAACTGAAACCTTCCCTGGAGTTCTGATGCAGACAGGGAGATGGAAACCACAGACTGTACCCTCCTCCCCCGAACAGGTGCACACAGGACAACAGCTTTTCTGCTCCTCTGAAGACCCAACAATCTGAAGGCAGATCTCCGGGGATGCTTCAGGCTGTGCTGTTGGTTGCCCAGATGCCCTGAGTATAGAGGATCTCCTGGGATGCCTCAGGCTGTGGTATCTTTAGGGAAGCAGGCTAGATAGCAGTCTGCCCTGATGAAAGCACCCATCAGAAGGGGAGTGGAATTCAGTGGGTGGGGATTTTTGATGGTGATGTGTCTCAAGTCCATGGGGCTCCCTGTGGCAACCATGGGACTTCAGGAGAGTTCTTACCAGATGTCTTGAGTGCAGCAGATCTCTTGGGGTGCTTCAGGCTATGGTGTCTTTAGAAGAGCAGGCTAGCTATCAGTCTGCCCAGGCAGAAAGTCCAAAGCAACTGTTTTCATCTCACTCACTCATGTATGGGCATCTGGTTCTGACTCCTGGTGCTTCACCTCCTTGCAATGTCCTCCCCCATCATCTATTCACTTACTTACTCTGTCATCTCTGCTATCTTCTATGTAACTTTACTGACTGCCAACTACCACAGCCACACCCTAACTCCTGTTCATTGGCGATCAAGATCTTCTCTCCCTTCCAGAGCATTAACCCTCATCCTTTCCCCCCAAAATGGCCAGGAGCCTTTGAGGTAATTTTTGTGACCCTCACAGCTGCTAAGCTTGAAGCACTCCCTCATTGGATTCACCTGTCTCACCTCAAGTTCTTCATTTCTCTTCCTCAAAATAACTTCTCTTTTTACATATCAACCCCAACAGGACCCAGCTCCCTTAAGCTTCAGAAGACAATGGGGACCAGCCACCCCATCCCCAATTCCAGAAGAATGAAGCTTAACTCCTGAAGGTGTGTTCAACCCTACTGGATTGGACATTTTCCCCCTTCTCCCCCTCCTATTTGTTTTTATCTAGGGTAACCCTTATGTATGGAGATTCAAAGTTTGAGAAATCCTCACTTACCACAAATAGTCTCTCTGAATAGGGTCAGAAAATTGCTTTATGACCAGCAGCTCAGAATTTCCATCCTTTATCTACCATTCCTTCTAAATACTATGACCTTTTTTGTTTGTTTCCCTTTGGTCCAGACAAAAAAAAATTACTCTAAGGAATGGCCAGACAGATATGGCGTTGCCCAAACGGGTCTTGCCAATTATATTTGCCGAAACCACTAAGCAATTATATCTCCCATCTAAGATACAAGACCTTTTTCTTCTATATCCAGGACTCATGGAATCCCAGGTGGGAAATTGATGTCCTTGTTAAACTCTAGTGCACTAACAAATCTGTGCTCCCAATATGCACAATTCATATCCAGAGAAAACCTGTCCCAATTATCCAGCCTCTGGAGTTAAGGGAAATGGGGGAAGTAATTCAGCACTTCTCCAAGGTCATTATTTCTTTGACATCCTCTCTCCTAAATAATACAAACCTGTCATTTTGCCTTCTGCTCTAGACTCTGACCTTGGTCTATCAGCTCCTTAATGTCATCCAACCTAGCTGCTTGGAGGCTGCTGGCTATGTGTACTCTTTGGAACACAACTGCCATTTACAGCTTCTCCATCAACCCTGTAAAATAGCCTTATCTCAACTGTAACCAACTACCCTGACCTTGGTGTTGTCATGACCCACTACCTTTTCTATATCAGTCTCTTTGGCATGGCAGACAGTTTTAAGGCATCCAGGACATATTCCGGAGGAGCATTAAGTTCCCCAAACTAAAACTAAAACATAACTCTTTATATCTTTCCTGTGCCACAAAGCCCTCAGCCCATAACAGCTTATTTCTTTGTGGTACTCAGGTATTATCATTGCCTACTTGCCAGTTGGTCAGGAGTTTGCACACTGGTGTTTCTCTTTCCTATGTTAGGGGTAGTACATGGGGAGCCCCAAACTCAATAGCTGCCTGGCATAGCAAAAAGGCAATGCAAATCTTGCTCCTTCTGGCTATTTCAGGAATAACTACAGGTTTTTCCACATGGAGAGTGGTTCTGGCCACATCTCTAACCTTGTGCCATCAGTTCTCTTCCCAGTTAATCCAGGATCCCCAACAGGTGGCCAAACAATACTTAACTCTGCAAGGACAGATCGACTCCTTGGCAGTGGTGGTACTTCAAAATCACCAGGGACTAGTCCTTATTAGAGCTGAAGAAGGAGTCTTTGCCTCTTCCTCCAAGAAGAGTGGTGCTTCTATATTGACCAGTCAGGAATAGTAAAGAAACAAAACCCAACAACTCCAGAAGACCTCCAAAAGTGTAAGGAACAATTCAATGTCTCCTATCCCTGGGCCTTTGAAAACCCTATATGGAAATGGATCCTGCCCCTCCTGATTCCTCTTTTCTCGTTTTTCTGCTCTTATTATTTTGCATCCTGCTTCATCAACCTCTTCTCCACATTTCTTTAATGACAAAAAAAAAAAATTCAAATGAAACGATTAATCAATTCCTCTTGAAGGGTTTCCAACAGCTGGCCACCAAGGAGTCTGTACCAATAACGATCAAGTGTGCCCTGTTGTCGATGATCAATTGCACCTCCAAAAAGACAAAACCCTAGGAGAGGAGTAAGTAGTTTGGGAGAGCTGACATACCTGACCCCGCCTCACCATAACTCCCTGTTTGCTTCTCCTCTTTACAATAAAGAAAATGGAGGAATGTTAGCAATTAGGCATTTCCATGGCCAGCCTTAGGAAACTGGCGAGGGCAGAGTCATCATGTACCTCCGTGGTCATCCTGAGGGACCCATCAACAACCGAATACTTCATCACTAGCTGTCCAGAGGGGGCACTTGCTCATTGTTGCCCCTTGTCACATGCCCTCCTGTTCATGGGCTACTTCTCTATAAAAGGTCATACTTTTCCCTTCTTCCTTTCTTCTCTTCCTCCACATAGGGGCAGCCTCTGTGCCCCCTACCAAGTGAGACCTGTCCCACGATGTGATTCTGTGACTTTCAGCACTTAGATCCTACAAGGATAAACTCTTACCAGGAGACATTGTATGAGAAAATAATCTATTTTCAATAAAAGGGGAAAAATAAAATTATAGCTTAGCATGCCTAGAATCCTAGGGAGAGTTCCCAGTATGCCATAATAATAGGATCACATGCCATTGTGGTCTCTTGACAGTATTGCTCACGTTGATGAGGGAAGTTCATTTACCACATTCCTTTATAACAGAAATGCTGACCTGTGAATCAAAGGATTGTGCTTTATCTTTTATATTGATAGACCACAGTGACACATGCATTCAAAGCGTATTAACTTTTGATTAAGTATTGATTAAGTGTTAATCAATAAGGTATAACAGTAAATTTGTATATAGTAATAGTTTCAGTTTTTAGGGAGATCCAACTAACTTTAAACCTTGTAATGTGCACATGTTGAGGGAAACATTTGGAACACTGAATCTACTTAGAACTTCCTCATAAAGAATGCCCTTAAGTACATACCATGAAACACATACTGCTGGACATTAGAAGCTTTAATGATGGGAAACTTAAAATATGGTTTTAATTTTCATGGTTTAAACAATCGATTTTCCTCTTCTGAGAACTGAAACAGGCTTTTATATATTCCAGGCAAATTTATTTTCATATTTCACATGGTGGCAGAGTGTTGTAAAAATTTATTATGATCTATCAATATGATAAACATCCCAATTTTTATTAGCAGTATGTCCTCCCTAAACCTCCCAAACTATTCTATTAAAAAAATAAAGTTCTTATTTTGGCATTAAATTAAGTTGTCATAATTCTTCTTTCAAGTGTGAAATCACACTGGTTGCTTTATCTTTTTAATTAAGTGTTAATCAATAGACTTTTATTCTATTTGAAGTGTTAGAGAAGTTACTGTGAAGATACTAACATGACTGCTTATTTGCATTCTACAGAATCTCTGCTTTTTAATGGTCAAGTGTAACTATACTTTCCTGAATTATGGACTCACATTGACATGCACAACTGGACATGTTTTACAGGGTAATTTCCAAGAGAAGCAACAGTTTAATCTCTTTAAAATGTTACCAAGAAAGAAAAAGTTCTCTCTTCATATGGAGCTACTGGTGAAGTGAGTTTTTCATCTGACAGCACATGTCTCTCACTAAATATGCTAAGTTAATGTTCAACTGCCATAATTTGTATATAACTTTGCACTGGGGGGGAAAAAACATTGCTGAGGCAAAGACATGCTTTCAGGTTATAATTTAGCAAACGTATCACCAAGTATAAACTGGTTCCTCTGAATCTGCAGCTCTGGCTACTGGCTTCGTTTGTTTTCTTCTAGGAAAAACTGTCAGGTGATGCTAAACCTAGTGATTCCCTAACAAAGATTCAACTCTCCTGCCCCTCTTATAGCATCCTCTGACATTCCTGAAGCAATTTTAAGACTTTTAAATACCTCTGGCTCTCTTTGTTTTAGAGGCACAATATGCACCAAATCTACCATGCTAAGCTGTTCTTTTAACCAGATAATTAATATAAAACTGATGTGTGATAGTTGTATAAAGGCAGATCAGGTCCTTCAGAGACCATTATGTGCTATTTGTAAACCACGATGCATTGTAAATGTTGAGTCTTTTTTTAGAAAAACATTTTACATTACAGCATCAGATCCTGACATTGACCTTTGGAATGTTGCGTGGTCCTTGCCTTGAGTCAATGATGATGATGTTTCTAATTTTAGTTGCTCTGCCTCCAGTTTCTATTTTAGACTCATTTTCTTTCTTTCTTTTTTTTTGTTGAAAATTTTATTTATTTACATTTTAAATGTTATCCCATTTCCCAGTTTCCCCTGCAGAAATCGGCTATCACATCCTCCCTCTCCCTGCTTCTATGAGGGTTCTCCCCTAACCACCCACCCACCAATTCCTGCCTCACCACCCTGACATTCTCCTAAACTGGGGCATCAAGCCTTCACAGTACCAAGGACCTCTCCTCCCATAGATGCCCGACAAAGCCATCCTCTTATACATATGCAATTGGAGCTATGGAACACTCCATGTGTACTCTTTGGCTAGTGATTTAGTCCCTGGGAGCTGGGGAGTGTGTGTGGGGGTTCTGGTTGGTTGATATAGTTGTTCTTCCTACAGGGTTGCAACCCCCTTTAGCTCCTTCAGACTTGTCCTTCACTGGGGTCCCCGTGCTCAGTCCAATGGTTGGCTGCAAGCATCGGCCTCTGTATTTGTCAGGATCTGGCAGAGCCTCTCAAGAGACAGTTATATCAGGCTCTGGTCAGCAAGTACTTCTTGTCATCTGCAATAATGCCTAGGTTTGGTGTCTGTAAATGGGATGGATCCCTAGGTGGGGTAGTTTCTGGATGGTCTTTCCTTCAATCTCTGCTCCACACTTGTCTCCATATTTCCTTTCTTGAGCATTTTGTTCCCCGTTCTAAGAAGGACTGAAGCACCCACAATTTGGTCTTCCTTCTTGAGTTTCATGTCTTCTGTGAATTATATCTTGGGTATTCCAAGGTTTTGGGGTAATATCCATTTATCAGTGAGTGCATACCATGAATGTTCTTTTGTGACTGGGTTACCTCACTCAGGATGATATTTTCTAATATCATCCATTTGCCTAAGAATTTTGTGAATTCATTGTTTTTAATAGCTGAGTTGTATTTCATTGTGTAAATGTACCACATTTTCTGTATCCATTCCTCTGTTGAAGGACATTTGGTTCTTTCCAGCTTATGGCTATTATAAATAAGGCAGATGAACATAGTGGAGTATGTATCCTTGTTATATGTTGGAACATCTTTTGGGTAAATGACCAGAAGTGGTATAGCTGGGTCCTCAGGTAATTCTATGTCCAGTTTTCTGAGAAGCCACCAGACTGATTTCCAGAGTGATTACACCAGTTTGCAATCCCACCAAAAATGGAGGAGTGTTCCTCTTTCTCCATATCCTCTCCAGCATCTGCTGTCACCTGAGTTTTTGAACTTAGCCATTCTGACTCATCCAAGGTGGAATCTCATGGTTGTTTTGATTTGCATTTCCTTGATGAATAAGGCTATTAACATTTCTTTAGGTGGTTCTCAACCATTCAAGTTTCCTCAGTTGAGAATTTTTTTGTTTAGCTCTGTTCCTTATTTTTTTTGAAACAGGGTTATTTGGTTCGCTGGAGTCTAATTTCTTGAGTTCTTTGTATATATCAGATATTAACCCTCTATCAGGTGTAGGATTCGTAAAGATCTTTTCACAATCTGTTGCCATTTTGTCATATTGACAGTGTCCTTTGCCTTACAGAAGCTTTGCAATTTTCCGAGGTCCCATTTGTTGATTCTTTTTTTTTCTCTTTATTTTCAATATTCTTTGTTGACATTCCAAGTGATTTCCTCTTTCCCAGTTCCCCCCCTCCCCATAACTCCCATAAGCCATCTTCCCTCCGCCCATTCCCCAATCACCCCCTCCCATTTCTCTGTCCTGGTATTCCCCTACAATGCTGCATCAAGCCTTTCCAGGACCAAGGCCCTCTCCTTCCTTCTTCTGGGAAATCATTTGATATGTTAATTGTGTCTTGAGTATTCAGAGCTTATGGGCTAATTTATATCCACTTATCAGTGACTGTATTCCATGTGTGTTCTTTTGTGATTGGACTACCTCACTTAGGATGATTTTTCCCAGTTCCAACCATTTGCCTAAAAATTTCATGAATTCATTGTTTTTAATTGCTGAGTAGTTAGTATTCCATTGTGTAAATATACCACATTTTCTATAACCATTCCTCCATTGAGGGACATCTGGGTTCTTTCCAGCTTCTGGCTATTATAAATAAGGCTGCTATGAACATAGTGGAGCATGTGTCCTTATTGCATGCCCCACTCCCTGGGTAATATCCTCTAGGTATATGCCCAGAACTGGTATAACATGGTCTTCTGGAAGTGTCATGCCCAGTTTTCTGAGGAACCGCTAGACTGATTTCCAGAGTGGTTGTACCATCTTGCAATCCCACCAGCAGTGGAGGAGTGTTCTTTCTCCACATCCTCTCCAACATCTGCTATCTCCTGAGATTTTAATCTTAGCCATTCTGACTGGTGTGAGGTGAAATCTCAGGATTGTTTTGATTTGAATTTCTCTAATGATTAGTGATGTTGAACATTTCTTAAGGTGCTTCTCAGCCATTCAAAATTCTTCAGGTGAAAATTCTTTCTTTAGCTCTGTACCCCATTTTTAATAGGGTTATTTGGCTCTCTGGAGTCTAACTTCTTGAGTTCTTTGCATATATTGGATATTAGCCCTCTGTCAGATGTAGGGTTGGTGAAGATATTTTCCCAATTTGATGGTTGCCATTTTGTCCAATTGACAGTGTCCTTTGCCTTACAGAAGTTTTGTAATTTTATGAGGTCCCATTTGTCAATTCTTGATCTTAAAGCTTAAGCTATTGGTGTTCTGTTCAGGAACTTTCCCCCTGTGCCCATGTCCTCAAGGGTCTTCTCCAGTTTCTTTTCTATTAGTCTCAGTGTGTCTGGTTTTATGTGGATGCCCTTGATCCACTTGGAGTTGAGCTTCAGGAACTTTTCCCCTGTGCCCGTGTGTTTGAGGCTCTTCCCCACTTTCTAATTTCCCAAGAAGTTCTTTTTATTGTTGAGAATAGTTTTCAATATCCTGGGTTTTTTGTTATTCTAGATGTATATGAGAATTGCTCTTTCTAACTCTATGAAGAATTGAGTTGGAATTCTGATGGGGAGTGCATTGAATATGTAGATTTCTTTCAGCAAGATGGCCATTTTTACTATATTAATTCTGCCATATGATAGTATTATCATATCATCTGCAAATAGTGATAGTTTGGCTTCTTCCTTTCCAATTTGTATTCCTTTGATCTCTTTTTCTTGTCTAATTGCTCTGGCTGCTTTGAGTACTATATTGAATAGGTTGTGAGAGAGTGGGCAGTCTTGTGTAGTTCCTGATTTTAGTGGGATTGCTTCAAGTTTCTCTCTGTTTAATTTGATGTTGGTTACTGGTTTGCTGTATATTGCTTTTACTATGTTTATGTATGTGCCTTGGATTCCTGATCTTTCCAAGACATTTTATCATGAAAGGGTGTTGGATTTTGTCAAATGCCTTCTCCGCATCTAATGAAATTATCATGTGGTTTTTTTTCTTTGAGTTTGTTTATATAGTGGATTATGTTGATGGATTTCCTTATATTGACCCATCCCTGCATCCCTTGGATGAAGCCTACTTGATCATGATGGATGATCATTTTGATGTGTTCTTGGATTCGGTTTTTGAGAATTTTATTGATTATTTTTACATTGATATTCATAAGAGAAATTGGTCTGAAATTCTTCTTCTTTGTAAGGTCTTCGTGTGGTTTAGGTATTAGAGTAATTATGGCATCATAGAACAAATTGGGTAGTATTCCTTCTGTTTCTATTTTGTGGAACAGTTTGGAGAGTATTGGTATTAAGTCTTCTTTGAAGGTCTGATAGAACTCAGCACTAAACCCATTTGGTCCTGGGCTTTATTGGTTGGGAGTCTATTGATGACTGCTTCTATTTCATTAGGTGTTTTGGGGCTGTTTAGATTGTTTATCTGATCTTTATTTAACTTTGGTACTTGGTATCTGTCTAGGAAATTTTCCATTTTTGTTGAGTAAAGGCTTTTGTAGTAGGATGTTGTTGTTTTTTGGATTTCCTTTCATTTCTGTTGTTATGTATCCCTTTTCATTTGTGACTTTGTTAATTTGGATACTGTTTCTGTGCCCCTTGGTTAGTCTGGCTAAGGGTTTATCTATCTTGTAGATTTCCTCAAAGAACCAGCTCCTAGATTGGTTGATTTTTTTTGTATGTTTTTTGTTTGTTTGTTTGTATTTGGTTTATTTCAGCCCTGAGTTTGATTATTTCTTTTTGCCTACTCCTCTAGGGTGTATTTTCTTTCTCTCTCTCCTCTCCTCTCCTCTCCTCTCCTCTCCTCTCCTCTCCTCTCCTCTCCTCTCCTCTCCTCTCCTCTCCTCTTTCTCTCTCTCTTTCTCTCCTCTCTCTCTTTCTTTCTTTCTTTCTTTCTTTCTTTCTTTCTTTCTTTCTTTCTTTCTTCTTGTTGTAGAGCTTTCAGATGTGCTATCAAGCTGCTAGTGTATGCTCTCTCCAATTTCTTTTAGTAGGCACTCAGAGCTATGAGTTTTCCTCTTAGGACTGCTTTCTTTGTGTCCCATAGGTTTGGGTATGTTATGACTTCATTTTCATTAAATTCTAAAAAGCCTTTAATTTCTTTCTTTATTTCTTCCTTGACCAATATATCAATGAGTAGACTCCTGATTTCTTTCCTAGGTCTTCTATCTCCAGTGTTGTCCTCCTTTGTGATTTCTTTATTGTTTCTATTTCCATTTTTTGATCCTGGATAGTTTTGTTCAGTTCCTTCACCTGTTTGATTGTGTTTTCCTGTATTTTTTTAAAGGGATTTTTTATGTTTCCTCTTTAAGGTCTTCTACCTGTTTACCTGTGTTCTCTTGTATTTCTTTAAGGGTGTTATTTATGTCCTTCTCAAAGACTTCTATCATCATCATGAGATATGATTTTATATCAGAGTCTTGCTTTTCTGGTGTGTTGGGGTAGCCAGGGCTCACTGTGGTGGGAGAACTGGGTTCTGATGATGCCAAGTAGCCTTGCTTTCTGTTGCTTATGTTCTTGAGCTTGCCTTTCGCCATCTGGTTATCTCTGATATTAGCTGATTTTGCTGTCTTTGACTGTGGCTGGTTTGTTCTGCACGCTTGTGTGTCAGTACTCCTGGGAGACAAGTTGTCTCAGTGAGGAATTTAGGTATGGAGAGCTGTGGTACAGGGTCAGCTCTGTGCTTGCAGGTATGTAGGCACTCCTGGGAGACCAGCTCTCTCCTGGCAATATTTGTATATGTATCTCTGTGTTGCAGGGTCAGCTCTGGTCGCAGAAGGCTCCTGTCTCAAGCAACTCCTCAGTTCCTGTGTCCTGAAGGTTTTTGGTGGGTTCCTCTGAGCAGCAGTGGTGCTCCTACCTGCACTCACAGGCCTGTCTGCACTCCTGGGAGGCTAGCTATCTCCCTGTGCCACCTGGGTATGGAGCCCTGTGGTAGAGGATGGTCTCCAGCCACAGACAGAAATCAGAACCTCCTTGTCTGTTTCTTGTTGCTTCTATTTTTGTTTTCCCAAATATGAGAGACCTAGAATGGATAGGATAGAATAGGATACTTACTGTGTCTAGCTATAATCAGTTTCATAGACTCTGATGTGTCTCAGATCTGCTCCACGACAGGAATGGGGACTTGTTTTTTTCTCATTCAAAAACTATATAGAACTGGAGTGAAAGTAATAAACCATGTAATTTTTGTTGCCATTGTGTTTGTGAGCTGTGTGTATACAGGATTAGTACACAGGCACATATGTGTGTTGCACATGGTTTGAGATTAGTGGTTTTTGAATGAAATTAAGAGAATGAAACAGTTTTTGATGACTCAGCAGATTGTATGAATGGAATGGTGCAAGTGAAGACATAGACTTCACAAACAATATGAAAGATAATAAGTAAAAAGACTTAAAGGTAGGGAAGGACAGTTGTTTTGCTTGTTTGTGGTAGTTAAAAGTTGTGCATGCATTCAGCAAATATTTACATTATGTTTTAAAAACTTATTTTTTATGTGTATGAATGGGTTAGCTGAATGCATGTTTATCACATGTGTACCAGTTCGCTGCATTAGTTAGAAGAAGCTGTGAGATTTACTAGAGCTTAAGATACATGGGGTTATGAGATGCCATGGGGGTGCTGAGAATTGAACCATGGTCCTCTGCAATAGCAACAGTCACTTTCACCTGCTAAGTTGATTCTCCAGCCCAAATATTTATTTTTGCAAATCTACATCCTGTGCTTGATAGTTCTCTAGGTCCTGATGACCAATCAGAATAACTTCACTGTAGTCGTGGAGATGACATTAATACAGCATGGGCGGCAAATGATGTGAAGACTGGCACAATGAGAAACTCTGACAGGGAGACTTGAAGTACTCCAGCAAATCATAAAGAATTTGGGGACAGAGGTGACAAGTGACCTCTGTCTGAAGAATGAAAAGGATTAGTCTAATAGTTGACAAGGCCAAGAGTACGAGTTAGAGTTTGAGCAATAGAGGTCTGGAAAGCATGTAGTCATCAGTTATATCATCATGCCCTTGGTACAGAGGCAACGGTGGTTAGCCT
Organism: Apodemus agrarius; assembly: GCA_964023405.1. NCBI lineage: Eukaryota > Metazoa > Chordata > Mammalia > Rodentia > Muridae > Apodemus > Apodemus agrarius. Next base: position 17,774,217 of record OZ030027.1, read on the forward strand.
TTTCTATTCAAAGTTTGAATATACAAGATCAGTCTACTTTGTTCTTCTAATACTTGCACCCACCCTCCTAACATCCTGAGGTGTCGATGTTTGTGTCCTCTATCTCATCAGGACCTTCTCATTGCCCAGAGATAATCTTTCCTGTTCTCCATGGCTATCCTTCATTGTAATTGCTATCTTGTTAGGCTCTGCCTTCTTTTTCCCTCCCTTTCACATCAGCTACTGCTTTATTGGGCTTCTTCGTGATCTATGACTCCATGTCCACTCCCCAGGATTTCCAATTCAATTAAGAAATACCTGTAATATTATCTTTGGAAGATATCTTATGCTCTACTATGGAGCTCTTTAAACAATTATTAAAAGCTTATGTTTTAATTCGCAGAGTACTTGACATTAGTTAATTAGTCACATAGATTAAAAAATGATAAATGAGAAAACCAATGGCCTTGTTTTAGTTTTCTAAAAGGCAAAATGTGTGTGTGTGTGTGTGTGTGTGTTGCCTTTGAGAAAAGAGTTGAACTTATGAACTTACTCAACATATTTTAGATATGTTAAAATTGTATAATAAACAATACATGACAGAAAGGTAAGTGGAGAAATGTTTACTCTGAGGAATCCAGTCAAGGATGGTTCTAGAACAATGTCATATCTGTAATTTTTTATTGGCTTCTACTTGGATATTTTCTTGGCAAAAGTTTCTCACATCAAGAGTTCTCCTGCTTTTGGTCCCATGAGTACCTATAGCTTAGGCAGCGATTTAGTGTCCATAGTGCAGTTCACTTTTAATAAAATCCTGGAAATGATATTGATCTGGAGATATTACTTTGAGAACTATCTCTTTAAATAAAATGCAGCTAGAAGCTTGGAGAAAGGTAGATGTCCCTTAGATAGCCAAGAGAGCATGCTTCTACTGCAGCATGGCTTTCCACTCTCCCGTGAGTTCTGTGGATTTGAGTCTTACTATTATTTGTCAGTTCCTATACCCATTCATAGATTAAGGCTTTGAATGGAGATTAATCTTTACAGTTTTTCTTTTTTAATCCAAAAGAGAAAAGCATACAAGATATGTTTCTCAGTGTCTGCTGCCTCTTAGGGTGAAGTAAATCTTACTTTAGGGTCTTTAGAGATATGTAAGGAAAGTAGTTCTGATCATTTTATAGACACAGTTAACGAGTAGTGTCTTGATTATTTTGTGATGTAGCAGATCAAATCCGTAAGGCATGATGGATTTGAACAATGAAAGCAAAAACACAGCAGAATTTATAGATTCATAGGTGCAGAAAGCAAAGACATACATAGAATTACTCTGCCTAAAGCCGCAAGAAATACACTTACTGGTAGAAAGGAAGGTCATTGCAAACATTTTAAGGATATTTTAAAAATTATATAAGAAAGTCTTAAGAGTTTCGTTCCTGTTGTGACATGATTTAAGCTCATTACTCCAAGAGAATATTCATGGCATGCATCAAAGAAAAGGTGAGAAAAAAAATCACAGAACTCAGAATAATCACAAACATTGGTCAAGAATAATAGAGGAAAGTCAGAAGCAATGGAGTTCAGGGAATAGGGTGCTGCATGAGCAAGAACTACCATGGAACAGAAAAATAATAAAATAAAAATGTTTTCAAGGATATGTACATGTACATATGTATATGATATATATGATGTATATGATGCATATGCTGCATATGATGTATATGTGTATGTGTATATGTATGTGTATATGCTCTGTCTTCATGTACACCAGAAGAGGGAATCAGATCCCATTATAGATGATTGTGAAGCTACCATGTGGTTACTGGAACTTGAACTCAGGACCTCTAGAAGAACAGCCAGTGCTCTTAAACGCTACAACCTGACTCAATAAAATTCCTCTTTGGACTATAGAAAAACAAATGAAAACATTTTTTAACACATGATGTGGACAGTATAGTATATATTAAAATTGCTCTACAAAACAGCAGGTGATATATATCTTATTATATTATGTGATATAATACATATTATGTATTATATTATTATCAAATATATCAGATATATGTCCTAAATTTTTGTTTCTAAAACTCTTATTTTCAGCATATATCAGGGTAGGCAAATATAGACAAAAAATTGAATTGTATTTATTTTGGCACTGTAGTATTCTATGTGACTTACTTTCTTTTATGTATATGCATTCTAAACATTTTATAACAAAAATCTATTTAGTCTGATATTAAGCCATGTAGAGTGTTTTGGATGATTCTTTTTCAAAGTAGTTACATAAACTCCCTGGTGGCCCCACTCTGATCCTCAGCTTTGAATTCTTTCATTGTGCAGAGGGTAAAATTAAGAATTTCTCTCAGGAGCCCCTAGGAATTACTTCTGTAATGGTGAATTTGATTGGACATTTGGCGCAGCGTTCACTCCATGGGGTGCTTTCCTCCGTGGTTTCATTCTTGTGTGAAGTCATGAAAATGTGACATTTCATCAAGCAGGCATGGGTTTAGTGCAGCCACCTAAACGTTGTTTTTATATCTGTCTTGCCTTAATAACTTCCTTTCCCTGAATTGGAAAAAGGAAAGGAAACAAGCAAACAGTGTTGCTTTGGAAAATCCTATAGAGATTGCTGTCATCAACGGTGCTTGAGCTTGCTCTCAGCTGTGGTCGATTAGACAAACATGGTGTTCACCAGTCAGGCTGCTGTTGATACCTTCGCCAACACAGATACAGATACAGTGATCTGTGTGGGACAGGACTGTGTCGCTCTGTTGGGGCAGAGGCTTTGGGAAAGTGATTGTCCTACTCTGAAGGAAAAGTCACGTTAATGGAACTTCACCTCTCACTTGAGAGTTGGAACATTTTTAATTTGTCACCTGAACTCATTTGGTTGCTTCTGGACTTTTAGACAGATGGTTGGGCTTATTTTCAAAGGCAACAAGTATTAACTGAAAAGAGATGTAATTCGGTGGCTGCTGACACTGGAGGTGTATATAGTATAAAATGGACAATCTAGAGGTTTGCTTTCTTAGCATATTTCTGTTATACATCCATCAGCCACAGATTTTAGTGTTTTCATTTGTCAATGAAAGTTAAAAAATAAACATAAAGAACTTTAAATACCCATTTTCTCTCTAGTTTTCTTGCTCTTATTCCCTATTTTTATCTATCTATCTATCTATCTATCTATCTATCTATCTATCTATCTATCATCTGTCATCTACCTATTTACCTACCTAATTTTGACTTATCTTCTATCATGTATTATTGCATATATGTGTCTACTATGTATCTATCCTCTATTATATATAATTGTATATATGTATGTATCCATTTTGTATCAATTCTATCTTTCTATTCATGAATATATATGCTCTGTATCTAGAGAAATGAATTGCCATACACTTGTATAACCTTCCATATACAATATAGTCTTTCTATATTTACAGTCTTTGTTGAATAGGTTTGGATGTTTCATTAAATAAAAGAAAACACATGCACACATGGGACATAAAATATCATAAATGCCGAGACAATGAGATATCCTCTAGTGTCTACCAGATTTCTACATGGCTTCTTACCTTTCTCCTGGGAGGTCATTCCATTATCGAATAGTTTTCATTTGCTGGAAGGTTTTTCCTGATTGGCCTAATGTTCCTCTTCTCAACTGATTCCATTAGACCTAATTACTGCTCCCCCACTCCCAAGGGCTGAGAAAATCCTTCTCTACTGGAATTTATATTATTTCTATAGTAGAAGCTAACAATTAGCTCTATGTCTATCACCAAGTTAGGGTATTTTTAGCTCTCTTGATATTGTTTTATCAATAATACACACACACATACACACACACACACACACACACACACACACACACACATGATATTTGAACGTGATCACTAAATCTATTTATCTAGTGTTTAGAAAATGCCCCAAAATATTAGTACAAATGCTCTCCCACCTAAATTACACAAGATTTTTTTTGGTGCTTCTTTATATCATAGTTTATTTTTCTTTATTTTATGTGTACTAATGTCTTACTCACATGTATGTCTATGCACCACATGTGTGCCTGATGCCTGCAGAAGTCAGAAGAGACCATTGAACTTTCTAGAACTGGAGTTATGGAAGTTTTAGACTACCCTGTAGGTGCTAAAAATCAACACAAGTCCTCTTTAAGAGCAAGTACTCTTAACTGAGTCATCTCTCCATCTCTTTATGTGTGGAGGCCAGAGGCATCTTATCCTCTGGAGTTAGAATTCCAGGTGGTTGTGAGTGGCTTGACATGACTTAGGGTCCTCTATAAGAGAAGCACTAACTTCTGAGCCCCATTTCTCTAGCCTCTTGTTGCTTCTTTAAAACATTAGATAATGTATTTGTATATGAAGTTGACCACTGACAATATGTTAGTTATTATCCACATTTCATAAGAAAGATTATAGATGATAAACCACAGTCTAAAGTGCCTAGCATGTAATACTTGAGGTGGTAAAAAGGCAAAGGCAAAAAAATGATTTTGATTACATTAACCATATTCAGCTTCAATAAGAATAGGAACTTGAAGCATGAGGAAGACAGACACTGTTACTTCCAAGGAGAAGGCATTGAATTCACCAGGTAGCTGGAGTCTATAGCCTGTACTATATACAAGGTCCACTCACATTAAATCAGTTGCAATGATTTCTAACCTCTGTACTTAAAAACATTTATTCTCGTTTTAGCTCTGTGTATATGTATGTATCTGTGTGGGGCCCTGTCCCTCTGAGAACCCATGCTCCAAGAGGAAGATCCTGGAGCTGGAGTTACAAGAAGTTGTGAGCCACCTGAAATGGGTGTTGGGAGCCCAACTCAGGTCTGGAGAAGAGCAGCCTGCACTCATGCACACTAAGTCATCTCTCCCATCCCCATTCAATATATATATTTTGAATATTTTACATTCATATATATATATATATATATATATATATATATATATATATATATATTGGTTTTTTCGAGACAGGGTTTCTCTGTGTAGTCCTGGCTGTCCTGGAGCTCACTCTGAAGACCAGGCTGGCCTCAAACTCAGAAATCCGCCTGCCTCTGCCTCCCAAGTGCTGGGATTAAAGGCGTGCGCCACCAACGCCCGGCTCTCAATATATTTTTTAAATTGTCCAGAAAGTAAACTTCCAGTTCCTAGAAACTTTCCTATATCTCTACATCTCCTTCTTTCTTCTCCCCGTCTCCGTTCACTTTCAGATTTGCTGTTGCCTCAGAGTTCATTTCCTGCACACCCCCTGCCTTTTGGTTTTGTGTAGACCCCATCTGTTTGTTTTTTATACTTCTTTCTTAGTGAGATTATGGATGACCCGTAAGCACCAAATAGTACTATTCAGTCACTGGCTTTCTTCTATGTTGGAAATCCTTTCCTAGGTCCTTTGATGGTGAACTGAAGGTCTAAGATAATAGTCCCATTTCTTCCTCTCAGCTTAATTCTGTAGAGTCCTGCAGGACCAGATAAATCATAACCAAATATATGTGTTTTCATAGATGTAAGTCTGTTTGGCTCCCAAATTCACAAACCCTAGTTTTAATACGTTTCAAACGTGCTAGGACCTTTGAGAAACAATTAGTAATGAAGTCATAAGGACAGGTATGTTGTGATGAAGCAAGGGCCTTTCTATGAAAAAGAAGATTCATCAACAGTTCCTTTTACATTCTTATATACCAAGGATATTTGAATAAACAATGAGCAAACAGCTACTCACAAGCCCGAAAGCCATCCTTTACCAAGGCTCAAGTCTACTAGGACATTTTCGATCTTAGCCTTTTCTGTCTCTAGAACTGCAGGAAACAAATGTCTATTGCTTAAGCTGCCTAGACTATAGGGTTTTGTCATAGTTGCCCAAATTGACTAAAACAAAATATTGTTAAGTATGTAAAAAGAAGATTCTACATGTTTATATGAACTTTTCAGTCTTAGCAACATTCTACTACAGTTACAACTTAGGATTCCATCACAATAACCTTAGAAATATTTTGTTTATTTAAAAAAACTTTCTAAAATATATTTAGCAACACATTTCTAAGTAAAAATATTTAAGTGTCTAATGATTCCTGGGGGTGGGCATCTTTCTTTCAGATGAAAATTTACTTGTTTTGATATTGTTGGTTTTAATCGTGGAAATAGTTGACCTTTGTCTAGCAGCCATGAGTTGGTCTAACCACTGGGATCATTTTTATAGTTTATTAGCTATGAATTTCTGGAAACTTCAACTGAGCCTAAAGCAGAAAGGACTAAAATAGATATCTTTCCTCTCTTCTCTTTATTTGTAGGTAGTAAGAATCTAAAAAATATTAACTTTATTGAAAACAGATCCACCACTGTGAAAACCACCAAACCTTTGTAACAACTGAGACATCCTCAAACCAGGTAAGTGAATTTAGTTTTATTCATACTTCATTTATTCTGTCAGTATTGTGTGTATTTGGAATTCCTGTTGAGGGTCTGTCAGTACAGAAGAGAGGTGGAAGGACATTACTCTTGTCATACCTGGCTGTTTCTAGCTGTGTCAGCATTTTTGCCTGCCTGCTTCTTTTTCTAGAGGAACAACATTAAGAAAGTCAGTTAGCTTTTGTTTTTTCTCTGTGTGTTTGTTTTTTCACCAAGAAGTAGGAGGAAGCATGGTATCAAATGTGTTCGGCTGTTTCTAAAACCTGATGATAAGCAGGCACTTCGAGTTTCTATTGCACAGATCACATGAGAGTTCACGTGCTGACTGTGACCTGGATTACCGAGCTGTGTACCAGATTAAGACCCAGTCTAATATTCATGGGATCTCTTATAATAAAAATGGGAAGAAAATAGGAAACAAGACAAAATCTTTCACTGACCCGTGATCTTACTGTTACAGACCCAAACCTAACCCATTTTTGGTTTCTATGACACAAGGGCTGGGTGACATACAGGTAGGGTAGCAAATTTTATTCAAATTAAGTGGTATGAGATAAAATACAAAATGAAACATAAAAAATGAATTCATACACCCGGAATGATGAATGTGGGTCCAAACCACAAACTCAGATGGGGTCACAATGCTCTTCAGAAACTAACAAACCATTCATAGGTTTCTCCAGGGGGACTTGAGGTCTATGGGGTCAAGTAGTGGAGGATTCTGGTGGTACCAAACTTTTTTCTTTGTTGACACAAAAAAAGAAAACCTCTTTTAAAGTGGGTACACAACCCATAGAAATACAATGCAGCAACTGTGTGTCTTTAGGACACTGCTTCTCTATTTTCTCTCCCCTGTAAATTTCAACATTGAAGACCAACATTATTTTAAGTTAAGTACTCATCTAGACTTTTTGAGACCTGCCCTAGAGGATGTAAATTATTATTTTCCAGTTGATATTTCAGGTCAGAGAAATTCTTTCCATTTTAATAGTCTATATTACATTCTGAATTGATCACACATCTTCTTTCTACATTTAAATCCATTGTTCAATTTAAAGTATCACAGTAATGATTTGAAAAAAATACTGAAAACGGCTGCTGACTTCACGAAGCCTCTATTAGGAAGATTTCTTTGTTCATCCAATACTGTAGACACTTCTCTGTTTCTAGAGTCATTAATATTTTAAAAAACCTTCCAGCAGACACTTGTAATGTTCCTTTTCATTCTGCTGTCATCAAAGCCCAATTTTAGAGACCTTTTCACTGTTAGTAACCTTTCCTTATTGTTTAAAAGTCCTACAAATTGCTCTACAATTATTTACATTCTGTCAGACTGTCTTGTATCCAAGCAACTCTACTTAAAATAGAAAATATTGTTTGGGGGCAGAGGCAGGTGGTATATTCAAAATATTTCTATATTTAGCTATAACTTTATTGTGTAATGCTTTTCATGACAGTAACTCTTCTGAGAGGAGTTTGTACACTGGGAACAATCATTTATATCCTTTGAAATTTTCCATGGTGCATATCAGAGCAATGTTCTAAACAATTTAGAAGTACGTTTTCTTTACTAAAGTTTTGAAATCTTGTTGTTTTGTTTTTGTTTATACACATGATGGACTTTAGAAGATAACTTTTAAAACAGAAGATAAAAGTTAAGGAAAGTAAAAATGACACATCAATGCACACGCTATTATCAGAACATAGATCATCAAATAAATGACATGAACATGTGAGCTCTTTCAGAACTGGGCAGATACCCCAAATTGCCAGTGATATTTGGTGACACTGATGCAAGTAGGCAGCTCAAATGACTTCTTACATTATTCTTTTTTGAAAAACTTGTCAGGAGTGGCTTCATTCCCACTCTCTCTGCAGTGAACACACACAGATTTTCATATATATCATCTATGCAATATTTTATATAGGGTTTGTAGTACTGCCAAGAAACAGCTATGACTTATGGTTTAAAGAACCACTCTTGAGGGAGTTGGAAGCATGATTGAGCTGGATTGAGGCATAATTGGGTATTTAGCGTCAGGTGATCTCTTTCTTGAACTCATAGGTTAAAAGAGAGTAATATAGTTGGTTTCTGATTTAGTATAGTTTTACCTGTAACTTTTCCACTTTATGGTTATGACAGCTATACCTGTTCAATAGAAACCACAGCTTGAATTTAGGTATTTGTTTCTCTATTAGGATAATGATACTTATACTCTTTGCTAAACTGGTCAATGGCAGGAATATAAAGCTGTCAGTCACCCATGTGATCAGAAAAGCAAACAATGAATAATATATAGTCCTTTTTTGGCACTGACCTATGATATTTGGTAGGTTAGCTATGGTGCATGATTTCCTGAAATGATATTTCCGTCTTATGATGAATTCATTGTAATATAACACTGTAAGTAAACAGTAAATTGATATTTCTATTTCAATGTTGTTATAATTGCATATAGTAATATTCACAAAATATATGCTATTGGCATAATTTATGTCCCATGCAAATATGTTGTCTGTATATATTCATATGTACACATTCATGTGTGTTCACATGTGTGTCTACATATCCATATGGAGGCTAGAAAACAATATCAGTTATTGTTTCACAGGCATGGTCCACATGGGTTTTTGAGGCAGGGACTTTCTCTAGCCTTGGATTTGCTAAAGGGTAAGCGGCTGGTCAGTGACCTTCATGTGTCTTCTTGTTCTGTTTCCTCAGTGCTACCACATTTTTTCATGTGTTTGAGGAACAATCTCGGGTCTTCATGCTTAAAAAATACTTTTTAAACAGAAGTTTGGGGCTAACAGGATATATGAGTGGCAAATACAGAGTTTTTATATACCCTCACACACATATAGCCCACTGCCAGAATCAGAAGCCCCCAGCAGATAGATAATCGATTTGTTATAATCTGTCAGTCTAGAGTGACAGTAAGGTCACTTACAATCCACAGTTTATACCAGGACCACTCTTAGTGTTGTAGCATGTATTTTAATAATTAAAATGGGTTCAGTGTGAGAGACTGTTCTCAGTTTTGTTATAGAAATGAACATTGGGCGACTGCTAATGAAACTCTCCTGTATATGTTTATGTTTAACTGTCTTTTGTATATGTTTAACTATTTATGACTTGTAGTCACTACAAATTAGTGGTTCTCCCTCTACTCCCTGCAATGTCCACTAGAAGTTACTGTGAGCAGAGCTTTGTAGTGGTTCAACACACATGACCTAATAGGGGAAGAAAACGGTCTTCATAAAAGAACGTCACTGGCTAGACCATCAAGGCTCTTCAGAGGGTCATGAGTGGAGGGAAAGGAAGAAAGAAAACATTTCCTCTTAAAAGAAGGGCAGAAAGGTCTTCATGTTAATAAAGCTAAAATGTTGGTATTCAGTTATTTCATAGGAGGCAGGTAATGATGTTTAGGTTTCTAATGAATTGCAAGAAACATGAATATCATTGTTTTGAAGTGAAGAAAAGTCATGGCACGCAGATAGTTACCACTTCACATGAGATCAACTTACTGGAATTACTAAGTCTATTTTAACATCTAAAAGATAAGAATTTGGTTGTTTATATATATTGGAAAAACTCAAGAAGTTAGACTCCAAAGAACCAAATAACCCTATTAAAAATGGGGTACAGAGCTTAACAAAGAATTGTCACCAGAAGAAATTTGGATGTCTGAAAAACACCTTAAGAGATGTTCAACATCATTAGTCATCAGGGAAATGCAAATCAAAACAACCCTGAGATTCCACCTCACACCAGTCAGAATGGCTAAGATTAAAAATTCAGGAGACAACAGGTGCTGGCGAGGATGTGGAGAAAGAGGAACACTCCTCCACTGTTGGTGGGATTGCAAGATGGTACAACTGCTCTGGAAATCAGTCTGGCGGTTCCTCAGAAAATTGGGCATGACACTTCCAGAGGACCCTGTCATGCCACTCCTGAGCATATACACAGAGGATTCCCCTGCATACAATAAAGACACATGATCCACTATGTTCATAGCAGCCTTGTTTATAATGGCCAGAAGTTGGAAGGAGCAGAGATATCCCTCAAAGGAGGAATGGATACAGAAAATGTGGTATATATATATACAATGGAATACCACTCAGCAATAAAAAAATAATGAATTCATGCAATTTGTAGGCAAATGGTTAGATCTGGAAAATATCATCCTAAGCGAGTTAACCCAATCACAAAAGAATACACATGAAATGCAATCACTGATAAGTGGATATTAATGAGCTCAGAAGCCCTACATACTCAAGGCACAAATAGCAAGTCAAATGATTCCTAAAAAGAAGAAAGGAGAGGACCCTGGGCCTGTAAAGATTGGATCCAGTTTTATAGGAGAGTACCAGAACAGAGAAATGGTGGAGAGGGGGGATTGGGGAATAGTTGGGGGGGGGGGAGAGAACTTATGGCACATATGGTGGTGGTGGGGAACTGGGAAAGGGGAAAGCCTTTGGAATGTAAACAAAGAATATAGAATAAAAAAATTAAAAAAGAATTTGGTTGTTTATATTCTAGCATAGAGAGCTATACACACACAACCAATGTGTTTATCGTTCACATGAGTAACTCTCAACAGGGTGCCACACTAACTTACAAAATCTTGTCTCCTTAGGCCCGGGTGAGTCATGTGAATGTGGACCTGGGTCAAGGCAGCATTCCTTACAGCTTGCTTCAAGGAACATTCTAGATAAGTGATCCCTTAATATAGTTCCTCATGCGGTGGTGACCCTCAACCACAAAAATATTTCATTTCTACTTTACAACTGCTATTTGTTATGAATCATAATGTAAATATTTGATATACAGCACACCTGATATGTGTGACCCTTGTGGTGGTCATGACCCAAAGGTGGAGAATCACTCTCTAGTTACTAAAGTCTTGACTGATAAATAACAGAAACACATTACATGTTCATATGAACACAAATCTGGGATTTTCTTAACTAATAACTACAGGAAATCATAAAAAGAAACACATAATTTAATTTGTATTGTAGAATAATTGCACCTACTCATTAACCTGATTTGTTCTCCATGTGTATCAATTACCATATTAGAATTCCATTGGATTTATGTATTTATAATCATGCAGTTCCCCTTTAGAATTGACCATACTTGTTTATCCATTCAGTCAGCAAATATTTATCGAGTAAATAATAAATAGCAGACAGCCATAAGTCTAAAGCAGAACAATATATAAGAGCCCGTGCCTTCTTCTAGCTAAGAGAAAAATAAATAGTGGCCAAAGAATAATAGAGATTTTTTTTTGTTTGTGTGTGTGCTACAGATTTGACAAGCATAAGTGCCTGACAGATTTTCAATGTTCTGCAATAAAGTTCTGATATATATTTACCCAGTTTTCTGCATTAAACATATGGTGACAACAGACTGAATGGGGACGCTCTGGGTTTCTGATGGAGCCTAGGTTGCTTTCCTTATGCTGTGCAACAGGTGCAAACGTGGTGCATGAAGAGTGTGTGTGTGTGTGTGTGTGTGTGTGTGTGTGTGTGTGTGTGAGAGAGAGAGAGAGAGAGAAAGAGAGAGAGAGAGAGAGAGAGAGAAGGAGGGAGGGAAGGGGAGAGGGAGAGGGAGGGAGGGAGAGGGAAAAGGAGGGGGCAGGGAGAGGGAGAGGGAGAGGGACAGGGGGAGAAATGAACAGAGAAAGACAGAGAGGGACAGAGTCAGAGAGAGAGAACATACTTTCATACAATTCTCAGAGTATTTGTGTATTCCAGCTGTGAACTGGAGTGGAATAAGCACCAGTCTGTTGTTATTCTGTCACTGTCTTAGTCTTTGCCTCTGCAGGTCTTCAAGGATGACTACAACCAGGTTCCCCTAATACCATGATGGTAAGAAAGGTTTGCTTCCTTATAAAATGGCATGGAGCAGGAGAGTGCATTTTCCCCATAGGATCACAGAAAGTTCTAGTATCTTTCTAGCATCCCTGGCTTCCCACTGTGCCACAGTGTAAAGAAAACAGGGCACAACAAACTCGATGAGATCCACTTCCGGACTAGCCAGGGCCTAGAAGAAATACCATTGAGTATTTCAGCTCTTGTGAGTCAATTAAATCCTGTTCTCCTTCTCCCTCCCCCTTCTCTTAGGAATCCAAGCAATGTTCCACTTAACTCTTTCATACCCAGTAGCCTGTAGACTCTGCTCCCACCATAAACTAATGTGCTTGCTGAATAATGCGCAATCTGACCTGTCTTCTTGTAAAATGTATATTAAACTTTTAATGAAGAATGGGACCAAGGAAGGCAAACTGCATTTGAGATGGGCTCTATAGTAGTGTTACGTTTTTCTTTTATACAATCATTGCACTGAATATTTCTGCATAATCTACTTCAAGAAAAGTAGATTACTAAAGAAAAACAAAAGTTACAGATGCCAACTTATTTACATGTTCTTCATTGCTCGGAAGGGTAGGGTCTGGTCTGGATCCTAGTAACCTTAGTCTGAGACACTGACAGTGGTACTATATGCAGGATGCTCCTCCAAGTGCAGAAGTAAAGGCTTTAATAACACCAAACAAGAAACACTGCACCAATTTTAATGAATGCTTAATGTGGGGGTAGTGTGAGGTTATAATTATGTATTTCATAGCTGTTGTTTCTTGTTTTAAATCTTTGTAGATTCACCAGAATCTACATATTTAGGACTAAAACCAGATTTAAAAAAAAAAAGACTATGCTTAAATATATGAATGTGTAAATATTTGTTTTAGTATACACAGAGCACCAAGATGGCTTTTTTTAATTTCTGTTTTTCACTTTCCCTTTCATTCACATCTTAATTAAATTTTCTTTCATTAAGGCAACACATTCCTTCCTCCTTAGTTCCATACCCTACAACAACCCTGGGCTCAGAAAATAAACAAAGACACATTTGGAAGCTCCCGTGGAGAGACCTATATCCAAGAACAGCAGATCCTGCAATTTGCTATTTCCTCCTCCCCCTTCTCCCCAGAAGCTGGTTTATGTAAGGCTCCCTGAGGCAATGCATGGATGGTTTTAGGGAGATGCCTGAACAACATGGTTGGTGCTGTTAGTATTGAATGTCTCTATAAAGGAGCAAATGGGTAATTATGTTTACAGAGCTAATCGACAGTACTTCAAATATTAATAGATGGGTGCATTGTCAAAGTTTGACAAGAACATTTTGGAATTTATGACACATAAGGTCAGGGTGGGGGAATAAATCTACAGAGCGTGTTTGCAACATTTGAATCTAATGGGTATGTTTGACACCATTAAATGATTTGTCTGTTTCCTGGATTTGCTCAGAACAGAACATCCACAAAGCATAGTGCCCCTCACCTTAGAACAGACTTCAGTATTATAACTTTGCTTTTAATGTACAGCACTTGTGACAATATGTGTTTCCATTTCCATGCATTTTATTATCATTAAAGCCAGTACCATGAGAACCTGACTTCCTGTCCCAAGCAATGCAGCTCTTTATTAAGTGCCACAGAGAGAATAATTCATATCAGATGAGTTCTTTTCCCTTGAAAACGTGAAGTTTCCTTGAGCAGGATGTTCAAAACATTCCTGAAACAAGGCAGCTTGTTCATATTTTCTACCTCCCAACCCCCCCTTTAAAAAAAACTTTGTGTCCATTTTTGGTGTCAATTTATTATTGGAAGTCATTTTCTAAGAGCTGGAGATTCATAGTAGAAGGGGTATAAAAATGCAAAACAAATGCATCACAGTGTGGCAGAGACAGTCAGCTACTGCACAGGCTGTTCTGAAACTCTGTGAGAGAATGCTATTTGCATCTGGGAACACATTTTTCATAGGAACAGTTTCAATGGTTGTTAAATTTTAAGGTGGGTGCTTGGTGTGTGATCTGGGTGGCATCCAGACTGAAGAACTGCATCATCATATGAGCCTGTGATACTTTAGGATACTAGTATGACAACATCATAAATTCTTGCAGTAAATGTAGATCTGCTGCTCAGCATCCTTAGCATGGTAGCACATCTCAGCTCCTACCTCTTAGGCTCTGACCTAGTCACATGACTTAGGAACTACTGTACTCTTAGGTGGCCGTGGCTCACACAAATATTAAGTCATGTAGACTGGAACACCTTCCCACACCTCTTTCTTTGCTTCCATGATTAAGTACGAGTTTAAAACATCAGCATTTCTTCCCCTTGCACCCCCACCTCAACTCCTTAATCACAGGAAACTTCAGGATGGCTCCACCTGAGAGAGCTACGGCCTGGCATGCCCTAGCAGAGAACCGAAGGTTGTAAAGGGTTCTCTGTCTTGTAAGACACGGATGAGCCTTAGCTTACCAGGGATCCCTGAGTGAACCACACAGAGTCAGGGACTGATGCAAAAGCCAAAGGAATTTATTGTTCCAGCGCACTGGTGTCATCATCCTACATCGGAACCCTGGGTGGCCTGTTTGGCGAGTTTTTATACAGTTTCCAGGGGCAGAATAGAGCATCAGCAATTAGGCACATTGTGATTGGCAGAACAGTGTGACTTTTAAACTGATTGGTCTTTAGGAAATGAGGTAGCAAGGACTTCCCTTGTCTGTGGGTAGCCAATGGTTCATCTGCCCTGCCATTTTCCTGAGGAATGTAATCCATGAAGGGGGGGGGTTCCCTCCATCTATCTCCTCTACCTTCCAGGA
Organism: Apodemus agrarius; assembly: GCA_964023405.1. Taxonomy (NCBI): domain Eukaryota; kingdom Metazoa; phylum Chordata; class Mammalia; order Rodentia; family Muridae; genus Apodemus; species Apodemus agrarius. The sequence continues at coordinate 17,789,297 of OZ030027.1, forward strand.
AGGGAAGGGAGGGATCTTTATGCCCTGGGGTGTTGGGGTGTTGGTGGAATTTTCCAAATGCCATTTTACCTCTCTCTCTCTCTCTCTCTCTCTCTCTCTCTCTCTCTCTCTCTCTCTCTCTCTCCTTTCTCTCCTCTCTGTCTGTCTCTCTCCTCTCTCTCTCCTCCCCTTCTTTGCTCCCTCCCTCTCTCTGTCTCTCTCACATGCACATTTGCTCTTGATCTCTTGCTCTCACTCTTGCTCTCACTCTCTCACTCTCTCTCTTGTGAGTATGGTAAACTCACAAGGGAATAAATTGTTCAATATGATATTCTGATCTTTAAAACCTTAAGGATTATCCTTGTTAGGAAGTGGACTTCCTAGGGATTAGCTTCTTTTCCCCCTTCTCTATTTTATGCTTTTAGAGTTGGAATGCTTATCTTACATATATCCCACATTTGCATCTTGGAAGCAGGTATTTTTACTTAATTTATGTGATAAGTAATTTAACAGGTTAGGGAGATGGTTCCCTGGGTAAAGTATTTCATATGCAATGTCATGGAAACATAGACTAGAATTTAGACCCCTAGTACTGACATAAATGTCAAGTGTGTACTAGGGTCTACTTGTAATACAGTTTTGGAAAAACAGAAAATGCTCAAAGTAAGCTGGCTATATAGGAGATCTGAATTTATGATCTCTGGGTTCAAGTGAGAGACCCTGACTTCATATATAAGATGGACCCCAATGAAGGAAGACACATGATAACCACACACAATTGTTCCCAATAACATCCCCACATTCCACCCATATACATATGCAGAAAAAAGATTTTATCCCTATAAGAATTATATTTGAAACGTCATTTGCATCTAATAGAAACAATATTTATTTGTTTATTTATTTGTTTGTTTGTTTGTTTGTTTATTTTTTTGTTGTTCTTTTTTGGTTTTTTTGAGAGAGGGTTTCTCTGTGTAGCTCTGGCTGTCTTGGAACTCACTCTCTAGACCAGGCTGGCCTTGCACTCAGAAATCCGCCTGCCTCTGCCTCCCAAGTGCTGGGATTAAAGGCGTGCGCCACCACTGCCGCCTGGCCTAATAGAAACAATATTTGATAAGACTTTACATTTAATATTATCAAGTTGAGATTCTTGGAAATTGTCTCACTTAGGGATTTATTGCTGTGAAGAGACACCATGACTGAGGCAATTCTTATAAAGGCAAATAGTTAATTGGAGTTGTCTTACAATTTCAGAAGTTTAGTCCATTATTATTATGGTGGGGACCAGGAAGACATGGTGAGGGAGGAGTTAAGAGTTCAATATCTTGATCTGACGACAGCCAGGAGGAGTCTGGGCTGCCATCACACACACACACACACACACACACACACACACACACACACACACTTTCTCTAGCAAGGCCACCTCTTCTAATAGTGCCACCCCCTTGGGCCTATAGCATTTAAACACATGTATCTATGGGGGCTAAAACTAATCAGTTCACCATAGAAATGTGGTTTGAATATATTTTGCATGGGAGAAGAAAATAAAATGGGGTACTGGAAGATAAATGTTACTAAATGTTATGGGTAACAATTTTGTCTTCCTATAAATCCATATTGAAGCTTTGGAAGGTGAATAGGTTTAGATAAAATTAAGTGGGTGAATGCCTCTTGATAGATTGCTGTTCATACAAGGAATAAAAGAGGAGTACTTTTGACTCAACTTCTGTACTATGCCTATCTACAAACTAGGCAGATTAGGAATTCAGCTCACTGATACTGTAGCCTTGAAATACCAGCTTTTAAAAATATAGGAAGTAAATTTAAGTAAATCTCTGTCATCTAAGTAACACAGCACTTACTTATTTACTTACTTATTCATTTGCTTTCTTATTTATTTTCTCATTAGAAACAAGATTTCTTTGTGTTTCCCTGGATGTCTGGGAACTAGCTCTGTAGACCAGGCTGGGCTTGAACTCCCTGAGATCTACCTGCTTTTGCCTCCCGAGTGCTGGGATTAATGGTGTATGCCACCACCACCTGGCAACATAATACAATATTTTGTTATACCCTAAAATAAATGAGGCACAATATAAAATATACTTTAGTGAGGGTCTTGGTCAAAAGTTTGACAGGGGTGATGGTTTGTATATGTTTCTCCCAGGGAGTGGCACTATTAGGAGGTGAGGCCTTGTTGGAGTGGGTGTGACCTTGTTGGAATAGGTGTGTCACTGTGGGCATGGGGAGACCTTCCTCCTAGGCACATGGGAGCCAGTCTTCTCCTGTCTGCCTTTGGATCAAGATGTAGAATTTTTGGCTCCTCCAGCCCAATGTCTGCCTAGACACTGCCATGCTCCTGCCTTGATGATAATGGACTGAACCTCTCAACCTATAAGCCAGTCCCTTTTAAATGTTGTCCTTTATAAGAATTGTCTTGGTCATGGTATTTCTTCACAGCAGTAAAGCCCTAACTAAGACAAAAGGCTTGCTCTACCTTAGTAATTTATTTAAGTTCTGTAAAGTGTTTTAGGCTTGACTTAGATATATAGGGTGTATGAGTATGTATTACTGCCTCTCAGGCTCTATTCCTACAGCATAGACTAGCTTCTCAGGGGAACAGTAGACTGGTGGGTAGAGTTTTATAAAATAATTGCATGTCTATACTATACACAGTCATTTCTAAGACAGAATGTTTATCCTGTTATATCACAGTCTCTCTGTAAAAACAAAATTCTTTGTTAAAACAGCAAGCAGGACTATTATTCGATTAAATCATTATAACACTCAATTTAAAATATTTAAATAAATATACCCAACATAATTAGGTACCTTCTCATTAAAGTTCAATTATTCTTCAGTATAATACTATTTTTTCTCACAAATTTAAGTAGAAGCTTTCAATCCAAATTATTTCATTTCTCTGCTGGAGCTGTCTGCCACTTCATATTTAGCTTGACTAGTTTTTTTTCCCTTTATCTCAAAAATCTTTGATTATTTTCCTTCTACATTGTCTTTTGCTGAAGTCAGAAATAAGAAAGATATTGGATCTTTCATGAAAGTCTTTTTCTAATTATGAGTAATTTTCTTCCCTATAACTATTCCTTTTTTTCTCAGTCCTCATTGAAGCTTGAAGCAAGTATTAAAAGCTAATTTGAAATTAACATACAATTGAGTTTCTTATTAGCCTATATAGACATTTTGTCAAATATATAGCATGGCCTGTGTCATAGACCCTTGGAGGAAAATTGTTTCTTTTTAAGAGGGTCTAAGCCTTTCTTTCTGAAATAGTGCTCAAAGTACAACATAAAATTCGTCACTTGTTAGCATATGCACTTATCAGACCTTCATTTATACTATATATACCCTTCAAAGGAAATAGTTAATGACTCTGAACAGATGCCATTTGAAGGTAATGGTAAAATACTTCAGACTAAGTATTTTGTTTTGACTATCCATAGAAAAGGCGTGTCAAAATTAAATTGGTACATAGAAAATGTCAAGGAATTAGAGCAAACATTTTTTTATAGATGTTCTTGAGCTATCCACAGACACATTTAGCAATGACATTTAAATTCAACTATCTCAGTCCCTAGTTCTTGTATTGACAAATGTTATCCTGTTGTCATCTAAAAGTTTATGTTAAATGTATAGGCATTTATCTGCCAAAGAATCTACAATGTTTTTTAATGTCCTCTTTTGTGAAGAAGGCAACATAGGTAATGAAATATTTTGATTTAAAAAGCGAACTTCTAAGAATTCTGACAATTGTGTACCTTTGTGCAGCTGCCTCCTTAATACATGAAAGATTTACATCACCCAGCGTTCTCTTGGGCCTTTTCCAAATCTGTTTCTCATCTAGCATTCTTTTACTGTAACCACGTACTGGCTTTTATCAATTTAAATTATTTTTTCCTATTCACAAACTACATCTCAGTGTGGTCACATAGCATATACTCATTTGTGTCTGGTTTCCAGTAATTTTGAAATTCATCATGTTCCCACATCTGTCAATACTTAATTCCTCTTTGCTGTTGAACTGTATTCTCCTGGATGAATATACCACAATGTGTCTGTCATTTTTTATATTCATGGACTTTGGATTGCCTTGGCTGTTATTAATAAGGTTTCTAGGAACATTATATGGTCTAGATATTAATCCCCTGTCATATATGTAGATGATAAAGATTTTCTCCAAATCTCTTATGTTCTCTTCACTCAGCTGTTTCCTCTGCTGCGTGGAAAGATTTTAATTTCATGCAGTACCATCTGTCAGTTATTAACAACCATGCAGTGAGCGGTTGAAGTCCTTTTCAGACAATCTCTTGCCTTTAAGATTTACCCCCGTGTATCCTTAGAGCAGTTTTAAAATTTCAGCTCTTACTTAAGGTCTTTGCTCTATTTTGAATTGATTTCTATCCACTGTGAGAGATGTGGATTTAATTTTATCCTTCAGTATGTGGGTGTCTCATTTTCCCACACCATTTTTTGAAGGCTTGTTTTTCCCAGAATATATTTCTTATACATATTTGTCAAAATTAGGTGGCTTTATCTATGTGAGCCTATTTCTTATTCCTCTTCTACTTCTTTTCCACTGTAGAAGTCTTTTAATTTTTTGTTAGACTTATTTGTTTATCTTTTTATCTTTTATCTTAGACTTATTATTTTATCTTTTGAGGCTTGTCAATAGGCTCCTCTCTTTAACCTGGCTTTCTTTTCCATCAATTTTTTATTGTTTGGTAGGAAGGCTGTTCATTCATGTGTGTTAATATACAAACATCCTATTTTGCACAAAGTATTTCTCAGATCTAAGAATTTCCTGATAGAATCTCTTGGGTCCTTTAATTATAGGCTCTAGTTACTTGCAAATGGAGATAATTTAACTTGTTTTCCTTTCTATATATAATTGGTTTCTCTGTCATGTAATATGAATATAATAAAGTTATTTAACATTGTATTAAATATGATTTCAGAAGGTGAACATTATTGTCACATTCTTGATTTTTTTTCAAAAGAAATGCTTTCATTTAACATAATGGCCACAGATTTCCTGTACATGGCTTTATATGTGGGAGGGGTATTCCTTCTAAGTCCTAGTTTATTTAGGGATTTCTTCATGAAGGAATACTGTCAAAGACTTTTCTACATTTATTCAGATGATCAAATGACTCTTGCACTTAATACTATATGTGATGTTATGGTCACTGATTTGCATATGCAGTACCATCCTTGAATCACTGGATTGAAACCAAATTGATCATTGATCTAATTTCTTCTTGAATTCAGTTTTCAGTTTTGTTGAGAAGTTTTGCTCTATAGTTTTCTGGTTCAGTCCATGTCCTTACATGAGTTGGTTATCAAGGTGATTTTGGCTTCTTAGAATGTGCTTGGTATTCTTTCCATTTTATATTTTTATGAGTCTGTTTAAGGTACATTGGTGCTAATTCTTCCATAAAGGTTTGGTAAGGAAGCTACAAAGGTCATTTGGCTTTCCTTTCTTAGTCTACTCCTTCAAGTTCCCTGCTTCTTTTGGATCTCTTTAAGTCATTTTATTATTGTCTTTTTGTTTCATTTCTTTTTCTCTACCCTTGTTTTGATAGGTCATATGTACCACAGAATTATTCTGTTTTGGTCCCCACTTTTCCAAGTTTATAGAACAGAAGATTTTTTTAAAATATTTCATTCAGATTGATTCTCTGATTTTACTACAGTGATTCTGTTTGTCTCTAACTTTATACTTTATTAATATGCGTCTTCTCACCCTCTTTTGGTTAGTTTTGCTGAAACTTTGCCAGTCTTGTTTAAATTTTCAAAGAACCAATTTCTGTTTCACTGGCTTCTTTTGTATAGTTCCTTACACCTTCATTCCACTAATTTCTGACCTCTCTCATATTTCTCTGTGTCTTCTGCTTTAGGGTTTAGTTTTTCTTGTTTCTCTACGATCTTGAGAGACATCATCATGTTATTTATTTAAGATAACCTAGATGCTTAATTATATTTTAAATATTTTGTTTTCTTTGTCGCTCTAAACCTGCCCCCCCAATGTATGTGGGTGTATGTATGTGCATGTCATACTACACATGTGAATGTCAGAGGGAAATTTATAGAAGTCAGTTCTCTCCTACGATCTAGTTATCTGGAATCAAAATCAGGACTTCAGACTTGTATGCAGTCACCTTTAACTAGTAATCCGTCTGTTGGCCTTGACTCTTTAATATACCAACAAGGAGCTAAAACATTTCTCTTGAAACTGCCTTTGTTATATTCCAAAGGTAAATTGTATTTCTACTTGATTCTAGGATATATTTTGCACGGACCTTTCTGATTTCATTAATGACTCATGGATCACCCAGGAAGGCATGTTGCTCTCTTCAAGTAGGTGTGTAATTTGTATGGTATCTCGTGCTATTGCTTTCTAATTTTATTACACTGTAATATGGTAAGATATATCAAACTGCTTCAGATTTTTGTCATATTTTTTAAAACTTACTTTATTACCTTTAAAATATTACATATTTCAAAGAAAGTTCCAGGGACTGCTGAGAATATATATTCCTTAATTGTTGGGATCCTCTATAAATGTCTAATAGGTTCATTTGAGTTATGGAATAGCTTAACTTTGAAATTTCTTTATGGAAGGTTTTTAGTCTGGATCTCATCCATTAATGAGACTGGAATGTGAACTCAGTTTCCTTGGCTTTCTCATTCACATTCCCAAGTTTTTCATTTACACTGCTGACCTCCTCACCCATCCTTATGTCTTTCTCACCTATCCTGCTACCTCTCTTCCATAGGTCCAGAACTGACACCAGATGGATGCAGAAATTTGGGTGGAGGTCAGCTAAATGTTGAGACTATTGTGTTTCTGATAAGCTAAGTTGGTGATGAGCCTATGCACACCAGGGCTGTTTTATTTATTATTATTGTGTTTCCCTTCTTTGGATATCAAGAATTTTCTGCTGGTCGTACTTTGCTTTACCATCTCTGGGTTGAACGGTTCTTCCAACCCCCAAGATTCCTTAGTGTGGCTAATGTGCTATCTTGAGGGTGTGTCCCCAGAGTACTGAACATAGGAGGAACAAACTCAGAGCTGAGCTCTGGAGGGTAAATCTCACTTTGTTCTTCAAATGTGCTGGGCATTAAATATCCTGGTATGTGTATTACTTAGTGGACTAGAACTTCAAACTCTCAGTCTCTACACATGTACAACTTACAGAAGACTGGTGAACTTGAGCCACACGTTGACCCTAAGCTCCAAACTATCGAACTCCAAAATTATTATTGAGTGATTAAGGCCAACTTCTAGCCATTGAAGGTGAGTTACCTCATCCTGTATACTTCACCGCCTGAGCCAGAGGTCTTGACACTGTTATCTAGCTTGTCAATGTTTTGTTCTTCTCTTCTATGTGACTGCTTCTAGAGGCTCTCTTTCCATACCCCTAGGGAGTCTTTATGTTCCCTGCAATAGTGATTATTCTCTGTCCTGAGGACCACAGGGTAGCTCAATTATAAACTATCGGTTCCCTCTGAAAATAATGGTCAAAGCTATGAGAAGTTACATGGTAGATCTGGTCTCAAATGTTAACCCATTCTACTGTGTAACTCTTTCACCAAAACTTGTCCTGGAACTGAGTCTTGAGAAGGCTGTAGGCTTGTCCTATAGATAAGACTACTGGTCTCTTTCTCCCAAATCTATCTGGCTTACTTTCTGAGTGGGACTTCTGCTTCCTTATGTTGCAATGGGAAAACCATGATTCTGGACTTGTGTGCTTTGTCATCTGTGAGCTTAGTCACCATTCTGTTCCTCTGCACTTGCCACTGGTCCCATCATTCCCTTTAAGATTTTTCTAATCCTGTTCCTTCTCTTCTCTTCCCCATCTTTTTTTTCTTCTCTAGTTCTCTCACCCTCAGACTATAGTTTATTTTTCCTTATCCGAAAGCTTTTCCTAAACTACATCACATGAAGGCAGTTACTCCTCTACCATCCTCAGATGAGTAAAGCCTGGTGGGATAGCACCATTTGCATAGTCTTTCACAACTTGTAAGCTGTAAGTTTCTAGCAATGAACACCTTCTTTCTTGTCTTCTCAGGCTTGTTCTGTCTGCTGTGGTCCCTCAAGCTGGTAGAGTTTGAATACTGGTGTCTACATTCTGATGACCAGGCTTCTCAAGCAGAGCTTAGATTTGCTTTGTGTTTAAAACAGAGCACCCCTTCTTATCTCTGCAAACTTCTTTGGAGCCAAATCATGTTTTTGTGTACCTTGATAGGAAAATGTAAACAAATGAATTCTGATTAATATTTATCTCTACGTAGACAAGCCAGTATCAAAGGAGTCGCAAATGATACTTGTGAATGAAGTCGCTTCTCAGTGTTCTGTTTCAAGGGGACCCCCTTGTCAAGACAAAATGGTCTTAGTCTCTCTGTTCTCATGTAATCCTCAGTAGCCCTTTGATGGTCCTTGTCTTTTTCTGCATTGGGCTGGAGACAAAGATGCTTTTGACACTGGAAAATCGTAACCAGAAACGAGTTCATGAACTCTAGCTTGATATCACCTTTGTAGCCAATGTAGAAAATGCTACACTGTAATTCTCTGTGTGTTTTGGTATCTTTATGGGTGCATGCTTTAAACCTATGTAAAATTATTATTTTCAGGAAAGCTGATACTCAACTTTTTTTTTTTTTAGTTCAGCTAATAACCACAATTACTGAGATTGTGTATTATTTTGTCTGATTGCTTTTCAAAGGCGGTTAAACAAGAGCCCGATAATGTACAGCTCAACTTTCTTAAGCAATGGTGTCACTTAAAGTGTGACCCAAACATGATTTTTAATTTAACCATTCCCAGGCACCTATTGATAATAAAAACCTGAAGAGTTAGTTCAGTGGACTTCATACTCTTACACCCCCAAACTAGACTCTGACCTGCTCTTTTCATCATTTGTAATCTCACCAATTTCTGGGAAAGCACAGAGCTCCTTGTACATTTCCCAATTCTACTTTTTCTTCACTACTGATCTCCCGCACTGTAGCCTTTCAGCAAATTCGCAGCACATCCTTCTCGAAACAACAGTCTTTTCAGTCATCATTTCAGGATAAAATCGCACAATCTTGTGATTCCAGATGCCATTCCAAATTTAGGCTTTGCCGACAGCCTCTTCACTTTCTAGAATTTAAACGTTTTGCAGAAAAAATTTTGAAGCCAACGATGTCAGTTTGTTTCGGGGGTTTGTGCAACCTACCTTGGAGTTATTTCATTCTCTAGATGGAATCCTAGCCTGCATCAGATACATAGGGGGACAGTTCATTGCTTGAGTGTTCAGAGTGATGCTTTAAGGTCTTCAGCAGTTGTCCACTCAAGTAAGTATGTCCAGCAGTAGGATGCTGACATAGAAGGTCTAAGGCATGCCTTTCCTTCCATGGCATTCGGCATGGTTGGCTCAAATGCACTGCTTCTATTCAGTGAAGTGGGAAGTGGAGTGGGACATTGGTTTGAGACTGTGATCAGATTTAGCATGGACTAGAGCCTCGACATGCTACAATGCAGCGTTGTACCTAAGAACAGCTGAGAACCAGAAGTGAAGTCTTAGCAGAGTGACGACCAGCATTGGCTCATTTCTTTCATTTACACTTAGTCTTCCAATTAATTATGTAGAATAATGAGTTTCGTGGTGACATTCACACATACACTTGCATCACGTTTTGTTCATATCCTCCTGCCTCTTACCAGTTCCTGATCTCTGTGCCTCCCCAGTCCTATTCTGCAAGCCTCTTAGATCATCATGTTGGTATTGTTCGATGCCTTTAAATTCTGAAGTATGAGATAAAACATATACTTGTCTTTTTTATGTAACTGAATTTGCTTAACACCATAGCTTTTATCTCACTCCATTTAATGTCCTACAAATGATATATTTTCTATCTGATTTATAGTCTTTCTAATTTCAGATTTTTTGAATAGCTTCTATATTGTCTTTCATAGTAGCCAGACCCATGAACATAACCCATGAACAACATGTAAGGGTTCTCCCTTTTTCATATCATCACCAGCACTTTTCAGTATCATGTTGTCATTGTTATTATATGTAATTGGCATTCAACAGGGATAAAACATTCCATAATTTCATATATATTCTATCATTTCTGATAGGCATTTTCTCTCCCTTAGTGATGAAGATATAGCCAGATTGGACACCATTAAAAGTAGATAAAGCTGGCAGCCTCTGCCATCTACTCGGCTGTTTGGACCTAGCAGGCTGAACCAGGTACCAGAGATATTCCGAGTTTAAGACCTTTGGGGACTCAGGCTGCCAGACAGCGATCTGTGAGCAGGAGCCGCACAGAGCAGAAGTTCAGGTACCCCAGCCAGGCTCTGTGCCCTGACTGGGGACCCTGCACTCCCTGCAGCCTCCGCCATCTTTGTGGCTGTTTGGACCTAGCAGGCTGAACCTGGTACCCAAGATATCATCCAAGTTTAAGACCTCTGGGGACTCAGGCCACCATCTCTGAGCAGGAGCCTCGCAGAACAGCAGTTCAGGTGCCCCAGCCAGGCGTGGGCTCTGTGCCCGGGGGGAGGGGGGATACCCTGCACTCCCTGCAGCCTCTGCCATCTTCACGACTGTTTGGACCTAGCAGGCTTAACCAGGTACCCAAGATATCCCGAGTTTAAGACCTCTGGGGACTCAGACCTTCAGTCAGCAATCTGTGAGCAGGAGCCCTGCAGAGCAGTGGTTCAGGTGTCCCAGTCATGGGGAAATAGCCTTAAGAGCCCTCAGGAGGTTCAAGCACCAGCCAGTAACTACAGGACCAACTAACACCAGAGGTAACCAGATGGCAAAAGGCAAATGTAAGATCATTACTAACAGAAATCAAGGCAATATGGCAGCATCTGAACCCAGTTCCCTGACAGCAATAAGGCTCAGATACCCCAACACAGCAGAAAAACAAGATTCAGATCTAAAATCACTGGTCAGGATGCTGCTAGAGGAACACATAGATAAATCTCTTAAAATAATGCAGGAGAAAATGGATCAAAAGTTAGAAGCCCTTATAAGGCTAAGATCAAGAATTGACAAATGGGACCTCATAAAATTACAACGTTTCTGTAAGGCCAAGGACACTGTCAGAAGGACAAAACAGCAACCAACAAATTGGGAAAGATCTTCACCAACCCCACCCCACATCTGACAGAGGGATAATATCCAATATATACAAAGAACTCAAGAAGTTAGACCCCAAAGAACCAAATAACCCTATCAAAAAATGGGGTACAGAGCTAAACAATGAATTTTCACCAGAAGAAATTCGGGTGGCTGAGAAGCACCATAAGATGTTCAACATCATTAGTCATCAGGGAAATGCAAATCAAAACAACCCTGAGATTCCACCTCACACCAGTCAGAATGGCTAAGATTAAAAACTCAAGAGACAACAAGTGCTGGCTAGGATGTAGAGAAAGAGGAACACTCCTACATTGCTGGTGGGATTGCAAGATGGTATAACCACTCTGGAAATCAGTCTGGTGGTTCCTCAGAAAATTGGGCATGACACTTCCAGAGGACCCTGTCATACCACTCCTGGGCATATACCCAGAGGATTCCCCTGCATACAATAAAGACACATGCTCCACTATGTTCATAGCAGCCTTATTTATAATAGCCAGAAGTTGGAAGGAGCCCAGATATCCCTCAAAGGAGGAATGGATACAGAAAATGTGGTATATTTATACAATGGAATACTACTCAGCAATTAAAAATAAAGAATTCATGCAATTTGTAGGCAAATGGTTGGATCTGGAAAATATCATCCCTAAGTGAGTTAACCCAATCTCAAAAGAATACACATGAAATGCAATCACTGATAAGTGGATATTAATGAGCCCAGAAGCTCTGAATACTCAAGGCACAATTAGCAAATCAAAAGATTCCCAAGAAGAAGGAAGGAGAGGACCCTGGTCCTGAAAAGACTGGATCCAGTTTTGTAGGAGAGTACCAGAACAGATAAATGGTGGTGGTGGTGGTGGGGTGATTGGGGAATGTGGGTCGAGAGGACTTATGGGACATATGGTGAGGGGGGAACTGGTAAAGGGGAAAGCCTTTGGAATGTAAACAAAGAATATAGAAAGTAAAAAAAGAAAAGAAAGAAAAGGTTTACAAAAACATACAATGAAATAAAAAATGTAGATAAAGCTGTATTTGTTTCTGTACTGATACTAAACAGGATTTTTTTTTTTATCACTATTGCTCTGTAGTACAGCTTGACTTCAGGGATGGTGATTCCTTCTGAAGTTTGTGCCAACCTAACAATTTTCACTGCTTATTTGAGAAGTGTTGGTTAGCTTATTTGTCCTTTTATTGACTGATAGAGTACTTATTCCTTCAAGGATAATCATTTTCTATTCTTTATATGTCCTGGGTATTAATTCTTCGTGGGAAGCCTTCTTTTCTCCGGTTCTGTACCCAATGCCTTCGTTCTGTTAATTATTTTCCTTGCTACACAGAGACCTTTACATTTTAATCTATACTCTCATGTGACACCCTTGCTATTTTTTTCTGAGCTATGAGAATCTTAGTCAGGAGGTCGTTGCCCTTGTTCTTCATTAGAAAAGATTTCTCCTATTGTTTTTTCCTAGTTGTTTCAACGTTTCAGATTTTACACTTGGCTCATTAATCTCTTTTGAATTAAAATTTGCTGTAAAATAGGTATCTAATTTCAAAATCAATGAATATCCAGTACTGACAAGGCATGGCCTTGGTACCATTGGGAGTAAAATCAGATGGGTGTTTGTATGTGGGTTTCTTTCCAGATCCTTTTATCTTCTACAATCTTCTATGTCAGTTTTAATAACCCTACCATGCCATTTTTCAGTATGTACATATTTGTTATATGTATGCATGTGTGTATGTATGTGTTTTCACATGTGTTTATGTGTAGATATGTAGAGCCTGTGGTTGATTTTGGGTATTTTGGTCCATCTATTTCTACCTTATAGATTAAGATGGTGTTCAAGTCTCCCTTGAACCCAGAGCTTGCCAGCTTGCCAGCTTTCATCCGACATCCCTTCTCCTCCTTCATGCTGAGATTACAAGTGAGGCTGCACACACACACACACACACACACACACACACACACACGTGTATATGTGGGCTCTGGGATTTTGAAGAAAGCACTTTCACACATACTGTCATGGTACCAGGCCTCCATGCTTGTTTTGTGTGCAATCGTTTTTATGTTCTACAGTTTGACATAGGCATTGTGATGCCTTTAACATTTTTCCCACAAGGTTGTTTTTATGCCTCCATACTAGTTCAGAATTATTAGCTTCAGTTCTTTTAAAAAGTCATTGATATAAGCTGGGCAGTGGTGGCGCACGTCTTTAATCCCAGCACTTGGGAGGCAGAGGCAGGCGGATTTCTGAGTTGGAGGCCAGCCTGGTCTACAGAGTGAGTTCCAGGACAGCCAGGGCTAAACAGAGAAACCCTGTCTAAAGAAAAAAAAAGTCATTGATATTTGCATAGGGATTTAATTTGTAGATTACTTTTCATAGTATGGACATTTTTAACTATCAATTTTTCATACACCTGAACATGGTTGATGTTGGGGTTTGCTTTAATAGTCAACTCAATACAGTCCAGAAGGAGAGGAAAACCTCTACTGAGGAATTTCCTAGATCAGATTGGCCTATGGAGTTGGTTTCTTGATTATTAATTGGCTCAGAGGGGCTCAGGCACTTGTCTGCACACTCATCCCTAAGCAGTTAGTTCTCAAAAAAGTAAGCACTAGCAAAGCATGCGCCTGTGAGCGACAAAGCCACAAGGAGCATTCCTTCTTCCTTCTTGATTTCTGCCTGAGTTTCCTACCTTCCCTTATTGATGAATTGCACCTTGGAAATGTCCACTTAATGAACCCTTTCCTTGCCACATTGGTTTAGTAGGTGCTTTATCTCAGCAATCTCATGGAACTAGAGTAGCAGGTCTTGCCTTCATTTTATACCTTCTTCAGTTTAGGTTTTCAGCATTCTGTAATCTCTCTCTCTCTCTCTCTCTCTCTCTCTCTCTCTGTGTGTGTGTGTGTGTGTGTGTGTGTGTGTGTAGTGTACACACATGTGTGCTCAAGTACATTAACATGTGTGTCTACATGAGAAATCCAGAAATTTATGTTGATTGTCTTTTACTCCTGCTTTCTACTTTGATTTCAACTTTTTATTGATTCTTTGTGAAGTTCACATTTACCCTAATCTCACTCATCTCCCTGTCCCTTTATATCTGCCTCACACCCTTGCAATGTCCCCTATGAAAGAAAACGAACAAACAACAACAAAAACAAGAATAAAAAACATCTCATCATGGAAACTGTAGTATGTGTCAGTGGGTGTCCCATAGTACACTCCCTTTGCAAATGTTCATTGCAATGAGTCTTTGGGTCTGCTTTGAGGCCTCTGACTTCTGCTACAGTATCAATACTGGATCCTCATTGGAACTTCTCTAAGATATCCTATTGTTGCCCTGTGTCATGGAGATACTGCAGCTTTGGATTTTGAGGACCTGTCCCTTCACGAGCTCCAGCAGTTTATAAATGGGATAGATGTTGGGAGTGGGCCAACTTAAAGTCCTGAATCTGAGCTTGGATAGTACCTGACAACTCAGACTGCCAGCTCTCCTGCACCTATACCAACAGGACAAGCTCTCCAACGCTGCCCCACCTGGTTCATCCAGTGCCTTATCTACCAAGGGGCAGGGCCTGCTCTCCAGCTCTCCCCAGTTTACAGGTTCTAAGGTTATAAGGGAGCCACCATGCCCACTTGGTATATATGTGGATGCTAAGGTTTTGAAGTAAGCCGTTCATCCATGAATTCATTGCCCCAGGCCTCCATGATGGTTTTGCATGCAAGTGTTTTTCTGTCCTGTAGTTTCAGATAGGCATTGCGATGTCTTTCACATTTCCTCCCAAGATTGTTTCTGCGCTTCCATATTATCTTAGAATGTTTAGCTTTAGTCCTTTAAACAAGGTAATTGGATTTTATATGGATATTTAATTTGTGAATTGCTTTTCATAGTATGGACAAGGGATGAAGATGGTGTAGAGCAACTGGTGTGCCCAGTTCTCCTGTCACACACTGTCAGGGCCAGCTTACCCATGCCCTGCCATCAGGGTCAGTTCTACTGTGCTCCACAAGTGAAGTGTAGGCCCTGCTCTCCCAAGAACTGGTGGGGAGCGAGGCCATCACCATCATTGCAGGTGGCAGCCTAGACCAGAGACATCTGCATGGCGTTTGATGGTAATATGAGCCAGAGACATTGATACAGACTCCTACTGCTGAATGGCCGTGGACCCACACATGGCCCTTAGTCACAGCATAACCTGGGACTTCACCATTGCCTCAGTGGTAGAGCAGGCTACTGATATCAGCCTGTTCCTTACCACCCTCTTCCATTTCAGTCCCATGTCTCTTCATAGTGCTCAAACCATTCTGCTTCTCTTTGTCTACCATATCTCTACCACATACTTGCATATCTTAATGGCTGCTGCCTTGTGTGGGCCATGTTGTGTGTGTATGTGTGTGTGTGGGCTCTGTGTGTCTTTTGCCCTCCTGCGAGTGGGCTTTTCACTTTAATTTTTGAAACAGGGTCTCTCACTGAAACTGGAGGTCACTCAGTGGATCAAACAGACAAGCAGCAATCCTCTAGAATTCTCCATTCTCCACGTTGTATGCTGTAATTAGACACAAGGCCATACTTATCTTTTTTTTTTAAGTGGGTGCTGTGAATTTGAACTCAGGTACTCATCCTTTCAAAGCAGGGAATTTACCTACTAAGTCTTCCCCTCAGTTTTCTTTTATAATTTTAATTGCAGTGGTTGAAAGTCAGTTTTACCCCTGACTTTAGAAAAATTTGAATAATAGCAATGACTGTGAATGTCCTTGTTTCATTTCTGGTGTTAAGGGAAATACTTTTTGATGTTTCCCATTCAGTGTGAAGTTGCTGCTGTGTCTGTTCTACATTACCATTATTATCTGGATAATCCTTTAATACCTGATTTGTTCATTACTTTAATCAGAATAGTATGTAGAACTGAGTGGCCTTTATCTCAATATGTTGTCAATATATATGTCAATCATTTCATTTTTATTTTTGATTCTAATTCTATATATTATCATGTTCATTAATTTGTGTACATTAAATCATTGTTCTATCCCTGGAATAAAGCCAACTTGATCATGACGTGTGCTCTTTTAATGTGTTGTTGGATTCAACATACAATATTTTGTTATTGATTTTTATGTGTGCATGTGTGTATGTGTTTCTTTGATTTCTGTTTTACTCACTAGTTTGAGAGATGCTACTGTTAGCTATTAAATATATACGGTTGAAATCAGTTGTCAGTGTACCCAGTTTTGATCCATTCTTTACTCTGAGACTGCTTTTCCTTCTGAGTAAGTTTGGCTTGAATTCTATTTTGTCAGAGATGTGTATAGCTACTGCTGCTTGCTTTAGGATTCCATTTGTTTACACTTTCAAGTTATATATGACATTGTTGGTGAGGTGAGTTTCTTGCAGACAACAAATTGATGAATATTATCATTTAGTTAAATCAACCAATTTGTATCTTTTTATTAGAAAATTGAGGCCAATTATATTCATAGTTATTGAAATATAGTTAGCAATTACTGCCACTTGCTTTTCTCATGATTACTTTGGGTCAATTATATTTGTTTTATATTTTTGCTAATTTATATTAGAGATTTGATTTTCCTGAGTTGCATATGCAAGGTTCTTTCTTAATTCTCATTTTCTTTTTTGTCTACTTTTGACCTAGATTTATCCTTTCTCATGCACCCATAATTGTGCTTTTCATGATTACACTTCTCCTCAGGGTGTCTTCCTTAATGAGGACTTAGTGGCCGGGTATGGTTGACACTGCTACATGTGAAATAAAGTGAATAATTCATGGAGTATTTCACCTACACAGTCTTGAAAGAACTTAATAAATCAGTAACACATACCAACATCTGAGTAATATATAATTTTAAACAATGAATAGATATAGAATTTATGTTTCACCTTTAACTTTGTATAATATGAGATGATTTTTTTATAGTGGGATGATTTGAAATAAAAATAAAATTCAAAGTGATTTGAATACCTTTACATAGAATTGTCCTTTTTAAAATTTCATACAGATAATTTGTAGAATTGGTATAAGTTATCATTTCCAATAGTTATTTGAGAATCCTAAAATTTACTTACCAGGAATATAACCATATTGATGACAATAATGTCCTCAGTTAACTTCATGTTTCTCTACAGGGTTTGTGAATTTATAGGTATATGTATTGAGAATGGCTGAGTGTATGAGACAAAGGGTCTTTGTTTTCTCTCTTTATATCATGGATATTTCTCATAATAGATACAGTATGATTTCATTTCTTTAGGTATTTACAGAGATTATGAATTGGAGTATGAGTATTTTAAGCATGCACTCCTATTTTAACTTAAAATAATCAAATAACTAGCTATAGGTTTCTTTTCTTTTAAAGATTTATATTTATTTTATGTACACGAGTACTCTATCTGCATACAAACCTGCATGCCAGAAACAGGCATCAGATCCCATTATTGACGGTTGTGAACCACCTTGTGGTTGCTGGGAATTGAACTCAGGACCTCTGGAAGAATAGCCAGTGCTCTGAACTGCTGAACTATCTCTCCAGCCAGCTATGGGTTTCTTAAAGAAAAGTTTGTAAAATTTAATTGAAGTGCCAATCTGTATTGGCATAGGCTATTACACATAATAATAAGGGTATTTGATCTCTGCATGTAATATGGTTTGCTATAATCACATATTTTGGATTATTTATTGTAGATGTTGCCAATACAGTTAGCAATCCAGTTAAATGACTCACTATCTGAGCTGCTAACGCAGATCCAAACTAAGTCTCATCTTTTTAGGGACTAAACAGAAGGATCTCAATTTGGTCAGTAAACCCATGTGTCTGGGCTTGCCAGACACTGAACACTAACACTGCAGTCAGAACACCATGAGTGGCAGAGTTGATGGATGAAAATCAAGTTTTGCATCAGGGATTTTTCAGAGGGTAATGAGGTTTCAATCACATATTGAATCTATCAGTTTGGTCAACTTTTCCGAAAAAAATTCTAATACATGTCTTGGCACAAAATATTTTTTGAGACATTCCCACTCTGTAGCTCACACTGGTCAGAAACATGACAAAACTCATCACCTTGAGTGCTGGCATAATAGATGTGAGCGCTACGTCTAGTGATGCAAATTGGGGGAAAATGCTATAGGGACAGAAATCAGTTCTTCTTGGTTTGTGTCTTACTCCAGATTCTTTGCTTTCTTAAATGTGACTTGGAAGAAGTTCCTTATCCTTTGAGAACTCAGTTTCATTTTTAGAAAAAGGCAGAATGCTGTGAAGATCAAACCAGGTAGGCAAGACAAATGTTGGAACAGTGCCTGCAAGCTGGCAAGCACTTAGAAAAAAGTCATCTCTGGTTTAATCTGGGGAACTATAACTGTCAAAAGTAGCGAAGTAAGAAGTATATGTTGGAAGAAGATAGGTTCCAGACTGGTTTTAATAACCATGAACATTTGAAGGGCAAGATAGATAAATAGATTCTTCACTGAACTAACCTTGAAGAACAGGAGAATAAGCAATAATATTCAACAAGATGAACGTTGGAAATGCCATTAAAGAGAACTCAGAGACTGGGTGAAAATCCACATGACTGTATGGGGCTGGGTACCTAGCCCTACATGGACTTGTGCTCACCGAATTTCTTGAAGGAGCATGTTGACTTTACATGATACAGGTACACAATACATGGGTTTGCTTGTAGAGTGGGCTGAGAATGGGGGCAAGGTGAAATGTAGCTGTGAGAACCTGAAAGGAAAGGAAATAAGGCAGCACAGAGGAAAGGGACTGAAGATGCAGCATTCGATTCTTTTCCGCGGATACTAACCCTTTGTTGCCTCTCACAGTAGGAAGAAGGCGGTAAAGGGCTAAAGCAGTTAACCGGAACTGTGTTGGGATAGAGCTGAGGTCTGCGATGATGCGTACAGTTGTGGGATGAATAAGCAGAGCACAAAGGGAAGAAAAAAGTCATAGAAGGCCCTGAGATTGGGGGAGGAGGGTGATTGTATCATGAATCAGTAGTGTGATTAATAGAGAACTGTAGTATCAAGTTTCATAAGTTGGATTCAGAATTAGGAGCGTTCTCTTAATCAAGCACAGGAGAAAGAATATGATAAATAAGGTAGAAGACACCTTTAGTGGTTCTAAGAATACACACACACACACACACACACACACACACACTCATTCACAACCACACACCAGAGATGATGCAATCTTCAAAGAAAATTAGTTTGGAAGAGAATAAGTGAATTAAAGAATATTTGTAATACGTGCATGTTTATAAGTGACTTGGTGTGTGTTCACATGCGTTTGCATATATATCAAGGCTGGAGGACTGCCCTGGGTGTATTTTTAGGAACCTCATTTAGGTCCCTCATTAGTCTATATCTCAACAATTAAGTGAGTGTTCCAGGATCCTACGGGTCTTCCTGTCTCTAACTCTCTGGTGCTGGGACTACAAGTACATACCATCACTATTACATGAAAAACCCATGATGAAACCCATGTAAGTAATTGCATATGTTTACAAATCAAACACTTTATCAGCTGAGACAACCCCCAGTCTGAAAAAAAACAAATGTCTTGTAGAATACCTGCCATGAAGCAACATAACATATATGGCATCTTTTGACTGATGACAGCAATCTTATGCTAAGTAAGATGCTGGTATGACTTTTTTTTTTTTAAAGGAGATGGGGCTTAGAATGGCAAAGCAACTTGAGCTAGACTAATAACGCTGGCCTGTAATTCCAGTTACTTTGGAGACTGAGGCAAAAGGGTCACAGAAAAGAGGATAACAAGTTCAAGGCCAGCCTAGGCTACAGAGGGAGGACCAATCAAGCCGAGGCAAGTAAGTGACACTGCATTTTATAAAAATGAAAAGTGTCTTTCGAGACCAGCAGGAGCCCCAGGTTACTGTGAAGACGTGGCCAAGTGCAAGAACCACGCCCTAGACAACCAGTTCAGCAAACGACACAGAAATGACATAATGAAACCATGGTCACAAAGATATAAGAGGGTTGACCGTAGGTCTTGTGGAACGTGCCTTTTGCCAAGAAGCACAACAATGGCCTGAAAAAAAAAATGCAGGCCAGCAGAGGCTGGCTAGGTCATTATAAAGCCTAAGGCAGTTAAACCCAAGATGGAAATGACCCCAGCCGAAAACTCAGCCTTCTGGCGTTCATTGCTCACCCCAAGCTTATGAAGCATATTGGAACCTACATGGCCAAGGGCATAGGATCTGCCAACCAAAGGCCAAGGTCCTAACCAAGGCAGAGGCCACAGCTCCAGCTAAGGCCTAGGTGTCAGCTCCAGTTCAGGCTCCCTAAGGTGCCCAGGCCCCTGTGAAGGCCTCATAGAACAGGCTCCTGCCAACATGAAGCCGGATGGACTGCTGTGACGTGCCTGCATACACACTATTTACAGATGACCAAGTGTCCTATGCTGTTTTCACAAATAAACTTGAGGCTAGATAGTTTTCTTTTAAAGGCAAAGAGAAGTAAAAATGTAGAAAGCCTGGAGAGATGGGCAGTGGTCAAGAGCACTTCCCATTCTGTTTGAAGACCTAAGTTCAGTTCCCAGTACAAATGTTAGATGGCTGACAGATGCCTGTAAAAAACAGATGCCCAACAAAAGAGTATCAGATGCTGACTTCCGGCCTCTGTGGGAACCCTCAAAGAAGTAGCATGTGTGCTCTCTCTTTCTGTCTCTCTCTCTCTATGTCTCTCTGTCTCTCTCTGTCTCTCTCAGTCTCTCTGTCTCACTCTCTCTCTCTCTTTCTCACTCACACACACATGTACACACACACAAATAATAAATAATAAGGTAAAAATTCTTTCTTTTGCAAATGCAAAAGTGGGCTGAAGATAATCTAGGCCAGTAGAATCGTGCTTACACAACCTACTGGCAAGACTACACATTCTGGTTTTAGTGCAAACAAATAAATTAAAATTCTGGAACGACTTGTTCAAGCTGCTCCCCTGAGTGTGGTGAGCAGCTCTCTCAATGACTGATGCTGTCTCTTCTCTTCCTCCTGAACTGCTGGTGCTCTTCCTGTTGCTGCTGACTCCACCCCTCTTTCACACCAGACATTCTTAGGGGCCTCCTATTCATTACACTTCCGTCTGCTCCCTTATATTTGTATTTCTGGCACTTTTCTTCAGTACAAATCATCACAAGGCACTACTCCTCAAGTGGGGTGAATATTATCTCTTTTGGGAGGCAAGCAAAGAATACTATGGAAGCTGGCCAAACCGGTTTTTTAAGTTATACTTTCACCATTTGCTAACGCTCTATAATTTTGATGCACAACATAACCATTTTAAGCATTTTAGATTCGTTATCTATAAGGAGTGTGAAAGAAAGATATCCTGTATCAGAGTGTGGAGAGGAATAATATTCAATATAAGACAGTCTGGTTTATATGGAGGAATCAAACATTTAGTTCCTTCTCATCCATTTTCCCATTCTTTAGAACTGAATTGTTAAAACATTTCAGAGGAGATGCTAAACATATCACAAGAGGAAAAAAAGAACATGAAGGGAAATAAAGAGGGAAAGTCATTAATAAATCACAAGTAAATGAGGAGAAAAAGTTTGCTGGTGATTTTTCTGCAAATCATAGTTAATGTGACTGTTCCAGAAGTTATATATCATGAGTCATTAGATCAGACCCCAGTTCACAACCTGTACATTCATTAAACTTGAAATAGGCAAGTAGATTGCACTCAAAACTCAATAGACTGAGTAAAAATCACTTTAAAGGAACATTTTCTATTTGTTATTGGTCCATTTGGACCTTTAGGATAAAAGATATTACTTATCAAATCATTTATACTATGAAGAGATGGACAGACAGTATAATAGAGGAGAGAATGAAGATAAAAATTTATTTCAGTAAGTTCAAATAATGGACCAAATCTAAGAAAATGAAATATGATGGGAATCAGAGTCAAGACCTGAATTAAAATTCATGCTATTAAGTCTCTATTATAAGGAACATATATTCATAAGAAAATTCATATAAACATATGATTTATATATCAGTGTTTAGTTAGTTGGAATTAAGTGAACTTGCATTTTAAAAGAACTCTTGAAAAACTAATTACAGCATGATATGGGGACTTGAAAAGAACTTGGTAATAGTGGGAGACTGTACAAAGGGTCTGTAGTATTGTTCTGTTTGCATTTGTGTAATACTACCAAGCTGGATTTGACCACCATCACAATGCTTCTCTTAGTGGTTATGAGTGATGCATAGTTTTGTAACAGATGTCTTCTCTATTTGATTCATGGTCTAAATCCAGTCTTTGTTTACTTGATGTGTTGTTATTGAGTGTTATTTTTCTGCTTCCCAAATAATGTTACAGAAATCTGGCTTATGAGTTTCACAAATGGGCCTCTGTGGTTTTGTGCTTATCTTCATCTATGTGGATATCTCAGAAAGTAAGAGATGGCACCCAAGCCCCAAGCACTGAAGATTCTTCAAATGCATTGGTCAACTCTTTAACTCAGACACAGAATTTATAGTTCTTCTTAGAGATTCTTGACAAGAAAGTAACAACTGAGGATACTTGATGCCTCAGGGTGACTGACTTCCTAAGTGAGGTAGTCAATGTGAAGGGGTATGTGTGTGTGTATGTGTGTGTGTGTGTGTGTGTGTGTGTACTCATCACTACCTCTTTTGGAGCAATATAAGCCACTTTTTAACTACTCTAGTGATATACTGTCATCTAGAGTGTTGGTTAAACAATCAATTTTATCTACTTACCTCCATGGTCCCACCTCATACATTTATCTCTCTGAAGGGAAATATGCACATGCATGTGCACACATGTGTATGTGTACGTGCACACACACACACACACAAATACACGCACATAGTAACTTCTAACATTTACACCATTCATGAGATAAATATTGAAATTTAATGGGGTTCATTAATTTTTCCTTCCTTCCTTTGGCTGTATTCTGAGGTCCCAGTATCCTGGCGTGTAGGAAGCATCATTTTACCATGAAATACCTTTCCTTCTAGACTCATAAAATGTTTTTTAAAAATTTTAAAAGCACTTGCTTGGTAAGGAGTATGCTGATACATAAGTAAATTGTTGTTTTGTATGTCGGTGTATGTAGAGGGAGTGAGATGACTTGACAGCAAGGAATCTCAGCTATCCAACCAGTGAACTGGCTTCTTAAGGTGGTGATGGAAGTGAGCATATGCATGTGGTTGCTCTTCTTGGTCATTTTTCAAGTTATCTTCAGCCAGTATCTGAAGTCCGCCAGTGACAGAAGCAGGACTTTCTTGAGAATGTTAGGCTATACTTTCACAGCCAGTGGTTGTCCACAAGAAATTCTAAAATAACAGGAAAAATAAGTGAAAATTAAGTATAGGCTTCTTATATTTGTAAAATGCTTTAAAAATGAAATTCATCAGTACTAAGGTATCAATTATTTACATCTAAGAGGATAACGACAGAACCATCATGATGGGCGATGGGTTGAAGACCAAGTGGTGTGTAAAATATCTGGATGTACTAAGGACTGTTCCGATGTGGAAGTGAACAAGTGAAAACCCAAATAAGCACAATGAGTTGGTTGTTGTGGTTGGTGGTGGTGATGGTGTGATTGTTTTGTTGCTTGTTTGTTTTGTTTGTTCCTTTGAGATGGGGGTCTCACTATGTAGTCCTGGCAAGCTTGAAATCTACTATGTAGACCCTTCTGGTTTCAAACTTGTGGTTATTCTCCTGCCTCACCTCTGAGGCACTCAGATTCCAAGTGTGCACCACCATTCTCAGTATAGTGATTATACTGATGCATGAAGAGACAATGCACGGAGCAGATCTCAATGTAAACCTACCGCACGATGCTCCTATGCTCTAAGTTTCCGATTCTAAGTAGAATTTTGGGGACGCAGCACAAGTCTGCCAAAGCTAAAGCTCTAAAGACACGGATTTTCCTGTTCTTATGAAGTAAACAGACTTCCAGTCATTAAAATGTCAGTATCTGAAGTAGATGGTCACCCAATGACTTCATAACAGCAGGGCAATTTCATGTTTCAGGAGCTGACTTTGGATCCAGAATCAGGCATCTTCACTCTATCATCTGCATGACATTCCCTTTTAAAAGCTTTGTTCTTCTTTCATCTATTTTTGGCCTCTCTCTCTCTCTCTCTCTCTCTCTCCTCTCTCTCTCTCTCCAGTTCTCAGGTGTCCATCTTCTTCAATGGTATGAATAATTTAACTGAGTAAGGAGAGTGGCTGGCACCATACCCTGTAGATGTCTTTCTCAACCAGACTGTTTCTTCACTTGCAAAGTTGCAGCATCATTTTCAGCAATTATTCCCTGACTCCCCCTTCTCCCTTGCTGGGAGATTGCCGAACAAAGAGAAAGAAAGCAGTGGAAATGGGAAGTGATTCCAAAGTCGTTTTTCATTGGTTGATTCGTGGACGCAGGCATCCACAGAGTTGGCTACCATAACCTGTTAATTAGACACACTCCTCGACTGCAAGCATTTTATTATTTTAGTTTCCTCAACTGATAATTATGTGCAGGCAAAAACTGCCAGGGTAACGAAAGCGCAGGAGTCGTTTTTAATGTTAAATGTTTGGTGATGGAGGAAGATGCTGTGGTTCTCTTTGGAATTAGAACAGTGTTCACTGAATTGAAAAAATACTCACAAGAATCATGCTTCCTGAAGCTACTTAGATAACACTTCTCTCAGCTTCAAATTTTTACTGAAAATTCATCTGATGACTCTAATGGAGCAGTCTTGGTTTAAGTTGTTTTCTTTTTTACTAAAAAAAAAAAAACTATTTAGGAGAATAGAAGGAAGGTTGACCATCCTTGTTAATATAATATGAAATTAAGCCAAAAATTCTGCACAAGACAACTGGAAATTGGCTAATTTGGGGATAAAAGAGATCATCACATTTATTATGGAGTCTGGGTGTTTGCTCATCTCACATTCATACAGCACTATTTATACAGTTTTTATACTTCCCAAGAAGACTGAGTAGTATTCACCACTTTTTAGATACCCAACTGATTTAGTTGAGTTTTGAATAAATAAATCCAGCACTGTCGTCGTCCTCGTCGTCCTCGTCGTTGAATTACACATTCCCCAGGAAATGTTTGCCATTTTCAAAAATTTCAGGTTGATACTTTTCCACACGGGGAACTGAAAGCAGACACAATAGATTTTTGAAAATGAAAGCATAATATTGAAGGCATCACAGTAATTAGATTCATTAATTGTAATTAGAGAGTTGGGAGACGATCTTCATGGATTCATCTGCCACAGTTCGGGGAATTGCAACTATCCATGTCTCTAGAGTAAGGTTTTATATAGATAAATGTTAATGTAATACTGTAGAATTTGTAGTGTTGAGATAAAAATATGAGAATTATTGTCTTTGGTTTTGTTACATAATCTTCTTGGATTTTGCTTTATATAAATAACCTTAAAAGGATATTATATACTGAAGTATTCAGCATTTCAGACAAAATGCCCACATGTTTATGTAATGTTTGAGTGGAATGTTGAAATAAATAGGTGGTATGTCACATCTATACTAGGGTAATTATTGTTCAGAAAGGATAGAATATTGTTTTTTTGTAACATGGAATTTGAAATCTATTAAGCAATAAATTGTGATTTATGTCCAAACCTAGCTTGAATTTCTGCACTATTTAAGCTGAGTAGATATGATAGTTTAGCTGTCCAAGTGTGTTCTTGGCAATGAGCCCTGACCAACCTCTGGAAATTTGCACGACTCAGGGACAGAAATATACAGAATTGTAGGAAGCTGAGAATTGTAATCCTAAGAATACATGGATGTATAATCTTGTTGGTAGAAACACTTGTAAGCAACAATTAATTAAATTTGTATGTGGGGCTGACTGCTGCCTAATTTTTTTCCTAATGTCAAAACCTAATTTAAAACATTTAAGGAGACAAACTATTTCAAATAAAGCAGTAAAAAATATTGAAAATAGTACTTTAAAAGCACACACACATGCACACACACACACAGACACACACATGCAGACATACACACATACACACACATACACATGCATGCACTAAAATATACTGAGGCTGTTCTACAGTATTTTAATTTCCTTCCAGCTTATTTACCAATCAGCCTCAGAGGTCACTGTGAGAAACATTTTGGGTACTACTTAGTTTTGGTCAGAACAGTCATGATTTGTGGGTGGAAATAAGAGTCAAATGTTATTCTGGGGATTGTATTCCTTGTTTTCAATAACCTCTGTCCTCTACCATTCCCGAGAGCTTTGCATTTAGAATAGATTGGAGCACAATTAATTTAAAAACAGCCATCGCTGTACAACAGAAATGACACAGCAAGCCTTCCAGGACACACTCAGGAAGTAAGAGAAAAAGAACAGGGGTGAGTAGCAATTTAATTGCTTTCTCTTGTGTGTTTACTTGGTGTGGGGCAAGGCAGAGGAAGACAGGCAATTACATTAACTGGGCTAGAAATTTTGCCACATAACCACTAAAAGTAAAAATCCTTGCAAATATTTTGCAAATGATTTAGTGTTGGTTAAATCCAATGCATGTTTTTACCATGAATTTTCTATTTAAGAAGGGTTTTTTTTTTGTTTTTATGTTTTTTTTTTTTTAAATCCGGCTTTAAGAAAGAAAATGCAATCCATATGTTACCGATTCATTCACACTTATCCTATTTTGTGTGAGTAAGTTGGTGTCCAAAAACTTTTGGGGTTTCAACCAGGAAGTTACATTTTATAGCACCAGAAAGGATGTTAGACCTAAAGTTTTTTGAATTTGATTTAAATACAGACTCCAAGGAATCTGAGTGGGTTCTAAGTCTGGCAATGTGCCCTCACCCTAGTTAACATATTGATGGAGTTATATATATTCTTATACACATGGGTTAAAAGTACAGCTGTTAATTCTGTTTTGATTTTGATGCTAGATATATTCCTTTTGACTTCCTGGTTTGTTAGCCATGAGGAAACAATCGGCCACTTGTTTTATTATTCAAAAAAATTTTTTATATATCGACCTATATCCTTAAATATACAATAAGTGTTATCAAATATGTAACAAAGCTGGTGTGTGGAAAATGCATAATTTTCCCTAAGGGCTATTTGCTAATATGGAACACAGGCCTCTAAAATGTGATGAAAGAAAGGACTGTGGAACAATGGGTCATGATGGCTAATTTTATAGGGAACACATGCATACAGTCTAATTTAAAACACATGGTGCCGCAGTTATAGGCAAAGGCTCAGAGAATTAGGCAGGAATTCTGCTTCATAAAAAAGCACACAGTTCCTTCTTTCTCCTGCCTTTTTCTTCGAGGAAAAAAGATCCCATTCACTAATGCTTTAACAATCTCAAGGCCCACCCACAGGTCTCACATAGGGCTGCAACTCTCTCCTCCTTCAGGTATGGCTGCCCTGCTGAGCCTGATGACTCAAAGATGTGATATGGAATTAGAGGTACAGCTTCCAGGATGCATTTGCGTCTTTTACAGGCCATCTTTATTAGGTGCTGTTCAGAAGAACAGTATTGTGTGCTATTGATTACTCTGAAACAGGGGGCTATTGTTTTTACCCGCGGAGGAAGAGGAGAGTAGACCATTCTGCTCCCTGCTCATTTTGAAGCAGAGACTTTGAGTTGATGGCGGTTATGCTGTTATGTCCCCAATTCTGAAGAGCTTTGAGATTGGCAACAGAGTCAACATCAAAGCAATTAGTGCTGTAATCATCTTGCTTTGAAAAACAAATAGATAAAACTCTTTCTGGAATAGTTACATGTATGTGCCAAGCTGACTGGGACAGAGTGCCCAGATATTTGGCCAAACGTTCCTTTTGGAACGTGTCTCTGACTGTCTCTATATGAGGTGTGAATAGGCAAACTATTTATAAATAAAATCAATTGCTTCTACCACTGCTCCAGAGTGAATGGTCCTTGTCCTGTGCACTGGGGCCTGGCAAGAAGAAAATGCTGGCAAGCGAGGATCTGCTCACGAAGAGAGGGGTTTTTACTTTTGCTTTGAGGTCAGTTGCTTGATCCTCACTAAGACTTCACAGAATACAATTTTAGTTGATGGATTCATTAAAATCCGTAGTCTGTTCCTTAATCCTCTGGGCTCATCAAAATGACTCTCTGAGCACACAGTAAGTATATTAACCTTTCTGGAACAAACTCACACTAATTAATTTAGTAGAAGAGGTTTCTGGAGATGCTTCTTTTATTTGGAGATGGGGAGGGCATATTGAGACTGAACCCCTGGTCTCATACATGCAAAGCATGTTCTACCCCTGACCTGTAGGCCTAGCCTACAGACTCTTAAGCAGCCTCTTAAACTGAGCTTAATTTCCTTTAAATGACTTGCAACAGAACATTCATTCAATGCTTGACCGAAGTAAAAGGGTCGTTTCTTAATGCCTAGGAATATAGTAAACTAACATTCCTGGGGACCTGAATTTCTGAAAGGGGAGAACAGCAACAACAATCCAAACGTTTCAACCATCCGAAACTTGGCAGAGTACTTACCTGGCATGCCTTCCAGGGCAGATAACAGAGTCATGAAAGTACCTTCTGCACTCAGGTCTGATGCCCTTGAGTCTGGTGCCCTCATCTTTGCTCATTTCATTAGAGACGCACACTCAGAATTTCTTTTAGTGAATTACCCACAAATCATCTCATACTCCGGAACAGGTCTGCATGTCTATCTTGCCTTGGTTTTATCTTCCTGAGGGCACATGTCTTGTATGTCCCTGGTCTATGCTTTTGTCTGTCTTCAGCCTGATGAAGAGGAGTCAGTTGTTTTCCTCCTGAAAGCCAATGGTGGGTGACAGTCATTCACCAACAACCTAATTGCAGAGCCCCCAAGCTCCTTAACAGAAGGATGCCACAATGCCGTTGAGAGTGTTCTCTCTGGGTAACCTTGACTTTCCTAACTTACAAATGCAAGTAAATCATTTGCAAACTCAGAACTATTAATAGGAACAAATTGCTTTCAACAGACTGACAGACCGTTGAATCTTGACCTCTGTTTCTAGTAGAGAAGATAAGTGGTTATTTTGATCCCTTAAAATTCTCATATCCAGGAAGATGATAATGTGCACAGCACATAGACAAAATGGAATTTGACTTACGTGACAAAGGAAGCAAATTTGAAACAATTAAGGGTTCTTCCTGTAATTCTGTAGAACTTTCTATTTTAATATTATTTATTTATTTTTATATTATTATTATTATTATTATTATTATTATTATTATTATTATTATTTTGGTTTTTCGAGACAGGATTTCTCTGTGTAGTCCTGGCTGGCCTCGAACTCAGAAATCTGCCTGCCTCTGCCTCCCAAGTGCTAGGATTACAGGCGTGTGCCACCATGCCTGGCTTATTTATTTATTTATTTGAGATAGAGTCTGCACAAGAAGAGTATGTCCTCAACCTCAGAGAGTGCTGGAACTGAAGACATGCACCACCACAGCCTGTCCTTTCTGTACAATTTTAAAGAAAAGAATGGAATCAACTCTTTACTTAAATAGCATGTTTCCAGGGCCCAGAGAAAAGTGATTATTTCAAAGCTTCTTATGTGTGTGTGTTCCAAAAAGAAAAAAGAAGTGATAAAAGTCAGAACAAGCAAAGGAAATAAAACCTATAGTTCTCAGTAGGCTCGGCCTCAAGATTAACTGTAACCCACAGCTTTTATAGTTTCTATCAGCGAAAATGCTGGACAGTGGTAACTTAACTTTGGAGCAGTATCTGTGCCTTTTCATCCTCTCCGTGTATTTGTGGGTCAGAAGAGAAGTCATTCGGGACTTGTATTTCCTGTCTCATCTTTTCCTTCTTCCTGTCCTGAGACTGTGGGAAATCAGCTTTTAAAAATTCACTTGAGAGAAACAGGCATTAACTCATCCATTTCCAAGTAGGTTCTTCTTCCCACCTACAAGCCATAAAGGGTCTTAGCGTAAAAGGGAAATACCAGTGAATAAAAAATTCCAAAATTCATTGTAATTAAATAAGGGTTTCTAATATTTATACATTTCTGATTTACTCATGACCATTTCCTTGGACACCTGTTCCTTCTCTAGTATCTACTTCATTGATAATTCCTTGGAGATGGAATATAAGGGAATTTATTTCCAGATCTATCACCCTAGGTAGCTACACCTGCACCTGGTACAGCTTTAGATACGAAATCTTAACCTGAAACTTATTAAGCCAAGAATGTAAACATTAAAATGTCTTCTTACTCACAAGTGAGTATTTTTGCCTGTTAACTTATTTTGGCTACTTAGGCTTTTCTTTTCCAAGGATAATTCTTCCACTGCAGTGTCTGGGACACTGAACTTGAGGAATGACATCCTCTCATGGGTGTTTTTCAATAGTTCTTGAGCAAAAATCTGACTTCATAGTATTCTCTGAGATGGATACTATAGAATAGGAGGGAAAGGCTTCACTATACAAGAACAGACTTTCGGTCATTGAAAAGCAAGCACTCAGCTGAAAAGGGAAAAGGCTATGTGATTTGACAGTGTTTCTCCTTTATTTTATTCCCTATTTTCTCTTTCTAAAAAAGAGTGAAGTGATTCCTTAGAAAAAGAAAGTCATGAAAACATTCATAGAAAAACTTATGAAAGAGATATGAAGGAGTACGCTGCATTTACCTACCTTGCTGGCAAAACCTGCCTCTTCTAGATTTATGCTCTTCCATATGCAAAGTATCAAGGTGACAAGTATGAATAGGAGACATCAATTCTTTAAGAAGTAGAGGGGAAGGGAAGAATAGTGTGACTAAGAATTATCTTTAAGCCAGTTACAGGTTTAGATGGTACCTTGCTTTTTCATTCTAAGTCATAGAAATGCCTGACCTTAGACTTGGAGTAACCACACATTTTTTTGTTTGTTTGTTTGTTTTGAGACAGGGTTTCTCTGTGTAGCCCTGGCTGTCCTGGAACTCACTCTGTAGACCAGGCTGGCCTTGAACTCAGAAATCTGCCTGCCTCTGCTTCCTCAGTGCTGGAACTAAGGGCATGTGCTACCACTGCCGGACAACCACATACAGTCTTTATCCAAACCTTGTAGTACATTGCACTGTAGATTCCCCAGACTTCACCATGACCAGAAGCCTTAAGGCAGTTCTAATTAACATGTGCAGATTAAGAGGCAGCAGATGGGAAAGACAAAACACCAGCATTCTCCTACCTACACTGGTTCTAACGATACCGACATTCCACGAAGTAGAAACAAGACCTTCCCGTGGTTCTCACTCAAGCCAGCCTCATGCGTAAACCAGAAGCAATATGGCAGCCTAGAAATTTCAGATTCAGCAATCTTTTCCATACCACTACTCCTGAGCATGTTCCTCTTTGCTATGTAACTTCTGTTTCATAAATGAATTGCTTTTACACCCCTAGTGTGAGTCACTTAGCAGCTGTGCTCGAAGCTCTGTTTTCCCAGGACAGGCTAACCCTGTTAGTAACTGGACAACTTGCTGTCACAGAACACCTGACCAAAGCAAATTAAGAAAGAAAGGTTTGATTTGGGATCACAGTTTAAGAGTTCTGTCCAGAAGAGAAAGCCATTCATAGCAGCAAGAGTTTGAGGTGACTGGGCTCACTGTACCTACCTTACAATCAGAAGTAGAGAAATGCTGGTGCTCAGATCCCTCTCTTCTTATTATTTATTCTAGATTATGAGATGAGATGGTACCACCAAGAAATGGGCATTTCCATCTCAATTAATTCTAATCTGTAAACTACTCACAGACATGCCTAGAGATGTATTACCAAGTCGACAATCCAGATTGACCACCTCAGCCATTATTACTGTTCTAATTTTAAGTATTTTAAGCAAAAGTAGCCACTTCTTCCAGGGTCTTAGAGCACTGAACCCACCAGATGTGAGCTGTTTATGACAGGGCATGGAACTCAGCTAATAGTTATGGGCTTGTCAGAACTACAGCATGTGAGAGAGAGACAAGAAAGCATGAGGCTCTGGCTTATGCAGCAACACCCTTGGAAGAGCTATCTTGGCACCATTCAGACTGTAATCATACCTTCATCGGCTCTTCTGAGCTTCTCTTTCTTTTGAAACTAGATATTCAAGTTTTATTATGCATTTAAAAATCACCCTGTCTACAGAAAACGTATGAACACTGTAAAATAAGTTAATGTTGCAGGTTAAATAGTCAAGAAAGCCTGCGCGTTTGAGGTCTTCATTCTACCCTTTCTGTATGAATTACTGATATGTTCCTGTATCTGTGGATGAGACCCTTTTCTTCGGGGAATTCTGGAGTCTGACTGTGTCAACTTCAGCTTAATCTTCATGCATCTAACAGCCTTCTAACTTCCGTGGTGACTTTGCTCCACAAATCTTCACTCTGAATGCCACTCCCTTCTATCTATAGCTAGGGATGACAAATATTTTCTGGAAATGGGCATAAAATAAATAATTTTGGCTAAGGCACAGAAATTATTGATTGCAGCTGAATTTCAACACACACACACACACACACACACACACACACACACACACGGTAGATTTGTCTGTCAGTCATGTGACCTTTAAAGAACATTTGCTGTTCCTTAATTTGAAGACCAAAAGCGAGGTCCTTATTAAGGGATCTTACCTATTTTGCCTTTTGCTTCTGACTGCAGTTCTAGCTTTGTGGCCCACTCCTTTCCCTGTGAGTTAAGCAGCCGTGACAAGAGGTCACAATTATAATTGGCAACATTTTTGATAAGCTAGATATAACTCTAAAGGACTTGACTGTATTGAATTGTGAACATTAAAAAAAGTTAGGGGGGTAGGTACCTTCATTTTATAGAGGAACAGACTGAGAGGAAAACTAGGATGTATACTCATGTAGTCAGCTTTTGGTATTCAAGCTCACAAATATATTGTTCTTTGTCTTTGAGTTTGTCTCCAGATGAGTGTGATGCAGGAAATCTACCATGTTTCCATATGTATAATGATACCTTTATTCAGTAATTCTACATTGGACTGGAAAAGTGGACCCACTATTTCTTCTTTCCTTTCTCCCTGTATGTGGTTCATTTCTATACACTAACAACTGAATGCATAGAATTTTTGCCAGGTGTCTAATTTTGAAATAATACCTTTTTTTTTTGTAAAGAAATCAGGTTGTTTGCAAAGCCCCTGAAAATATAAGCATTTAACAATTGTACTGGAAGGTTTATTTAACCTGGAGTTTCCACTGGTTTTGATATTTTTCATCAGTTCCTTGTATGCTGGGATAAAGTGACAGTTTTGATTTGGTTTGTCTCAAAAACATCTCTTCAGAAAATTTTGTGTTTTGATAAATTCTTTATTATTGAGAATTTCGTATATGACTATTAAGTTTACATAATTTCATTCCACCTTTTCTTCAACTCCTCTTGTGTTCCTCCCCCACCCCCACAAGCCTCTCTCAAACTCATGGCCTCTTTCTCTTTAATTATTCTCTCTCTCTCTCTCTCTCTCTCTCTCTCTCTCTCTCTCTTCCCCTCCCTACCCTCCCTGTCTCTCATAACACACACACACACACACACACACACACACACACACACACACATGAAAGAAAACTGTAAGTTGACAATTTAGTGTTTTATATATAATATATATGTATATGCAAAAATACATATATTTAATGGATGACCACTTGGTACTGTGGGTGACTGAGTCTCCCTTTCTCACTACTCATTAATTGCCTTTGTTCTTCATTAAGGGATGAGGTTTAGGGAGAGTTGGTATGTTGACTGTCATTTTCCTTATTCAGATTTTATCTAGGCAATCATGTTGAGATGTCATGGGTGCTTCACTGTAATGTCGAGCACACAATCTCACAGTAGATTTCTTGGTTTTCTGGCTTTTATACTCTTTTTTCTCCTACTTCTATGATATAACTTCTATGATAAACCTGAGTCACAGGTTTATCTTGTCTTACAAGATATCTTGTCTTACAACATAACCTTAGGGTTGCATTGTAAATGTGTCTGTGGGGCTAGGCATCTCACAGTCAACTGTTCTCTGCATTTTGACCAGTTTCTCTCTCTCTCTCTCTCTCTCTCTCTCTCTCTCTCTCTCTCTCTCTCTCCCTCCCTCCCTCTCCCTTTCTTTCTTTCTTTCTTTCTTTCTTTCTTTCTTTCTTCCTGCCTTCCTTTCTTTTTTCTGATTACTTTATTCTTCTATGTTGCATATTTCTCTCTACATATGTATATGTATATATATACATATATATGTATATATGTGTATATATATATATATATATGCAAAATACATGTATTTAATGGGTCCTCAAATCTCTTAAGGATTGGGAATACCCCTTCTGCCACTGAGGCCAGACCAGGCAGTCCTCCAAGGCCTGCCACTATTACTCATGCTATGATGTGCTTACAGACAGGAGCCTAGCATGACTGTCCTCTGAGAGGCCCAACAAGCAGCTAAGACAGGTGCAGATATTTACCCCCTACCATTGGACTGAAGTCACAGACTCCTATGGTTGAATTAGGGGAAGGGTTGAAGAAACCGATGGGAAGCCTTTGGAAGACCAGCAGTATCAACTAACCGGGAACCATGAGAGCTCTCAGAAACTGGGCTGCCAACCAGGCAGCATACAGGACCCTGGCACATATATAGCAGTTGAAGCTTTCTTTATTGGTCCCCATCTGCTGTAAAAAGAAACTCTCTTGATGAAGTTTACAGTATCACATACGAATTTCACCCTGTTGAATGGGTTTTTAGTTCATTTAGATGGCTTTTGGTTACATCTAATATATAAGTGCCACTATTGCACCTTTGGAGATATGTCTTATTAGTAGTCATTGTTGTGGTTAATAGGAGTCATAGCAATATACATCTAGCTTTTCTCCCATAACAGGCTTCTAAGAGCATGGATGGTACACTTCCTCCAAATTAGGACTAAGTTCAAAATTTTAAAGGCAACCAAAGGCAATTGCAGTAGCCTGTGCTTTAGGGATTTATTAGACCCTCTGACAGACAACTAGAAGGTTGGTTTCTCATGCTTGGTAATCAGTTTTTTTTTAGACAGTCTGTGATTCATGGGGGCGGGGAGCATTATCAATCTAACTGGCATACCTTTACATACATCTATATATACATTATATGTAATTTTAGGTAAATGTAAAATAATATGATTCCCTATGGCTTTTTCAAACTTATTAGTTTGTTATTAGTTAGGAATTAATTCTTCCCTCTCTTGCTCTCCCATCCCTCGCTTTTTAGCATCCTATTTTCCTTACCAGTTAAGCCCCTCTTTCCATTTCCTTATTCATAGTATTTGTATATTGTTACTCTCCTCTCAAGAGCACCTCCATTACCATGATGGTCTCTTTTTCACTTTCCTGGTTTCTGTGGTAGTAGACCTTGAGGCAGATTCCCATACAAATGAAGTGGGAAAAGGAAACAGTATGATAATTGTGAAAAGGCAATGAGGAATAAAAGAGTCTACGAAGTATACATGAGCAAGACACCTACTATGCATCCAATTCTAGATTAATACTGCTAGGGATTCCCTAGAAGACAGTCTGTCTTGATATCTTTCTAGCATTCTACATAAGGGATCAGGTTGCTAAATATTTCCTTATCATTCCTTCTGTAAAGAAGCCAAAAGGCTATATTTCCTGGGGGTGGGGAGATAATACCAAACATATCCAGCATGCTGTGCAAGTGAGCAAAGTTGGTTTTGTTGGCTAAAGAGAACCTCTACACAAAGAAGTGCAGGTGGTAGAAGTTGCCGGGTCTGCCCAGTGTGTACTGGAGTGTCAAGGGATGGTGATCATGGGCAGAGAGCCCATAGCATCTGCTCTGTCTTCTCTCCAAACTCCTGAAATTGATCAAAAGGTGGAGAAATCATTCCACTGTTAGTTTTTTTTGAAATGATACATTTAACTGCAACCATAAAATAGAATCTTTCATAATTATCATATTTGACTCCTGGCATTTTGGAATGTAAAACAATTTGAAATTTTTAGAGTTTTAATATTTATTTGCAAGTATTTCTACTAGAGTTAGTGTACTTTCTACTCAGCGCTTTGCTAAATGACATGTTAGCAGTAGAACAAGGACTTTTTAAATATCAATTTCATTTTAATTAAAATCTTCAGTTGCCATTTCTAGAGGATATATATGATGTATATACTCTATTTTAAGCATCTGAGTTGACTCAGAAAAATAAAGTTACATGTCAAAAAGTACAAAGTAGCAAACAGAGAACATTTTTAGAGTAGAATACAATAATAGCTCATTTGGATATGAGTAGAAAGTCAAGGGACCATGATAAAAGAGCTAACAATATTAATTACTCATAAAAATATAATTGTGGATATCTTAAAATTTCTCTCAAATATAATGTTTCTTTCTAGAGATTTGAATGTTCTAGGCTTTCTTCTATCACGAGTTGTTTCTCGCTATTTCTCAAAGTTTTCGGTTTTAAAAAAGCACTGTATGTGACAAGAATCACTAATCTGATTGGTTCCTTTAGATGCTGACACTGGAAAGACCATTGGGATTTTCCTTATTCAGTTCTTAATGGAGTAATAATTTACAGGCAGTAAAAAAAAAAGTAATGTAGAAGATGCCTAACAGATATTATAGTCAAGAATAGTGGAGAGAGAGAGGGAGGGAAAGGAAGAAAGAAAGGGGCAGAAAGGGAGAGGGAGAGGGGGAGGGAGAGGGAGAGAGAGGGAGGGAGAGAGAGAGAGAGAGAGAGAGAGAGAGAGAGAGAGAGAGAGAGAGAGAGAGAAAGGAAGAAAGGGGCAGAAAGGAAGAGGGAGAGGGGAAGGGAGAGGGAGAGGGAGAGGGAGAGAGAGAGAGAGAGAGAGAGAGAGAGAGAGAGAGAGAGAGAGAGAGAGAGAATGAGAACTAGCTGAAAATTTCATCTTGAGAAACAGGGTGCACAGCGAGCCAGGTAGACAAGATAGGACAGCAACCTCCATGTGGGGAACCCTGTGAGTTCAGTTTGGACATGAGCTAGCTTAAAGAGCTCTGGAATTTTCCAGGTAGAGTTGTGCAGACATGAAACTCATACTGCTATGTCCCCTTAGGAATGAGTTGGCCTGTCAGGGGATTCACAAAATAGAGATAATGATAATATTTGAGATAATGACAGCAATAAATAATTCCATTTCTACCATAGTGGGAATGTATGTAATCATTTAGGAATTTCTCATACAGCTTGGCAGGGGTGTATCTCACACAGTTGAAGGTGTATCCATTTGTGATGATTAATCTTCATTGTCAACTTGATGGGATATAGAATCATCATGGAAACATACCCCTAGGTGTGTCACTGAGGGTTTCACCTGAGTGTGGGTGGTACCATCTGTGGGATGGCTTCTGTGGCTGAATGAAAAAAGAAGGCAAGCAGAGCACCAGCATTCATATGTCTCTGCCTCGTGACTACAGATATAATGAGAGCAGCGGTCATATACATCTGCCCTCATGTCGTTTTAGCCTGCCATGAAGGACTGCAATCCAAGGGTAAGACCAAATAAACCACCCCTAATTTGCTCTTTATCAGGTATTCTGTCACAGTAGCAAGAAAGGAACGCATGCAGCATGATTTTGGGATGTCTCATGCACCTTTGAAGACCTCTTAGCATAAGAATATTTGAACTTTAGTAGTCATAATGGAGATGCAAAACTGATTGTATCTACATGGAGGCTTAAGGCAGGTCATCCTTTATTTCAATTTTGAAGTCACCATTGTTTATTTCAACTGGCATTGTAAGAAAGTTTGTTTTGGCACAATGATATAACTAGATACATGGTTTGTCTTTGTTGTTAATTAATTTATGTACTTAGTTTACATCCTGACCTCAGTTTCCCCTTCCTTTTCTCCGCCCAGTCTTTTCTCACCTACCTTCCCTCCCCCATCCACTCCTCTTCAATTTCCCTTCAAAAGAAGGGAGGCCTCCCAAGGATATCAACTGGCCTTGGCATATAGAATTGCATTAAGACTAGGTGCATCTTCTCCTATTGAGGCTAGACAAGGCAGCCCAGTAGGAGAAAAAGGTCCCAAAGGCAGGCAACAGAATCAGAGACAGCCCTTGCTTCCACTGTTAAGAGTTCCAATTGAAGACCAAGCTGTACAACTATAACATATCTGCAGAGAGCCTGTGCCCATACATGCTTCATTTATCACCTAATATGCGTTAGATTCTTCACACACATTATCTTCCCTTCTCCTACCTGATGAGAAAATTAAGCTGAAATGAATTAGGAGTTGTGTTCATGGCCTTAGCTGATATCTTACCTTCATTTCTTCTTCAATGTTGTCAGCAGGTCTCACTTTCACAATATGCTCTCTAGAAGGAGCAATGCTAGAACCCAGTCGCTGTCATAGTTCCTGCCATATGACAGGACCTTCACTGGATGCTGCACCAATCCATAGCTATTCATACCTTTATTTTATAAACAGCCATACTCTGTTTTTCCTTATCTGTGTTTAGCTTCTCTGTTTCTTTGATAACTAAATTCATCTAAATTATAAAACACTCATATAGAAGGAAAGGGTAACAAAGTACTTGGCTATCTTTCTCTGAATGTCCTCTTCTTCCATTCTTTTGTATAGCAAAGCTAAAATGAAAATATGTCTGTTTGTTTCCACCTGTGGGACTATTTCTGTCAATGTCATAACACTCCACGAGCATAGGAAGTATTCTCCATCAAAATCTTTTACTCTACCCTCGTTTTTTTTTTTTCATTCTTTTCTGCTGCAGTGTCACACACACCATGACTAAACACAACACAGGGAAAGAAAGGAGTCATTTGTTTCGTACTTCCATGTTGTTTATAACTGAGGGAAATCAGGCAGCAACACATGTGAGGACTCGAGGCAGATACCATGGAGGAATGCTACCTATTGGCTTGCTCACTTGCTCATTCTTAACTAATTTTTAGGGAGCTCAAAACTACCTGCCTAGGTAATGGTGCTACTCAGAGTGGGCTGATCACTCCCCATCTCTTTGTCAAATGCCAATCAAGAAATCCCCAAAGACATGCCAGAGCACAATCTGGTCTGGGCAATCCCTCAAGATATTCTTCTCAGGTGAAGTCCTCCTAGGCTGTGTCAATAGAAATTAACACTAATGAAGATGTTCTTTCTTTCAGTCTTGGGAGTTCAGTTTCTGTATTACCATCTGTGAATGCATTGGGTATTTATAACATTATTTCATGATATTCACATATTTAAGAGCCTTGTGTTATGGTCTCCACAGTACTGAAAGAGGAGGAGGAAGAGGAGGAGGAGGAGGAATACCAGTAAGAACAAGCACAAGAAGAACAAAAAGAAGAGAAAGAAGAAGAATGGGGAGGAGAAGAGAAAGAAGAAGAGAGAGAGACAGACAGACAAAAAAGATAGACAGACACACAGAGAGAGACAGAGGGGATGATTATAGTTGTTTGAATTTTATCCTATTTGGAAGTCAAAATGTAATAACTTTCAAATATGGTCAATAGAAACAATAGGAAATGTTTTATTTTGAGAAATCACTAGGCATTATGGGACTTCTCTCAAGAGTTCATTAATTTTATTTTACTTATTTATTTTCTATATTCTTTGTTTACATTCTAAAGGCTTTCCCCTTTCCCAGTCCCCCCCTCACCATGTGTCCCATAAGTCCTCTTCTCCCCTGCCTATTCCCCAGTCACCCCCCAACCCTTTCTCTGTCCTGGTACACTCCTGCAAAACTGGAACCAGTCTTTTAGGGACCAGTATCCTCTCCTTCCTTCTTCTTGGAAATCTTTTGATTTGCTAATTGTGCTTTGAGTATTCAGAGCTTCTGAGCTCATTAATATCCACTTACCAGTGATTGCAATTCATGTGTATTCTTTTGTGATTGGGTTAACCCACTTAGGATGATATTTTCCAGATCCAACCATTTGCCTACAAATTGCATGAATTCTTTATTTTTAATTGCTGAGTAGTATTCCATTGTATAAATATACCACATTTTCTGTATCCATTCCTCTTTTGAGGGACGTCTGGGCTCCTTTCAACTTCTGGCTATTATAAATAAGGCTGCTATGAACATTGTGGAACATGTGTCTTTATTGCATGCAGGGGAAGACTCTGGGTATATGCCCAGGAGTGGTATGACAGGGTTCTCTGGAAGTGTCGTGCCCAATTTTCTGAGGAACCGCCAGACTGATTTCCAGAGCGGTTGTACCATCTTGCAATCCCACCAACAGTGTAGGAGTGTTCCTCTTTCTCCACAACCTCACCAACACCTGTTGTCTTCAAGAGTTCATTAAATTTTAATTATCAGAATCTATATAGGCAAGAGTAAATTGAAAATGCATTAATAGTAATATATTTTAGAAGTATATACAATATAGGTGATGCTACATGCAGCATGTAGAATATAGACATAGTTAGATATCAATCACTACTCTTTAAGTCCTATACTTTCCCTCTATTATTGGTTTCTGATTTCATTAGCTCAAGGGCCATAGCCTTCCACAGGAGAAAAGAGTCAGCCAAACAAATGACACAAAGATATTATACTAGCAGCCTTCAGAGACAGAAAGTTCTGGGAAGAAAATGTAATGCATCAGACCAGGGAATCAGGATACTTTGGAGGCTAATTAATGCTTAGTAGTAGGATTGGTTATGGATAGATCAGAATGGGTCATTCTTTCACATATTCAGAGTTAGGATTTTAAGGATTAAGAAGAGTGGGAATATTTGTTTCATACTTTAAGTAAAGGTTGGGAAGACAGACATAAGATTATACCAACTTATTTTATGCAGTTAAAACATAATAACAATAGGGTAGAAATTTCAGGAAGCATGACCATGGTGGAACTCTGTACAGTGTGGATTAGTTGCATGCTTTGCCATGGAGTATAGGTCAGAAAATTGGGTTGGTTTTATGGCAGCCAGGACTAAAAGGGAAATTTACCTAGAAAGTAGAGTCTGAAACAAAAATCTAGTTACATATTATTAGTAAATGCTTATGAGGAAAAACTCTTAACATTTTTACTTCACAATAGAAAGTAACTAACAAACTGTAATGGTAATGAAAGGCCAGCTCTCCAGAGCTGTCATTGTCATTCATGTGACCTAAAAATTTTTTGTGTGTCTGCAGGCAAATAATCAAATGAGAAAGCAGAAAGTCAGTCAACAATAATGTTATTTGAATATGGATAAATTCTAGTGAATTCCAGGACAAGGCTGCACTGGCACAGACTAAAGAACATCTCATAGAAAATGAGCAGTTCAAACTCCTGGGCATATACCCAAAAGATGCTCCACCACCCCACTAGGATACTTGCTCAACTATGTTCATAGCAGCTTTATTTGTAATATCCAGAAACTGGAAATAAGCCAGATGTCCCTCAACTGAAGAATGGATAAAGAAAATGTGGTTCATTTAGACAATAAAATAGCACTCAGCCATTAAAAACAAGGACATCATGAAATTTGCAGGCAAATGGATGGAATGAGAAAATATCATCTTGAGTGAGGTAACCCAGACCCCAAAGGACATGAATGGTATGTAATCACTTAAAAGTGGATATTAGCCATAAAGCACGGGTTAACCGTACTACAATCCACAGACAAAGGAGGGCCAGAGGGAGGATGCTTGAACCTTTCTCAGAAGTAGAAATAAAATAGATATCTTAGTGGATGGATGGAGGGAACTGGGGGAACTGGGTGGGAGAGGGGAGGGGGAGGGGAACAAGGAGGATCAGGTGTAAAGAGAGCAGGGAAGAGAGAACAGAAATAGGCTATGAAGAATAGGTGCAGGGGAGGGTGGCAGGGGACAACTCTAGGATATGCCAGAGATCTGAGACAGGATGTGGGGAGGCCCAAGAACATCTATAG
Organism: Apodemus agrarius; assembly: GCA_964023405.1. Taxonomy (NCBI): domain Eukaryota; kingdom Metazoa; phylum Chordata; class Mammalia; order Rodentia; family Muridae; genus Apodemus; species Apodemus agrarius. The sequence continues at coordinate 17,831,292 of OZ030027.1, forward strand.
GGGATACTCTACCTGAGCTCCTAGCAGTGGAGAATATGGAGCAAAAGGTGGTCACCTCTTGTAGCCTGACAGGAGTCTTTGTGGAAGGATTAAGACAGCAACCCACCCACAAAACCTTTGACCCAAAATGTGTCCTGTCTACAAAATGTGCAGGGACAAAGATGGAGCAAAGACAGAGGGAATGACCAACTCATGACTGGCCTAAGTTGAGACCCATCCCATGGGCAAGAACCCGATACAACCAACTATATTCTGTTATGCTATCACATCTGTCCTCTGAGATGTTCCACCTAGCAGTGGATGGAAACACATGTCCAGATCCACAGCTGAATATTAGATGGAGCTCAGGGAGTCTTGTGAAAGAGTAAGGGGAAGGATTGAGAGATCCAAAGAGGATAGGAATTTCACAAAAAGACAGAGTCAAGTACCTAAGCCCTTAGTACATATATAGCTGATGTGCCGCTTTGTCTTTATACGGATTCCCCAACAACTGGAGCAGGGGCTGTCTTTCAATCTGTTGCCTGTCTGTGGATCCTGTTCCCCTAAATGGGCTGCCTTGTCCGGCTTCAGTGAGGGTAGGATGCACCTAGTTTTGCAGAGTTGATGTGCCAGGGTGAGGTATTACTCAGGGCAGACCTATACCTATACCTACCTCATAAGAGAAAGGAATGTGGATGAGGACAGGAGCTGTGGAAAAGGGGAACTAGGAGTAGGAGGGTTATTGGGACACAAATTGAATAAATAAATTAATAAAAAAAGAAAATGAGAGATCCAGAATGTTAAATTGGACATATTACATCAACTTGTTTTTCTTAAACACAACATTATTGAAATGTAGTTTATATGGCACAACATGCATATATTATAACTGTGTAATTCAATCATATTTAGTAAATTATGGAGCTATGAAATCATCTATACAATCCAGTTTTAATATATTTTCTGTATCTCACAAAGATTTTTTTGGTGCCAGTTCACAGGCAGTTCTCTGCCCTCCAACTCCAGGTGACCTCAGGACTTATAAATCTATTAGAAGAGTTTTTTTTTTTTTTATCCAAATTAAATGGTGCAATATGTAGTCTTTTGCATCTGGGTATTTCAATTAGCATAACTGGCTCATTCATATTGTACAGGCACTAGAAGCTCATGTATTTTCATTGCTGAATGGCATGTATTGTGTGGATGGACTACATTTCATTTATCCAGTCACTAAATGATGGGCGTTGGGGTTGTTTCCAGTTTGGGGCTATTGTGAATAGTGCCACTATGAGCATGAATGAACAAGCGTTTGTGTGGACATGTGTTTTCATTTCTTTTGGATATATACCTAAGAGCAGAGTTGCTGACTGGGATGGTGTGTAGATGATTGTGCTGTTTAGGGGCCACTAAACTCTTTTTCAGCGTGGCTTTTTTAGATTCTACCACAATGAGGCCACCAGTTTCTCTATAACCTTGTTAACACTTAATATTGAGAGTTGTTTTGATCACAGACATTTGTTAGTTATATAGCTATATTTTATGTTGGATTTAATTTGTGTCATTAAAGACTTGTAGCATTGACTATTTTCATATGCACTCATTACCCCCCTATTAATATAGCATTCACTTTGTTAGCATGTTTTATTTTTAGTTTTGCTCTGTATCTGTTCGTGAATGAACCTGCTATTCTCACATCTTTTCTCTTAAAGTGATTTTTCTGGGAGAAAGTTTCAAGAAGTGTGTCTCTTGTATTTTTGGGAAGGTTTTTTTTTTTTTTTTTTTTTTTAGCAGAATTGATTTAATTTCTGTTTAAATATTTGGTAGAATTCCTGGTTGAAGCCATGTGGGCATGGGTTTGTCTTTTTAGAATTATTAAGAGTTTATTATAGCTGTTTTTCCACAGTAAGTTCTAGGGACTAGTAGTATTTATTATTCTGGGTCATTGCTCATTTTATATAATTTAATATATTAGTATTGGTATGAATATTTCCGTATATTTTACGTTCTATAGGGAAAACAACTATTTCCCCCTTTCATGCCATAGATGACTCATTTATTCTCATTTTCTCTCATTCCCCCCTAACACTCCCATTGTTTCAGTACTTCCCTCCCTAACTCACTTCCCCAAAGGAAGTTTATGAATCTGAGGTTGTCCTAGACTCTAAGCAATCAGGGGCTCGAGGTGGTACACGCATTAACTAATGGGCTGAAATCTGGCTTCTGCCCTGCCACCTGGGGATGGAAAAAAGCTGGCCATAAGCACATACACTATGATACTGTGGGATACAAGTCAGCACATTGCACGTGACCATCTCCATTTCTCTGAAACCTCCAAGAATGGAGCCACAACTTAGCCTCATGATCTCTGAGCATAGGCCATGTCGTCATTTCATGGCAATAAGTTTTCTCCTAATAAATATCACCCCAAGGAAACTATGTCCAGTATCCCTAATGACTCCTGAATTACTGGGACAGTTATTAGAGTATAATCAATTAATCTGAAATGGTTCCCTTAAAAATAATGTTTACCTTTATCTCATTCCTTTGTGTCATATTATAATATTTTGCTTTTGTTTTTATTGAGTTTAGCATATTTAATTTTAGTCATTTGAACCACATGCTATTTAATTTCCTAATAATTAGAACTGGTCAGGATATTTTGCATTGTTGACTTATAGTTTTATTCTATTTTTACTTTAAACACATTTTAAATGAGTTTTAAACTTTTAGAATGTATTAACATTTGTTTTGTGTCCTAGTGTTTGGGATAGTTCCATGATTGTTCTTGAAAAGGAAGAATGTTCTTCTCTTTTTGAATGAAATGTCTCATAAGCATCAATTAAGAGCCATTCATTGACAGTAATCTCATCTTTCACAATGGTTTTCCGTGTCATTAGAGTAGCTATTGAAAATGGGACATTTAAATTCCCAACTGTAGGAATTGGTAAGTTCCTTGGTAAGTTGTCTTTATAAGTTGTCTGTATTGATGCCACTGTTTCAAATGTCTTTAAAATGTCCCTACAAATCTATAATAGTTGAATTATTCTGGTACACCAATGTTTTTATAATACACACACACACACACACACACACACACACACATACACACACACACACACACACTGGTTTGCTCTCTTCCTTCTAATAAAATTGTTTACCACTGTGGTTGGTGGCGTGAGCCTGGGCGTGCAGAGTCTAAAGAAGAGGCAAACTGATGTCTTATACAGTGCCAACATTATGCAGAGCGTCAGGAAATTTATACTCTAAGGGATAAGCAAAATCACATGAGTAAGATGGTCAAGCTACATGTGGAAAAAACAGGTTTTTCCATAGAGACATGTGGATAACAACAGCTCAAGTAAGCTTATTCCTATCCACTACACCTGGATGGACAATAAACACACATTCCAAGAGTAATTCTGTTTTGAAGAAACTGAGGTCACAAGACCATATCCTATATACTTGTAGGTGTTTTGTTTTGTTTTTGTTTTTGTTTTTTTGTAGTTTTCTTTCAAGTTCTCAGAAATCTTCTCGCACAACTCTATTCTTGGACTGTGTTCTGACAATTACTTTCTTTTAAGTTCTTCCATTTGCCACTAAGCTATTGAATAAGTGAATATTTAAATTATATGGTTTGCATAGTGATATTCTATAATTCTTTTACTTTCAGTCTAACTATTGAAATTTAAACTAATTGAACTACATTTCTTTTAAATGCCTTTAAAATCTAATCTGACAATCTTTGATATTTTTAAACTGAAGCGTTTAGTCCACTTATATTTGTACTACTACTAATCTGTTTGGGTTTATACCATCCAGTTATTCATTTCTGTATGTCTCTTGTATTTTTTATTCATATGTGGAAGTCAATAATCCTATTGAACTTCTAAACTTTTCAATTTTTTTCAGTAGTTTTCTAGGATTTACAATGTATTTAAGTTGCCAGGATATAGCTAGGGGTTTTAATTACTATAAGATACAGCAATTTCTTAAATATAATTAATCCCACAAATATCAACCTTTTTAATTTAATTTTTATGCTCTTATTTTCAAATTCGTGGCATATAAATGTGTTATAAACATATATTGTTAGCTGGTTTCAGCATTGCATGATAGCTATTAAGGAAATTATAAGATGAACAAATTAAACATTTTCATGTAGTCCTTTATATTTACCATATTTTTGCCTTTTTGGTTCTTCAGTTGATTCAAATTAGTACCTGGCACATTAACTTTTAGGATTTCTAGTACTGCCTATTTCTTTGTTTACATGTTAAAATGCCCTCATTGGCTTCAATTTTGAAGAATATCTTTGTTAGCCACAGTGCTTTCTGTTGACTCATTTTCTTTTAGGTTCTAGCTTCTTCTATTCCTTTTTGGCATCAATCATTTCTGTTGACCTCTTATCTTCTAATTATATTGTTTCCTGTGTTTGCTGAGTTCCTCACATTATGCTGCTGCTTCCAAGACTTTCTTTCTTTCTCTGGCTCCCATCAATTTGACCATCATATCTACTGTATGAGTTTTTATCCATCTAGTGATTATTTAATGTGGCTATCACTGATCCGTGTTAAAACATTAATATCATAAATCACAGTTGGAATGTTTCTTCCCCAAAATGTCTTCAATTAGCTTACTGTTCACCTCTTCCTTCTTAACTCCTAGGAATCTTTCTATAAATGATTTTGTATATTTGCTATGATCTAGAGTTTTCTGAGACTTTGCTAAACATCCTTCAATATTTCCACTGCATTTAAAAATATATTTAGGCACCGGGGAGCCAGGAAACTCCACAGCCTTCTGTGATCAGTGGAGCAGCTGGGATGCACCAGGGAGCCTGGAGACAACACAGCCTTCTGTGCATAGCCTTCCAGGAGGGAGTGATCTCCCAGCAGGCTTTCCCTTTTGCGAGCAGAGGTGAGATCTCCACCTTCTATCTGGAGGGGACCAGCTAGGAGCACACAGGGCCTAAGATAAGTGGAGCAGCTGGGACAGAAGTCTTCCTGCCCGCAGCCATTTGCACCAGGGAGCCAGAAGACTCCACAGTCTTCTGGAATAGCCCACCAGAAGAGAGAGAGATCTCTCAGCAATGCTTACATTGTTGAGCTCAGAGGAGTAAGGACACAAGCTTACAGGCCTACCGGAGGAAAAAACTCCTAATTAATTTATTTAATTAATTTATTATTTGTTGAATAGTTATTTTATTTCAAGTTCTTAAGCAAAGTTATTTCCCTCCCCTCTGTTGAATATATTTATAATGGTTGCCTTGGAAATTCTGTTTGTCAAATACATCTGAGGTAACTTTCTTATTTTTTGACATGTTTTCTATATTCTTTGTTTACATTCCAAAGACTTTCCCCTTTACCAGTTCCCCCCACACCATATGTCCCATAAGTCCTCTCCCCCCTCCATTTCCCAATCACCCCCCCCCACCACCACCATCATTTCTCTGTTTTGGTACTCTCCTACAAAACTGGATCCAGTCTTTTCATGACCAGGATCTTCTCCTTCCTTCTTCTTTGGAATCTTTTGATTTGCTAATTGTGCCTTGAGTATTCAGAGCCTCTGGGTTCATTAATATCCACTTATCAGTGATTGCATTTCATGTGTATTCTTTTGTGATTGGGTTTACTCACTTAGTATGATATTTTCCAGATTCAACCATTTGCCTACAAATTGTATGAATTCATTATTTTTAATTGCTGAGTAGTATTCCATTGTGTTTGTGTGTGTGTGTGTGTGTGTGTGTGTGTGTGTGTGTGTGTGTATACCACATTTTCTGTATCCATTCCTCCTTTGAGGGACATCTGGGCTCCTTCCAACTTCTGGCTATTATAAAAAAGGCTGCTATGAACATAGTAGAGCATGTGTCTTTATTGCATGCAGGGGAATCCTCTGGGTATATGCCCAGGAGTGGTATGACAGGGTTCTCTAGAAGTGTCATGCCCAATTTTCTGAGGAACCGCCAGACTGATTTCCAGAGCAGTTGTACCATCTTGCAATCCCACCAACAGTGTAGGAGTGTTCCTCTTTCTCCACATCCTTGCCAGCACCTGTTGTCTCTTGAGTTTTTAATCTTAGCCATTCTGACTGGTGTGAGATGGAATCTCAGGGTTGTTTTGATTTGCATTTTCCTGATGACTAATGATGTTGAACATCGCTTAAGGTATTTCTCAGCCATCTGAATTTCTTAAGTTCTTAAGCAAAGGGAAAAAAATTTCCCTCCCCTCTGTTGAATATATTAAAATGGTTGCCTTAGAAATTCTGTTTGTCAAATGCAATACATTTGAGATAACTTTCTAATTTTTTGACATGTTTTCTATATTCTTTGTTTACATCCCAAAGACTTTCCCCTTTACCAGTTCCCCACCCCCACCATATGTCCCATAAGTCCTTGTTTAGCTCTGTACCCCATTTTTTGATAGGGTTATTTGGTTCTTTGGGGTCTAACTTCTTGAGTTCGTTGTATATATTGGATATTAGCCCTCTCTTGGATGTGGGGTTGGTGAAGATCTTTTTCCAACTTTTTAAAAACACACGTCACCTTGACTTGGATTGATTGAGGATCTCCCTACATTTCTTTAATTTCAAAATAGACACTTTGAACACTATATTTTAGAATTTCTCTCTTTTGATTTCCCTATGAGGATTTCTGTTTCCCTATGAGGATTAATTGTGACAGTTAAACTGGCTTAGCTATGTGAAAAAAACCTGTTGATGAACCTTGTGTAGGTTGTTGAATACATTCAAAATTCAAAGATTTTTCTAGTTTGTTCTACCTTTTCTTTGTTCTGGGTTTTTCCAGGCCTCTGTTATGTATATTCTCAACTTCTCAGTGAACTTCTGATGTGTGAAGAGCTTGAATGTCTCAGAATTTCCTTCTGGATCCATATAGACTGTTTAGGACTAAGTGGAAAGATTTGTTTTTCTTAGATTTCTTAGATTGCCCATCAGGACCACCCTAGGAAGGGTCTGGACATGACCCAGTTTCTCTGTGGATTCCTCATTTCCTAGATCTTTGTAGTCAATTTCACAGTAGTGCCTGGGCCTGCTCTGCTCTAAAGGGGACTCATGAGTTACATTTCAGGAACCCTGTATTTCCCTGTACATTTCCTGCCAGATATGCACTCGCAGTGAGCTGGGAGGAGATGACTTGCTATGTGCTAAAGTTACTAAGTTCTACTCCCTCTGCTGTCAAGACACTGCCACTATGCCCTGAGTTCTGAGAAGCCCACTGTACCAGGTGGGCAAGCATGCTAGATTCCCATTCTTACAACTGAGTGCTCAGAGAACTAATGAAACTAAGCTTTAAAATTTCCATGACTTGCCCCCTCCGCCATTTTTAAGTACAACAAACTGCAGGGGTTTGAATATGACCTTAGTTACCTTGTAAATTACTAAGCAAAGTCTAATTGATTAAAGATGCGCACAGATTATTTGTCTTTTACAATTTGAGAGACAGAATCTGTGACCCCAGCTTTCCTTCCCAAGCACCCTTAAGTCTGAGAAGTTCTGTAACAATTTTGAAGTATACCACATAGCAAAGGTGACACTGTGTCAATTCTGCTAAACTAGTAACTGGGTCCTTCTCCCAGCCTTGAATAGGCTAAACAAACCCACAATGGTTTTAAGACCTGGCTGGAGTCTTCTGGCCTCTCTGCATTTGCAATTTCCTACAGTACCTTTTAGGAGCAGACTGCCTGCTGAGCTTGCTTTGCAACATAATCCAGCTGAAACAAAGGATGGGGTCTGTGGGCTCTCCCTATGTAAATAAATGCAGTACTGAATATTAAACGTTGAGCCTTCATCAGAAATTTTGTCTTGTCTTCATCCTTCTCTCGAACCCTTGTTCTTTCTCATTTCCAGCTCCCGTTTCAGGTAGACCCAGTTCATCCATGGCTGCTGGATGACTACAGGTAGTGTGCAAATGTGGGGACTGAAATCAGGGGAACCAACTGAGAAATTCTGTATTGGATAGAGGTCCACAGAAAACAAAAGAAGCTTAACAGTATCCTGCATGGTGGTAAGCAATGAACAGCATTAAGACTAGTGCTAAATATAAATTTTAATTTTTGGAGGCTGTTGTTGCAGGAGGTACTTTAAGAGAATATAGCTAAGCTGAAGTTGTGTTGACCCGATGCTGATTTCACCTAGGGATGACAGCGCAATTGGGACAGGGGAATTCTATATAGACATTTGTCCTCAGCCAAGAGCTTCATCAGTAGCTCTGATGAAGTAGGTGAGATGAGTAGGGTCTAAAAATCAAATGTTAGATGATGTCCATGGTTCCCAGAGGTAGGAATGGTAAACATGAGAAAGAGAGAGAGAGTGAAAGAAAATAGGTTTCAGTTGTTCCCTGTCTGGGACGAGTTAGCAAATGAGAGGGAAAATGGATATAAGTTATTTCAGAGCTCTCCTAGGGACAGGAGGAAATCAGGAGATGTCCTGCTTCCTCTCTGACTCCTTCTGGAGATATTCTTAGTTCAGGTTCAAGTTCTCTTCCCTCTCTATTGTCTGTTCTTGATGCCCCAGTCTGCCCACATGTGTCAATTTATGTCGGTTTTTGTTTCATTGTTTGAATCGTTGTTTTATGTTTCATGTTCAAAAGAAAAAAATGATTAAAACTTTATCTGCTAGCTGTCCACCCTTTGATTTATTTTAACTTTTTGAAAGGCAGCCTCAATTTGCATAGCAGAAACTGATAAGTTACCCTGCCCTGTAGTTGGAAGTCAAACATAGCTCAAGAAGCCCTGCTAGGAGCTGTCTGTCTACAAAAGCTGCTCTTAAAGGGGCCAGCAGCTTAAGTTCTATGGTAAATAAGCTGATGGCTAGTTTTTCCTAGAAAAATCTCTGCAATTCTGTTTATTTGGTTCAGCAAGTGACAACGTGCTTTGTTTTTTTCCTTGAAATTGCAGCTAGAAAAAGTAAGAAAATTTTGTTTGGTCTAAATATATCAGATGTGTGTAGCTACTTCATTTTTATTTCTGACTGGTTTAAAAAGTATAAATATGTTCTGCATGTCTTGGTTATAGAGTATTAGCTTATAAGTTATTGGGTATGATTAAAAAATTTGTAACATTGGTAACAGAAAGTTAGCTTAAAATTGGTAACTCAGGTATGGAGTCATTCTAAACAGCAACACATGGGCCAACCCAGGAAAACAGGTCTCTAAAGATACTTCCAAACTGGGATAATATTTTATGTAACTCTTATCCTAGTAACTAGACTTATAAAGGATAGGATTTAAAACAGTGTCTCTTTAGTGAGGTAATAAAAGCTGCACTGTCATGCATTCATGTATAAGAATTGGCAGCCAAACTTTGTATGTGAAACCAATGTCCTTGGTGTTGATTTTTAAAGAGAATGGGTTGTTTACACTGATAAAAATCAGGTCTTGTTTTCCAAAATTATGGTTGTGCTCTGGTGTTACAAGGGAAACTTAAAAATTACGGTTAAACTGCCAGTGTTCCATTGGCTGCAGTTTGCAGTTTGATCACAGGCTCAGGACTTTTTTAACTCACCCATATTTGTAATTAAAAAAAAATCAAGCAAGTGGAGATGATTGCAAGAGTAATAAAAGAGTTAAATTAAGGTGTAGCACCAGCCTGCTGCCCAATTTCTACACAAGCTTTATTGGATACAGTGGTAGAAGCAAATTTAAATATTTTGCTCAACTTATTTTAGTTCCCTTGCATCCAAATTTGTTAAGAATAAGAAAGAACAAAGTGGCTTTGGTTCCTCTGATGTATATTGGGTTCAATCTATTACTGATAAGAGATCTAACCTTAAATTACTAATTGAAGAAAAAAAAGGAGATTTGAATGATTAATAGACATGGAAGCTGTTGTACTCACTCACTTCCAAGGGTCTGGTTATTCCATTAATCTAAAACAAAGTTCAAACTTAAGATTGATAAAGCGTTGATGAGGCTCTGGAACTTGTGGAAGCACTACAGCATGGCTTGCCCACTCCAGCTGCCATTCCAGGAAATGCTTATAGAATTATTATGCACTTGGAGGATTGTTTTTATACTCTTCCTTTGCACCCTGATAATTGTAAAGGGTTTGCTTATAGCAAGTCTGTAATTTTAAAGAACCCATGAAGTAATATCATTAGAAAGTTTTGCCTCAAGGAATGGCTAATAGCCTTACATTAAGTACAAAATTTGTTTCTGTTTAATGTAAGAGGTTAGGACTTAGAATCTTTCAGTGTATATTATTCTTTATATGGATGGTACTATATTAGCTAATCCCTCTGAAGGAGTTTTACTACAAGCCTTTGCTCTTCTTATACAACAAGCTTTAAAATTTTGGAGTTGCTGTTGCACCAGAAAAGATTCAGAGGCAATATCTTTTTCAAAATTTGGGGCCTCCGTTATATCCTTAACAATTTGTGGCATAGAAAATTCAAATAAGAAAAGAGAGTTTGCTTACTTTCAAAAGCATCTAGGAGGTTTTAATTGTCTAAGACCTCACCTTCAGCTCACCACAGGAGGATTTAAGCCCCTGTTTGATATTCTCAAGAGGGATGCAAATTAACTGGTGAGGGATGAATAGCTTTGCAGAAAGTAGAGGAAGCTATTACTTAACAACAGATACATCCTATAGACTATAATCAATTGTTGGCTGTTTGCATTGTTGCTACTCATGTGCCCACAGCAATTCTTTGGCAAAAGGGACCATTAGTGTGGATTCACCTTTCTTCATCTCCAAAGAAAGTTTTAACACCCTGGTCTGGAGCTGTTGCTGTGTTAATACAAGAATTGTGGTATAGAATTATGAAAGTATTTTGGAAAGAATGTCTTAAGAACCTGATGAAACATTTATTCATTATTACAAATAGCAATTAAATTGGTTATTGCAAAATACTGATATTTGGCCTATTGCATGTGCCAACTTTTTTAGGAAAAATTGACAAGTTGTTATAATTTGCCTCTATGAGTGCTTTTGTATTTCCTGTAACTTTGTGTATATAGCCAAAAAAGAAATTGCTTACTATATTTATAGATGGCTTATCTAATGGTAAGGCAGTATATATAATTGGATCACATGTTTATTCTCTTGAGATTCCCCCTGCTTCAGCACCGGTTATTGGATTATGTGCTGTAGCCACTGTTTTTGAAATGTTGAAAATTCAAGCTTTTGTGTATTGATAGCTCATGGGTTACAACTGCTTGAAACTGTTCCTTTTTTAGATACTTCTAATTCTTAAATTTTACAGTTATTTATATAAATACAGTTTAATTTAAGAAACATGTACCGTTCCTTACTTTATTGGACATTTAAGAGCTCATACTGGATTTCCTGGACAGACCCCTTAGGGCAATGCCACAGCAGATTTGTATACCAGGCAGATTGTAGGCCTTACACAGGAACAATTGGCCATACAATCTCATTCTTTACATCATCAAAATAGTAATAGTTTGAGACAAGACAACAATTTGGTATTTTTAGAGAATGTGCACGTCAAATTGTAAGACTTGTCCTCAATTTCTCCATGTACCACATAATGCTGTTAATCCTCAAGGACTTACACCTAATCAATTATTGCAAATGGATGGTACTCATATTTATGATATTGAAAAACTAAAATATGTACATGTGACTTGACACCTTTTCAGGCTTTCTATTTGCAACTGCTTTAACAGGAGAGGCAACTAAAAATGTTATTCGTCACTGCCTGCATTGTTTTACTATGCTTGGTGTTCCAAATCAGATTAAAACAGATAATGGAACTGGCTATTACAGTCAAGCATTTGAGATGTTTTGTAGACAATTTAATATTACCCATATTCCTGGGATTCCTTATTGTCCTAAAGGACAAGGAATTGTGGAACAGGCCCATGGAACTTAAAACACTATCTTCATAAAAAACAAAAAAGGAGAGTTATATCGCAGTACAGCACATTATTTAAATCATGCTTTTTATTTTTAAAATTTTAAAATTTGAATGCCAAGGAACTCTCTGCTGAGTGTCTATAGTATCCTACAACAAGGCTCATTTATGCCTAGGTAAAATGGAAGGATCTACTTACTGGCATGATCCTGATCAGGTATTTAATATGGGGAAGAGGGCATGTTTGTGTTTTTTCCACAGAATGCTGTAGCAGCATGCTAGCTGCCAGAGTGACTGGTGTCACATGCTGATGCTGGGACAAAGAATGATGCTGACTTGTGCCCTGACAATGGTGACAGGAAAGCTGTATTAGACATATGTTCTTGATCCACTTTTTCTTGCCTATATCCCAGATTGGACAATGTGCCTTTCCCCAAGCTTTTAGACCTTGTGGGACAGAGAACATGGAGACTGTGGAAACTGACTTAGAAAAATTAATCAAAAGAAGTTATAATGACTCTCCTCTTTCCTTTAATGTAACCAGTTATTCTGACTCAATCATGGACTGGTCTAGAAATCAATCCAATATTGGAAAAAAAGTTAATGACAGTCTTCATTTGGAAGGTTGGTTCTGTGTTTCAGAGACATATTTGGAAGTTCGTTACAGTTCTTTATGAAGTTACATTTTCAGTGGATAAAATTGGACAGGATCTGGATTTCAAACAAGTGTTATTAATGCATGCTCCTAATCTTTTATGCCTTCAACAGGGAGGAGTATATACAGCCATCCCTGGAGAATGTTACTTTCACATCAATCATTCAGGAATAGTAAAGGATTCTATGGCTAATGTTTGAGAAGGACTAGCCAAAAGGAAAAAAAGAACAGAACCAGGGATGGTTTGAATCCTGATTCTCCACGTCCCCATGGCTTACAACTTTAATTTCTGCAATGGTCGTCCATTAATTATGATTTTTTTGCTTTTAACTTTTGGACCTTGTATCTTAAACAGATTGGTTGTCTTCCCACAGGATCACTTTCAGAAAGCTCAGTTAGTCACCCTAGCAGTTGTTCATCTCTATGAAGAAATGAATTAAGTACATATTCATATGTCCTTCAGGGCTTTGGTCTGAATGGGAAAAAGGTGTGCTTATGAAGGCAGGTGGTAAGGAACAGGTAAGAGTGTTCTTGAGCTGCTATCGACCTAAGACAGAGACATACATCAAAAGCTATGTTCGTCATCCATTACATGTAAGAAGGAGCATATAGCCACCAACCGAAGACAGGCATGGTTGCCTGGCCACTCTTTACCCTAGATGGGATTATGGACAACAAGTAAACATTGTGCCCTGGTCCAGCTCATCTTTAAAAAACAAAAAAGGGGGAATTGTGCCCTTCCCCTAGCCTTGAGTAGGCTAAAATGACAACAACAACAACAACAACAACAACAACAACAATGGTTTTTAAGACCTGGCTGGAATCTTCTGGCCTCACTGCATTTGCAATTTCTTTTTCTTTTTCTTTTTTTTTTTTTTTTTTTGGATTTGGTTTTTTCAAGACAGGGTTTCTCTATATAGCCCTGGCTGTCCAGGAACTCACTCTGTAGACCAGGCTGGCCTCGAACTCAGAAATTGGCCTGCCTCTGCCTCACAGAGTGCTGGGATTACAGCACTGCCCAACTGCATTTGCAATTCCTACAGTAGCTTTGAGGAGTAGACTGCCTGCTGAGATTGCTTTGCAACATAATCCAGTTGAAACAAAGGATGGAGTCTGTGGGCTTTCCCTATATAGACACAGTGCTGTAAATTAAACTTTGAGCCTTGATCAGAGACTCATCCTTCGGTCATACCCCATTGAATTTCATTTCCAGCCCCTGTTTCAGGAAAACCCAGTTTATCCATGGCTGCTGGACAGCTACAAGTAACCCAAGCTTAAGATACAGTCCGTGTTTCCTTTCCTTCACACCTTTAATTGAAACACAGCTCCTATACTATGAAGAAGAAAAAGCATTATGGAGAGGCCTCCTGGAGAGACACCAAGGCACTAAAATCACTGGCCAATAGCCCCAGTGGGACTCCAGCTTGCCAGCCCTGAGAGTGGACCATCTTAGGAGTATATCTTCTAGATCCAATTAAATGAGCACAGTTCATTCCATCTGTTGCAGAGATGAACCTCTCCTGCCAAACCTTGCCCAAACTGTAAATTTGCGAGCAAAATAAATGATTGTTATTTCAAATCACTAAGTGTCTGGGTGGTTTGTTACATAGCCATAAATAACTGGAACATTAATTTTCTGCCTCCTTGAGGAATGGGAGCTGGGGATTAAAGCTAAGAACAGTTTCTATAAAATCCATTTATCATGCACCTAGCAAGCAAGAATTTTCAAAGTTACAAAATTAAATTGCAAAATTATAACCTTAAAAAAAGGCTGTGTGTTAGTAAAGCTTGCTGTCATTAGTAGAAGGTAGTTATGATATTGAGGGATGGGGATGCTTGCCTAGAAAATCGTGAGCAATGGAAGAATGTAAGAGAGTAAAGGGAGGAAAAAATTAGATATTTGCCACAGTAATCCTCAAATTGTTTGGCTGAGTGAGAGAAAATACCCAGAGCATAGAATTGTGAATTCCTTCCTTAACCTCATCTTGCTGTCTATAGAAACTGGTGTTAGGCAGAATTCACATCAGGGTTTAGAAGACACACTGAAGGAATAAGACAGGATTGATTCACATTTTTCTTTTACCTGCATGTTCTTCATGGCCTGATTCCTGAGTTGAAAATGGGTATGCTGTCTGGGAATTCAAGGTGGCTCCCATAACGCCACACAGGTCCAAGACAGGGAAAAAATATGTTAAAGTTGCAACACAGTAGAGAAATCCTAGTCTATACTATGACCCAGGGCTAGACCCATGAAGCTCTCAATGCAAATATTATGGGGAAGGGACTGATTGCTCAATAGAAGCAAAACAAGAGGATTCCAACAATTTCTATCATGAGATCATGGGAGACTCTTCCATACTGCTGGCCTATAGTTTAGAAAACAGTCAAAAGAGTGTGTCAAGAACCAAGAAAATTTGAGTCATTTCCCTAATAGATTGGGCATAGCTAAGACGTTTAAAGTATTAAATCAGATTAAGTTGACAAGTATATTAGATTTATGTCTATTCCTATCACATCATCCAATTGCTAGGAGCCATTGGAAGTCCATAACACTTAAAGATAAAAACATAGAAAATACATATCAGCGATAATGAAAATATATTTAGTCCCATACAAATATTTCCTAGTTGGGAAGTTAACAAGATTTTATATTCTATGGAGGTATTTTCTGAAATGAGAAGTGTGTCAGATATTTCCCTTTCCATATGATTTTTGAAATCCATCTTCACTTGCTAGCCTGTATACTCAAACCTGTATAGATTCAAGGTATGGATTACTTATATTAGGCAAAGATTAATAGGGATTTGTCACACTGAATGACAGTTAAATATATCTATAGCCAGAATGAATTATGACTTTATTATTTGCTGGCTAAGGGAGGACTTAACACCTCCTTCTTAAATATTCTCCTTTGACAAATGCATTAAAAAATACTAATGTAGCCAGCTAAATGTTTTTCTTAATAAAGTCAATGGACATTTAAGTTGTTTTTACATAGTAAACACTGTAATTGAGCTTTGCTATCACTTTTATTCATTTGTTTGTAAAATGCTGATCACATTGGATTCTTAGCCTTTATGTTTCCCACTCTAAAAGCCTTCTAATGCAAATAGTAATTAAACTGTTTTTGGCCACCCAGTAAAACTTTGTAGCCATGATCCTGAGCCATGAAGAGGGTAGGAGATATGTCTTTCATTGTTCCCCAGCCTTGTCATGTATGATAATGTGCAGTCAAATGATTCGGGCCTTGTGCAAAGGCACTAGGGGTGAGCACCAGAGCTTATACAACCATGAACCATAATTCATATCCATACATTCTAACTTTATATTTATTTAACTTCATGCAGTATAGCAAAATTCCTATTAATTTTTTTACCTAAAATAACAAATATATTAGCTTGGCATGAAAAGTATCATATTGAAATAGATGTTCTTTGGGTAAGATCAGATTGCCAGGGTCCAGGTAGATGTGGCTCCAGGATAAAGGTAACTTGCTTTTATGACCAACACGCCTGCATTTAGTTTTACCTTAATATCTTTGAAAAATTAGCAGCTACTATGGCTCAAACTAGGATGTCATTGACAGAGCACAGGGCTGATTTTGAGGCACCGATGACAAGTGTTCTTTGTAGTCTTAAGCTTTAGGTAAGAATCTCTAGTACCTACTATCTCTAGTATTACTCAACATTTTCTTCCCCCAAACGAAGAATAAAGAATAAAACATACTAAGATTAAAAGTTACCTTAAAATTAACTCAGAAAAAAGAATGACAATAAAAAGTTCCTCTGAAATGGTATAAATAACCCTCATTGCCATGTTCCTGAGTTAGAAGCTAAAATGACATCTGTGAGGTTGCATTAAAAAATTCAATTCAAAAGCTCCAGGGCAAATGTCATTAGGCTGGAGAAATCTACCATAGATTTGCAACTTCTTAGAGCTAATAAGTCTACGATGTTGGGGGAAATCCAGTGACATGTGGATTATACTGCTATAGACTTTCATTTTTCTCATTAGGTGTAAAAATTATTCTCATCAAACTAAGGCATATAGGGGACTCAGTTTCCTGGGAATACAAACCTGGATCTGACAGTAGCAACAGTTTCTTAATGTTAAGAAGAACTGTGAGGGAACCAGATGAATGGCTGTGCTCCCAGGGCACACTGCGGGCACCATGATAACAAGGTAATGTTTGCTCTACTAAATTCAGAAAGTGGATGATTTCTTTTGAATGATAAAAGAAAACTCACACTTTATGACTTGGTCCCTATTGTTAGTGGATGATAGAAAAATTTACATAAAGGTTTTCTAATATTTACTGAGTAGGTAAAACTCTTTACAGATAATCATTTATTTCTAAAATCAAAGCAACCATATTGTAAGTCTAATAGAAGAGTAAACTGAAGCATTGCCCTGGAGATATTAGATATAGATATATGGATCAGTGGTAGTGTACTTACCTAGTTTGTGAAAGGGTCTAGATTTGATCTCTAGAACAACAAATAAACATACCGCCCCCCAAACATTCCCAGAAATGTTGATCACACACAAATATAAATAAGTCCATGCTGTGATGATTTGTAAACCCTTCTAGTTTTTCACATGCACAAATGTATACATGTGCTAATTCACAAAAACACAGAGAAGTAAATATCTTCAAGGGCTTAGCAATATCAGAAGTTATTTACCAGGAACACAAAACAATAAAGCTATTAAGAGTCTTTCTGAGGTAAATGTGTATCAAGTATTAGCTACTTTCAAAAGACAGAGAGGGATCCACATAGAGATGAAGGCAATGAGAAAAACACTATAAATGGTTCCTGTCAAACTGAGATTAGGGCAGCGGGGGTTTTGTGTGGGCAATCTAATGTCACAGAATTCAAAACTTCTACTGAGAAGTGCTTTTATGCATATGAAAAACATGTTGTCCCTATTACACAATTAAGCATCTACATACAACCTTGAAAAGAATATATCCATTTGGAGAAAGATGGCGATATATACATTTGGGGAGAAATTATCTTCTGATAAGATATATAAAATTAGAGATAGATTTCTTCATTCAGTCTCAGTAGAAAAGTAGAGGTAAACTAAACTGATGATTCAAATTTATGAAAATGTGGCAAGTTACCTTTATAAAAATAGTAGGCCAACAAACTGTTTATGCTGCATATGTAGTCCTTGTATATGCCACACAATTACAAATCATGCAATTAATTTTAAGCATATATTAACCAATATTCAGTTATCTTATCAAGTGTTCATCTAACTTAGAAATAAGTAGGATTCCACCATAGTCATTTTGTACCTGTTTAGCTCAAAAAAGTCTAACTTATAATCCGAACATCTTCAGTAACCTGCTGAAGTTATAGTGTTTGCCTAGAAGAAAATAAATTCCCAAAGCACACCTACATCTTCAAAATAGGAACGAAAATCCTAGCAATAAGCTTTCTGTCATAGACATGGTCTATTACCAAATGCCTGTTGGTAAGGACTTAAAGCTGACAGGAAGATCACTATTTTGTTACCCTGGTTACAGAAAGATCTATAAAATATGCCTGCTATTCTCTGATGGGAATTTGTGCATGTGTTTATAATGTGTAGGAAGTGGTAATACCGAGAACTGGTTGTATACTTACAGAGTGTTTTGTTCCATTATTAAGCAGTCTTGATATAAAAGCTGTTTACACCAGTTAGTTAAAATATACTTACCCGAACATTACAAACATTATTTGTCTATATAAAATCATCTCTATACACTCCTGTGTGCTTTTATTTTTTTGGTTATTCCCCCAGATCACACAGACCTTCTGCTTTGGAAAAGGAAATAACTTGGAATTTTGTGGTTAGTCTGAGCTTCGAGCGTGGCTGGTGCTCTTCCCCCCCAGCTGTGGGCTATGCGAATCACTACGACTGAAACAGAAGAGGAATGTTGGGCTCATTTCCTCGTTGTGTTCCTTCTTGCTCTTGGAAAGAGGCACTGTGAGTCATACCCAGGGGACCATGAGAAAATGGAAGCGATGAGATGTAAGTGATCTGACTTTTGAATTTCCTTTCCTTTACCACTCCTTTCCCTGGAAAAGGGAGACTTCCTGGTGGCTGCTCTGGCCAGGCAGCCTCATGCCGAAAGAAGGCATGGCACTGGAGCATGGTTTCCTATCTCTCTTTCCACGAAAGTGATGTACTTGACTCAATTCTGTCCGCTATGGAAGAAAATAGGAAAATTGATCCCTTTCTTATCCACTCCTCCAAACCCTTATCTGTAGTTACAGATGACTCTTCAGGAGCCTGTTAGAAAAAAAAGATCACAGAAATAGCTAGCTGTCCTGAAAAAGGCCCCCCCCTTTTTTGTATTTTATTTCCCGAATTCTGAAACTTACCTTGACATCCTACATTATTTACCATCCTGTATGACTGTTTACTGTAGGCTTAGATTTTTTTTTCCAATCCTACTTTATTTAGGGTTCTTCAACCTCCCTTCTAACTCACCAACAAGAGGCAGGGAAGAAACATGGTTAATAGGAAAATGGTGCCGGGAGCCATTCTCACTTGGATCTCAGAGCCTCCTCCTTTCAACCGTCTTACATGCTCACGAGAGACAAGAGACGCGAGAGACGGACAGCAAAATGGGATTGTGGATCTACTTAGAAGTAGTTCACTGGTGTGATTCCACTCATCAGTGTCAGGATCCCAGCAGTCCCATTCAATAGCAAACACCAAACATGAATCAGTAGCGGCAGCATGATCCCGCAGAAACAGCAAGGCATCATCAAATCAGCGCTAATTAGAAGAAGGGCCCAGAATTAGCCAGAATATGAGTTTTTTCAAGAGATTCTCTCTATGAAATGAAGACCAGCAAAGACCAATGGAGACCTGTGAAGCGCAGCACGGTGTAGCAAAGCAAGAGTGTCCTCTCACTGTTTGTGGGGTTCTATTTATATTCTTTCTAAACATCACGTGCCTCTCAAGTGTCTGTTTTCAGCAAAACATCTCATGCCTGCGCACAAGACAGCTTCCAGAAAAGCATCACGTGGCACAAGTGAGTTGTTAAAGAAACCTGAAATTTCCAGTTCAGTTTCCCCAGTGTTCCCTGAAGCAGCATATCGCTACGCCATACTAGATTTGAGCAGAAGAGATGATTGTAACTTCTCTGGGTCTAAATGAAAAGTTTGCACTTTTGTTGTTTTCTTCTCCTAACTAATTAAAAATAAAAGAATTGTGGTTAGAGCTGAGGGTGTTAGTTTGGGCCAGGTGCTGGAAGCACTGGAGAAACAAGGCAGAGAAGCTAGCAGAGTCCTGGGTCCCTTATAGACATTAAATAAACCTCTCTCCCTAAACTTGGAAAAGGGGAAAGATTAAATGCTCAGTTTATTATTATAAGCTCTCATACACTATTGTGTTAGGTCTCTGTTATAGCCTTGACTCTGAGAAATTCCTCAAAGTAACAAAAACAGAATCCAAACATTTATGCTCCCCAGAATAACCCACAGCTAGCTCATTATAAAAATCTGCTTTTTATTCAACACGAGTGATAGATCAATAAAGTATATGTATTATTATATTAATCTATAACGATATGGTGCTTTTAGTTTGGCCAAACATTTAAGTGTTGCTATTAGGATCTTTTATAGTACTTAAAATATACAATGAGTTAAATTTAAGTAAAAATTTATGAACCTTATTACAAATGTACTTCATTTAATCATTTGAGTGTCTTATGAACAAAAATAGCAACAACATACAACAATAACAACAACAACAACAACAACAACAAAACAGCAGAAAACAAACACCAACAAAACCAAGACTTGCAGAGAAAAGTTATTCTATAATAATGGAAATGTTTCCCTTCATAGTACAAGACATTTACTCTTCAGGTAGGTAAGTTTACATGTACAAGGAGACAAAACAGCTGCATAGGTGATCTTGATTTAGGGATCTTTGATCATTGATCATTGATCATTGATCTTGATTCAGGGATTATTATTCTGTTACTCTCCCACTGGGCAACTGTTCCATTTTAATATGGTAAAATGATGGGTTGAGTCTTAGGAAAATGCTAATATATTATTTATTGATGGTTCTTTGGCTAGGCTTATATGAGAGAAGCTGAGAAAGTATGACACTCTGGGTACATATATCTACTCATTTGAAATATATTGGAGGCAAATATAGTCCCTGTCTTTAGCTGAAGCCCCTAGGAAGATTTTATTCACGCCAGTGGGACTGTATGTTCATATGTGTGTATTTGTTCAGTGTATGATGTGAGTCTGTACACATTGGAAGCTGAAGCTAGGGAACAGAGAGGACCATTCTAGGATTTTGCATTTGAGTACATGCTGACCTTTGAATCACGGCTTTATTTTCTCAGTGTCAAACATTATTTCATCTAATATCTCACCCTCAAGGAAACTACCTTAAAGGGATTCTTGTAATAGATGCCCTTTCCTTTTATGTCTAAGGAGCAGGGTTCCTGGGGTCACAGGCTAGGTCAAAAAGCAGGAGGGATAGAGGGCACAGTACTAAAAACAAGAACCTGTGGACACTTTTAGTTGAAGAAATTTTCTTCCCCACAGGCGTACAGGCAAGAAAAACCCAGAAAAGGGAAAAATCGAGTGTATCCTGTTGTGCAAAACTTTGCACTTTTCATAATTTTATTCATTTATTTTAATTTTTCCAGAAGGAGATATGAGAGAGAAAACGTGAAAGCTCTAAAGTCAATTGTGACTCATCATTTACCATATCAATAGAGCTGTGTCTGCTTTGGGGTAGAGAGATGGGAGGTGGGGGGCACATCTACTTTTCCTGAACCATTAGTCATTTTTCTAGAATTTCTGATACCTTTCTCTCCCATGAAACACAAGTAGCATCTTTCATCACATGACAGAAAGCATGCCAATGGTTTGGTTTGTGGTTGTGTATTTGGCTTCTACGATTATCTTGAAATTCAGTTTTGCAAAGTTAAGAGCTGAATGACGGCCAAAGGACACACGGTCATGACATTTGTACTTTCTGTGTTTCTCCTGGCATCATTGTTTTATTTCCCAAGGCATAGCAAGGGGAACCAAACTTAGAGCACTCAGGCTTAGCTGAGAGCTGCAGGTTCTTGCAGTTAGCTGTGTTGTTTTAGAGTAGCCCGGACCTTTGTTGACTGATTTGCATAAGGAATTAGCTTTATGTGGTGGCCGACTTTATATTTTTCTGCGTGTTTCATCCCTGTCACAGAGATCTTCCACTTGAAATGTGGGATCAGCTGCATCTCTCTGGCCTGCTATCGAACCCTGACAACATAATGGGCTTATTCTGTAGTTAATTCACAATGTCTGGTTTGTCTCCAGCAGTTTACCAGATGGATCTCTCTCGGCATTCTCCTCTCAACGTCTTTATTAAATATTTATAGGGCCAGATTGCAAATGGACCTAGCTTTGCCCCTGAGGTATGTAGAGAGATCTCTGAACCAAAGAGGATGATGTTGACCAGTTGATGGGAGGGAGACAAACATTTTCTTCAAGAATTTGCAAGAAACACACTGAATCATTGCCTTACTCATGAGAGTGAGATCATAGGCATACTGGCAGCCTTCCTCATGGTAAACAGGATGTTACCTTGCAAACAGGAAGCTATTAACACGAGATGATAATGATGTCTGTTATCATCATAAATAAACCTGAGCATTTGGTGGCCAGTTTCTTACTCCATAAGGAAGGAATACTGGTGACTTTTGCTTAAATAATACATCACTGTATAAAAAGATTTGTCAGAAGAAAATGGTGGGAAGTTCGTGAAAAACAAGTGATCTCTGGGAATCAACTAGTCAAAATACCGCCGTTCACTGGCCATGTAGAGGAAGACATTCAAATAAAATGCCCTAATTATTCAACTGTCTACTAAGTTGAAGTGTAAAGAAGTTGAGAAGTTGCTAATAAGGCTCTCTTAGTTACAGAAAAGCCCTGGTGTCCTCAGATGTGGGCAGTCCCCGAAGAGGTGTTTAGTTAAAAGTAATTGTGATGCTCTTTGGCCCGTGGTCCTGAAAATGAAATTTGTGTCCCATGATCAGCTGTAATGCTTTTGCAGTAGATGAGGAGACCCCAACACACGCTGCATTTGAGCTGGATAGTTTTAGCTGTTCATCTTCTTGTCTTGGGGCAGTCCCCTTTGAAACTGTCCCAAAGACATGAATTCTCATCCAGGAAAATGTTATTGTGCCAGATTATAACCACATTCTTAGCATTAGTGCCACAAGATAAATTATAAACCCCAGCATTTAAAGGTATTTATTTCAGTGGTTCCAGGAAATCTTTCAAAAATTCTTATTTAACATTTTAAATGACTGTACTAATTTGGCAGCGTATGAAAATGTGGAGTGGACCTTTCATTTGGGTAATTCCCTGAATTAAACCAAGCTATGACACCAAATGCACTCTGTGGAAAATAATGTTTATTCTTGCAAATGCTAAACTTGATGCTTCCACTTGCGCCAAGAAAATTCCAAGCTGTTCTTTGGTGCCACGAAGAATCTTTGTTTCTAGTTCTGTTGAAATAACTGCTTTTCACCAGTCTTCTGAGGGAACCATATTAAGAAATGTAGAAAGGTTAGGAAAGAAATAGATGCTTAACTTGGTCTTGTATTTGAGAGAGTTCATGATCTGATGGTGTCAGAGGGGAGTAGAATTATTAAAAAAAAACCAAACAACAAAAAAAAAAAAAAACAAAAAAAAAAAACCAAGAGACTTTCCTTAGAAAACTGGGTATGGTGTAGCCAAAGTCAAATACATAGGTCAGGACAGACTGTGACTAGAGAGGGCTATAGTCCGTGTTTTCTTTCAGGCCTTTGTTTAAAACAAACAAACAACTTAAAACAAAAACAAAA
Source organism: Apodemus agrarius (assembly GCA_964023405.1). Taxonomy (NCBI): domain Eukaryota; kingdom Metazoa; phylum Chordata; class Mammalia; order Rodentia; family Muridae; genus Apodemus; species Apodemus agrarius. The sequence continues at coordinate 17,854,628 of OZ030027.1, forward strand.
ACATAAAAATCCACATGAAATTTTTCTAATAGATGCTATTCCTTTTTATATCCAAAATTATAAAACTGTTGGAAAAATGATAGGCTTGAAGAGAATAAAACCAGTATGCACTGATGCTCTCAAGTGGCTAAATTTTGTGATTAGCAGAAGGTAGAAATAATTAGTAGTTGCTGTTAATGATGTATAAAGCAAGATCCCTGGAAATATTCATCTCTTTAGATACGGTAATATCTTAGCACTAGTGTATTATGGGTAACAAACAGGTATTAACTTTGGCTCCTACTGCAGAAATGACTCAGGTGGTTGAATGTACAGGATCAAGCACCCCACTCAAGCTCCCACAGAGAAAATGTTTCTGGGAAAGGTGCCCGCACACCATATCTCTGTTGACAACACATATTTCAGAAGGTAAAAAAAGCTAAGGCCCTTCCAAGTATATGTGTATAATTTCAGGGCCTCTACACTTTAGGTGCTGTAAAGAGAGGTAAATGTTTTTGGTTTTTGTTTATTTTTAAATGTGGAATTTGCTACCTGTTGCCTATGACACACATCTGCCATAGGTAACAGATATATGAATGTGGCCCAATACTTTTAGAGAGGACAACTTCCTGTCACAATGCCAAAAAGTTCGACAAGACCAGCACTGTGCAATGTCAACACGATTGGCTCCTTCTGCATGAACTCTGAGAATTTCTACTTAGAGTGATTGACAAGAATTAGTAGCTAGTTGGATAACCTCAGTTTCAATGGTTTTGTGGCTTGTTGAGGCCATGCCTTGTTTGGAATCATTTTGCTTATCTGTCATCACATAGTGACCAAAGTTGTGTATCATGGTGTTTGCTGTAATGTTATATAAATTCTCGGAGATGGAAGAAGCAGAGATTTTCCCATCTGCCCACATTTGAGATGTGTGGGAGCGAATGCAAGGAAGTATATAGCTATTAGGGGATTCAGAAAAAAGCAACAAAAATGTCATATTGTTAAATCATATTATTAAATGTGTTCTGGGACTACGGTTTTTGTTTATTTTTTGTCTTTTTACAAACATACCCTTATCACTGAGCAGCAAACTTTTAGATCTGATTTTTGAAGCAGAGATTTTTTTTTTTTTGCTACATAGGAAGAAAACCACTGAGGGAAGTCAACTTTATTGTCCACAAAATCAAAGCAATAAAATTCAAAAAGTGTTTTCTTTTCTTGAGTTGTTAAAATTCATAACTTCCAAAAAAACAGCACATTTTTTTTTTTATTTTTTCTCCTTTCAGAGTTCAGCAAGTAAGACAGACTGTGCTGGGCCATTACTGTTCTCATCAGTTTAGATTTCTATGATGCATATACCCAAGTGAACATCTGGACAGTCAAGTGACTACATTTCCTTTGAAGGTCCTTGTAGCATGTCTTTTTCCCCCCTGTATACAGAACACCCCTTTGGAAAGCAACATAAATAGAAAGGTAACATGCAGCTCGAGAGAAATATTTTTAAAAGTAAGAATTACTAGAAACAGGATTATTGAGAAATTTTATTACACGCAATAAAGGTGTAAGCAGGACCATAAAGCACCCTAAGGACATAAAATGTGCTGACTATTTGGGCTTTATCTTGCATCCAGGAAGACAGTGAACTTGAACTCATTTGTGACTTCCAAGGCAACTAGCTGTAACCACAGTGTCTAGTGCCTCTCAGGCCCCAGAGGATATTTTTCAGCCCGGATAAGTATTTCATAGAGACGTTCAAGCCAGGCGCTTTATGTAGTAGGATTGGTGATTCAGAGTATGGCATTCAACAGTGTGAGTCAGAATTAAATGGATGTCTCACTATTATAGTTGGGGAGCTAATGGAAGGGCCACCTCTCAGATGAGTCATTGAACACAGATCCTGCTCCGGGCCACTTGCTAAAGCTTGTGCAATCATTTTCCCAACAGCTAAGATGATAACCTTGATGTTCTGCCCTTTCTAAGTTCAGATGATCAAGCTGCTCGTCTCTGTGTTTCTCAAAATGGATCTGAGCTTCAAAACCACCCTTTGTCATCATTCATTATCCTTTTCTCCTTTCATGCTATGTCTCTATTCATTGCATGTAAAAATGCAATTACAGTGTTTTAACTCTTAATGCACACTGTCATGAGTAAACTGCCCTTGTATTTATAACCCCACTTTGCTCCAAAAATATTTGAGGAAGCTTATAAAAGACACATGCCTGCTACCACTCTCCAAGCAAGGACAAATGAATGTGATTATAAGCTATGTTAGGTCGAGAATGAATTTAGAGGCTAAAGATAGCTTCAGAAACTGAGCCTCTTTGAACTTCCTGATGTATCCTTTGGCTTGCTTTTTAAAGGTCAGTGTGTTATTTAGCATTTTTCATGCTAGAATATAAGCTAACGAAGGGGGCTAGCACCATTATTGAACATAGTTTATCAACCAGATTGAAAGTTTATTATTTTTATTATTATTATGACCATTATTATTAATTATTTGGCAGTTAATCAGAGTGGCATATGAGAGCTGGTAAACAAGATAAGCCCTCAAAGGACAGAGAACCAGCTTTTTGCCCTCCTTTTTTAACCAGGTCACTGGTCAGCAGGATGAAATGAATTTTGTATTACACGGTGTCTTACTTGGAAAACATAAGATAACTAATGTTAATAGAATCTTAGTAATACTACAAGTGTGGAAAAATGGAGCTCTTAGTACATGTATAGCCTGATATTTCTCTCAGTAATTGTAAAAGAGAGGCAGGAAGTTTTTAGCAGGCTACTCTGTGTCCATCCCAAGTCAGCAATCTCAAGAATTAAACTCAATATGAAAAGGGTATCTGAGGTCTCTCTTTCTTTTTCTCGGTCTCTAATTTATCTATCACCTATCTATCATTGATTTATCTATCTATCTATCTATCTATCTATCTATCTATCTATCTATATCTCATCATCATCATCATCATCATCATCATCAGGACTAGTGTCTTCTTAACTTTCTAATTCCTTAAATATTAGAAGGAGGAGGAGGAGGAGGAGGAGGAGGAGGAGGAGGAGGAGAAGAAGAAGAAGAAGAAGAAGAAGAAGAAGAAGAAGAAGATAGGTAGGGATGGAGGTGTAAGACCATTACAGAGTTCTTGCCTAGAAGAAGAAGAAGAAGAAGAAGAAGAAGAAGAAGAAGAAGAAGAAGAAGAAGAAGAAGAAGAAGATAGGTAGGGATGGAGGTGTAAGACCATTACAGAGTTCTTGCCTAGAAGAAGAAGAAGAAGAAGAAGAAGAAGAAGAAGAAGAAGAAGAAGAAGAAGAAGAAGATAGGTAGGGATGGAGGTGTAAGACCATTACAGAGTTCTTGCCTAGAATGCACAAAGCCTGGGTTCATAAAACTGGGCATAGTGGCATGTGCCTGCAATCTCAGCACTCGGGAGGAGAAGTTGGGAGTAAAGGGTCATCCTTGGCTACACAGTAAGTTTGAAGCAAGCTGGTTATATGAAAAACCATCATGAACAGAAAGAAGGAAAGCAAAGGAAGGAAGGAAGCAATGAGGGACGGAGGGGAAGGGAGAGAGGGGGGAGGGGAAAGGAAGCACAGAGTAAATTTAGGGACTGAGAAGAAAAGAGTAAGAATTACTGGCTAACTTTACAGCCTTTTATATATACTATCGGGAATTGAATGTAGGGCCTTAATCTTGAGCCTTTTAAAATTGATTTTGTTCTTTGACAGTTTCATACCTTTATATAATGTATTCTGCTGCTGTTTCCCCCACACCTCTTCTTTCCACATCACACCCATGCATATCCAGTTCCATCTCTATCAGTCACTTTCCCAGAGTGATGATTTTAGTGATATTTTGTGACTCATTTTAGTGTCACCTGGGCCATCTGTGTGACCATTATATTGAAACTACCCATTGGAGTTTAGTTGTGTCATTAGTGCATATACGAAAGAAGACAATGATTCCTCTCCTCTGTAAATCTTTTAGTAGCAAGTAGCAAGTAGCTCTGGATTTAGGGGTCTGGTGCCCTGGTCCCCTCCTGTGTCCATGTATGATTGTTAATAGTCTCATTCTTTGAGTGCAATTATCAATAGCTGCTGTGCATTCATGATTGCAATGGCTGTGTCCTGCCAGTAAAATGGCATTTCATTTTTGAGTATTTTCTTATATCATCTGAAGCTTAAATTCCTTCTGACCACTCTTGTAAAGTGTTCCCTGAACCCTCAAGGGGATGATGTAAGTGTCTTTTTAGGGCTGATCACTTAGCCAAAACTTATTCTCAGCACCTTGTAAAGCCACAAGTCTGTAAAGCTAGAGTTACTACTGTACACTGGAAAGGGAGGCTTCTCTGGTTAAGTCAAGGAGTAGCATTTGTTATGTCAGTGGTTCTCAACCTTTGGCCACTTTAAGGATGGCAGATACCTTGCCTATCAGATATTTACGTCATGATGCATAACAGTAGAAAAATTATAGTTGTGAACTAACAATGAGATAATTTTGCAGCCAGTGGTCACCTCAATTGTGAGGAACTGTAATAAAGGGTTGAACCCTTAGGAAGGTTGAGAACCACTGCTCTATGGGCATAAATATAATATTTAGAAGGACATTTCATGGTATGTTAATTTAGTTAAATAATACTGTTCAGTTCCCCATAGGGTCTGTGATCCCCCTGCCATGGGTTTTAATCATGTTTACAGTAATAGGCATTGATTCCCCCTTATGTAGTGGGTCTCTAATCAAGCCAGAGACCAGCTGACTAGCCCTACAACAGTAGTATTGCACAAATGGGTGAACTTTATCTGCCATGATGGTCTTGCAGATTACAGTACATAGCTATCTAAGGCCACGGCTAACCCTTTTCTTCTAGAAGCCTCCGTAGTGCCTTCTGGGACTATGAGAGCTGGCTCTCACAGAGGAAACTTCAAGCTTACTTCCAATTGTTCCATTTAAGTGTACAAATGGTAAGTAGTTTCTTCAGCAATAGGGTCTCATCATCTTGAAGTAGATTTCTGGTAGAATCATGCCTAGAATGAAAACAGTCATTTAGAATAAAATACTTGATTTTCACTGTATGGGTGGTAAACATCAAGAAGAATAGTTGTTTTCTAGACATATTCTGACCTTGGAAAAAAAATCATTGTAGAAAATAGCTACTGTTTTCTGTTGTCTATGGGGCTGTTTTTCTGAAGGTGCTTTATAGCCTTTTCATGGTCACAGGACAGTCCTGCCGCACCTGGAATGCCTTCCATTATTGGGTACTGCAAACAAGGCACAATAAGGACTAAAGTTTCATGGGACTGATGTTTTCTTTCACAAAAATATAGATGAGATTAGACGCTTCTGTATGAGAAACTTGTTTTACCCCTCGACTCCCTCATTAAACTACCTTTTGTGTAACAGTCAATACATACGCTTCTGCAGGATTCAGGTTCAGTCCAGGAGAGGCTGATCTGCCCTGCTGCTCAGAAGCTTGAGTTCATTCTGCAGTTTCTTCCCTTCTCTAGTCATCCTACGGAACTCAGGACACTGGCATCCTCTAGTTCTGGCGGGGAACGAAAAGAAGTGGCAAGAGTACCTATTGCTTTGGAACCCTTGGTGGTTTCAGTGAAAAAAACCCAACCCTCATAGGCTCATGCATTTGAACTAATGATTCCTAGTTGGTATAATTTGGGGGGAAGCTTATGGAAACATTAGGGGATGCAGCCATATTGGCAGATGTTTGTCAGCATAGCAGATTTCAGGATTTACAACCTCTCTCCAGTCTCTGCTTTTATTTACTTATTTTCTGCTCTTCTCATGATGTCCTTTCTTCTCTTCCATGAGGACTCAGTCTCTCTGGACCTATAAGCCAAAACTAACTTCTTTACCTTCAAATGCCTTTGGTCATGATATTTTATTACAGTTATATTTCTATATAACTAATAAATGTGGTATCCCACCCCTGGTACTAGTGTGTGTGTGTGTGTGTGTGTGTGTGTGTGTGTGTGTTTTTAACAACTCATGTCTTCTGGGAACAGTTTTATCTAGCCTTACAGTATCTGCCTTCAAATCCTTTATAAAATGAACCTTGTATTTTAATTTGGTTATGAGATAGCAGATATCCATATGGGCTTTTCAATGCCCCTTCATTATGATTAACCTTCTCTCTGCCCTTACACATTCTGCATCTCCAGACTCAATCTTTGTTTAAACCATTCTACCCCCAGTAACTCTTCCTTTCCATTTTCACAAAACACTTTACTATCCCCCGTCCCTTCAAAAACACTCACCCAAAGGTACCTTTCTATATTAGTAGTATCAACAGGACCTCTAAGTTGAATGGACACAATTAAAAATTCACATGTGTTAGTTTAATGGTGGGTATTCACATGTAATAAGATTCACAGGTGATGGCAGACAAGCAGAGTTTGTATTTCTGTACCTGTGTTATCTTATTTAATATAGTGTCCCAGCTTCTTTCATCTATTTGTAATGATCATTTTTTCTTTACAACTGAATAAAATTCTGTTGTACGTATGTACCATATTTTCATTATCCATTCATTAGTAAATAGACAACTAAGTTGATTCTGTTTTCTAGCTATTATAACAATGAGCATGGATGAGCAAGTATCTCTGTAGCAGAATATAGAATACCTTAATTATATGCTCTGGAAGGAATAGTTGGGTCATATTGAATAGCTATATTCCCTTCCTTCCTTCCTTCCTTCCTTCCTTCCTTCCCTTCCTTCCTTCCTTCCTTCCTTCCTTCCTTCTTTCTTTCTTTCTTTCTTTCTTTCTTTCTTTCTTTCTTTCTTTCTTTCTTTTTTTCTTTCTCCTCCTTCTCCTTAGAAATAGCCACATTGGTTTCCACAATGCCTGAACAAGTTTGATTCCCCATCACAATGGATAAAAATTCCTCTTTCCTCACATTCTCTCCAGAAATGCTCTCATCCTGGATTGGATTCCATTGCTATACTACTGACAAGCCAGGCAAGAGCTGTCTAGTGGTTTTATATTAGAATAAAGGTTATGAGATATTTTTTATGGCTGTATCTGAGGCTTGTATCTATGCTCTTCTCAGAGTCGTGGTAGAATTCTGTGTGGCCTGTTGTTGTACAGGTGATCTGTAGGCAGTCACAGGACTCTTGGAGGTCATGAGTTTAGCAACCATGTTATAACTAGAGGATAATATTTTTCTGTAGTTCTCCTCAAACTTTGGATGTCAAAAATGTTTTGCTTCCTCTTCCATGATATTTTCTAAGATGGCAGGGAAGGGGATTTGATGTAGATTTCCAATCTATGGCTGGACACCCTCCAGTCATTTCTTAGTCTCTGTGATAACCACTATACTTTCTTTTCCTCAGCATTCACTGAACTTCACCTAATGTAATGCTGTGAGTCTTTATTTATCTTTCCTTAAAAAAACAAATCCAAAAAACCCAACAACTAAAACAAACAAACAAACAAACAAAAACACCAAAAAACCCAAACAGCTCATCCTTTTGTTGGTTATTTTTATTTCCCTTTCATTGATTTCTGCTGTGATTTTGATTATTTCTTTTTACCATTTTCTTTGAGAATTGGCTTTTTCTAAACTCTTGATATACATTATTGTTAAGGTGTTTATTTTTACTCTATTTTGATATTATTTTTAATGTAGGTACTTAGAACTGTAAGTTTCCCTCTTAAGATCACTTACATTACATCTCAAGGATTTAGAATGATGTGGTTTTATTTTCATTTAATAGCAACAATTTGGCTATTTCCACCTTGATTTCAATGATCCATATATCATTCAATATAGCACTTTTTAATAGAAATGGGTTTTTGCATTTTCTGGAGTTCCTTTAGTATTGATTTCAAATTTCATTTCCTTTAGGTGAGATAAAGTACATCGAGTTATTTTAATTCACCTCAATTTGTTGAGACTTTTTTTGTCTTAACAAGTGATCTATTTTAGATAAACCTTTCTTCAGTTTTATATGAGTGTTCTCAATGAAAGCAGTAATTTTGGTAGTCTTTGGAGGAGACATATTGCCTTTGTTTTTTCTATTGTCTGTGTTTGTGTAGAGAGACTTGGATATCTGGAGTTTGGTTGTTGGTGTGTCTTTTCATATATGATTTTAGTCCTCCAGGTCAAAGTCCCAAGGTAGGATAGTAGTATAGTCAATTTTGGGGAGTCATAAGACCATGCGGCTTATGGAAAGAACTTCCAAGGGCTAATGAGTAGGATATGTATTCTGTAGTGTCAAAGTGAACTGTTTTTCAGACATCCATATAATTCATTTAATATATAGTTTTATTTAGTTCTGATGTTTAACTGTTTACCTTTTGTCTTGCCCATCAGTAGAAGTTGGGTATTGAAGTTGACAATTAATACTGCATTGAATTTTTTGTTTTTTGTTGTTTTTGTTTTTTGTTTTTGTTTTTTCAAGACAGGGTTTCTCTGTATAGCCCTGGCTGTCCGGGAACTCACTCTGTAGACCAGGCTGGCCTCGAACTCAAAAATCTGCCTGCCTCTGCCTCCCAGATTGCTGGGATTACAGGCATGTGCCACCACGCCCAGCTGAAATTTTTCTATAGAGTATATGGCTGTACAAGTTGTGAGAGACAGTGATGAGAAAGAGAGCCTGGCTGGGTAGCTTGAATGGGGTCCCAAGACCTCAGAGTTGAAAGGAGAGATCTCCTCAGGGCTGTGTGCTAAACAGTGTCTCAAGACAGGGTGGTGGGGTGAACGATTTTGGAGAATCCAAAGAAAATAGGGCCAAGGAAAACCTCTCTAAATTTGGCTAGCCATGTGGCCTGTGTGTTTAGATAGAGTATGAGGTAGGAAGGATGACACAGAGGTTGAGCCTGGATACTCTATCAGCTGGGCCTACGACATATTGGAACAGAGTATCCTGAGACTCTTGGGGTCCCAGGAGTGGTGGGTGGACACCCTGAGGGTGACATGTAAAGCAAACTATTACCATAAGGCAGGTCAACAAAAAGTTCATAGGAGAGGTTTGTGGAGAGCTAGATAGCCTACAAAGAAGGGAGGAACGTGTCTTACTGGTGGGAAGGTGGGAATGGCAGGATTGAGGAAGAAGAGGTGAGGCATGCAATGTAGTGAGGTCCACTGTTGGTATTAATGAAGTCTGAGCATGAGTTGGGCTGTAAGGGTCACTTTTATCCTTTCTTAAATTTAATTACCACAAGGGAGATTTTTCAGCTTTACAGAGTTTTAATCACATCTATTTCTCTCTTGTTTTATGAAGTAATTAAAAAAAACAGTCAAAAAGTCAGAGACATATATTATTAAGTTCGTTAGTATAAAGGTTGTATTAGAGAGACAGAAACATATTATCACATACGATTTTGACCATTAGTCCAAGGTAGTTAGATACATCCCACCTGAAGTACCACTTGAATCTATAAAAGAGACCCACTCAGATTTGTTGCTTCATGTGATATATTTGGGGAAGAGAGAGTGAGAGTGAGAGAGAGAGAGAGATAGAGAGAGAGAGAGAGAGAGAGAGAGAGAGAGAGAGAGAGAACAGACACACTGTGAGGGAGTAGGCATTCTAGAGCCTATGGCTCTATAAGGTACCGAAGCCACAAATAAGCAAAGGCAGGTGATGGACCGTTGCTACTCTTTAGAAATCAATCATAGTAAGTCGGACTTCTGGAGGGTAAGATGAGGGCTAAATGTACATAGCATATAGCTATACTCCCCTACATGCCCTGATGTCTGGGCTTCCCAGGTCTAGGTAGGATTGATAAATATGAGAATAGGATGATGGCCCCTCAAACACAGTCCTAACTATAGTAGTTGGCTTGTTGTTTAGTAGAAGTTTTATATACTTTCAGTGAGTGGTTGCTGAAGAGTATGTGTTGGTTATGCCCCATCTACAAGAGAAACTTTGCATATATACCCCCAATGCCTCTATTGCCCTCATTATTTTATCTAGAAGTTTATTTGTATTTTCTTGGAATTCAATCAGGAGTTTTGTCCTTTCCTCTTTAAGTTCTTTCTGGGTTTTATCCATATAAAATTTCTTAATTTCCTAACCTCTTTGTGATTTTTCCCCCCTTGGAAATTGTGTTTCTTATGCTTCATGTAAGATGTTGCCAATTGAGACCAGTTGCTATTAAGTTTGGTGATCTCTGGAGGGGACATACAGTCTTGGTTTTTCATATTGTTTGTATTCTCATGATTTATGATTAAGGGGAATCGTTCTTCTTAATTATGACCTGGAATTTCATCATCTAAACTCCACTTTTCGTAGGACTGTTTGATCCATCTCTTCAGGCCTTGATTAAGCTGGCAAATGTCATGATATTAAATGGGTTGTATTATATCAAATAGGAGATAAGATTTGGAACTTATGAGAAGAAGAAAGAAGAAAATGGTTGAAGGGCAAGGAAGAAAATGGAAATGATTTGTGTTGGAAGATACGAAATCCCTTCTGGGCATCATTCAAACTTTCAGTCAGGTCTCCAAAGCTGTGCTGGTTAGCTTTTTTATCAACTTGACACAAACTAGCATCAATTGAGAAAATGTTATCATGAGATTGGACTGTAGAAAAGTAAGTGGAGAGTTTTCATTGTTAATAATTGATTTTAGTGGCTCCATCATAGTGTAGGTGGGGCCATTTCTAGGGAGGTGGTCCTTAATTGTATGGAAAATAATCAAGTCACTAAGTAGTCTATCTCCATGATTATGGTAGAGCTCCTGCTTCCAGGCTCCTCTTGAGTTCCTGTCCTGAATTCTCTCACAAAAAATAGACTATAACTTGTAAACTATATTTCATTTTGGTCATGGTATTTATCAGATAGAACAACAGCTATGAGTGATATTGGGATGTATAATGCATAAGGTATAAGGAATATTGTTAGGGCAACATTCCTATTGGTAGATTAACAAACAGGCATTGGAGATTTTTGTAATGCTGAATTTTCCTACAGGTGACATTAATGTAACTATTTCACACAGAAGTTGGATATTACTCAGTGTTCCAGAGAGTACAGCATTCCATCAAAATAAAATAATAATTCAGCAAAGTTGCCAAAAATTTCCATTTTAAAGCATGGCATTTTAATCCTTGAAGCATGAATAGAAATGGAGTAATACTCAAACTATTTTTTATCAATTTTCACAAGTTATAATGGTTATTCCAATTATTTTGTGTAAATTACATTACCAATTCTAAAAGTTGCATAAATTTTTACATTTCTGGAAGCAAAAGTGTTGTGATTTGAATTGCAAATATTTTTAACAAACAAAACAAGCTTCAAAGTTGACAAAAATGGGTACAGCATGTATACAAATATGAAGAGTTACTTAACATCCTAGGGTAGTTAAATCCTCTGCAAAGCTGAGAGATTTGGGCATACAAGAAAATAGCAAGTTAGCTGCTATTGTTTGCAAACTCTGTAGCTTCACACATAGTAGTATCTGTTCCTTTCCATTTGTATTGTTGCCAGCTTCAAATGCCTTCATGTATCCATCCTTTGATATCACCTTCAGTTGTTCCCTAGTATTCAAACTCAGTTCAGTCCCCACTTATTAAAATGCACTGTCAGCCTGTAAGGTGGCTTAGTGAATCACGTGCATGTGGAAGCCTTCCAACTTGAGTTCCATCCCCAAAACCCATCTAAAGATAGACGCGATGAGTGGAGTCTACAAAGTTGCCTTCCGACCGCCACACCCAACACACATCATACAGGTACACACAACAATAATAAAATACACATTCACACCCACACTCCCCAGTCCACATGCTCCCTCCCTGAAACTAGATCATAATGACTATCAATTCCATTTATTTTCTGGGTTATTATATTGCTCAGAATCCCTTTTTAACAGCTTCTGTATATGATACTTGCCTGGATAGACTACACTCTTGACATAGTCTTCTCTGTATTCAACACTTTGCAGATCTCTCAGTCTTCCATGTGGCTATAATTGTTTCAGCTGAGCGTTATCCTCTTGGCTGACAGGCACCTTAGGTTTTCTAGTGGTAGCCTAAAGAAGGTATGCTACATCCTTACCATCCATCAGTAAACCAGGGGGCTTTAGCTTTGAGTGTTCATCATTAGTTGTGCCTGGATTTGTAAATTTCAGTTATTTTGCCCATCTCAGAGAAATTTTCTTGCTTTATATCATTTTATATGCATGGGCTTTGTAGTAGTTGAGCTTTGTTCTTTAGGGAAGCTAGTTATCTTTAGTAAACTTATCTTAAACTCTTTTCCCTCCCTTGTTCTCATCCTTCCTTACTTCTTCCATTCCGCCCTCTGTTTCTTCCTTTTTTCTGTCTCTTGGTCTGTTTCTTCATTCTCTGTATTTTCTTTGATTAAAAGAAACTTTTAGAATAGTAACTTTATTTTTAGATATGTACTTTTCTGCAATTAACTAATGCATTCCATAATATTGCTTCAGACTCTAATGTTGCTCAATGTTGAAACTGTTTTTTTAAATATCCTTTCATTTTCTTTGCTTTTGTTTATACACATACTTTCCTGTCTTGTATCTTTCCCCTTATTTTTTACATATTAATTTCCTCTTATAATATGTCTAAATTATTGACATTCAGATTCTTTGACTTCTGTTCATATGGAAAGTCCCAAGTAGGAATATTTTAACATTATCACAGAATGAAAAATATTCACTTGTCAGAAATGGGACTTAGAATTTTAATCTTTGCCAAGGCTAGCCATGTGTGATATGATGGGATCTAGCTATAGTCATCTCCACCTATTAAGATGGATTAGGAATTATCTGTTAGATTATATCAGTTTGGCAATGATACCTGGTTAGTTATTTGTACACAATGCAGTTTCAACTTAAGAACTAGTCAACTTAGCTAGGAGGTCACACACCACTAATGCTAGCACTAGGGAGGCAGAGGTCGGTGGACCTCTGTGAGATCAAGGCTAGCCTGGTGTATAGAGCTAGGTCTAGAACAGCGAAGGCTACACAAAGAAACCCTATCTTGGAAAAAAGAGGAAAGAGGTCAACTTAAGGTGATTTTATTCAAATAGAATCCAACTGTGATAGAGGAGCATTTATATTTGTGACTTACTTGATACAAATAATCTCACTTGCCAATTTTTATGATAAGATGCTATGAATCATTCTGCATTCATTTTCTTTCATGATAGATATTAGTTTGTCTTTCTTTTCCTTTGAACAGCAGTTCAAATATGAAAGATGAAACAAAATTGAGATGAGGTGTGTTGTACCCCTAACATCATTGAATCCTCTAAAATGTAAGATTTGTCCATCGTTCCTGTCTAGATTATTGTCTACTCATGGTGACTCCATGAATACTTAACTGCCTCAATTATTCTGTTTCCTTTATTCCATCCTTCCTCCCTGTATCTTTCTCTATTTTACGAGCTGCTACAAGAATACAAGAATAAGGAGATAATTTTAACTGGCTCCTTCAAAGTATAGTCCTGTTAGTAAATTGTCATTGTTGACAGGACCTGTGCTTCTACAGTGTTAGAATTCTTAGAAGGCGAATGAGCTGCTTTCTTCTAGAAGTTTCTGTAGGTCCGTTGTGACTTCTTGTGGATATTTATTACTTTCAGTTACACCTTCTTTTCACCTTGACTGGTGTTGATAATGACTTATTTGCTTTTGAAAAAGAATATTTGGCCATGCGTGAACACAATGTGGAAAGTGGAAATTATGTGATATAATATCTCTTACACTGCCTTCTTTACTCAAAAGTATAGCAATTGGATTTTATTTATTGTCCGGAAACTTATCTAAAGAAGCATTTGTGTTTAAAATTTTACTTGCAACTACTATTAGACAAGCCCTATCATTTATGGCCTGTTGAATACAATGATTTTTTTCTATTACATTTTCTTTTATACTTGTGTTCCAGCTTTTAATATGAGCTACATTTTCATATTCAAGTCCAAACTGACCATACACATCATTGTTTTGTCTATTTGTTCATAGACCTCTGTGTTTGCTTTAACCGGTCTATAGTTTTTCTGTTTGCTGCTTTCATATGCTGATTTTAGACTGTGCTTGATGCTCTCTCTCATTGTGTTGTAAAGGTTTATCCATTATCCACTGAAATAATAGAAATTAAAATGTTGTAATAACAACAGGAAGTGAGGCTTTTTTTTAATTAAACAAAAATAATGATCTAGAAAATGCAATGAAAAACATGGGATGGGGGCAGGGCTAGTGGCTGAAAGTCCTTACAGATGAAAGGGAAGGCTTCATTCAAGGAGAAAATGGAAGCAAAATTAAGGCCAGAATATGTATTTGGAATATTTATGACTAAAAAATGAGTGGAAGCAGGACCTTTTCATCGTGTGATTCTGAAGAAAGGCCAAGATGCTAGGATTTACCTTCCTCTCCTCCTGCCTCCGGGTAGGTGCACAGGTGCTTGTGATAAGTAGGGGCTCTCAAATAGCAGGCAAATGCGTCAAGATGTCTAGAGTCAGGGCCTGAACTCTTCTGTAGTTATCTCCACTTCTCCTCTGAGCGAGCATCTTTGAGGTGATGTGAGGATGGGGTGGAGGGGATGCTTAGATCGTCTCCAATTGGAAAACAAATTAGAACGGTAGTTTCTGCGTTGCCTGTCTTTTCCCCAGTAACTTTCCAGGATTTTAAGGTGATTTAACAGAATTTCTTTTTTTTTCCCCCTGTGGCTTACTGTTTACATGTTCTACTGATTCCTGTAGTTCTCGTTCTTGTGGGAAAAGAAACGCCTAGGAAGTATTCAAAGAGTAATCTGAGCAGTAGAAAGATTCTCTGATTTCTCTCTCAGCAGTGGTCTTGCATCCAAGAGGCTCCTGGGTAGTGAGTGTATCAAGCTAGGTTGGTGCCAGCTGGGTGCGAATTGCCTTTATCTCATGTTGTCTGCTTTGTCCCATTACCTGCCTACAGCAAAACAGGCCCCCCTCCAGGAGAGTAGTCTCTTTAACCAAATATCAAACAAATTAACCTTTTGGTGCGTTCCCAGGGTCTTCTCAAGTGAAGGAACACTCCCGTGACATCACCGATGGCAAAGGTTAGCCTAAAAGGAAAACTGAAATCATCCGGCCAGCCAGGCCCTGCGGGAGAATCAAGGCTTGTAATTAGATTGAAGGTTCCTAGGAAACAGAGCCCCGTTGCCGGCAGAGCACTCGCAGAAGCTAATTGGAGTAAGCTTTTGCATCAGCGCTCCTGCTCCGCATCACTTACAGCCTTGAAAATAGCTGTAATGATGTATGACGATTGAGTCACTCCCTAATTTTAGCAACCCGGGCTAAACATGAATTACAAGATGAACAAGTGCTTGACGTTGTCCTATCTCTCACTTGAGAGTGCTGGAAGACTCCAGGTCTGGCCTGGCTCACATCGCGGGTGTTTTTTCTGAGAGGGGCAGACCTTGGAGGAGAGGGTGCAAGCAGGCTAAGAGAGCTTTGCCCAAGGACCAACCAGTTTCCCTCTGTTCTAACCCATGATAGTCTTTGTTTACTTGTCTGGTTGGATGTCTTCCTGCCTCTCTTGCCAACTGTTTTTTTTTTTTTTTCCTTTCTTCAAACAGAGTCTGACCAAGACTTGCAATTGTTTTAAATGATTTCTGTGGTCAGTTAGGGAGAAAGAAATCTGATTATCAGGCAAATAAGCCTTTTACCATCCGCCTGGCTATAGGGATGCCAGAAACAAACTGACTTGGGAGGCCGGAGAAAGTGAGCCGGAACAGACCCCGTCTTGTTATTTGTAGGTCTGATCTCCTTGCCAAACCATCACACCGCCTTCTACTTACCTAGATGTCTTTTTGTGCTTG
Organism: Apodemus agrarius; assembly: GCA_964023405.1. Classification (NCBI taxonomy): domain Eukaryota; kingdom Metazoa; phylum Chordata; class Mammalia; order Rodentia; family Muridae; genus Apodemus; species Apodemus agrarius. The sequence continues at coordinate 17,870,359 of OZ030027.1, forward strand.
CCAGGATATAACAACCTGCTGAGTTTATGTTTCTGCGTGGCCTCTGAGTTATAAGGAGATATCAGTCCTTGGGTGATAGACTAGTTATAACTAGGATGAGTAAACATTCAGGACATACTTCTTGCTACTCTTAAGACAGCCGCCATGTTTGGATTCCTCGTTCACAGGCTGAAAAATTATGGACTTTGCTGGGCTCAAGGCTGATGCTTAAGCACGCTCAATGGTGATGTCATTTAAAACTCATGCTCATGTGTGCTGTGCTCCTCGCACAGGTGGGAGAACTGAGGCATTTGCATGTCTTTACAAAGACACAAACGGGACAGATTCGTGAAGGAATCACAAATGAAAAGCCTAAGAAGAGTCACATCTCAGAAGCCTAAACAGATCACAAGCTCCTGTTTCCAAAAGTCTGTGTAGCTGTCCCAAAGCAAAACTGTCTCCTCATGCTCACATTAAGTCTGTTTATTTCTTATGTATGGATGGCTTTTACATTTTACACTAGCTAATCTCTCGTCCTATTTCAAATCAGAATCTGGATATTATTTACCATCTGCCTCTGTGGGATGCACTTGCCAAGTCCCTTAATTTGGTATAATTGGCAAGTTTTCAGTGTACATAATTTATATTAAAAAAAAAAAAGCTACCCTGAAAAAAAAAAAGATTAATTAAACCGTTTCTTCTGGGTCCCTAAAAGTGCAGCGTTTTCCAATAATATGACTTTAGGGCCTTAAGGTCTTCTGTGTATGTGTGTGCTGTCACAGCTGAGCACATTAAAAATGTATGTTGGGTTGGTCCCTGGTGCCTGTGAGCCGGTCAGAAGGATGTCACTGGCACCTGGGTAACATCACAAATACTCCCTGAATTAAGCAGCTTGCATTTGCATTCAAGTCTTTTGTTCCGAGCTTTCCAGACATTTGAAAACACTAGACTGCAGTGTAATTTATGGATACCTCTGTGTTGGCAATTCTGTCACCGATATGATAGGAAACACTAGGGAAAAAAAATACACCCAGATGTACAGAATTCTAACCAGGGGAAGTGAGAGACCGCACACTGACTCATGGGAGCAACACATGTGGCTAGGAAATAGGCCATCGCCAGTTCCCTCCCTCTCTGCTCTTTTAAGCCTTCCATTAAGCTTGTGGTCCTAAAGACATATCCTAGGTGTGTGGAGGTATCCTCAGCCTTCTCCAGTTCCTGCTAATACCACTGTGGGAGCCTATCTCTCAGACCACGCCTATCAGAATTTAATGCATCTAACCCTAATGGTAAAGATAGAAATAATGTTTTTTTTTTCATACCCTTTTCTAGAGGGCTTCTGTGACTTGTCAGCCTGCAGGTGGAATATGTAGACAGAGCATAGAAATGCATATAGAGTTCCCGTGCATTTTTTTCTCCTTCTCTGAAGTGTTCACCTTTGCATCCTTTTCCGGTTTCTCCCTCTTCCCTCCCAAGTATCAGTTCAAATAATAGCATTCGACTGCTATCCATCCTAACCCCTGGTTGATGATGTCTTATTTTGTGCTTCAGAAAATTCAAATGATTCAAAACATGTGGGTAGTCGACATTCACTGTCCTTTGGAACCAAGACCATCTAAGGATTAATTGGGTGCCTGTTAGTTAGTACACCTCACAGCTCACTACTAATTAAACATCTCAGACTCTGAAAAATTACATGCCAACAGGTTTTTTCCCCCCTGAAAAGAATATCTGCCAAATAGGGCCAAGAACGCCAAAGATTGATGTCTTTGTTGGACATGAGTCCACTTACTATTTACCAGTCAATCTTAGTTTATCATTGTTCGTATCTGGAGATGGTCTTGATATGGTCAAGGCACTCTGCTCATCAACTTACGAGCGAAATAAAGTTCCTTGCGTTGTATTAGTAGGAGTCGTGGTTTTGAATCGTTGTTGGGTGCAGCAATATCAGCAGTCTTGGATGACTTGTTTCACGTTACCACAAAGCACAAGCATCATGATGGGATGTTGTGGCTCTGAATTCTAAGTCCAGTGCCTGAGTCACTCACTAAGATTGTGTTGTAAGGCATGTGACTGTGTAGTTTGATTTTGACAGAGTTGGTCCTTGCATCATTACTCCAGGTCAGTATAAGGACAAAGCAGCTTCTGTTTTCAGGGGACACAGACCTGGAGGAAGTGATGTCTGAGAAGTCTTTTTCTACAGCTGGTGAACGCTGAGTAGTACCGTTCGTCTTTATCCCTTTACACTGACTTATTTCCGTCAATTGTGCCATCAAGACACATCGTTAAGTTCTCAATAGCCATCTAAAGCGCAGTACTTTGCCAAGTAAATAAAGTTCTGAGGGCTAGTTTTATATTAATTGCTTTGTTTGCATTTTAGTATTTCATCTTGTTTTCATAGTTGGCACATAATGTGGGTAAAGTCTTTCTCCCTTCTTTTCCTGGAGAATATTTTGACCTTTTGAGGATGGTATAGCTCTGAATAAATTTGTCTTTTCAAAAAAGAAAAAGAAATGAGAAAGAGAACTTTTATGCCCAAACTGAGTTTATCAGCCTCTAAAACCAAATATTTAACTGAAACCGTCATTAAATATACAATTTTAAGTTATTTGTTCTGAGTTATAGCTCTGTGTGATTAAATTATTATCATGAGGTACATATATCATATGAAATTCAAGTGTGCATACATTATATACATATGTGTATGAATATATATGCATGTGTGTATGTATAATCTTCAAAAATCTAATGGCAATTTATATACATTACCTTCATGTCATTTCATTTCTCCTCAAGAGCTACCTCAAAAATTCATTTGCTGTGAAAATGCTGCCTTGTATGCATACTCTGGAGACTTCTGAAGAGGGCTGAGGACCAGGACAGTGTTGCTAGGAACTCATTTGTAAAGCATATCATGTAGCAAAGAATTAAGGAAGTTTCCAGAAAGTACTTTATCAAAAATTAAGAGGTCTTTTCATAATTAAAAATATGATGCTGCTAGATTGCTTAAGGTTAGTTTATACCTACTATCCTGTTGACATGGGAAAATCCATAGAAGGCTACAGATATTTACTTTACAGGCTAGGTTGTAGTTAGACCAGAGGATATATAAATATCAATTGAATTGATAAATCTTTATAAATCAAAAAACCCTACCTTCCATGCCTTTAGCTCTACCATTTTTAGTGTGAAACCTCCCAGTAGCAACACAAAAACAAATAGATGTGGACACATTTCAGTCAACACTAGTCTAGGTGATGGGCTGGATTTGCAGATCGCTTGTTGGATGTTTACCCCTGCTCTTCTCTTATAATACATGTTTTCTTTAGAGGATACACAAATTAGAGACTTACTCGTCTTGTATTTCCTGATGATGAAAACTACAACTATACCTCTGAGTCCCTTCACTCAAGAACCTAAGTCACATTTTAAGAAAAATACATAAAAAATGCTTCAGAAACATCATCAAAATAAGCATTGCATATACTCGTCTTTGAAGGCGAATTATGTTTCATATGAAAAGGGGAATGAAATAGTGTTGCACAAACTACTTGGTTTCACAAAAACCTACATTAGGCTTGCCCAGGATTTTAGGTTGACTACTATTCTAGGGATAAATAATTAGATCATTTACCAAAGAGTAATGATATATAAGGTACAGAAACTGACATCTTGGCAGTTCCAGGTCTTGTCCATAACCTTCCTTCCCATTTCCTGCATTTACTCACTTAAGGACATTGAAACTTAGTACTACTCTCACAAGTGAAACTCGGTACTCAGCTCATTAATGATTAAGGACATTGGAGATGTCCTTTGTGTCACAGATGTTTAATGCATGAATTTGAGTGTACATTTCATGCCTGCTTCATTACAGACAATTAACCAAACAAATGAAAAGAATAAAACACAAACAGACTGGCTCCAACGCTTCTGGTGCAGTCCCAGAAAACCGAGAGGATGGAAATCTACCAATGCTATGCTCCAAAAATATGGTAGTTTGGACAGAAGAAATAAAAATCTTCCCTATATCGAATTCTATTATTTGCAGATTTCTAATTAATTAATTAACTGACTTGTGGTTGCTGATTGACAGGTCATTTTAAGAAAGATAGTACAGCTTCTAGCCATATCCCAACTCTATGCCCAACAGCCTAGAAAAGAATGAGTTATAGCTAATTTAAATTGCCTTGCCATTATTTTTAATCACAACCCTTACTGTCTACTCTGAAGTTAAAGCTAAGAACTTGGGCCAAATCCCACCACCATGGTCACTGTTGGCTATGCAAAATTTTCATAAGCTGCCAATTTTCTTCAAGAAATGAGATTAGATTTTTTTTTAATGTCTCAGTTAGAATTTTATTGCTATGAAGAGTCACCATGACCAAGGCAACTCTTATAAAGGACAATGTTTAATTCGGGCTGTCTTATAAGTTCAGATGCTCAGTACATTATCATCAAGGCAGGAAGCATGTCAGTGTCTAGGTAGGTGTGGGATTGGAGGAGTCAAAAGTTCTACATCTTGATTGGAAGGAAGCCAGAAGAATACTCCTATCTTCCAGGCAGCTAGGGGGAGGGTCTCTAAGCCCACCCCCAGAGTGATAGGCTATCTTTACTACTATTTATTGATTGCTATGGGCTTATGTCCTGAGTACTTTTCATGTATGATTGTTAAGTAATTCTAGAATATATAAATTATATCATTAAAAATATATGACTGAGTAAAATCACACTGACTGGCACTGTGTTCCACAGGCACCATGTGGTGAATGGATCCATGTTTCAAGCTGAGACCTAGCCACTGCTAAGGTCCATTTTACCATTTGCTGCCATTTATTGGCACTAGGAAGACTATAGGTGTATTGAAATATTTCCTGGGGGACATGGTGAAAAGTGTCACTTGCATGAGACTTTTATCGTTAGAGTCTCTCCAGGTTATACCTTTTCTCAGTATTACAGAAGAAAATCACTAGATCTCTTTAAAGATAAATTTATGTGAATTGTGGAATATTCCCAGCTTTCTCCTGTTAGTTTGAGATAGTCACTCAGACTACATGAGTAAATGTAAATCTAAATGGAGAAAATAAAAACAGAAAAGTTTTGGTTTGAACGGAGTATCTGTATGAGGGCAAGGAGGGAGAACTCACAACTTCCAATCAAATGTTCACAGATGGTTTTAGGTCTTCCGGATACAGGTCTCCTGAGTGGCTTAAGGCATTGGCGCTTGTCCTGCAAGGACCTGTTTTAAGTCCATTTTATTTAGTCCTAGAATCTTCTTGTCACTTTTACAATTGTGACCAAAAGTTTAGGAATGGCTACAGACGGACAGTTTCAGGGAGAAGGGCTCAAATAAGTTTCCGGAAACCAGTGCTTCTTAGAGTTAAGCCTAGCAATGAGTCTTCACGGTCATGGAAATGATGTGGGCATGAACAACCCCAAGTATTGCTTCTGCTGGTCCCCATTGAGGAGATTATGCAGCATGTCCCGACATGCCTGGATTCTCCTTTATGTACTTTCTGCTCTTCCACGCCTTACATCTTTAATTAACATTCATGGGAAACAATCATCACTTGATCAACCCCCCCTGGTCTATCTTTCATGACACCATGAGCACATGAAATCCCACATGTAGAGATGATAGAATCTTCTATCAATCCGAATTAGATGAAATCCCATAGTTTAACCAGGTAACATTTTCATGGATGTAAACAAATATATTACAGATAATGAGTTGAAGGAATTGGTATGAAATTGGATTTAAAGCCTTAATTTAAACAAAGCATGTTCCCTAGTTTATAGCCAATCAGTATACATGGCATATGAAATTTCATAAAATATGATCCAGTACATTGCTCCCTCCGTACAGCAGAGTTTTTATAAGTGTGGAATATTACTGGATGATAAATATAATTAAGTAGAGTGAAAGCATGTGAATTAAAGCCATGAAGATTGTTTTTTCCTTATGGAATTACAGGCTTGCCAGTGAGCTTGTAGTCATTAATACTGTGCTAGGAGAGGAACGTATTAGCCCCCAAGGGATAGATTCTTATTATCAGATATGGATTTTTGTGGGCTTGAAATTATGAAGAAAAAAATTGTTGTATTTTGTCTTTGAAAGCAAGGGGAGAAAATGGTAAACAAATAATTAATGTTAACTTCCAATATAAGGGTGTTTAGCTCCATACACGGTTTGTTCTATGGTTAAAGCTACTCTCTACATTGCATGCACAATTTCATGCAAATTGGACTTAATTTACTACATGCTTCGCCTCTTCAATTAAATAAAATGAGAGGATGATTTTTACTTTAGAAGAGTGAGAATTCAATGTGGTTAGAATGTTTTACCTCTAAATTTTCTGTAAGTAGCTTATGCACCCAAATGTTTATTTGAAATAATTAATTTAACCAGGGTGTTCGGAGCTTAGCGTGGCCTGGGATGCTCGGGTGCTTCCCTTGAGGAGCCGATATGCTTACCACAAGCGACTGTGTGTGAATACAGCAAACACTGCTTTTAGAGTTATCTTCACGGAACACCTTTCTAATGTCCACTTTCTTTTCCTTTCCTCTGTCCCAACTTACCAGTCTTCAAAAACCTGAGTTATTGCTTAACACATGTAAGCCAAAGCCTCTGATAGAGAATTGGATCCATTTCTTAACAGCTTATGCCAAAAGCTATCACAAACTGAGTGGCTCATTATTATTATTATTATTGTTATTATTATTATTATTATTATTATTTATATATCTTTATTTACATTTCAAATAATGTCCCCTTTCCTGGTTCTCCTCCTACCCCGAAAATCCCATAAACTATCTCCCCTCCAGCTGTTCCCCAACCAACCCTGATTTCCTGTCTTGGTATTCTCCTACAATGCTGCATTGAGCCTTTCCAGGACCAAGGGTCTCTCCTCCCTTTGATGTCCAACAAGGCCATCCTCTGCTGCCTATGCATCTGGAGCCATGGGTAACTTCATGTGTACTCTGTGGTTGATGGTTCTGTCCCTGAGAGCTCTGGGGTACTGGGTGGCTCATATCCTTGTTCCTCCTATGGCGCTTAAACCCCTTCAGCTCCTTGGGTCCTTTCTCTAGCTCCCCTATTGGGGACAAATACAGAGGGGAACACTCTCAGCCAGCCATTGAACTGAGTGGCTTAAAACAATAAAACTTTATTATCTTTCTGTATCTGGGGCGAAGTGAAGTCAAGACATGACAGTAGTTTCTTTTGAAACTGGGAAAGGTGGCGATACCACTTTTCCGCTTCCTGGTTGCAATGGTTTGTAAGGACTTTTGTGTTTCCTGCCTTCCATATTAAATGCTTTTTAAAATCCATTTCCTCACACATCTTCCTTCTTTCCTTTTCTTTGCTCTTTCTCTTGAAGGAGTTTCTCTCTTCTGTACCATGAACTTGCCTCAATTTCACTGACCATCCCCTCCATCCCTAGCCTCCTGAGACTTACTGTGGTGGAGTTCCTGTCTCCTGAGCAGAGACTGTAGCCATGAGCTACTCTGCCCAGCTCAACAGCAGTATTCCAAACTCAAGTCTCCATGATACTCTGTCTTCTTGCACCGGTGTCCAAGTCTATGTCTTCAAATAAGAGCATCATGCATAGTATATTGTGTGCAGTCTTTGTTACTATGACCTCAGCAATTATATCAGCGGCAACCACCTGGTATTAGTCCTTTTGTGTCACTGAGGCCAAAATCTATGACTGAAACAACTTAGAGCTTACGAGGTTTATCTTACATTTCAGTGTGTTATAGCAGGGAATCTCTAAACCTCAGATTCACAACAGCTGCTCTTGGGGGAAGCAGAAGCATTGATGTGGTTGAAAACAGTAAGCATGTAAGCTATAGAAAAAGGTTTGGATACAATCTGTGAAGGCGTAACCTTTATGGTTACTTACTTCGGCCAGCAAAGCTCCAGCATCTAAAGTCCCACAGCTAGCAAAATATTCTGACAAACTGGACTAGATATCCACAGCATAATCTATGAGAGCTATTTCATATGTAACATATGGAATAACAAACATCTACAGCACCCTCAAACCTCTGTTTTTTAAAAAATGTCACATTGCAATGCATGGGAATTTCACTTTTCAGTATATTTTGAGGGGACTGGGATATAACTTATCACATGACAAGATATTTATGGTCTTGTGCAATTTATATATTTGCATACCTGGGCACATAGGCACTTGATGATATTGGTGCAATACCTGTTGTTACAAGTCACATTCATCATTGATTAAAGATTGCTGTGAAAATAGCAATAGCTCCATCCGAAGCCTATTCCTACTGCACCCCCTGTTATTGACAAATATTCCTTAGTCTCTTGTAGTTTAACTTTACTTTCCATTCAAGATGTCAAGATGAATATCCTTGTCCTCAAGGAGTTCCAAGTTCAGTGGAGAAAGAACGGAGAAAAATAGGAAGGAGACTGATCTCCCGAGGGCAGGGGTGGCTAGAGGTTGTATTTGCATCACATCAAAAGCCAGCAAGGCAAAATGGAATCACTGGCAGACTTAAAAGCAGACCCATTGGGGACACAGCCATATAGATAGAAAGTGGGACAAAGGAACAAATCGTGGGCAGAAGAAGCATCATCTTTGGGTTAGCTCTCCTGCATTATACGAGCTGTTTCTTGCAGAACTCCTGTGTGAGCCACATCCTCTCCTCATATTCTTCAGTACATCCCACACATTCCTGACTCAGCTCATATAAAGCAGCTTTTTTTTTTCTAGTTTCTAGAGTTTCGCAAGTATAGAAAGGATCTCTTCGGGGTCATAAGTCCCTAGTCCTTTAGTGATAGTCAACTGTCATACGGAACTGTCTGTTTCAAGCCTATATAAACACAGCGTGTCTTTCCTTTTTTGATGCTGTGACATGCATAGGAAAGGATGATACCTTTATGATACACGGAAGTAACAGCCAGATGTCTTCTGTCTCAGGGATGAGTCATCAAGAGCCCACGTCTTCACTAAATGTTTTTTTTTTTGTGTGTGTGTGTGTGTGTGTCATGTCTTTTAGTATTTACCTCTGTGTGCAGGGCTACAGTTATCTATGTCAGAGTGCATGTGTAAGACAAAGGTTGGCATGAGAATGTCTTCTTCAATCATACTCCACTTATTTATTTATTTATTTATTTATTTATTTAAGAAAATGTCTCTCATTGAACCTGGAGTTCATTGTTTTGTCTAGACTGGGTACCAGTGAGTCCTTACAATGTTTCTGTCTCTATGCCTTCAGTACAAAGATTAAAGATGTGTACTGCCGTGCTTACTTTTTTTTTTTTTTTTTTTTTTTTACATTGGATTCAGGGGATTTGAACTCACATCTTCATGCTTGCCTAAGCATACAATTTACCATGCAGTCATCTCCCTAAACCAACTTCCCAACTTCAAAACTTAATGTTTTGATAATGTATGCAAAACATTCTAGAATGAAGAATTAGATCTTTCTGGAGTATTATCTATGAGAGGAAAGTAACATATCCTATAATCCTTTAAAGACAAGATTCAAAGCACATCTTTCCAAAAATTTTACTTATTGCACGTGTGTGTGTGTGTGTGTGTGTGTGTGTGTGTGTGTACTCCAGGACTTGTGGAGGTCAGAGCACAAATTGAGGTAGTCTGTTATGTCCTTCTCTCAGATGGGTTCTTCATATCAAACTCAGGTCATCAATCACCAAACACTCCTACCCATGTAACATTGCATGGACCAGAGGATGAGTCATTTTAATACTTTAATCTTTAGCTTAAATATCATAGTTCAGTGATACACCTGATTTCCCTGTAAAAACCGTCCTAAGTACAGATATTATTCTACTTGTTTCTTTCTGTTAATGGTGTATTAAACAACTAGTCATTTATTATCACCTTTTCCACTCACGCATGGTTTCCTTTCCCTACAGCTGTGAGTTAGACTAAGCACTTAATGTTGCTCAGAACTCTGGTCTTAATGCAGCAGGATAAGGCCTGAGCTGACTGTGTGAACTCTATGGCGCATGTCTGTATAACTCTTAGGACTCTGTAATTGATGAACTGCTGAATGAATCAGAACATTTCAAGGACAAATGGCTATGTAGATCCCCGTGAATCCTATAAGTCTAAAGAGAATAGATGACTAATTTTTACATAGTTAGGTGTGTAATATTTTGTGGAAGAGGCCCTAGATGTCCTGAAATATGTGCATGAGACACTAAATGGTATGGATGGAAAGTCATGAGTATTTGAGACCTGTAAGTAAAAAAAAAAAAAAAAAATGTTTTTGCTCTTAAGGCTTTGGAAGTGTAAATAATCCCCTTTGATTTCATTACAATAGTGCTTCTCACCCTCTTCACGGGTTGTTTGCTGTTTCTTAGGAACAAATATGTCATGTTTGGATGCAGTTTTGGTTGATGTAACTTTTGAGGTGTTACTGGCAGATATTGAATAGAGGCCTGGTAGTCTGTTAAAGATTCTTCCAGGCACAGAACAACCCATAACAACCAACACTTAACCTTTCATGTCCTCAGTGACAAGATTTAAAGACATTAGGCAATAGAAATGCATAGGGATATCACAGAAAATAAAGTTACAAATGAGTAAGGCTATTTTATAAATATTAATATTAGGCACTTAATTAGGCAGAAGAAAGCTAATGATGTTTTTCTACAGAGATGTGACAGAATCAGAATAGAGCCCTTAGAAGCTTGAGGTAGTACCTGAATAAAGGCCTTTCTGAAACAGGATTAGAAAGGGCTGTTTGAAAACCACATTAAAGGTTTAGATAAGATAATGAGGTCTTACAAAGACTTATGCTTCTTCAGTATTACCAAACTCAGAGACTGGCAAGGACAGGAGGCATTTGTTTTTGTCTTGAAAGTTTGAAGGTTAAATTCTTCTGTCTCTTTGATTCAGCTCACATGCATCTTGGAGGAACATACCACATGTCTTGACTTTTTGTCCATAAATGCTTGGAATGCCCCTGAGGTTTCTTCAGCATTTCATATCACTTGTTTTCGTCAGCGAGTGGAGCCTTTAAAAATATGACTCGAAATGACTAACTACTCTGTAGCTTCAGTAAAGGAATTTGTTATTGCACCATATTTGGGAGTGGGATGAGTAGAGGGAAGGAGAGGGAGGGAGAGGAAGCCGCCAGAGAGGGGGAGGAGGAGAAAGGAGAGGGGCAGAGAGAAAAACATAGCAAACCACAACAGTGTCTGAATTTCTCTTGTTTCTTTGTTTTTGGAATACTTGCATGATGAAGATATATGAAAAATGGATCAATGGAATCTCTTAAGTTGGAAGGTTATCTGGTCTAGACCCCTCCCATGCTTTGATTAGTGTGCAAAATCAAAACATTAAATGGAATGGCTGATGACTTTCATCTTAAAGACCTCCAGTGCTTGGACAGATGCCTACTTAGTCAGTCTGGACTCACTCATGCAATGGGTTCTAATATTTGATGACACTGTCCATTTGACAAAAGCTTACTTAAAGTTCACTGTTAATTTTATAAAGGTATAGCAAATGTACCACAAATAAACACCAGTGTGCAAGGTAACAAGACCAACTAGTTTTTGTTTCAGTGTTTACTGGGAATTTCTGAGAGCTCAGTAGGGGAAAAACCCTACTTGGCTGTGTTTCAGAGCTGGCTTCCTCTAGCCTGTGAAGAGCCAATTACTATGGTAAACAGAGTCATTTGTACACCAGCAGCTTTCCTGTCATCGCCCTGATGCCAGCCTTGGGAATACAGACCTTTGTGTAGCATAGCGTGTTCTAGTCCTCAGCGGCCAAGCCACACTCAATTCTTTCACAACACAGACATGGAGAGAAAGGCTGAGCTCTGGAGAAACTGGTGTGAGTCAGGATTTTAAGGCCAATTGAGTTCACTTAAGCTGTAGTGTTTTCTAGGTAACGTGTATTCTAAATTGCCCATGCAAGTTCATCATGAAGTCAAGAGCATGTAAGGTCTTTGCCTGTTCTGGAAGGAACATTAGACATAGAAGCCTTAACACTCTGAAAAAAGCAGATGCCTGCTCAACCCAATGCAATTCTCAATAAATGGACTCCAAGAGAAGGAATTGCTTTGGAGGGCAGGTAGGAATGGAGGAGTAGAAATACTTATTACTAGTAGATAGATAATTTTTTCCTTTCTCTTTAATCAAAAGGATTTATTCTGTAGGAAACCTCACTAGGTAAAACCAGGAATTTCTGCCACCATGTCCTATAAAGACAACAGAATATAAAATAAAGACATCAGCATAACCAAAAATATTTCACAGAAAAAAATGTGGAAGACTTTTTTTAAAACAAAAGAACGAACATATCAAAATTCCAGGAGTGGGCTACACAGACTGGTGGCAGTCTCTAGTTCTGTTTTTTTTAAATGAATCATTGGATGATATTACAATGTTTGTTTAAGTTCACTGGAGCTACTACTAAAGGCAGACGATGAGACTGGAGAGGGAGAAGTGAGAGTTCAGTGGCAGATGGATGGCTAGTGTGCCTAGTCCTGGATTTGATTCCAGGATTGAGAAAGGAAAACACCCCCCCATATACATATGTGCACACACACACACACACACACACACACACACGAAGAAAAAAACAAACATACAAACAAAAAACAAAGAACAAGAAAACAAAAAATAAAAACAAAAACAACAACAACAAAATACACAAAAAACAAATCTAAAGTTCCTGGTAAAATGAAACATTCATTTCATTTTATAAACTCTGTAAGTTTACATTTTAGAAAAAAAAATTCTTTGACCTGCTTGTGAGTGTAGGAAGAAAAGATTTTTACTGCATGGTTTTCTCAATATAGAATCAGAATCAGCATGGTTTCATTATTTTTACATAACTTTCAATCTTGTGTTTATTCAAACATCTTTTAGGCTTTTGCTTTCTTTCCTAAGTTATCTGAATATGAAAGCAGTTATAGGTTAAAGGTCATGAATTTAACAGAGATAAATATTTTTATTTTATTTTATTATGTTATACACATATGCTGTCTTCTAAAATTATAGTTCATGAACTGTTTTTAGAAACTGTTCTTCAATATAATTAATATAATAATTTTTCTTAAATGAAAGAGGACGAGTGTGGGTATTTCTTAGTCCTATGGCATGTCTGTTCACGTGTGATTGTGATTGTGGAATTTTGACTTACAGTTGTCAGTACAAGTAAAAAATTTCCAGCTGATAACAATAAAGCTGTGATTGATGTTCTTACAGTGAAGCAACAGAGATTTTGGTCCAGCTAGAAAAAACAACATCACTGCTATTTACTCTATCAGAGAGTGACTCTAGAAGAGCAAAGGCCAGGATATAGTACCAAGGGGAGGAACAGGCAGCAGCAGTTCAGCAGGCAGAGCTTGTTTTCAAAGCAAAGGAAGTCACCCTCTAAATAATTCCCTTACATCATATGGCTAAGCCAAGTCTAGCTAGTCTTGCTGCTGAAGTGGAATTCTGTGGTAATGAGTTGGTGACAATCTAAGGAAAAGAGGCTTAATATTCTGAAAAATAATTCCAGGTGGAATTAAAGACTGCAAGAAAGGAAGAAAGGAAGGAAGGAAGGAAGGAAGGAAGGAAGGAAGGAAGGAAGGAAGGAGGGAAGGAAGGAATGAAGGAAGGAAATGATAGTAATAGGAGTGCAGAAGGAGGGGAGGAGGGGATTGAGAAGAAGAAGGAGGAGAAGGAGGAGGAGGAGAAGGAGGAGGAGGAGGAGAAGAAGAAGAGGAGGAGGAGAAGGAGGAGGAGGAAGAGGAGGAGGAGGGTGGAGCTATTTTCATTTTTATTTGTTTTTGTTTTTGTTTTTCAAGACAGGGTTTCTCTGTGTAGTCCTGACTGTCCTGGAGGCTCACCAGGCTGGCCTTAAACTCAGGAATCCGCCTGCCTCTGCCTCTCAAGTGCTGGGATTATAGGCGTGCACCACCACGCCCGGCTATTTTCATTTTTAAAGTATTTATTTTATTTTAATTATCTTTATATATCTGTATACTGCTCTTGGGTATATGGTTATGAGAGTGCAGTAACCTACAGTGTCCAGAAAAGGCCATCTGATGACCTGGAGATGGAGTAACAGATGGTTGTACCCCACCGAATAGAGACTTTTAATTGCCCAGTAGGTATGCAATAGTATGTGCTCTAGTTACTTTTCTGTTGCTGTGATAACATACCATGAGCGTAAAAATACTCAGAGAAGAAAAATTTATTTTGGCTTATAATTCCAGAGAGGAAATTCATAACCGTGAGTAATGCATGGCATCTGACATCCGGAGCAGAAAGATGTCTGTTCATAATTTGTCACACAAAAAAACCCAGAGAGAGAACCGTGGCTTGAATGAGGTTATGAACTCTCAAAGCCCACTCCACTGGGATACTTCCTCCACCATGGCTCCAAATCTTAAACCTTCCATGACCTCCTCAAACAGCCGCACAACTGGGCACCAAGTATTCAAAAACATGAGCTGATTTGGAACATTTTTGTTTTTAATTCACCAAATGAAGTGCTGTGGTCAAGAGGTAAACTCTATTGAGGTTTGTATTCATTTACATCTTTCAACTTAGGAACACTTGTGTATTTTCTTTCCTTTCCCAGGGAGATGTTCTATTATTTTGTAAATGAAGGAACCTTAAACCTTTCTACAAGATTTCATTGTATCTGAATCTTTTCTCTAAGTTCAGTACCTTCTAAATAGATTTTATTTCCTGCCCCTCGCCCCATGAACAGACAGTGCCCAATAATGTGCAATATTCACTTTTAAGGTACCAAACTTGGCAGCTGGGAAGTGATTGCAGGAAAAGTATTGGCACTCTTTGGAGGATTGTGACATTGGGTTGGTTGTGAAAGATGTTTCTAACAAGGAAATAAGTAGATTTTTTTTTTTTTTTTTTTTTTTTTTTTTAGTTTGTTGTTTTGGCTGTAGAAATCAGGTCTCTAGAACAGGTCTTTCTAGGAGAGGAATGAAGAACTTGATCAACTGAAATCATAGAAGGAAAGAAGGAAAGGATGCCCATTAAGTTAGTCAAGAATAGAACGTGGTTTACTACACTGCTAGTCAAGAGAAAGAGGTTGTCTTTTTACTACAGGGTGCATTGGGATGTTGATACTCTTCTGATATACTCATATTCTTATCTACTTTCCTGTGAGGCAATATGGATTTTTCTTTTCCACCTTTCCTGAGACAAATCACACTAAATAATTCTCAACAAATCCAAGCTGGATGAGGGATTTCTGGACCTTTGATCTTCACATTACAGATAATAAATTCCTTGCTGTCGTGGGCTTGCCCTGCGTGTACCAGTGGGAAGCGTTCACACTGTCAGAGGGCTCATTCATGTTTAAATATGAATATGTATGCTTCCTTGGGTCCAGGGACACGATTTCATTTTCTTCTTCATCGTTCTCACTATCATTTTTTTTTTTGTTTCCTCCATCTCCTCTTTAATGTATTGGATGAAAGAAGAAACCAGGTTACAGCATGAAACCTTTGCTGGGCATCTCTGAGGATGGTTGCTTTTGATAAGCTTTTAAGATGGAAGAGCCGTGTTTTTCTTTTATTGATTCACTTCAAAACTGAGATGTAGACCCACTGGAGATGGCGTCTTCCCTGCTTTGTTGCTCACCTAGTTCTTTTTCTAGCTTCATGGTTTGAAAGTGCTAACCCCTCTGCTCTCTGAACACCTTTCATGACAGTTTTTCTGTAAACAGAGATGTTTAGCCAACACACACACACACACACACACACACACACACACACACACAAATCCAAAAGATCCAAGTTTCAAACTCCTTCCTAACAAAGTTTGATTCCCAAGTCTTGGGCACTTACTAGGAAAGGATACTGTTGGGGCAATTCAGCCAGTGCTTAGAGGCACCTTTCAGGAGAACAATCTCAGAATATTACAAACATTCTTTAGAAACTCACAGTACCAACCATTGATCATCTTCATCATGTTCCTTGAAAGCTACTAAGGGTTATGAAAAATTCAAGTTAAAGGCCAAGTTTGTGCCTCTTAGGATATTAATTAACATCCTCATGGCTTTCTACATTTTTTTTTGTTGTTATAAACATGGGCACATTATACAACTGAAACATGACTGTCCGCAGACTTTTCCTCCATCCTTCACAGGCAACCTTTCTTCAATGACAAAGTCAGTTTTGATGTTTAAAACATGAATCTGATTCTATATCTCCATCTAGATTCTTTTATATTTGCTTCACCATGACAGTTGTTAAGACTTGCTCATGATAAATTGTGAATCTAAGACAAATCTACTTAGAATCTATAGAATTATGTAATGATGTATAGATTTATGTTCATATAAATCGGGAACCTATGACAAAGATACTACAGACTTATATAATGATATGATATATCTGATATACCTGATCTAGTCTCATATGGTTTTGGAAACAATTATTAAAAATAGATTAGTAGTACAAATATTAATATATCTGTTTTTGCTCCAGTATTCTTTTAGAATATCCCAAATCACTTCACAGTTGAAGAAACTAGTTAAGTGAAAAGGAATTTTGTGAATTTCCATACTAAGGCTAGGATCTGATCTTCATTGAAGTAGAAAGATGCTATCAATGGCATGCTTGATTATTGTCCCCAGAGGATAGATGTTGGCAACAAAGGCTCAAGTCTAGCAGTTCTGGCTATTTAAGGTCAAAACAAAAGGAGGAATCTGAAGAAAGTATGAAGCACAGGCCCTTGGACAATCAATGTGGGGTTAGTGACTGCATTTAGTAAGCATATGACATGTTCCTTGTGGCATATAAAGATACTTCTAAATAGTAACCAAATTAACAGCTTAATAGTGCTATTTGATAGATGCAATTTTGACCTCATGTACGTGAGGACATTAAAATAAAGATACTTTATATAATTTTCCAAAAGCTTCATACACAGAAAGTGGTATGAACCATGTCATTAGAACCAATGCTACTGTTAATCAGAAGGCCCTTCTATCTTTCTAAAGATTATCGTGAGCCAGGTAGGATGTTACAGAGTTCAAGAGCCAGCATGGGCAACTTCATCAAATGAGCAATTTCGTGGGATACAGCTTAGTCTTAAACTGTTTATCTAGTATACACAAGGCACTGTGCTTAGGTTTTACTCATTACTGAAAGATAAAAAAAGCCTGATGCCTTTATGAGCTGATTTTTCTTATGCAATGTGCAAGTATGTGTATATGCTTATGCCAATCCTAAAGTAAGATCCTAATGCCTCAGGCCTTTTGCCCTTTGCATAGACTAAAATAGTCAGCGGGCTCTACCAATCCGCTTTTAGTACTAGTCATGTAAAGCCGACCTCACATGAAGGGAATATATGCAATTACTATTGATGTCTTGAATAGTTTTTTTTTTTTATTTTGCGATATTTCCAATTTCTGAAATTTTAACAGTTAAGGATAAACGAAACAGCAATAAATGTTGGGGTTTTTCATTATTTCTCTGGGGTTTGGACAGAGATTGTTGTGGCTATTCTATCATTTGTTCTTTACCTTGGATTCTGGAGTAGTCTAGAAGATGAAGTTGGTTCACAGCACTGTGCACTCTGAGTCCCTGGCAGAGCCAGGAAGCAGGCTCCTGTAGACAGCTTAGTCAGGAATCTGGGGTTGTCTCCCACAGACTATTTGTCCAAGGTGAACCTCTAAGCATTTAATCTTCCTTTCACATTTCTTCCATTATAAGATGGACATGGTCTTCACAACATGCAGTTAACGTAGCAGCCAGCTCGACTTCCATGCAAAGGGGTTAAATTTACTGTGTGAAACTGATTTTCACAAATGGTACTTCCCAGACATTAGTCTCCCAGAGAGGCATAATTCACCCTTGAAGGTATCTTAATGCTTTTTTCCCCCTGTTTCTCCACTTGGATTTTATTCTTTGGAATTTTGCCACATTGAAGCATATCTTCTAGCCATATACAGCTCATGGATTTTTTTTTTAATCCTTCTACTCTCTTTATGGACATATTTCAAGAGTGGTAGCTTCTTCCAATACCCAATAGATTCTTCTGTATTTTATAACCATTGAGTGAAACATTAATTTGTTAGGGGATACCACATTACATAGCCATAAACAGAAATCCTATAACTTCAGTACATTAAATATAAAGAATTTCTACTTCTAGCGTTCAAATGGATAATAAAAATAGATAGTAAAATTAGTTAAGGGATAAGGGTAAATCCAGAATAGACTCTCAAAATCAATTATGAATCAACATTATTTTTTTCTGATTATTAAGTCAACATAATCAATCTGATTATTTCCTTTAATATAATAATAATCAGGTGTGGAGCTATAATAAAATTTTAATGGCTTCTTATCTCATCTTTGGTGGTATTCCTTAACTTTTCAGCCCTTTTGTTTTGTCTTGTTGTTTAGTTTTGTTTTGTTTTCCTTTTGCTTTTCAAGACAGTTTCTCTGTGTAGCACTGGCTCTCCCTTCACAAACCAGCCTGGCCTCGAACTCACAGGGGTTCCCTTGCCTGTGCCTCTTGAGTGCCACCACCATCTGGCAACTTTTCTGCAAATTTGATGCTTTTATTTAAGTTATTTGACTGTTTTTCCGATTTTGCCCTAAAACTAAAAATACCATGAGAAAAAAAAAAAACAACCAAAATTACTATTTTCTTTAATGTGAGGAATCATAAGATGGGAAACTCTATAGTCCTTTAAATAATTATAATGATAAACCTTATTTGCTCATCTCTTTGAAAAGAATTGTTGAAGACAGGATGGGGAATCTAGTTCTTAGTTTTCTTGTCTTAACACCTCATAGACCCCTCTCCCCTACTTAGTAGACTGACTTTACTACCATCCTCCCTTAGATAAGCAAAGGACCTTAAGTAAGTTTCCAGTATAGATGCAGCAAGGGGATGACAGCCATTGAATGGGTTAGCGTGATTGCTACCAACAAGATGCCAGCTCAACATACACTGCCCACTCCCAGTCTACCTTCCAGCTGGACCATCTCACGGGAAGCCTCTAGAACTGAGCGTCTGCACAAGGACAATTCTTGATGACTGTGCTGCCTCCATCCAACCCTGCTCCAACCTTACTTTGCTCTCGGTGTAAAGAGACAAGACACTAAATGTCAGGTTTAAAATACAATACCCAGAAAAACAGCACATTTCTAAAGTTACTTATACCCTGCTCAGA
This sequence comes from Apodemus agrarius, assembly GCA_964023405.1. Taxonomy (NCBI): domain Eukaryota; kingdom Metazoa; phylum Chordata; class Mammalia; order Rodentia; family Muridae; genus Apodemus; species Apodemus agrarius. Next base: position 17,889,498 of record OZ030027.1, read on the forward strand.
AGAAGGCCATTTCTCACCACCCAATATGCAAGAAAGCCACCTTACGTGAAAAATGGATCTCAAAATACACACTGTATACTCCCATCCAAAGTATGCATGTATAATCTGGGAAGCTAATCTTTGCTCTTCATTAGTTCTTATAGGCTTTTCCCTTATATGTAACAATATTCTCCTCTCTTAAGTAAATCAAATAGAATCCTTTCTTTTCTGCAATCCCAGTGGTTCATTTATATATATATATATATATATATATATATATATATATATATATATACTCTTCTTCTATTTGAACCCAGTGACATTTACGATGTATTGTTTTCTAGCCTAACGTAGCTGGAGAGACAACTGCAAACTTTCCAACAACCCATCAATGTCCATTTCTTCTGTTTCTTCTTTTGATACTAATTCCTTCTTAGTTTAAGTTATTTTCCATTCTAATACCGAGGGGGCGAGCAGTATATCTTTGGTGAGATGCATGTTATCAAAATGGCTGTGAGCACACAAATTCTTGCTGGTAGAAACGATGAAGTAAGATTTAAGATTATTATACTTGTGAAATGGCTCAGTGGGTAATGGTGCCTGCCTTCAAGTCTGATCTGCTCAATTTGATCCCTGAATCCCGCACCAAAAAGCCAAAGAAAATGGAGAGAGGAAATTTGTACCAGGGATTGCCTTCATCCCTGTGACCTGGCGCTCATGAACCCATGCACATTCTGATAAACACAAACAAATTAACTCCAAGAAAAATAGTTTCAAAACTCTTTTAGGCAAATGAAAAGTGATTTTCTGTGGTAGCTACGGGTAACACATGAGGATTCCTTCTGAAAACCAAGGAACCTGCTGAGACTCACTCATTGTCCTGGTAAAGTTCATGGCAATTTTCTTCACAGTTGAAGTGGCTTCTGAGATAGAACCAAATTTGGCATTAGAATTATAGATGCTCACAAGAACTTGCACGCGTAGAACAAACAATTTCTTGCTGCCTATTGCCTGTGGGACATTTGCCAAGAAAAAACAATTTGCTTTGCTGCAAGAGCCCAGTCAGCCATTACTGGAGAATGTTTTTCCGAGATTACTTATCAGTGATTTTAATAGGGCTCAGAGGTTTGTGTGGTTTGCATCAAATGTTACTTACTTTTAAACTTCAAATTTCTCTCTAAGTTACTTTAAGCATCTGAACTCTCTTCTAATGTAATCCAGTTATTAAGATCAACACCTCCCCAAATGAGTAGGTAAGAATGCATAATTAAATACTTAATGATGAAGTGGATTTAACTATTATATTGCTGCTCTAGACAGGTGCCCCTCCCATTCAAAGCAGCTTCTTGGTATATTACACAGGAGTTCAAGTTGTTAGATGCTAATTTGGTTTTTTAATTGCACACTCTTGTCATGACAGGATTTCTGCCAGGAATATACGTCTTCAGCGCCTCTTCATTGATTGATAGAATCATTCATATAACAAGCATTTACTGGCAGTAGTAATCCTTTTAACCAGCATTATTGGGCTACACTGAAATAGAGACAGAGATAGAGATAGAGATAGAGATAGAGATAGAGATAGAGACAGAGACAGAGACAGAGATAGAGATAGAGATAGTGACAGCACAGAGACAGACATAGATTAGATAGATAGATAGATAGATAGATAGATAGATAGATAGATAGATAGATAGACAGATAGACAGATACACAGACAGACAGACAGACAGACAGATAGATAGATAGATAGATAGATAGATAGACAGACAAATACATAGATAGATAGATAGATAGATAGATAGATAGATACACAGATCGATAGATGATAGACAGATACACAGATAGATAGATAGACAGACAGATAGATAGATAGATAGATAGATAGGTAGATAGACAGATAGATAGATGTGTGTGCATTAGATAATAATGTGTTCTCAATAAAGTCAAAGGCAAACTATAGCTTATGGAGATGTAAAGACAGAGCCACAAAGGGGCTTAATAAATAAAATAATAGAAGAATTCACATGGCTTAATACTTTTGCCCTACTCCGTACTCTCTGCAAATACTTTGGTATGAACTTAAAACTTGCCACAACGTAAATATCTGTACATGTACAAGGAGACCACTCAGAGGGTAGAGATCTGGGCAGTTTAATTCAGTTGTAAAATCATGATGTTATGAAGCCAATATCGTAGCTTAAACACAAAACCCAGAAAAATCTGCCTAGACTAGTGAAAGATTCCACTGCATTTGTAGGCTGATCCTATTAATTCTATACAGTGGTTAAGAGGGACATTGTGTGAGTGTTCGTTAGGATAAGAATCAACCCCAGAGATGGAAATAAATTTCCCGTCAGTGGGTTGTGAATAATATTTATTCCCTCTCTCTAACAGTATATGGAAATTTCCTGGGAAATAATAAAATTTGATATTTGTAATTAACATATCCTCCCTCCCCCCAATCCCCCCCACGGCCCTGGAATGATGAATGAATCAGGAAGCTTGTGAAGTTGAAATCTGAGTGCTGACCGTCCTCTCCCTCTTCTAGGAAGGAAGGGTAACAGGATGTACTCATAATTTCCTGGTCTTTATTACTCTGTACTTCCAGTGTGAGAACCCACCAGGTTAGAGGAACAGACACTCTCCTCTTGCTTTCACCTTTAGATGTGGAAAATTAGCCATTAGTCAGACTAAAATGCAAGCATCCCTTGTAAATGCATCTGTGTTTTCTGGTCTCATTAGCGCTATTCTGGACTGCATGATAATGAGCATAACATAATTAAAGGGCGAGCACCACGCAACTCTAACTGGAGTCTGTGCTTTCCAATATCCGATGGTTAACAATCAGAGAATGAGTAATTTCTGCTCCACGAGGGTGGTCTCTGTACAGCTTGAACTCAACTCTTTTCCTTTGTGACCAGGAGCTTATGCAAAAAAAAAAAAAAAAAAAAAAAAAAATCCCTGCCAGCAATACAGTTTGGGTTTTATTAGAGAAGGTATAGTCTTGAGGGTAGAGGTGTGGATGAAAAAAAAAAAAACCCAAAACTTAAGGCAGAAAGAGAAATTCTGGCAGACGCTGGTGGCTGCCATTTCCATCGAAAGAAAACTAACTCAGAAATGCAGAAGGCGATGACTCTGGATGTAAAAACCTCAGCCTGATCAGCTGGAACTTGAGAGAATAAGAAACTGAAAATTACCGTCAGAGAAGATTTGACACGCTGGCAAAAAGTGATAGCAATTGCATGGGGGAATCGGGAGGCTGAGGAGTGTGTGGGACTTGGATTTTCCATTAGTTTTTAAATCATGCCATGCAGGAAAAGTCTAGGGAGATCTTGCAGATTTGCTCTTCTGGGCCCCCATTGTGTCTGAATATTGACGCTATAGAAGGTGATGGGCAACCTCGAGGTCTTTGACCTTCCGTCTTCAAGGTGACAGATGTTGAAAGGGAGACATGCAGAATTCGTTATATCAAATAATCTGCTGCCTAAGTGGATTTTAAGACCCTGTTGTAGACCTATTGTGATTTGCCCTCCCAGGTAAAGGGTAATTTATTTCGACCTGCAAAGAAACAGTGGGTACGCTATGTTGGGGTGATTCTTTTTTTTTTTTTTTTAAGTTACTATTTCAAGGTTAAGCTTCTTTAGGTCACAGCCTCACCTTGGCAATCTTTCGCAGTTCTGTTTGTTGCCTTGCTGACTCTATATTGAGTCTTCACAGTTTTACATTTCTGTCGTTTTAGCTAATAGTATTTGATGCTACTCCCTGTTGTCATATTTCTACTAATTATTCTCTAGCTGCTGCCTATATTTGCCCCCTGGCAGACAGAGGCACAAATGTTTGTCATATCAAGTCTCTAGAATATTTGAATTTGATCACTTGTAAAAATATGTTTCTCGTTCATAAACATTATACATCTTAGGCTAATCATCCACAGTGGTAGATATGACTGATTGCCACTTGTCTTTTTCAGAGCTGTTTTTTCCCCCTAATTCCTTAGATATTATTCCTTTGCTTATTTTGAGATATTTTAAAGGAGAGAGTGGCAGGTTTCCTTGCCAGTGGTCTTAGGAAATACACATAGCACAATGCTATCGACTTCATCAAAATCTGAAACTAAGTTTTAAAAAGCACCAAGATACCCTCAAGTGATGTTGTGAAATAAGACAGAAACATTGTGTTGTGTTTTTCCCAGAACCTTGGGAGCCATTAGGACCTGTTTTCTTTTTACCTTGTAAAATAAGCTAAAGGCAGCATTTATTTTAGAAGAAAAGCTAGGCACATGAGATCAAAGTGTGCATAGCACTATGAAACATACTTGAAATATTTTACAAATATGTAGAATCAAATCCCCCTTCTAGTGTGTTTCTTTATAGCTGCTATTGCAGAGACTGTACCAAGCAGAACTGACTAACTTGCTCCTATTTCTGATAAATTTTGCATGTTGGTAGATTTCTCAACTAAAAAAGCAAAATGTAATTATACAAAATCTTTTCAATCCATAAAACGAGGAACATATTTTATTTTGTTTCACAAGTCTGATGGCAGTCCTTTTTTTCCTTTATAACGCTGAGATGCAACAAAATCACTTGTAATAGGTTTTTCTTAATAGGATACATGTGCATTTATTGAGGGCTGGTCTTTACTTACGTATGCATTTAGTAATTGTGTGTATTGTAGGGCTTTGCATCTTTTTATGATCTCCCCTTAGTGCTTTGAACTTAATATAGCAACTCTAAAAAGTTTAAGAACACATTTGAAACCCATGTACTTAAAGATCTGCATATCTAATCTTAATATGTCATCATAAAGTTTTGAATGTAGGAGAACATGCATTAGCTTTGTCCTTATTAATTTTCCTCCTACTATCTAAAAAAAAATCACAAAGCTGTTATATAGTAAAAAAGAAACGCAGAACTTATTTGTGGAGAATTACACATCAACGAGAAGTTAATCTTTTGGAACAGTTTTCAGGATTTCGATGTGTAGAACCAATTTATGAGAATAATGTGGTACTTTTCTTTTTATAAAGCAGCACTACATCTCGTTTTGACTGGTGTGCAGAAATCCTGTTCTTGCTACTGTCATCATTCTTGCTTAGAGAGACTGGGATACACACTCCTTGGGTTTCCTTTTCCCGAGCAATGCAAAATTTCCATGCTGTTCAATATTACTGTCTTTCACTGTGTCTCTTGTTTTCAAGACAACCGTGAGTTTACATGTTGTTAAGTCTGTACACCAGCATCAGTTTCTTGCATTGGAATGGCTTCATTTGTTGTGTCCCGGCTTTTACTTTATGATAAGGGATTATGATAACTTAGAGCCTCTTCATACAGTCTTTATACACATGCCTAGCACAAAATATAAAGTAGTTGTCGAGTTAATAGAGGCAGTATAAGGCTGTAAGAGATCATGACAAGGAGGAACCCATATTTGATATTCATAAAGAAGTCATTTGTGGACCAGAGAGAACTATACTGGAGGCTGAAGTCACATGATGCTTTGTTATAGAAGGTTGGGGTATGATGCAGTAGTAGCAGCAGCATCTCAGAAAGTATTAGGAATCTAGGAATGAAGGGCCCTATTAAGGGCCCAGTACTAGTGCGGTAGGGTCCTGCTTTATAAGACACTGTAATATGAAAATCAGCACATTATACAATGATTCTCACCACGGATCTCTCATTAGTATTACTTTGTGGAGGGGTAAAACAAAATAATAAAATAAAATAATAAAATAAAACAGCCAGGGTTTGCTATAGATCAAAAGTATGGTCTCTGGCTAAAGTTACTAAAAACAAACTTTCCATAATACCACATTGATAATTTCAAGGTTTGCCCAGGCTCAGAATCATAGCAACAAAGTTTAAAGTAGGGATCTGAACACACAGACAAGACACTGAATTCTGTATAAGGTCTCTGATGGCAGTAGAACCCACCTATCCCATTTCTTAGCAGATAGGGTCATATGAGGACCTCAGATGCCTACTATGTCCCAACCTTGAGGCGATTCAAAGAATATGGACCTTTGCCTGAAGTCTTTCCTAGTTGTCTTCACAATTCCTCCACATGGCTTCACATTGGGGATGTTGTTAACCATTCAAAGAACCGCTTCTGGACTTGGAAAAACTACCCCGGCCCATGTATCCTCAGCCCAATTGATGACACTTCCGTTTACTAACCCCTTTCTAAGTTACGATGTGGCTTTAGGGCAGAAGGAGGCTAATGAATGTTTGCTGTGGTGTGGAGAGATCTTGAATCACACTCTTGTTTTGATCTTGTTGCTAGAGACAGAAACTAACCTAGAGACACATCCGCTTTCTTTGATGGGTTTTCTCAGATTGTTCCTTGTGATGTGTAACATAACACACTCATAGAAGACAGAGTGGGAGCTTGAGGCTATACTGAAGATCTATTAAGGGCATGTAAGAATAATTGTCTTATTTAAGAGGCTGTGGGACATCCACTGAAATACTCCAATGAAGTCATTATCTCTGAAAGAGTTTTTGGTCAAAGAATGAATACCAGTGAGAATGAGTTAGCAATACAGAGAGAGAGAGAGACAGAGAGAGAGAGACAGAGACAGAGACAGAGACAGAGACAGAGAGAGACAGAGAGAAGAAGAAGAAGAAGAAGAAGAAGAAGAAGAAGAAGAAGAAGAAGAAGAAGAAGAAGAAGAAGAAGAGGTGGAGGTGGAGAACGGGGAGGGAATAAAGAAGGGAAGAAGGAGGGAAAGAGAGAGGGAGAGGGAAAGGGAGCCAGAGATAATTAGGCCAGTTGTTCAAAGGAGGATAAAGTGGCCACTGACTTATATGCAGAGGGAACAATGAGTTAAATATAGCAGGAGATGAAGGGCATAGAAAGCAAGGAGTGATGTGAGACAGATGGTACTTACTCGAACTTAGCATATGTGTACTACATGAACAATTCTCAAACTGAGTCGTACACACCAATTACCCCTCTCCCAAACACACCCTGACCTATTGGATTCACCTGCAGATATTGTTTGGTTTTTGTTGTTGTTGTTTGTTGTTGTTGTTATTGTTATTGTTGCTGTTGTTGTTTAGTTATCTGAGGCTATCACCAAAAGTTTGCCAGGTGATTTTGTTGCTGTTCTAAAGGTCACATTTATAGTAATGCCATATTTGGCCTAAAGGACATAGAGCTGGGATCTCTTTTCATTGTTGTTCGTTTTGGGCTTTTTTCATTACAGGTTTAGATATCTTAAGCAAATCTATCACTTTTCCTTGGTCAATGCGTAATGAACTCTCATGTACTGTCCGCTGAGGTATCTTGCTAAAATACACGTTCTGATTAGGTTAGGCCAGGTCTGTGTGTAAACTGTTCTATGTAACATGATCCCTGGTGACAATCATTCTGCTGGCTGCTCATCCAGGCTGTGTTTGGGAAACCTCTCTGCCTTCATTTCCCCAGATATGACATGAATAAAAAAATAAGTAAATAAAACACTTTGCATACTGTGGGACAAAATAAAATATGAAGTGTTGGTAGTAGGTTGACAGAGACAGGAAATGGAAAAGACAATTTGAGTTTTAAGCTGAGTGTAATTTAAGCTCATTTGCAGAACTAGAGGAGTCAGGATGAAAGGGGGAAGTGAGACATTTTGCAACCGGGTACTCCCCGAAAGGAAGATGTCAATGCTTTGCTTTGTCATTCCCTTTAGACACTTGGACGTGCATGGCACTCAGGGGATGTGGTTCAGTGAGTAGCTCACAGAAGTAGCATTTTCCAGATGGTCGATCCATTGGCTAGAATAAAATGTGGATTTTTTTCCTGGCAGTTACTTTGTAATTCCATAATTCTAAAAGAAAAGCATGATTGCTTTCAAAGACTGGCATAGATTATCAGGATCCAATGATGCTTGGGTCATAGGAATTGGCAAATTAATACAAATTTGACAGGACCTACAGTTACTTAGAAGACCAATTTCTGGGTATGTCTATAAGGGTTGTTCTTCATTGGGTTAACTCAAGGAAGACCCACTGCAAATGTGGGTGACACCATACCATTCACTGGGGGTCTCAGGCTGAGTAAGAGGGAAAAACAGAACTGATCTCAGCTTTCTCCTGTCTTCTCCCTTCACTTCTCTCTGATTTCTGACTGTGGGTGTAATATGACTAGCAGAAGCACACTTCTGCTATCCTACCTGTCTTTCTACGAAGGATTGTTTCCCTTCAAACCCTAGTCCAGAACAAACTGTCTTCCTTAAACACTTTCTGTCAGCTTTTCCCCTATGGTAATGATAGAAATAATAATTGGCCTTACTCTTCTTAAACAATAACAAAATCATTTTCTTTTTTTCCAAACAGGCTCCTAATACAAATGGTTGAGGATGATCTTGAACTTGAGATCCTGTCAATGTATGCCATCATATTTGTCTCCTAGTTTTATTGTTACTTTGAAATAAGACTTTGAATACTAAAATGTATGTTAAAAACACTTTCTGTTTTTTTTTTCCCCATATGTCACTTCACTGTGTTGCCTTCCAGGTCCTTTATTTTCCCTCTGAAAGTTTGAAGTATTTGATGTTACAATCTAGACATTTTAAACTTTGATTTGCAATCATCTAAACTCCAATTCAACAGAGAAATCTTTCTAAGATTGATTTTCTCTCACTGGGTCATTCATAAACATATTCATTACACACACACTTCACGAATATTCGATAATGCATCAATCACCGAGCTGTTTACATTAAGAGACACAATTGAAATTGAACAGTATAATTCAATGAAATTACTGGTCTTTTTATTTATTCATCTAAGTCCCCAGTTGCTCAGTCACTGTAAACAGCTTCATTGAAAACAATTCACTTTTCTGTTGTTTCTGGATTGATCTTCTCAAACACATGATTGCTCTTAATTCAGATGAAATATTTCATGTCTTTAAGTACATGGAAAGGAATTAGAGCCAGCTGAACGCAATAAGGACAAGGAAGGAAGACTCTCAGTAAAAGGAAATCAAACCTGTTTACAAGTCTGGGATCTAAACACTTGTGAGGCTTGTGGTTTTGGAAACTATATTCATATGTTAGAGGAGAAAATGATGAACGCTAGATAAACATGAGTTTTAAATGGCCTGTGTTGGATTCTTATTTCCCATTGCACCCTAAGTACTTCTTTCAAATTCCCCTGAATTTCAAAGAGTTTCAACTCAGGGAAAACAACAACAACAACAAAAAAGTCATTTAAACACTGGAGGGAGAAACAGTGGAGGGAGAAAGATGAAAAATGTTTTCAACCATCAAGATGTGTCTGTTTTACTCAGAAGACAGAGCTATAGGGTGGAATACTTATAGTACTCATAAAAACAATTAGTCTGTACAGTCACCCCGGAGGCACATCAAATTATCATCCCATACAATGGTAAATCTTCTGGTTCCTAAATCAGTTTCCGTTTCCAGTTCCCCTTTCAATAGGTGACACTGGGAATATGCTAAACACAGCCCTTGGGCAAATTAGAAACAGAAGCTGGCGAAAACATTAGGAGACTTTTCTGGTTCTTATTTCATTTTAAATTGTTGTGTCTATTGAGAAAGTAAAGAACATTAATAGAAGGGTGTTTTAGAAACAAAGAAACCCTCGTCTGAGAAAGTGCCAATCCTGGAGTTCTGTTTCCGATGGCCTTATTTATTTACTCATTTATTTATTTGTTTGTTTACATTTGAAACCTGATAATTTCTTTAGTTGTTAATGTTTTAAAGGAATGAAAACAGCCAGGTGGAGACTCCTGAAGGTGGCAGTCATTTTGAATCATCAAAACCCCAAATGATGGTTCTTGGCTGTAGGAGCTTTTGAATGTGTTGGCTTTGAAAGTTTCATGACTGGGGGGGAAAAAAAAAGAAGGGTGAAGGGAACTGGCATTTTAATTCCATGTGGCTGAGCTTTTTAGTTATGTTCAGACACTTCTATTTTTATTTCTTGAAGCTGGGCCCTTGGCCAAGTAGGAAGCTGTGGAATTATTGCTTTTGCCCTCACATTTAGTACAATCTCCTATAATACTAAGGTTAGGTCAGCTTTTTCCCTGTCCTTGCGTTAAACCTACAAATAGATCAGATTTCCTGATAAGCACCAGTGGAAAAAGGACAAAGGATGGAAACCGAAACACATAGGACCCTATTCAAGTTGAATTAGAATCAAATCCATTGCTTCTCATGTTTGCCTAGGACCTGCTTGGTTTCATCTCCACACTGGAGTTATTCTTTCTTTTTTTTTTTTTTAAATTCTTTTTTGTTTTCCTGTTGTGTGCTGATACACTTAAATGATAGCTCTTCTTGTTTTATGCAATGGAAAAACTATTACGGAATAGTTAACCTTGAAAGTCACTGACTGTATCTAAAAACAGAAAGAAAGAAAGAAAAAAAAATCCCTCTCCCGTACGGTGCCTCTCATTGGTTGTTTGGAAACAGCTGTTTGATGCCAAGTTTGTACTTCGCTCTTATCAGCCCATTTGGTGAGATCAGAATGTGCCTGAATAACTCTGAAGGTTAAAATATGTTGATGGAGATTTCTGTTACTGCCATTCCAGAAAGCCATCTAATAGCATCCCTCAGAGTCAGCAGGGATCGGGCTCTGTCTTTCTCATGATTGTGACACATAGTGGAAATTTACTGGCTTCTATATATCACCATCTCTGCATGGTGTGTGTCACACTCAGGATAAGCCCAGCAGGACAGCCTGCAAATGGCCTGGCAGAGCTGCTCGACCAACATATGGAACAGTCCCTCTGACAACAAAAACATGCTGCATGCGCTCATGATCCAGAGTTTTACATTTAGAGTTTTTTCCTTCTCTACCACAGATGTTTTATTTGTGGCACCTATCTATAAACTTTTTTTTTTAAAAAAAAAACTGGATAATTATGATTTTTATAATTTCATAATTCTTTTTATTAGCATTCTAGAAGTTACGCTTCATTGGTATTAAATACTATTTGGGTTGTATGGGATTTTTGAAGTTCTTGTTTATAACACAACCCCTAAACCCTTATAATTTATACTTTTATTTCATATATACTCAATCATTCGGGTCTTCTTCCAGAATTGAAATATACTGCATTATCATGGCTCCTCAACAACTGGAAAATATCCATTGTCTAACAAAAGCATTTGAATATTTCAAATTGCTGCTCTGTAATCTGAATGTCATACTATGGCTTAAGTCTAGAAACGTCTTTTAGAAAAAAGATGCAAAGGATTAATCTTCCCATTTGTGGTGTGCTTACATTTATCTCCAAACAGTGTATAGTGTTTTGTCAGTTATTTATCTAGCTATTTATATGTTTATCTGGTGCCTGTCACTGGGGTACTCAAAGCCTTTGACAAGTGTGCTGTTAGCAGAAAATACTGCCCAGGAGAGAAAGGATATTCTTTTTCACTTGACTACTTCAGAGCAGAAGCCATAGTAATTCCTATATGATTTATTGAACAACCATTAGAAGGAAACAGGCAGAAATAGATCAGCCAATCACTCAAGGCACAGACACTGGATATCTACTCTTGCTGGATTTTCTGTCCAAGGCAGCATGGGAGTTGAAAACAAATATAACCATCTTCCAAAAGGCAAGATAACAAACAGTTTCTGGTTTTTTACAAAATGCCTTGTACCTGATTTTTGTTCTTTAGTATCTTATGTCCCTCTTTCAAGTGCAGAACTTCCCTTGATCTTAGATGAGTGTCATTTGGGCAAAACCCCAATGAGTTATGTAGAAAGTGATAATTAAACAACCATACATTATCAGATGCAGATAATTTAATATATAGCAATTCTGAAGACTAATTATCACACTTGATGTTTGTAAAATCAATCACTTAGGTGAGTGGCCCACCTGAGATTCTCATATCTTTTTGTTTTTTTTATACCTTATTTTCTTTGCCCAAATGATAAGAGAAAGTTGTTAAATTAGTGATTTATGATCAGTATACTCAATAATGACTTGTCAGCCGAAGACACCTCAATTCGCATTATTGACATGGCATTCTTCTACTATATTTTAATCCTTGAAATGTTTCTGCTTGAAGGGAGCATCCTACCCCGTTTCTAATATTTCTTCTTTTCTCATAGCACTTGTTGATGACGCTACAAGCCAACTGTCACCTCTCCATGAGAGGTGCTATGAAATGACAACACATAGAAATATTGAAACAGTTGCTTGGATCCATTTGGGAAAAATGTCTTCCTAGAAGACACTTGGTTAGGTATAGAATTACACTGCCATCTTAACTCTTCCTGATATCAGATTTCTTATTACAGATCCTTTTTTTCCTATTCTTTTCCACATCTTCCACTGGTGTTAAGTATGAATCGATTTTTCACATCTACACAGCATGCCTCAATTCAAGGAACATTGAGATATTTAGATAGTTGTTCTACTAGATCTTTCCTTTATAGTGTTAGGATAAGTTCTTTGTGAAGTTTAACAAATTCTGAGGCAGGCATGATATACGATCATCAGGTAGGACAGTTAATAAAAATAACACAGAGGAGAGAGTTCAAATACAGGAGAGAGTCCCATACAGAAAAGTACAATGTATTTGAGAAATGATGGTGAAGATAAAACCATTTCTTCCAGCGCAAACTCCCAAACATCTAGAAATAATTATCTTCAACTTCATAGGGAATATCTGAAAATAGGTTCTTGTATATTCAACTTTTTCCCTTGAGCACAACATGGAAGTGAAATTTTAAGAGTGTAATTATTTGCCATGCTAAGAATTACTGCATCTATATAACACTGCTACTCTGTGCTTTTCAGTAAGCCAATTAAAAGTTCAGACTTGGTGCCCTTTTTAGCAAAAGCAAAGGGTGAGACCTGGTATCTTTTAGGATATTCCAGGTTCCAGGGTTTCATGTTCTGTGATCGTAACTTAGGAACATAGCTACATATTTGCATAGACACATTTTATAAAATTATTTCATATGATTGGCTTTGTTAGTACCTGCATGACTAGAGAAGAATTAAAGAAAGAGGGTAGGTAGATGGGAAACAGAGAAGAGAGTTCTGTGGTAGAATCTGAGAAAAAGGAAACTCACAGTAAATTTTAGTGTCTGTTTTATGAATGGTTATTAGGGATTGTAGTTATTTAATTTCCACAAAAATTCTAAAATCACTATTAGTTGCCAAGTAAAACTGAATGCTAGACTCTGGTTGAGAAAATCCCCAGAGAGAAAGTTAAGAAGTGACACAAGTGCTGTGTGTGTGTGTGTGTGTGTGTGTGTGTGTGTTCAAGGGATGCTGCAGCTACCTTGAGCAAATCACAACACTAGAGAAGAACAAAGAGAAGTGTAACAAAGTGTTAAGTAGCAACCAGGGACTAATTTGTGCCGGTTCTGTACTTTTCCATCATCTAATAATACCAACATGACAATAGAATATGGACTCACTATTGATCCAAAGCTGGAAAAAAACCCAACTGTCTTTTCTCAAAAAAGAAATGTATTCACATGGATGATATGCATCTAACTGTTCTCTTCTGGAGACTGCTTACAGAGTATTGATATATTATAGAGGGTTTCTATTGCACTTCAGATTCCTTAATGGATGTTGAGTGCTTTTTGTTTAATCTACCAAATGAAAGATAATTTATGCTTATTTGTATAATAACTAAGAAACTATCAAATATTTATTATTGGATTTAAGCAACAAAAATGGCAAGAAGAAACAACAGTGAATCTATTTTTTAAAGAAAAATGCAATTAAGTCTTTAGGGGGATAAGAATTTTCAGAACTATTATAAATAGAAGGGCCCATCTCAGCTTGATTACTTCAAAACAACTTCCTGCAGCCTCCCACCAAGTAGATGAGCAATTAGAATAATCACAGCAATAAGTCAAAGACACTTGCTGTTCTAACTTGTGTTGTGACTTTTTCTTTTGGCAGTGCTCCTCGGCTATTCCAGTTGTACACACACAGACACGCATGCACATATTTAATGCAGTTTTATTTGGTAAAAGGCAAAAGTGCCTGAGACTGACTTTGTGTTTTGTCTCAAGGTTAACTAAAGGGCACCGAACAAGCAAAGCTGTGCTGAAAAGAACAGTGGCCAAGGCAGGGATATTCTTATACCACGAACAGTCATGCAGATGGAAGTCTGGCCAACAAAACCATAAAGCATCACGTCTCACTGTGACTCAATCTGTCAGCTCAAGTACAAGGTGACTCAGGAGAGGACTGAGTTTTGTTTTGTGAT